>CM060925.1:315790415-317040415 GCA_030737875.1 Allium sativum
ATTGGCACAAATGAATCTTAACCATATTCGATATTGAATAGTTCAACAATTTGCACCTACTACATGGACAATGAATTTTTCTACTGTTTTGAATACTACTTATAGTAAATCCAATGAACACTTTTACCCTATTTTCAAAATGTTCACTTATTGCACCACTAATTTTCCTTCTTTGATACACCCAGCTCCGATCAATAAAGTAATTAACCATTTTTCCTACTTCAAAACCTATGATGAAGCAAAAAAAGTAATCATTAATTTTATATGTTGTTTAAATTTTATTTATTGTTTTAGTAAACATGTACTAATTAATTATATATTTTTTTGCAAACTTTATTTTAAATAAAAACTATTGGTTCATTAATGCTTCTGTGTCTTTTTTAATGGTCGGTCATCCTACTTCCCATTACAAACACAATAGTAATTATATTTCATAAGTCATGTCATTTTAAACGGTTTCACAAAATTTCGGCGGCATTTCCGCGTATTCCTTGTATCGTACACACATGCGTGTACACAAGGAACGTAAAGGAAATACCGTCAAAATTTTGTGAACCGTTTAAAGTGATATGATCAACACAATATAATTACTTTATATTGTTTGTAATTGTCCAATATAGGGACAAAACCAACAAATGATGTATCAGATGAATCTGTTTTGTAGAAAAAACGAATATCAATATAACGATCATATACAACACTTGTCAAACGAGGCCAAATAATAACTAAGGGTTTAAATATTTGTCTATATTAAATTTAAATATATATATTTTGTTTATATTTTACTGTTTTATTACATGTGTACTAGATTATATATTTTTGCAATTTACTAAATTCTAACTACGACGATTTCTATTAAAATCATTTATACATCAAATCATTTCGCATAAGCACAAGACCCAAGTTCGCATAAATTATCCAAAACTACGATCACTTAACTTAATATATACTTCGTGTTTGCATAAAGTATATTATTAGCAAACTCTATCACACACATAACGTTCACTACTAACCAAAGCTACCTAAATAAACACAATATACAAAATTAAAAAAATTAAAAATTGCTAACAATTTGATGATTATGGTGATAATAATAGCAATTAGGGGGTAACATGGTGTAATATACATATACAAACAACTAGGAATCAAGCAAACTTCAAATTAAAACCGAAATCAATGAAAACCTAAAAACTAGGTTTAGGGAAATTACCGTTTTTGGAGAGCAAGGAGGGTGGAGACGGGTTGGAGATGCTCCAAGATGGCGTCGGAGGTGGTCGGAATGGTCGTGGAAGCTTTGGCAGCGGTTTTGGAGGGGAGAAAATGGTAAAAAGGGGGGAAATTCGTGGGTTTGGGGAAGATAATGATTCTCGGCTTGTTGGTTCAGGTGATATCTCGAAAACTTCCAACTACTATTCGTGGGTTTGGGGAAGATAATGATTCTCGGCTTGCTAGTTCAAGTGATATCTTGAAAACTTCCAACTGCTATTGACAGCCGCCAACGACAATATTTTCATCAGTTTCTAATGGCTCCTTTAGGGCCGTTGGAAACAGGGTGTTGGAATAGCCCTGTATTCTAGTAGTGATATATATAACTGTTATGCAAATGTAACTTCTCCCAAAAGAAAATTACTGATACAAAATATAATATCGTTTATAGCTTCCAACGGCTCTGTGCATTAATGACTCATGAATATGTTGTCTATAATAAAATTGCAACATCTCAAAATAATAATAGCACAAAATATGTTACCGTTATTAACTTATAACGGCTCAATTTGTATTTATCTTTTTTTTTAATAAATTCACAAAATGTTCTAAAAGTTGTCATTGACACAAAGTTTTTTCTTCCGGCCACATTTATAATTTTAATAGAATTGATTATTTTAAGTGTGCATCTGGCCACCATATCATATCCCTTCACTCAGTCATCGACACCTGTAACTCCTATTCTCAAAATAACAATTATTTCTTTGAAATTTCAAACGTAATTAATTTGTCTATTAACGATGGAAAGTGAAGACAAAAAAATGTTTTTATTTTTATGTTGTTCAAGGTTTTTCAACTGCTTTCCTAGGAATTGCTGTTTAAGATTTTCTGTTGCCTTTTTCAGTAGTCATTGTCTAGGATATTCTGTTACTTGTTTTATATTATGTTTTAGGATTTTTCTTCTTACCGCTTGACCAAAGCAAATTTGGAGGTAAAACTAGGGTTAAACAACCAAGTACAAAGAAAAAATAGGTAAACTTACTAGACCGATTTGTAGACATCGATTTATTGCTTAGTTCACAAGAATGTTCCGACTTTCCCATTTCAGACATCAATATTGTGGCGGTCGATGTTGTTTTAGGGTTTCGGGAAGGAAGATAGAAACCAGAGCAAAATATTATGGAAGAAAAACAAAAAGTACTATTGCTTTTGAATGTAATTATCTGATACTAAACTGAACGGTGAACAGATGTATTTATATACAATTTGTAATAATATAGTGGGCTAAGAGCCAGGCCCATTGACTTAGAGAAATAAAAGAAAACAATGTGCAGAGCACGTGTATACAGAAGCTTGAAAAAGATAAGTTCAGCCGCATATTTCACATACTTTGTTTCCACCTTTCAATTTAGGGTTAGGGTTTTTCAAACCAAAACACTAATTGTCATGGCGGCTGAGTAAAAATGATCTCGATTTCAAAGGCAATTAAGTTCCAGCTTTAATGTTGAGCCTTCCAGCTTTGATGTCAAGCCCTAATCGTGATGAATTCAAACAAGGATGATGCCTTCCAGCTTTGATATCGAGCCCTGATTGTGATGAAGTCAAACAAGGATGTCGATGCTGCTTTTTAATGTCGAGCACTGATTGTGATGAAGTCAAACAAGGATGCTGATGCTGCTCTTTAATGTCGAGCATTGATTGAGATGAAGTCAAACAAGGATGTTGATGTTGCTCTTTAATGTCGAGCCCTGATTATGATGAAGTCAAACAAGGATGCTGCTTTGCCCCTTTCAATTCAGATTTGTCTAGCTTAGCGTCAGGCTCTTTGACGTCAACTACAGCCTCTTTGCAGATCTGAGCTGAACAAGATTTATCATCCTCCGATCTTGCTATCAGGTTGTATTGCTCTTTAACTTGAAGTTCGTCTCTTAATCTTAGAAAATTTTTGGCTGATAATGCTTTAGTTAAAACATCTGCTTTCTGATGATAAGTTGGAATATAGTTGACCTGCAAGTTTTTCTTCTGAACTTGTTCATGAACAAAATAGATGTATATCTCTATGTGTTTAGTTCGCGCATGTTGTATAGGATCGGCAGTTAGATATATGGTACTTTGATTATCACACCATATAGTAGGCTTCTTATTTGATGTTAACTGTAATTCCTTCAATAATGATTGTAGCTATAGAATTTCTGCTGTCGTACTTGCTACACTCTGGTATTCAGCCTTAGTGCTGGATCTGGAGATTGTTATTTGTTTCTTCGAACACCAAGATATTAAGTTGCTTCCTATGTGAATACAGTAACCAGTTATTAATATTTTATCATCTCTGTCTGATGCCCAATCTGAATCACTGAATGCAGTTATGTTGAGATGTTTGCTAGCTTTGAGTTTAAGTCCAAAATTAATGCTCCCTTTAAGATATCTCAGAATTCTTTTTACGACTTTCCAATGCTCATCAAAGGGATTCTGTAAAAATTGAGATACTTTGTTAACACTGAATGTTATAGTGGGTCGTGTTATGGTTGCGTATTGCAATGCACCCACAACACTTCTATATTGCTTTATATTAGCTATAGCTTCTCCCCTTTTTTACTGTATAGCTGATTTGATATCATTGGTGTTGGTTGTGGTTTGGCCTCATTCATTTTGGTCTTCATCGGTAATTCTGAAATATATTTTCTGTGACAGAGATATATTTCAGAATCTGATGTTCTTTTTACTTCGAGACCAAGAAAGTATGACACCTCTCCTAGGTCTTTGATGGAGAATTGCTTGTCTAGGTACACTGATAATTTTCTGACTTCTTCATTATTGCTTCCTGTAATAATTAAATCATCAATGCATAAGTACATATATAGTAGATGAATCATTAATTTTAATAAATAAGGAAGAGTCAGATTTGGTAGGATGATAGCCCATAGTGTTTAGAGATAATTTGAGCCTTTCAAACCTGACCCTAGGAGCTTGTTTGAGGCCATAAATTGCTTTCTTCAGCTTGCACGCTTGGTTTGAGTCTTGAATAAATCCAGGTGGCTGCTGCATATATATATATATATATATATATATATATATGTGTGTGTGTGAGTGTGTGTGTGTGTGTCTTCTTGTAGTAAACCATTCAAAAAGGCATTATTTACATCTAAATGTTTAATATTCCACCTACTTTTTAAAGCAATGGTGAAAATTAATCTGATAGTAGTTGGTTTCACCACTGGAGAAAAGGTTTCACTGTAATCAAATCCATATTCCTGAGTGAAACCTTTTGCCACAAGTCTAGCTTTGTGTTTGTTGATAGTGCCATCTGGATTTTTCTACAATTTACAAACCCATTTACAACCTATTATGTTTTTGTTGTTTGGTGGATAGACAAGCTCCCATGTATTGTTTTTGATAAGACCATTATACTCTTCTTTCATTGCAGCTTTCCAGCTTTCATGATTGAGTGCTTGATTGAAATTCTTTGGTTCATCATAACTGATAATTGCAGTATATGTCTTTGGCTTGAAAATACCAAATTTTGCTCTCGTTATCATATGATAACGAGGTTGATTAGCTGGAGGATTGATTGGTAACACACTCTGATCAGCCTCTGTTGTGCTGTTATTTGATCTATCTGCATTAGTATCATCAATATTTTGATCTCTTTCTGATATTCTATTGTCACTTTCACTTGATTCAGGTGGCTGAATGGCGTGGTTGAATCTTTCAGGTGAATAGTCAGTGCTGCATTGGCTATTTATTTGATTTTCAGCAGCCTCAGTAACACATGTCTTCTCCCATACATCTTTAAGCATGGGAAGTTCAGGTATAACCACTTTTTGATTGTAAACTTTCATTGTGGTTTTTATTTCCTGATCTTTATAAGGGAATACTTTTTCATTAAACACAACATGCCTACTCACAAAAATCTTACCATTTGAATCAATACATTTGTATCCTTTTTGAGTTGTATAGTACCCAATAAAAGTGCATGACCTTGATCTGAAATCAAGTTTATTTGTATTGTATGGCCTTAGATGAGGATAACATAAGCATCCAAACATTTTAAAACTTTTGTAATCAGGCTAATTAACATTGTATAATTTTTCTAATGGGCTTATACCATTTAAAGTCTTGGTTGGCATTTTGTTTATCAGAAAAACAGATGAATTAAAAGCCTCGAGCCAAAACTTTAATAGTAAAGAAGCCTGAGCTAACAATGTTAAACCTGTCTCAACAATGTATCTATGTTTTCTTTCAACTAATCCAATTTGTTCAGAAGTATATGTACATGTAATTCTATGTATTATCCCTTTATCATGAATTTTTTTACTAAGAGAAATAAATTCAGTCCCACCATCAGATTGAAAAATTGTAACTGTTCTGCTGAACTGATTTTCATCCATTTAGTTAAAACGCGGAACATCATTATATGTGTCAGATTTTTCTTTCAGTAGATATATCCTGTAACACCCCGAATTTTTAATAATATTAAAGAGAATAAATTAAATAATAATTAATTTAATGTTCATAATTAGAGGAAACGGACTGCACCATTGCGTCCGTCTCGAAATCTTGGTCAAGGTAGATGTTTGGTTTGCGTAAAACGGACACCGTATGAAGAAGTTATGAAGGTTTTAAGTTTGTATATGCATAGAAATATTTTATATATACGCATGAGTCATAGGTGAGTCAGAATCCTATCCAGAGGATTCAAATTCGAAAATTCCTATGAGAGGCAAAATTCCCGCTCTAGGGTGTCGACCCACCCACAAGGGTGTCGACCCACCCACAGGGGTGTCGACCCACCCACAGGGGTGTCGACACCCCTAGGGCTGAGGTGGCACTCGGTTTCAAGGGGTCTGGCAGCTATATATATGTGTCATAATTCTCATATTCTCTTCATTGGGAGTCATGGATGTCATATGCTGCTGGAGTGCGAACTGAACCGTTTCTACAACAACATATTCTACAAATCCAATTCAGAAATTCTAGATCCGGTCTTCCTAAATTCTCTAAACCTAACGCTGTGAGTTCTAGTTGTTTTTAGGTTAAGATAAATAAAAGTATACTTTGAAAGACTATGAATTGGATATGTTGTAAAATATGATTCTGTGTTAATGTGAAATCCTATACTATGTCATGACAGATCTATTTTCCTAGACCTAATAAAATTGTGGTGATTCGATTATGATGCTTATATGCATCTTGACTTGAAACCATGTTATGGTGGATGTACATCTATTAATTTGGACAAATGTGACATCACTTGGATCTATATCTTTATGTTAATTACCTTTCACCTGTCATATTGTGATCCATTGAGATATGTTGTAAACTTGACATGTGAACCCACCTTTAGATCTAAACATTTTATTATGTCACCCTAACTATGCTAGATCTAAGTAATTGGACACCTAATGTTTAATCTAGATCTCATTATGCTTACTTGAACATCATAGTGATTTCCATAAGTTACCAGTTTGATGTCCACTTTATTATGATGTTAATCACATGTCCATTCACTTTGTTATTATGCCGGTTTATGTTCATGTTTATGCCAAGACATGTTGAAACTATCACCCTTGTCATACTCCCTTTTTATTGTTATAGCTAGGCTACTTTATAGCATAGATGTCGTCAAAATATGTACGAATACGTTAGAGAGGAAACGGGGAAAAATGGACTAAAATTGGCATGAATTATGTAATGTTTATATGAAATGGGACATGTAATTCAAATAGGGAAAACATAGAAATAGTTACCTATAATGACATAGGTAGATTTGGATTAAATTGGAATGTTTAGTAATTTACAATTAGGAATTGTAAATTGTACTTATGACACAAGGTTAGGTTACATTAGTGGTGGAAGTCTGCCTGGACCTGACCGGCATATCCAGCAGCCACTAATGTTGAACCTAATGTGGGAGGTCTAAGTACGCAAATACGAATCGGACTAAGACACGAGGTTAGGCCCAACTGTGGAATAAAACTGCCCGGACCCGACTGGCATATCCAGCATCCACACGTTGCAGGCCTAATGTGGGAGGTCTAGCCCATTATAACCATAATTGGACATGGTTATGAAATAGACTGCTTAACCTAATTTAATATGACTATGGACTTAAGTTAGGGTTAAGTAAAATTGGATGGGTAGTGGTGGGTTAAGTAAATTAGAGGGGGTGGGTAATATGTGTATATATGCCCACGAACTTAACCCAATAAGGTTATATAATTAAAGACACCTAGTGGTATACATAACCAGTAGATAATGTAATAGGGTTATGTAATTAAAGACACCTAGAGGTATACATAACCGACAGATAATGTAATGAAGTTATGTAATTAAAGACACCCTTTAGGGTAAGCATAACTAGTATAGGGCTATGTAATTAAAGACACCTAAGGGTGTACATAGTCAGTGGAAAACCTAGTGGGGGATACAAGACAAGGGGGAGAGCTTGTATCATATTGTGTGGGACCCATTTCAGTCAGTAACCCGGAGTTGGTATCAAGTAAAGACCTCCGTACTAGGCGGAGAAGGGGCACGCTTACTGATTGATTGTAAGAGATCCAAACGAGACGGATGGTGTGGGCGGCGCAAACCGACCAGGGACACGTGCGTACATGGGCCGGGCAGAGGGGGCTAAGACGACCGTGACACCAGTAGATAGGGCTGTTATGGTAACGGTTACCGTTACCGTTTGACAAATACCGTTACCGTACCGTTTTTATTGGTAAGCCAGAATTGCTTACCGTTACCGTTACCGATCAACTGGTATACCGATAATCTGGTAACCGTTACACTGGTAATGGTAAATTACCGTTTGTCCATCAAAGTTTATATCTTAACATATATTTTGTACACGGTGCATCTTTATTATAATATATGTAGTGTTAGTTTATAAAAAACATAAATGAAAAAGAAAATAAGGGTATTTGGAATTATTTCATTGATTATTGAACTAAATATTATCATTTATTTGGTTCTACGTGCATATAATAAAGCATATTAGATGAGTATACTTATGTTTTGAATTAACTGGTAAAATTACCGTTACCGCTGGTATTGAAGAAACATTACCGATAATTTACCGTTAAAAATGGTAAATTTACCGTTAAAAATGGTAAATTTACCGTTACCATACCGTTTTAACTGGTATACCGATTTCAATCAAAAATGGCTATCGATTGACTGGTAAAGGTATGGTAATGGTAAATTTACCGTTACCGTAACAGCCCTACCAGTAGATATGGTTGTGCACACCATGGGTTGCCACTTTAGGAAGTGATACCTCCTACTGTGGGGCCAACACAAGATATCTACAGGGTAGGGAGCCGATCGATTAGGGTAAGGGTTAGGGTATACTTGGACGTATGACCTAAGCCTACCAACTTATAGCGGAAGGGATCATCTCATTTCAGTTATACTAGTAATAGTGCAGAGTAATCAGTAGTGAGGCACATACACCTTAACTTGCTTACCTTGTCACACCTTCCATTTATGTAGTGATCTCTCTTATCCACTTTATATGCCTATCATGTTGCTTTTATTTATCTACTGGCTAAAAGTAACTAGACTCGCCAGACTTTATGTCTAACCTTGTTGTTTCTCCTTCTTTCTTCGGTTCCTCCCCCTAGGTTCCTAGAGAGGAAACACTCAGACTTAATCAGGAATCAGATATCATCTTGCTAGGAGCTACTTCTGAAGTATGGCTTAAGTTCTTGTCTCTACTATGGCTTAACTCTTTTTATTTGGGGAATGATGCTTTTTATTTACTTATGTACTCTGATGGTGCAAGACAGAAGTTATTTTATTGTAATGTTTTTTGTGACTTATGAAATTGTGGACCACGATATTATGACTTACGTTTGATATAAAAGTTTAAATTTTCCACTGCTGCCTTATTTATATCTGTCTTGTAATTATTCTGTGTCTGTTTACCTATAGCACTTCACGAAACTTAATGCATTCCCTTAGTGAGTGACATTAATGGATGTGGGGTGTCACATATCCATGTATATCTGCTGAATGCATCAACAAAAGATACATAATATCTTTATCCAAAATATGAATTTATTGGAGCAGGACCCCATAAATCAGTTGCAATCATATCTAGAGGTTGTGAATATTGAGTTGTAGAATTAGGAAATGGTAATTTATGACTTTTTCCTAATTGGAAATATTTACATATACAGGGGTCATTGACATTATCAAATGGTATATTATTATCAAGAAGATTTTTTCTAACTATTTTAGCACTAGGATGGCCAAGTTCATAATGCCACAAATCAAATATAGAATCATTACAGTGCACATTACTGTTTTCAGATAAATTGCGGCATGATATAAAACTAAAATTAGTATCATATTTTTCAACATTAAACTTGTACAATCCCGTAACAGCATCACCCTGCAAAAGGATATTTTTAATCAGTATATCTCTAACTAAACAATAGCTAGGAAAATATTCGAAGTAAACATTATTATCCCTAGAAAATTGAGAGACACTTATTAAATTCTTCTTGATTTTGGGAACCTTTAATAAATTATGCAAATATAATTGTCTTTGACCACCTATACTGCCTTTACCAATATGAGATATACTTATGCAATTACCATTTCCCATACAAATAGAATTCATACCTTTGTATTCTCTATTGCCAAGGTTAATATTTGCAAGAATATTTGTAAGATAATTAGTTGCTCCAGAATCTGGATACCAGCTGTCATCATTTATGTGATCGATTCTTGCACTTTCACTTTGACATCTTGATGATTCAGGTTGAACAGCAGCATCACTCTGTGCTTGTGCAAGATTGGCACTAGGATTTTGTCCCCTCTAACTTATTGTATTTTGATTTACTGCATAATTTGCATTAAATCTGAAGAAGCATCTTGGTGCTTTGTGACCAATTTTCTCGCATATCTGGCACTTGGGTTTATTAGTGTTGCTGTTCCATCTGCCTCGGCCCCTTCCTCTGGTTGGTGGTCCACCTCTTTGAAAGGTTTGTTCAGACTTATTTACTTGATTTTTGTTTTGTTTTGCAGCATAATTGGCACTAAAATCACCTTCTTGTGCTTTCTTGCTTTCTAACCTCGCTTCATGAGATAGTAATATAGCATGAACATCATATATAGATGAATACCCTTTTTGAGATGCAATGATAGCCTCCACTACCTCATATTCCTCACTTAACCCATTCAAGATAATTAAAACCTATTCTGAAATAGGTAATTTTTGACCAACTGCTTCAAGCATATCACACGTAGATTTAATTTTGCTTAGATACTCTCTCATCGAAATGTTTTCTTTCTTGATTTCCTGCAACTTCCTCTTATAGAACATCACTTTTGCATATGACCGATTATTGAAAGATTTCTCGATGGTTTTCCATATATCCACTGCTGTTTTGCATCCTATTACTTGAGGTGAAAGATTTTGACTGATTGAAGACAGTAATCATGAACTAATCAATCTATCTTGCCTATAATACTTGTTGTATTCCTCATTTTGCACAATTTTATTATCTGCATCTGTTATAAACTTTTGTGGTATATCCATTGTACCAAACAGAAAACTTCCAAGACCATATCCTTCTATAGCAGTTTCAATTTGTAATTTCCACAAGAGATAGTTGTTCTCATCTAATTGAGCAGTTATGAGTTGAGATTTTGGACTAACTACAATTTTAACTAAATTGTCTGCAGGAGTGGTAACATTAATTGACCCTACGGATTGATTAGAAGTGGCTGAACTACTAGCCATTGATGTCAGAATGATCAAATACAAGAAACAGTAACAATTGAAGAACAAGGTAACAAGAAATTATTCAACTAATCAGGAATCTTTCACAAAACCTTATTGTTGCAACCAGTGAACTCGAAATGATGAATTCTTGCTTATCAAGAAGAACTGATTGGGTCACTTAGGACGGCTCAGTAAGGTTTTTGATTGAATTCTTGTTTTTCTTGAAGAGTTTTCTTGAAATTTTTTCTTCAAACAAGCAGAAAAACAATTAGATGCAATCACTTAGTATAATTTGCACGACACTGAGATGCAGCCTTATACTTTGTAATGGTATGGCACTAATTTGTTTACTGCCTTCTTCTCCAATGGTGAAGCTTATACTAAGGAGAAGAAATCACCCCAAAACAGATGATAGATGATCAGAAATTGTCGTTAGGCACAAGAGGAAGAGCTCTGATACCAAGATAGAAACCAGAGCAAAATATTGCGGAAGAAAAACAAAAAGTATTATTGCTTTTAAATGTAATTATCTGATACTAAACTGAACGGTGAACAGATGTATTTATATACAATTTGTGTTGGAACATTTTATGAATTTATTAAAAAAAATTAAGAATAAATACAAATTGAGTCGTAAGTTAATAACGGTAACATATATTTGAGCCATTATTGTAATGCAATTAATGTAATAGAGCCGTTGAAATTCTCTAACGGTAATATATTTACATATATGTAAATGTATTTATGAGTCATTAGTATAATTGAACAGCAACGGTCATACATGCATGTGACCTTTTATTTTTTATAGAGTTGTTACAAAAAGGAAAAGAAATGGTATTTGAATATTGCATTGAATGATAATAAATCAATATTTATTGTCATTCATTTCATTTGAAACGTACGCAATTTACATGTTAAAAATTGCAACTTTTTGAACGTTTCTTTTATTTTAATAATGGCATTGGTTATGGTCCATTCATCCCCCCCCCCCCACTAACATAGTTTATATTACTCTCCTTTATAGTTTATATAAAGAATAGGAAAGACCATCAGAAAACAGAACAATCTTTTTCTTTGCTCTCTTCTGATAAAAAGAAACTCCCTCTTTCCTCTTCCATAGAAAGAAAAAAAATTATATTTTTTTCTATCTTCTCCTCCACTATTCTTTTACAAAAAAATAAGAAAGAAAAATAAACTTGAGCAGTATTTTTTTTTTGAGTGCAAACTGAATCGGATTCATATGTGCAAATGATCCGATATAGAAAGAAAAACAAGGAGGAGGTTGTTTTATCCCAGAGGCGGCGGCGAACAGTACGAACTACTTTGCACCTTGAGTAGATCGCCGAAACGTCTTCAAGAAAGTGACCTAGTCCACGACTCAGCCGAACCATTGTTTCCAACAATTTGAAGACGTTACTCGAAAAAACAATGGCTTCGACTGCAAATCTTGACGATGCTGCCCCGTTTTCCAAGTTTCAATTTTTCAATGGTTAGTAGAGATGCATCACATAAGCTTTGAAATAGCTTTTGAGATCATCTCCAAAGGTATGACTTTATATGAACAGTTATATTGCTGTTATAATGGAGAAACTGCTCTGAGTTTGAAAAGAATTTGTCTATTATTATTTTGGATTATGCATCGACTTGCTAATTAAGAAAAATCAATCAGGAGACTATTGGAAAACAATAGTTAATCTTATAAGTCCTGAAATTGATTTTGAATGGAATAAATTTGGTCAAAGATTGATTAAGATTAAGAAAACAATATAAATATAATTATATTGTTAACTAAAGATTGTGATGTTATATTCATTCATGTTAAGCTAAAACAACTGTTTTAGAGAACCGTGTGAAAGTGCTTGTATGATTTATTAAGGTGCATATTAATAGTTTACTAATGAGTAAAATTAGTAAAAGGAAAAAACTTTTACAAGAAGCATATATTTAGAAATTTGTCCTTCTTGTTTAGAGAATTTTAAATGAGGCAATAAAATGTTTGTAATTAAACATTTAATTGTATGATAAATGTTATTAAACAACATTTAATGATATAATGAATGAGAGTAATCACATTTGATCGGTGATTAACATTATAGTAAAACTCAATTAGTGAATTTAAAGTTGTAATAGACTTTAAATATTGGTATAAGATTAATTGTTTACTTTTGATCATATATGATGATTTTGGAAGATTTCTTTTTATTAGAAAATCTGAATTTCAGTTTTATTTCATGTGAGAGCTAATTGAAGTAATGAGCTTATACACAAAATCAGTATCATATTACATTTATTGATGATTGTTCCAATGTTGTTATTTATAACTTATGAACAATAGTAATTAAAGGGAATTTGTTTTGAAAGTGTCATTAGAATAAGCACTAATTGAATGCAAATTTGGAAAATGTCTTTATTATAAATTGACATTAATTAAGTGCATACTTATTTGGAAAATGTCATTAAAATTTTGACATTACTGAAATGCATATATTTATTTGGAAATGTCAAAATAAATTGATGCATATATTATTTGAAAATGTCATTAAAAATTTGACATTAATAGAATGCGTATGTTATTTGAAAAATGTCAGTAAGAATTGACATTAATAGAACACATATATTATTTGGAAATGTCACTAAATATTTGACATTAATAAAATGTGTATGTTATTTGATAATGTCATTGAGAATTGACATTAATTTGATGAACAAGTTTTTGCGTCAAAATATTTTGACATACTTTATATGCATAAATTTAAAAAATGTCACTAATAAAAGTTGACATTAATTAAATGTGAATTTAGAAAATGTTACAGGAAATAACATTAATTGAATGACATTTATTTAACAATAAATGCATATACATTTTTAAAGATGTCATTAAATGAAAAAAAAATATTGAATGAATAACGAACATTCATTAAGTAGTCATGTAATCAAATGACTTTGGATGAATGTGTAGATAAGAATCATATAGTATAGTTTTTAATTTGAGAAAAATAGTGGGGGTTTCTCTTAATAGTGAGGGTTTCTTTTAATAGTGGGGGTTGCTTTCAACTATTCGAGAATAGCATTTATTTAGGTATTAATTTGACTTGCAAATTTCCTGCTTTTGTAACGCCCTAAATAGATGTTAATTTTTCTTAATGATGAATCTAGAAAGAGAAAGAAAGGCAAAAGATCTTGATTCATATTTTTTGTTCTTTTACTCTAAAATAGAATCCCCTAAAACCTCCAAGAGGCCTATCTTACTTAAATGCCAATTCTTTGGCAAGAGGCTATAAATGATGAGTTAGATTCTTTCGAATCTAATAAGACTTGACATTTAGTGAATTTATCACTTGGTGTAAATCTAGAAAAAATAAACGAGTGCTTAAAAGGAAATTAAAATATGAAGGCACAATTGATAAATATGTTGCCTATTTAATAGGTAAATGATGTAAGGAAAGATATATAATTTATTGGCATCATTTCTCCTGTAATTGGAACTACATCCATTTGAGCATTACTTCACTTGCATAATTTTGAAATTAAAAAAAAAATGGATGTAAAAATTGCATTTTTTTAGATGATGAATTGAAACAGGAAATTTATACGGGCCAATTTGAATAATTTATAGTTCATGGTCAAGAACGTAAAATTTGCGAATTAGATAAATCATTATATGGTTTAAAACTAACACATAAGAAATGGCATGAAAATTTTGATAACTTCATAATCCCACATGGATTTAAAGTTAATGAAAGTGACAAATGCATTTATTATAAATCTGAAAATGACATTTGTACTATTATATGTTTATATGTAGATGACCTATTTATTTTTGGGTCAAACATTCATGCCATAAACATTGTTAAATCCTTACTAAGTGTCAACATCAATATAAAAGATCTAAGTTAGACGAATGGAATCCATGGTATTAAGATTACTAGATTCAAAAAGGACTTTCTTTGGATCAATCTCATTATTTTGAGAAGATTCTAAAGAAATATAATTACTTCGACTGTAAACCTGCAAGAACACCATATGATCCTAGTGTGAAGCTATTTAAAAACACTAGTGAAGGTGTAAGACAATATGACTATGAGAGCATCATTGACAGCCTTCGGTTTGCCAATGATTGTATTAGACCCGACACTGCCAATGTCGTGGTATTATTATGCAGGTTTATCAGTAGACCTAGTATAGAGCATTAACATGTTATTGAGAGGGTCATGAGATACCTAAAATAAACCATGAGCCTTGGATTACAACTAAAATAAATAATGAACATTGGATTACATTATGAAAAGTTTCCAGCTATACTTGAAGGATATTTCGATGCAGACTGGAATACTTAATCTGATGATTCAAAGGCGACCAGTGGCTATATATATATATTTAGCTTTGCTGGAGTAGTTGTTTCTTGAAAAAAAAATCAAGGAAACATATTATTTTGACTCAGTATACTATATAGAGACTGAGATAATAGCACTAGCCACAACTAGTGAAGAAGCGGAGAACTAAAGAAATCTGCTAGTGGAGATCTCCATATGGAAAAACTGACACCGTGGTGTAATCTATTGCGATAGTTCTGCGGCTATTGCAAAAATTTCAGAACCGTTATTACAACGGTATAAGACGACAGTCGTAAGTACAATACTGTAAGAGAACATCACATACATAGTGATGAAAATTTGACGACTATTGAAAGAAGGACAGAACCGATATTACAACGGTAAGAAATAACAGTCGTATGCACAGTATTGTTAGAGAACATCACATATGAAGTGATGATAATTTGGCAGATCCTTTGACGAAAGGACTGACGAGAAAGAAAGTCCTTAATGATTCTAAAAGAATGGGACTATTGCCCTGAGATTGTGGAATCACACACAATGGTAATCCGACCTAAATGACTGGAGATCCCAAGAACTAGGTTCAATGGGTAAAAACAAGTTGTGTAGTGATAGTAGATGAACATGCTAAATTTATATATTAAGAAGCATGTATTCCTGAAGTGATTAGAGGATGAGTTAATAGAAACTCTTAATGAGATCTATACTCTATTTGGAGTAGAGTACATACCTTCAGGAGTACTCTTGATAGACTCACCTATGTGATTGTGGAAATATGGCCATTTCCTACGGAGTTTTGGGCAAGATTCCTAGAGCGTTCACTAAACTGGGATAGACGTTCATGGCCATAAATGCACGGGCTTATTTGATTGCACTCTAGAAAGGTTGTGTGTGGTTTGATGTCAGGAATAGAGTTCAAGACTATGTGTCACTCTAGTAAAAACTGAATCTTATTCACTATGCAAAGGTTCAAGTCGGATGACACCTTTGCTTATGCACAATCTTATGTATTTTTAATGAACTGCTCAAAAATATTTTTTAAGAAATTCAAGTGGGGGATTGTTGGAACATTTTATGAATTTATTAAAAAAAATTAATTAAGAATAAATACAAATTGAGTCGTTGTAAGTCAATAACGGTAACATATATTTGAGTCATTATTGTAATGCAATTAATGTAATAGAGCCATTGAAATTCTCTAACGGTAATATATTTACATATATGTAAATGTATTTATGAGCCATTAGTATAATTGAACAGCAACAGTCATACATGCATGTGACCTTTTATTTTTTATAGAGCTGTTACAAAAAGGAAAAGAAATGGTATTTGAATATTGCATTGAATGATAATAAATCAATATTTATTGTCGTTCATTTCATTTGAAACGTATGCAATTTACATGTTAAAAATTGCAACTTTTTGAACGTTTCTTTTATTTTAATAATGGCATTGGTTATGGTCCATTCATCCCCCCACTAACGTAGTTTATGTTACTCTCCTTTATAGTCTATATAAAGAATAGGAAAGACCATCAGAAAACAGAACAATCTTTTTCTTTGCTCTCTTCTAATAAAAAGAAACTCCCTCTTTCCTCTTCCATAGAAAGAATTTTTTTTATATTTTTTTCTATCTTCTCCTCCACTATTTTTTTACAAAAAAATAAGAAAGAAAAATAAACTTGAGCTGTATTTTTTTTTGAGTGCAAACTGAATCTGATTCATATGTGCAAATGATCCGATATAGAAAGAAAAACAAGGAGGAGGCTGTTTTATCCCAGAGGCGGCGGCGAACAGTACGAACTACTTTGCACCTTGAGTAGATCGCCGAAACGTCTTCAAGAAAGTGACCTAGTCCATGACTCAGTCGAACCATTGTAACACCCCGGGTATTCTATAACAGTGAAATTCACGAATTAAAGTATAATTAATTTCAAGGGGAACGGGATACGCCATTGCGTTCATCTCGGAATTCTGCTTGAAATAGAGTCCGAGTTTGCGTAAAACGGACTCCGTATGAAGAAGTTATGGCCTCCGGAAGTTTCAGAATTCAATTTAAAATTCAAACAGACCAAAACAGCCCAGAAAAACCAATTCGAAATTCAAAATCGGGCCGGATTGGCCAGGGCGGGAAAATTCCCGCCCAAGGCACCCAGGTCGACTTGGCAGTCGACCTGGGGCTAACCAGGTCGACTGGGCAGTAGACCTGGGTCACCCGTGTCGACTGCCAAGTCGACACGGTGTCGACTGGCATGTCGACCTGGCCTCTGAGCCAGGTCGAACCCAGCCCCTCTTGGCTGGCCTAGTCTGTGTTTGGTCGATTTTCTGAGCCTTGCCTTGTCACTAGGGCTAGGTGTCAGCTCCTGGTTGGTCTCTCCTTTGAACGAACGGCTATTATTAAACCAAGCACCATCGAATGTCCGAATCAACTCAAAAACACTATAAAAAGAACCTAAGACCTAGCCTAAATCATACTATTTCATTTTAGCCTCAGGCCGCCGCCATTAAACCTAGAGCTCTAAATTTAAAATACAAAGAACAAAATTATAGAAGACGAAGGACGATTCTTGAAGGCTACAACTAGAAGCTACAACAACTACGACGCTTTAGACAGCAGATTTGGGGCTATTTGATTTGGAACTTTTTATTTTGATTACTTGCTTCATATTATAAGTTCTATGTCACTTTTTAGGCAAAAACGCTAAAATAACATGGACATGCCATGAATTGAAACTGGATTTAGGAACTATTATTAATCCATGTTTATATTATTTAACTTTGAATCATAATTTGGGAATATCGCTATGTCAATGTTGCAAGTTAAACTTATCATGATTTTGATGTTGTTATGAATCATTTGGGCTTAATTGTATGGCAAGTTGGACTAATACATGTCCATGGAATCACTATGTTTATTGAAATCTTTATGTTGATTAAACCATGCCTATGATGCTAATTAAACCATGTCTATGATGTTGATGGAACTATGCCTGTGATGTTAATATACCTATCATGTTAATGACAAAATTGGGAATTGCTAGGTTATGATGAAAAGTTGGAATCATTATGTTTATAATGTTAGATGAGAATCATTATGTTAAAAATGCTAAATTGGAATCATTATGTTTATAATGTTAGATGAGAATCATTATGTTAAAAATGCTAAATTGGAATCATTATGTTTATAATGTTAGATGAGAATCATTATGTTAAAAATGCTAAATTGGAATCATTATGTTTATAATGTTAGATGAGAATCATTATGTTAAAAATGCTAAATTGGAATCCACTATGCCTGTTAGAATTACCATGCCTTTAATGTTTCATGTTCGTAATAAAATTATTATTAAGCCCGCAATGATTATTATGCCTATGATGTAAAGTTGAAATCATCATGTTAAACTAAGTTGGAACCATTACTATGCCAAGTTATCATCATGCTAGTATTGAAACCATGTGATATGTTATAGCCTGTTTATTATGCAAGTGATGTTGGAATTGTCACATATGCCTATCACATGTTTGGTGTTATTCCCCTTTATCTCTTGAATTGTTTATGCTTGTGAACGAAGTACGTTTATATACGTTGGGGATACGATTGGGTAGAATAGGCAAAACTTGAATCATAAACCGTGAAATTTGGCATAAGCAGAACATGAAATATGACACGAAAACTTGACTTGAACATGCCATAACTTGACTTGAAAAACATGCCTTAGTCGGGCACGAAGTTGACATATGAACATGCTATGGAAATAGCACTAATCTGATAAGAACATGGGCATGACTTTAGAAAACAAGAAAGTGGCCAACTCGAGGTTGGGTTGAGTTTGTAGTGTAAATCTGCCCGGAACCGCCCGGCAAATCCAGTTGCTACAAACAATAGGATCCAATGTGGGTAGTTGGTCACATCGCGCTTGAAACCCGAGGTTGGGTTGAGTTCGTAGCGTAAACCTGCCCGGAACCGCCCGGCAAATCCAGTGGCTACGAACAATAGGATCCAATGTGAGTGGTTCGGTGCATTAACGAATCAATTAATGCCAATTAGGGTTAAGTCATGAACATGAAAAGACAACTTAACCAACTTGAACACGATTTGTAGGGCTAAGTCATGAACTTGAAACGACAACACTTAGCCAACTTGACATGACACGTAGGCGGGTTAAGTCGCGAATTTAAATGACATACTTAACCATCTTGACATGACTAGACTGGAAAAGGATTAAGTCACGAATTACATGACTTAATCGGTTAGGCGGGTTAGGTCACGAATTACATGACCTAATCTGTTAGGCGAAACCCTAGACACGACCCTTTTCAGCAGTAACCCTCTAGATGTATCAAGGCACCCTAGGGCTAGGCCGGGTGGGGCACGATTACTGGGCTGATTGTAAGAGGTGAACGACGGCAGTGGGGTACACCAGTGTAGGTTCGGTGGACTACGGTCGTGCACGTATTCCGGGGCAGACACTGGGTATCCGTAGATTTATCTATGCATCTTGAATCGTGTCAGGGGTTGACACCCTAGGGCTGATACACCCGAAGGTGGACCCAGCACAGGTGACTACATTCGTGATTAGCCGTATGACACGGACACTTGACGAGCTAGAACTAGTAGGGAGCCGATCGACTAGATAAGCGCTCCGTAGGACCCCGTACTTGGGTCAGACCCCGTTTCAGGGTCATTTCATGATATTGGGCCGTGGGAATTATTCCGTGATTAACTCGTGACATGGGCTTAGTATGCTAGTACAGTCGATGCAACGAATCTTGAACATGTGATGCTTTATATGACTTGTCTTGACTTATCATGATCACCTTAGTCTATCTTGTCCACCTTGACACCCTTCTTGAGTTTAGTTCCAGTTCATACATGACATGTTGTTTTAACCGTTTTTACACTGAAAGTCACTAGGACTTACTCAGTCTTTATGACTGACCCTTTTCCTTTCGCCTCTTTTTCTTTCGTTCCCCCCCCCCCCAGGTTCTCAGGGAGGGAATACCGCAGCTTGACCAGTTTTCACATCCAGCTTGAAGAGAAAGAATGTATCGCTTGGGTCTTTTCCGTTTTGGACTATGGCTTTGGACAGCAATTAGGGGACTTTTGCAGTTTATTTATGTTTTCTTTATGCTTCTTTAAATAATGTAATCAAGACAGTTATGATTTTGGAAGTATTGTAAGACAAATTATGACATGGTTTGTGAACACGTATTATGTTGAAATAAAAGTTGTTGTTGTTTTTCCGCTGTTCAATAATATGTGTTCTTATATCTGTCTTGTATATCTGTGACTTATACTTATAAATCTCCACCAAAATTAGGGCATTCCCTTTGAGAGTGACCCTAATGGAGGTGGGGTGTTTCAACCATTGTTTCCAACAATTTGTAATAAGACAGTGGGCTAAGAGCCAGGCCCATTGACTCAGAGAAATAAAAGAAAACAACGTGCATAACATGTGTATACAGAAGCTTAATAAAAGATAAGTTCAGCCGCATATTTCTCATACTTTGTTTAAGGAGGAACGAAGTACGTTGCTTTGAATTGCTTCTGTAGTTTGGATGACTGCTTATTAAAACAAATGGAAATGGCATTAGAAGTAAAGATGTAACCTTGTTAAGATGACCTTTAATATTGATGACCAGAAGAGGATACTGGGATGTCAATGTCAGCACATCTTTTCTAATTAAGCAACATAACAATGGACGGTCGCTTATGCAGTACGTAAGACCTTTTTTGAATGCATTTTACCACAACAACTGGGTGGAAGAAGCACAAATTAGTGCGGATAAAAACTATTTGCAACAATAGCGGGGGATTTCAAGATGGGCTCATCTGTTTTCTATCTTGGCTGGTAAGAAAATTAGGGGATTCCCTAACCGCTCTAGCTACGACTGTAATGGTATTGGTTATCGTTACTATTTCGTAAATACCATCATCGTACCATTTTTACTGATAGATTAAAATTTCTTAACGTTGTTGTTGCCGATCGACTGGTATATTGAAGATATGTATACCGATAGTTAGATAACTATCACACAAGTAATTATAAACTATCGTTTGTCCTTAAAAGCATATAGCTTGACGTGATTTTTATATTGTGATGCATTTTCACTATAGTGTACCTAGTGCGCTTAATAAAAAAGACAAATAACAAAGAAAATAAGTGCACTTGAAATTATTTCACATGATTACCGAACTAAATATAATCGTTTATTTGGTTCTAAATGTGTATACTATAGTATATCAGATGAATATGCATATCTTTTGAATTAACTGGCAAAATTACCATTGTTGTTGATATTGAGTAAACGTTACAGATAACTTACCGTAAAAAGGGTAAAATTACTGTTACCGTACCGATTAAACCGGTATGTGATTTCAGTCATAAATGGTTGTTGATCGACTGGTAATTGTACGATAATGATAAATTTGGCGTTACAATAACATCCCTAGCTCTAGCATTAGAGCATCTCCAATGCGAATAGAATGTAGTTTTAGTTATTCCTTGGGTGTCAAAAATAGATCACAATGTTAATTCAACGTTGTTTCTAAAACATTAAATATCACATTGAAAAAAAGAAAATTACTTCAATGCAAATGTATTTATTAACAAGAAGTTAATTATGTGTCACAATTAAAATAAAAGAACAAAAATTATAGATAAAAAGTTACCTAACTATGTGTATTTACTATTTCACATTCGTGAAGTGCAATGCATATAATTAGACATTGCATTAGACAATGTTTAATAAATTTGCTATCTGTTCTTCATAAAATTTTAATTAACATTGACATTATAGATGATTTGAACCAAATTTCATGTTTATGATGTGTAATTGACATTACATTGTTAAAGTTAAGTAAAATCTGTGAAATTATCTTTAATGTAAAGTGGTCCCCGTTTAAAGTTTATTATAAAATGAGTCTTTATTTTTAGTTTGTTGTAGCAACCATGTTTTTTTTTCTTTGCTCCAGTGCTTAAAAAATTATAAGTATTAAAATGAGATTATTGAAAAAAAAATGCAGAGATATCTGTACTTATCGTGAAAAAAATACAGACATGAACAAATATTGTCTTGATTTAACATGTATGTCTGTAAAAATTTACTGAACAACAAATATTTGTAGTGAACAAAAAATTGCAGACATATCTTCAGTTATGTAATAAAATTGCTTTATGTCTGTAATTTTCTTGAAATTGTGCTACTTTTGATTTATGTTCTTTTTACATGAACTTTTTGATAATTTTTCTGCAATAAATGTGATGTTGAAAATAACTTGAAATTTTGAATAGTTCATCAATTTTTTTATGAAAGCATGCAACTATTGGCTATAATTGTGTGTGAGTCAGCCGCTTTTTTGAAAAATTGCGTATTCCTGTAAGTTTGCTAAATCATCATGTTTTCGATTTTTCGTTTTGTTTTTGATGCCTTTTTAATTTTTATTTTACATAAATATGATGACGAATTAAAATTGAAACAAGTTTTGAAAGTTGAAAGTGTTTTACGTTGTTTGTTGACTTTTTGATTATTTTCTAAAAAGAGTGACCTTATTTACATATGTTTTTTGACGATGATGTTTTGTGTATATTAAACTTATACGAGGACCTTAGACAAACTGTTTTTAAAGTTAAAGAATTCACATTCCGTAGATGTTTTTTATGTAAACTAAATGACACATAAATAATTAACAATTTTATTCAGTATTTAATCTCCAGTGTTGGTATTAGCGGTATGTATAAGTAATATAATATGACATTTTTTTGTTACACTTTGTAAAATGAAACGTTTGGTTCTAGATATTATATTTCATAATGTTAATTGTTAACTACAAGTTGTTTTTTGACACAGAAGTAATTTAAATTACATTGTCTATATTTTAAAATTATTTTATTGTAATATATAATATATTTTCTAATAAATTTATTTTAGGTTGTTTATCATTTGTTGTGATATGAGAACTACACATCAAAATAGGGATGACAACGGGGCAGGTCTAGGGTCCAAATCCGATTGGCCTGCCCCTGTTTTGGCCCGTTTAGACCCGCCTAATAGGGTCTTCGGGGCGGGTTAGGGGTGAGAGTTCAGTCGGTTTTGGTGTAAAAAAAATTCAAATCGAATTAAAACCGAATTGAAATAATTTCGGTTAATTTGGTCGGTAACCGACTTAACCAAAGTTGAAAGATATGTTATTGTTCAAATGATTAATTCATTCAAAGTAAAATATGAATTTATGTTTAAATAAAGTTTTTTCATTAAATTTAATTTTTACAAAAGAATTTGACTAATCTTTAACATGTGCTTTTGTATTTTATCACTAAACCAGTTATTTATAGTACAAAAATACCACAAGATTGCATAGTAAGATAAACGTTCGGTTAAACCGATAACAAAAAAAAATTATTTTACAATACGAATTCAAACCGATTTAGTTTCAAAACCTAATCGAACTGACCAGAATAAACCAGTTTGGTCAGTTAATTCGATTCTAACCGAATATTGCTCATCCCTAGGGCAGGTAGACTCGCCATCTGCTTCTTAAAGGTCCTGGCCTAGAGTCAGATTTGTGGCACAGCCAACGCGCTCTAACTCAACCCACATTATTAAAACATCATTAAAATGTTATATAACTATAATGATTACTTGTTAATCTTGTTAGGTATATGTGGTTGTGACATAAATATTATATTGTTTCAATCAACAAGTAGAGATGACAATTAGACCGGACTCGATGGATCTAGACCGGACCCGATGGATCTCGGTTCTAGGCGGGTCGAGTTTTTGTTGGGTCTAAACTGCACATTTTAAAAATCTAAACCCGATACAACGGATTCGGTTGGATAAGAACACTAAAAATAAATATATTTAAATGTTTTCGGGTCGGGTCTTCCGGGTCGAGTCAGTTCGGTTTAGGTTTGATCGAATCTTACTGTATTTTTTATTTCCTAGGACCAGTCGGGATCATTTCGGGTCCAGGTCTTTTCGGGTCGGTTCTCGGTTCTAATTGCCAGCTCTATCAACAAGCTATAAAATTTTCATAGTATAAAGTTGCATCAATGGTATTCATACAACGAAAAATGCATACATTTTTGTAATAACCCGGAAATTTGAGCCAATTTAAAATTTTTATTTTGGCAATTTTAATGAATTTTGGATATTTAAAATGATTTATTTTAAATAATAACGACGAGAAATTTATTTTGAATAGAATTAGAACGTATATATTTATGTAGATCATCGTTAGAAAATAAATATTTTATTTTAATTATAAAAGGAATTGAAAATGGCGCGGTAGTTTGAAAATTCGATTTCAAATTTCAAATTTCAAACGAATGTACAGGATTCAAAATAAACCGGATTTTAGTGAAACCAAAAATATTAGAATCTAATTGATAATATCTTTCCAACGAATCCGAAAAATTGAAATTTCATAGCGGGGATAAAAAGTTATGCCCAGTTGAAAATTCAGAATAGTCGCTATGGAATTCTGACCCTTAAAAATGGAAATTTTGCAAACGACCTCTGTTTTCGATGAAACCACTTTTGTTGGATCCGGGACGTCAAGTTATTGCTAGATTCCAAAATTCGTAATTTTCTGAATCAATATGTGAGCGTGGCACAGGAAAACGTGTTTTGACAGTTTTAGTCAATTTCGATCGACCAGAAAATGGCCATTTTTCAAACGGTCTCAGAATTTGACAAAATTAGTTTTGTTAGGACCGTATCGTTAATACGAAGCTAGAAATAATTTTTCGGTAATTTTTAGAGTCCGTATGTGGCCCCGGTAAATTGAAATGTGCGTTCGAATTCAATATATAGATTTATATTTTGATATTGATGGAAACTGATCGAAACAGCCGAACTGGCTTACGATACATATCCCATTGCGTTCAAAATGGGGGTAATTAGCTAGGGGTGACAGTCATTGAGCTCGATTCAGAGTTCGAAGGAGGAAGTTACTTTTCTTGGAAATAAAATATTATATATATATAATTAATATTTCTCGCCCTTTTTCTCTTTACTAGGTCAACTGAGCCGCCCCCCCCCCCCCCCCCTTATCGTTTAAAACGATTTACAGAAGAAAAAAAAACATCGAGAACGACGGACCCTCCCCCAATCGCACCGCCGCGCCTCCCCAGGCTCCGGCCAACCGACCGCCGCCCTTTCCCCCTCCTCTCTGATCCGCCTTCCCCTCCTTTTCCCCCATTGAACTCATGACCCCGAACCTGATATTCCTCAGACCCGTAACCCTAGACCGAAGCATAAACCGCCACGGTGGCCCCCAAAACCGCCGCCGCTCCACGGAGCCCCCCCCCCCCCCCCACGCCTGAATTCGAATGCGAGTTTTCTTTTTCTTTTTAGTTCTTTTTATTTATTTATTCATAGAAAAGGTTTAGATTATTTTAAGTAGAAAAGATTTGAATTTCTATATGAAAATACTATTTTTATGATAGAAATGAAAAGATTAGTGTTTTTATAGATTTTTTTAATGATGAAAAGAATAGATTTATTTTTATATGTATATGAATAGCATGTAAAGATTCGATTTTTATACTCTAGCAAAATAAAGATTTGATTTTGAAAGGCATGTAAAAAATTGATTTTTATTTAACAAAAGCTATGATTTTTATTAGTGAAAAGATTATATTTTTATATAAGGAAAGGTCATATTTTCGTATAAGAAAAGATTAGATTTTTGATTTAGAAAAGACGTGATTTTGTTTATATAAAAGACGTGATTTTGGTTATGTAAAAGAGGCGATTTTTATATATATGAAAGTGAAATAAAAATTTGATTTTTATGTTGAAAGCGAAGTAAAATATAATTTTTATATAGAAAGAAGCGTTGTAAAAATATTTGATTTTTATGTGAGAAGTGAAATAAAAATGTGATTTTTATATACATGACAACAATATAAAAATGCGATTTTTATATATGTAGTGGATACGGTAGACGAAAGTGACAAAAGGCGAACACGACAAAGATTTTCTACATATGAAGAGTCGCGGCGTTTGGTTTAGCTCTTAGGTGAGAACTTCTCACTAAAATTTTCTGTTCAGTTATTTATTTAATAACTGCATATATAAACTGCTCCCCGTCGTCCACAGACCATGGACGACTTGTGTGATTGTTTGTGTTATGAAAAATTGACTGATGGTTGAAATAAAATATATATTCATGCATTGAAATAAAATATATATTCATGTGTTGAAATAAAATATATATTCATTTACAAATCGAACGATTTGTTTATGTACACCGATTTGACTGATATTGATTGGGACGATAAATTTTACATATCGCCCAACTGCAAAAATAAAAATCTGTGTTTGTTGATTTGAAACCCCACACGGGTGTTGGTATGAAATTGGACATACACTAATCCCAATAATTAGCTGTATGTCGATCGATTGATTGACAGGCTATTATAAGCGTTGAATATTTATATTTGATGCTTATACAGTGTAGAATGCACTCTGGATGATGGTTGATTACTTATCGTTGCTATTATATACATGTGTTGTATGGAATCCATATAAATAATATTATATGGTAATTGAGTGGGTCTCATTCCAATTTAGAAAATAAATTATATTCATGTGTTGAATAAACAAAATAGTCATGTGTTGACAATACTCATGTGTTGAGAATATTCATGTGTTGAATAAAAGAAAATTCATGTGTTGAAGAAAATATTCATGTGTTGAATAGAATAATGAAGTAATTGAAAAATATAAAGCTGTGTTGATTAGATATGCGCCATTTTGACGCGAACGATATTTATATCGATTATATTCGTTTTTTTATAATGAATATAGAAAAGGAAGGGATTTCAAAATATAACGTTTTGAAAATATTATCATTTATATATCAATGATATGGAATATTCAATTTTGATTTGAAATTGAATATGAAGTTGAAATCGTTTTTAAAATGAAGTTAAAACGATTTATAAAATACGATTTGAATTGAAATCGACGAAATATATATAATATAATGGCCTGAATAGAACGCGCCGCGCTGTGGCAGTTTGCGAATTTTGACCATTGACTTCGAATTGACGTTGCGGGAGATTCGACCGTCGGATTCTCCTAAAACCAGAACTGTTGGGTTCGTATCGAAAAGAGCTTTCTAACGATTATTAGAAATCTAACGGTTGGATTTGGAATTATGTCCAAATCAAATTTGGAAAAGGTCGCTATAAGTGCAGTTCGATGGCCGTTGATGGAATCGACTGTACGAGCCTTCATAAAATTATTGAAAATATCAATAATTAGTGTAAAATCATAAGAAATGATTTGGAAAGAATTGAGATGAAAATTTTCATATTTGAAAAGATAAAAATAGATTTTTATCGAAATGAACTAGTTTTGAACTAGAATTATAATCCATTTATTTTTGAAATAAATAAATTGAATTAGAAAGGGTTTTAAAAGTAACCAGAATTTCCAATAATTGAATTGGAATGGATTTGAATCGAAATTGTCTTTGGAATATTTCGATGTTGGATTTCGCGATTATACAGATATTATTATTATGGAAATTTGAAAGATATATTTATATCGTTATTTCCAATACGATATTTGTTGGTCGTAGAATTTGATATTGAATATAAGCCGATATATTTTCTATTCAGAGCCTTGTATTTAATATCAAATGTGATTTGGGGTTTGTCGTGAATGGTGTCTTCATTAACACTGTTCTTAAACCCAGTTGAGAAAAAGATTAAATCTTTTTATTTAGATTTAATGAAGTTTACCAATTAAATGGTATTTAATTGGAATTGAATTTGAATTGATTTTTGGGTTTATTGTGAACGGTGTTTTAAATAACACTTATTCTTTAACCCGATAATTAATGGAATATGGATTGGGTTTATCGTGAACTATGTTTTAACGACATTCGTTCTTTAACCCGATTTACAGTGAAATGAGATTTGGAATTTATAAATCTTTTGTTAAGATTTAAAGGAGATTTTCCAAAGTGAAGTTTTCCAATTTAATAAAATAAATTGGAGTGGAATGGAATTCGATTTGGTGATAATCGAAGTGAAGTTCTGTGGATGAGGACTGCTAATATATCTGGAATTTAAAAGGCATTGCCGTTATTCCATTTATATTATTAGTCGGATATGGAAGTTTATATCGATTTGTTTTCCATGGAGATTCCATCGTTAATGGAATGTGATTTTGGGTTTATAGTGAACCGTGTTTTAAGTGACATTGGTTCTTTAACCCAGTTAAAGACAGGATATGATTTCAGAAGTTAAACAATCATTAATATTGATTTTTGGAAAGATTAAAACCAAGTGGAGTTTTAATGAATCTTTAATTAGATTGAAATGATCGAGAATGGAGTATCACCAGTTTTGCTCCAGGCGATAGTTAAATCTTTAATTAGATTTGAACGTGGAATGATAATTGAATTTACCGATAACACCGTGGTGTTAGATATGAAGTATGACCAGTTTTACTTCATGGGATGAATAGGTTGGGATTGGGAAATAAAATAAATGATTACTTCGGTGTGGTTCGCTAATCCCGACTAGTTTGAATTGATATTCAAAAGAAGATTAAAGAATAAATTTAAAGAATTTATCTTTGATAAAATTAATGGGAACCTTTCCCAAAGTATAAGAATATTTGAATAAAATAATATTCTGAATTGGAATGAGGCGTATGTTGTGTTTGTGTAACACTTGTTTATTATATACGCGAGTTATTCAAAAAGACCGGGTTTATCCCATTCTGAATAACTGATTCGACGTAGTGTCGAGGATGAAGACGGTGGTCAAAGACCGGAGGTCTTCACGTCGTTTGGGTGAACACTGATGATCTTAATTGGGCTGTACACCTAAGAGGAGGGAATCAGTTAGTGATTGTCCAGACGTACTTGGAGATCGATGGATATGCGGGGTACAAGGTGCCTCCGGTTTCGTTCAGACCCAGAACAAACTTGTATGGACTATGTGTCTGACATTGGATTTTGCTCTGTGTTGATTGATCTCTATTAAATATACATCTGCCTGGTGAAGGGGAATTCATTCCCTTACTTCACCCTTCTCTGAGACGTACGGGATCAGAGGTTGTATATCGATAGACATCAGTCGCATGGTGTGAATTGCCTATGTGGCATGCCTAAGTGGCAATTGATCAAGGTTTCTGTTGAAAAGAGAAGTCTTGTGGTTGATGATCAAAGCACCGCCTGTGTGGCATAGCTTTGTGTTACGTTAATTTGCGAGCCTCACACCCTGGTTGTAACCAGAAACGGGAGAGGACCTCAGGGAGGGCATGCGTTTCCTTCTAGTTAGGGTGGTGTCAGTGACCTACCAGCCCTGACATTTATATTATTTTCACCTGTGTGGTCGTTGCTGTTGCGAGGTGCCTCGGATATATCGGTGACTATGTGGAGCCAATGGAGTCATTTGGCTCATTTACGCCCCAAAGGGCGGGGACACACAGTGTTCAGGCATTTTAATCCACATCGGTGGACCGGCCCTGATGATCCAAAGGCTTGACAGAGTACTTGCCTGAGACTCGGGCTAGACAGTCTCGAATTCGGTAGAGGACTATCTTTTGCCTCGGTTCACAGATGGAAACCCAGCTTCCAATACGTGACATTTGCGGTCTTGATTGTAGAGCCTAGTATGGCGACATGATATATGGTACCCATGCCGTCTATGATTGACATTTATGATTGAAATTGTTTTGACACTATACACTTATAGTAGTATCAAATGATTTGTTTTAAACGTACCAAGCATGTTTGGTTATTATAAGGTAAAACCCTATCCTCCAGCTTGCGTTGCATTGTGTGATGGGACCTGGGTCTTATAATAGCTTCATTTTTCCAAAAAACATTGCGCTGTTTTGTTATATGCACTGGTATTCTTGGAAGGAAACCCGTTCCGTGTTATACGGCGTGGTCCCTTGATATATATGATTTAAAGTAAAGTTTTAAATAACTGATTTAGTTCTCACACCAGTCACATGACTGACCTGGAGTTTATTGTTTTAACCTAAACTCTGGGTGCCCCTATTTTCCGCACGGGCAGCTAGTAGTTTTGGTTTTGCAGATTTATATTCACAGGATCCTGATTTACAGCTGAAGCGGTATTCGGAGAGCTCTGTATCCGTGTATCTGTTTTCAGTTGTTCTTTGTATTGTTTTTCTGCTGCGATGTATTTAAATGTAATTTAAATCTCTGATATTTTCTGTGTAATATTTATTCATACTCTGTATATTCTTGTATTCTGATGGAATTGTTGTAATATACAATGAAATGTTCTTCTGTTTGCGTTCTGATTTGTCGTGTTCTCAAAACAATCAGGAGTTTCGAACGGTCTTGGTCGGTTTAGCGATCGATTCGGATCGAGCGAAATTCCTTATCATCGCAATTTTGAACTATTATCTTACAACTCATATTATTATATTCTTTTATCATTGTAAACACATTATTATTTGTATATAATTTATCGTTTAGTGATAAAAAAATATAAGTATATAAGTTTATGTACATCAAAAAGAACTTTCATCGGGTTTTGAGGTTGATCGAGTCTACCCTGATCCGTACGAGTTTTAGGTACGGGACAAAATTCCATATTCACATCGGGTTTACAGGACAAGTTTGGGACGAGGTTCAAAAAATCTAAGATGGGGCCGGGACATAAAAAACTCGTCTCAACTAGGGGTGTCAAATGGGTTGGGTTGGTTCAAAAATTAACCCAACCCATTTAAATAAAAATTAACCCAACCCATTAGACCATCTATTAAATGGGCCAACCCAAGCCAATCCAACCCACAAATTTAATGGGTCAACCCATTTAACCCATTATGGACAAAACTACATAAAAACATGTCTTATATAATAATTAATCACCATTTAGTCAAGATAAACAAAGCACGCAAGCATCATTCACATTCAAGTCAAGATCAATTTAGTTCTCATTAGCAAAACATATAATCCAAACTAAATGGTTACATAATTTAATACAACATTATCCAACATATAATTCAAAACTAAATAGCATAAGAAGAAGCAAGAAATATGTTGTGCAATGAGGACTTCTCGAACCATTTTCAACAACTTGAATTCAAATCTGAAAGACCATATCTGTTCTATGCCTGCAACAGAAACTAATTTTACATAAGTAAACTATCACATATATCATCTAAATTCAAACTGAAATGAAAACATGATATGAATTTTTGGTAAGAAAATAAAACGTTGCAACCCAATTTATTTGTTGGGTCCTGAGATTACACACAAATGAAGATCAAAATAAACTAAATTTACATAAGAAAACTAAATGTTCATAGATTCTGTGTAAACATATACCTTGTTTTAACTATATCCATTTCACTGGAAGCATATGCCTTGTTCACTGTAAACATATACCTTGTGTAAACATTTATGCCAACCATATTGGCGAAGTACACTAAACATAATCCTGTACTATTTCGGCCTAACTAGCGAATACTTTACTGTGCCAATATCTTACACAGCATATATTACGGGGCTATCAGTTAATGAGTAGAAGTCAAAAATTCATTCCAGGAGAAATAATAGACAAAAAAGACATAGTTATTGTCTAAAATTTAATGCAGTTGACCTTCCTTTTACTTATCTGGAACTGCCATTATCTAACAAAAAATTAACAGTAGAGATATGCAACATCTTTTGGATACTACTAAAAGCAAAATAACTTGTTGGAACAACAGATATTTATCAACTACATTATAATTGTTTATGTGCAGTGCAATGAAGTTGGACTTCCTTTATTAGTTTTACTGAATGCCTTTGTTTCCTGTTAATTTGATACTCAGACCTAATGGTATAACATAAATTAAAGCTATAAATGATTGTTATTTAATAGAATGAAGAGTGTTAACTGAATATATCCTGGTTTGCAAGTAATTTTATACTCAGACAGAACAGTGTCACATAAATTGCGGTTACAAAAGGATTGTTATTTAATGAAACAAAAGAGCAACCTGAATCCATGTCACAGTACAAATTACAATGATTTTTGCATGTTATAACTTATAACATAAAAATTATCAATATATATTAAGACCTAACTAAATATCAAAAAGGACCTTTAGTTTACTTTCCCATAATTTTAGTGGAGATTAATATAGAAAGCGACCTTCCTGATGTTCTGTGTATGATGGGGAAATTATTAAGCAAAAAATAGAGTATGAATGGGCTCCCCAAAAGTGTTTAAATTGTAAAGGTTTTGGGCATAAAACAACATATTGTGTGAACAAAAATGAGGAGGCAAAGAGGCAGGCTCAAAATCTTAAATTTAAAAATACTGAAAAAGGGTAAATTCTACAAATAAGGCTAGTGAATGACAAACCTAATCTGAAGAACAAACACAAGGGGTTGAAGAAAATCAATGTGAATTAAAAGAAGATGAAGACAAAGATATGTTTGTTCAAGAAAAAACTAACTTCACATTTTCTCAAAACCAAGAAAATGATATACAAGCTGACTTCATTCATATTGAGAGGGAAATGTTTAAAGATGCAATTGAGAAGGCCATTTCCTTTGAAAATAAAATATCCAACATTAACAAAGACAAAATGGGGTTGGAAAACCCTTCAGAAAACTATCATGGACGTGCATGTTAGCATGTATGAGTTATTTTCTGCAGTCATCATGGACGTGCATTTATCAACTATTTTACATTTATCAACTACAGTAAAGTATATGAGTTATTTTCTGCAGTTAATTCATGTTTCTTTATAGGTCGAATTAACACTAATTACAAACTGCATATATAGAGTAATTGCATGAGTTGTTCAGAGGATAACAGTTACACTGTTGATGATAGACTGATTAACTTTCGTGGTCATGGAACAACTAAAACTCTAAAATGAAATGGAGCTAGTTAACCTAAAATCCAAAATTAAAAATATATAAATACAATAGTTTATCATTTCATACATAATTTCAGTTAATCTGTTCAGGACAGCCCAGTGTTATAGAGAATAAAGCATATCTCCCTCAGACCAAGACCGCAAGGATGCATACACAGTAAATTTAGAAATTCACCTGAGGATTACGTCGACAAAGTTATTAGAAAATGATAAAAATCACAACATGATTCTATTTTTTTATCGTGGTAATACAGAACTGATTACAACAGACTCATTACAACAGTGAAAACATTGAAAACATTCACAGTAGACTCATTACAGCAGTGATCAAAAGACCAGTTCGGACTAGTTAATCAATTTCTTTTGTAAGGCATGGCAGGTTAAAAGCAGAAGTTTATAGAGCCAACTGAGCATAAATGTACTTACAATTAAATTATCGGCTCCTTATCCAATTGCAAAACAGAAATATCTTCATTTAATTGTTATACGAGTGATGAATCATTTCCATACAGCCAATCGCGAGAGCAAAGCAATGCTTGAACAATATCTTCCTTAAGAGAAGATCTATAATCATCAAGAACTCTACCTCCAACACTAGATGCACTTTCAGATGCCACTGTAGTAATCGGAACTGCCAATATATCTTTTGCCATAGAAGAAAGAATCGGATATTTGTATTGTTGGGACTTCCAAAACGAAAGGATGTCAAATGACGTTTTGGGATCTAATAGTTTATCTTCAAGATATGACTTAAGTTCCGACTTACGAGAACTAACAACTAAATCTTGGCTACGATAACTATAAAATTCTTCCAACATATCTTCACACTCTTGTGAATATGGACCAACTTCAGCATCTACGGATTCCATGTTGTCTGAAACACTTGTCTCACTAACTAATTCTTTTTCCATTTTACTTGCATACTCATTGTATAGATTTTCCAATCTACTCTCAACCTCATTAAACTCATAACAATCGGCTCCATAAATTTTCTCATAACAATATTTAACAAATTCAACTTTATGTCGTGGGTCAAAAATGCATGCAATAGAAAGTAACACACTAAATTTTCTCCAATACTTTTCAAATTTCTTATACATTTCATTAGCCATGGGTGACATAAAATCGTCGTCCTTCATACGATTTTGTAGGGTAAAAAGAATCATTACAATCTTTGGGAAAAATAGATTTGACGTTGGATAATTAGAACCTGAGAATAAGCAAGTAACTTTGTAAAATATTTTCAAAAAATCCAAAATTTTCTTTGCTTTTTCCCATTCATCGGGAGTTGGACAATAAGAATAGCTTCGATCGACCGTTTCTAAACGACATAATGCATGTTGGAAATGAATGGCACTTTTAAGCATAAAAAAAGTTGAATTCCAACGCATTAGAACATCTTGTTGTAATACTTTTCTAGTACAATCCATAGAGAGATCAACTACACATTGCACATATAATTTTTTCCTTGACTCGGAGCCTTTGATATATTTTATACTCTCTCTAATATTTGCTAAAAATGACCCAATACATTTCAAACCATCTTGTACCATTAAGTTTATTATACGCAACAAACATGTAAAAAAATTCCATTTGCAAACAATGCTTTTCTAAAGTCAAGATGTGGTCCTAGTAACTCAATAAACTTATCATTTGACGATGCATTATCAAGAGTTGATGCAAATAACTTGTTCTAAATATTCCATTCGATTAACAAACTTGAAACCTTTCCAAATATAGCTGCTCCTGAATGTGGAGGTGGCATCAAAGAAAAACTTAGCAATTTCTTTTGTAAAATGCAATCATTATCAATGAAGTGTGCCGTTAGTGATATAAAACCATCGGTGTTTATAGATGTCCATAAATCAGAAGTTAAACTTACTTTTCCCGAGCATGACTTACGAAAATGTCTGAGTTTGAGCTTTTCTTTCTCATAAAGTTTAATAATATCTGAACGAACGGTATTTCTTGAAAAATGCTCTCCTTTATTATTCAAATAAGACAGCAATTCCCAAACTCCTTCATATTGGACAAACACAAATGGCAAATTATGCCTTATCACGGCTCTAGTCATCAAATCTCTATATTTTTGATGATCAAACTCATTTGCTTCATTAAACATAACTGTTTTTTCCGTAATAGAGGAACATTTATGTATATGTTTTCTCATGTTAGATGTTCCATGATTTTCTCCCTAACAATATGGTTTTTTGCATCCTTTGCAAAAACATGTCAGTGTTTCTCCTATTATAGTTTCATTTTTTTGAAAATATTGCCAAACTTCATAATGTGAATTCCTACTATGTTTATTTCCAATTGAACTACTCAATGAATTTTCCGTTACAATCAAATCTTCCACTTCTATGTTTACACGTTCAGTTGAATCCATTCTACAATTTCAAATTTAACAAGCATTAGGTAATTTTCCTAAATAGTGCCTTAATGATATGTTTACTTCTAAATCTAACGGTTGTTGTTTTTATAAATTATTTATTATTCAGTGCCTCAGCAATCCAAAGCTGTAGTAAAAGCAAAAGCAGAAGTCGTAGCACTCAAAAACCTTCAAATACTTGAAGCAGAACCAGAAGCTGCAGTAGAAACCTGTTTTATAAAGGAAATGTTAAATTTGGGAATTTTCAGAGTCTTAGAGAACATGTTAACTTGTATGTTTGTATTTGGATTTACTGAAACTGAGGCATATATATTCAGAGTTAATCTTAGATCAGTATTTTTCAGTAATGCAATTCATAATTTTTAATATGAATTCAGTAATACTGAGCATCAGCGCATATCATATTCAGAAATGGTAAGTGATGCATATCATTTTCTTTTCTAATTAAAAGGTGACAAGCTGAATTCATAATTTGTTGGAAAACTTGCAGGTTCTGATATATAAAGGAAAAAACTGATGCAAGAATATAGGATCTACTTAATGCAAGGTCAAAGTATCCCAACAATCGCATGCAAAAGGAAAACTTATCTCAAGTTTGCCGAGTCATATTAATTTGTAGCTGAATCCATCGAAATGAAAAAAAAACTTGAATCAAAACATATACTAAATTAACATGACAGAGAGAATGTTCAAAATATATTTATTAAAAGTAAGATTTTATGCACTTTAATCTTACTCTATTAGGAAGAAAAATTTGATTAACTAACATGGTTGGCAATGGAATGAATAACAGAGAATTAATAATAATATAGTGAATAGGTCATTTCTCATTACCCAATGCCCAAGAAAGTTAACAAGAATGATTTGTTTTTTTTTTTCTCATTTTGTTGATGAAGGTTGGTATAATTACCTACTCACTTTTAATAAATCCTAGAAAGTTGAAATTTTGTACATGGTGAATTGGAGTAGATAGATATTGACTGTAGCTGTGTATCGAGACATGAAGTGAAGGTGTTGTGCAGGTTGCAAGCGTTGTGAAAGTATTCGGACTGTTGCATGTTATATTATGGATACATCCATTTCAAATATCATTTTATTTTCTTCCTTTTCTCAATCAAATGCTTGTCAGTAGTAACTAGAAGCTAGAAAGATTGCTATTCAAAAAAGCAAACCGTCGTGTAACAAGTAAATTTAAAAAGAATGTCAACACAGTCAATCGACAACCCACACTTTTAGAATACTAAACATGAAGAAAAGAATTCTTAAGGCACAAAATAATCACTAACTACATCACCAGTCCCTCTTATACAGTGAACAACTCCAATTTTCCAGCAGTCTTTTTTGGTAAAATATTTAATTGATTAAATTAGCTTTTACCATGAAATGCTTGTATTTCTACCTTTCACAAAATTGGACCAATAACAATGAAAAAAAAAACTTTTCCATGAATTATTAGTCATAAAAGATTGACTGTTGAACTGTATTTTGACATCATGCAACTAAGAGGGTGATTATCTCTTTCCTTAGCTAACCAAGTTCAGAAGAATTATTTCAACAAAGAAGTTAGTGTCCCTCCTTTGTTGTCTCCCCTCGCCCAGTGTTTGTTGATCTGCCAGTAATATTAGTCAGTCTTATAATTCGAAAGGTGCTTTGGTGATCAAAGCTTTATAAGAACAAAATAGTATATATTTTTAATTCTTTTTTGGTTTATGATCCTATATAGGCAAGAGGTGGTTGTGGTTGTTGTACAGGCAGGAGGCGGTTGCAACGAAAACACATTGAAAATGTAGCGCTATAACAAAATTAAAAAACAATGCATTTTTAAAAATAAATAAAAATAAAGATAGTGCAACACAAATTGTGTAGCAATTTTGTGCAATATTGCTGTAACAGAAAAAGTGCTTGAAAACTATAAGTTGTGGTAAAGTGACAGAGGCAATGTTGTTTGAAAATTGAAACAAAATATATTGTAAACAAAATATACGCTTTATATAATGATTAAAATCCATATTTCAAACCAATTGACATACAATTGAGAGAATACAATTGTCCAAATAAAATGAAGGCAGCAACAGAGCTAGACATACAAAGAATATAATATGGGGGGAAAATTTAAGGAGACAAATAAATTAATTGAAAACAACAGTTAATCAATTGTTTATACAATCCAAGCATTAACAAATTTACACCATTTCATGCACAAGACAAACATATTAAACAAACTAAAAAAACATAAATAACATACTTATAAAAATGAAATCAAGCAACTAATTATAAAACTTACGAGGGTGAGTACTACAGGTAAACATGCCAAAAAACATCAACGGGATATATTTTATTTCTCTGAAAGGAAGGAGAAAACAAAAAAATCGAAGAAGAAGAAGATACGTACCAGAATAGAAGTATAGGAGTGAACGCTATACTGTTGCGCAAACAAATGGGTGATTCAGCAGCTCAACAGATGGAGTATGCCCTAATTTCCAATTTCTAAAAGCCCAAAAAAACCCTAACAGATTAGCCAGAAATCGAAATCGAAACGAAAACTACAAACGACGAGAAAGATTCACCTGCAAATTCATCAAGGAAGACTAAAAGCAGTCGATTAGGGCAAAAATCAGAGAGGTCGGCGAGTAAATTAAGTTTGACGAGTAATTAGACGGAAACCCTAAAAAAATATTTCAGAGATGAAATGCGCGTTGAACGGAAATTTGGACATAATGGGTTTACCGAGGTAAACCGTGCAAAACATTGGGTTTAATGGTTTTGACCCAACAAACTCACCTTAATAAATGAGTATGACCCAACCCAACTAATTCATGGGTAATTGGATTGGGTAAATGGGCTGGTTGTAATTTTGACAGCCCTAGTCTCAACCCGCTCCATTGTGATTTTACTTATGCTCTTGATCAATTGAAGCTGCTCTTTTTATGAATTTTGTGCCGTGGTCGTGGGTTGGCAGGGCTGTAGTAGTTCGCTGTTTACCGCCTCAAATCAACCGCCTCAAATCAACATTCCCTCTTTACTTGTTCCTCCAAATTTAAAAAAGAAAGAAAAAGACATCTCAACTCCATACCAATCCCTTTCCCGCCATTGAAATGGACTACGCTAAAAGACTTATCGCCGCTGCTCAGTTCATCCACGAAAGTGACAGCCACCATGCGTCAGCTCCACCTTCCACTCTCGTGGACCCGACCAAATACAGAGTTACAGCAACCCTAAAGCCTCACCAGGTCGAAGGCGTCTCCTGGCTTTTAAGCAGATACGATCTCGGCGTCAACGTTATTCTTGGTAATTTATTCGGTTCTTACCTTTTGCTATTATTACTTCAAAAGCTTTGTGTTTATGCTGTTACTCTTTTGATTCTTGCAGGGGACGAGGTTGGTTGTATCATCATTTTTAGAGTCACATCATAAATCAGTTATGTTTAAATTGTTTTGTATTTTGAAACGATTTGGCAGATGGGACTAGGGAAGACACTGCAAGCTATAGCACTGTTGAGTTATTTGAAGTTCCATAACAAAACACCTGGGCCATTTTGTATGTTTGCACACCTAATTGAATTTGACTCACATTTATGAAAGCTCATTCTTTTTTCCTTTAAATGTTTGTAGTGGTGCTGTGTCCTTTGAGTGTTACGGACGGCTGGATGTCCGAATTCAGCAAGTTCTGTCCGAGCATGAATGTTCTTTGTTATGTTGGCGACAAAGGACACCGTCGCAATCTAAGAAGAATCATGCATGAACATGTTCATAAACGGCCTAAGTCAAGTGATGTATGTTTATAATCATCTATTAATGTTTCTTTTTTCTAGATGTATGATTATGAGATATATTTTTCACCCTTCTATTTTCTTCTTTACATTTTGCAGGAGCAACTGGAATTGCCGTTTGATGTTTTGTTGACAACATATGACATTGCAATCCTAGATCAAGCTTTTCTTTCCCAAATTCCTTGGCATTACACTGTTATTGACGAGGCCCAACGCCTGAAAAATCCTTTTAGCGTAAGTGTTTATTGCAATACCTTAATACATGATATTGCAACACTTCCTTTATCTTGTGTTTTTCTTTTTTCAAGCACAAGCATGTCAGGCCAATTTAGTTTTAAATCAACGATATTAAGAATATATAATGCATGTTAACTGAAGACGAAATCCTTGCGTGTTCAATTTAGTTAAATTTTCTCATAACAATAAGCCTATGGCATTCAGATATTACAATTATACAATTAATGAAATCAACATCTGAAGAGAAAATGCTCTAATTTATCATTTTCATTTTACAAACACTAATACACACGCGTGAGCTGGTTTTCTAGCACATTATTTTTCTCAGCTATTTTTAATTAAGCACCGCACATCTTAACAAACATACATCTACAATCAAAGCTTTGAATCTCAAATTTCGAGCGCATTTAGTCTCAAAGATTTCAGAAATTTAATATCGTATTGGGAGGAATATCGAACGTGATGAGTGCATCTTCGGTTTACATGTTGAATCCTAAAAATTTGTCTCGGGACAAACTCAAATTACATGTTTATATCTCAAAATGATTTGCATGCACAATAATGTTTGTACATAATATCTCAAATACAATTTCAGTTTGATTTGCTCTTTCATAATTTCGAATCTAAATCTTCCAATTTTGCTTCTAATTGCTCCTAGTTGATTTTAATTGTGTTTCAAAATTGAACTAAATACGTATAAAATTGAGGAATTTTACTTCCAAGATTCAATCTAATTACATGTAGTCAACACACACACACACACACACACACACACACACACACACACATACACACACACACGGAAAAAAAAATTGAGTTACTGTGGAATCACAATAAATGCACTCCTGATCGAATCGACTCATCACCTGTCCAAAACAAAATACCTACTAATTTCAAAATCGACCACACGCTAATAGAATTCATCATATCAAAGTATAATATGCAAATACCATCAATCATGAATGTGAGAGATAGAGTGAGATTTAATCACCAATTTATCTTAATCGGTACCGGATCTGAATTCTCAAATTTCTCTTTCTCTTCAATCCATATGATTTTCCCTTTCTCTTATCAAATGACAAAATGAGAATGGAATGATTGGGATATTTAGTCCCATGAATTTTTGTTTTTGGTTTCCATCAAATCAAAACTCAAAACAGTCTCCCTTTTTTTTTTGTGTGTGGAGACTAGACTGAAACCACCAATACAAATTTGTGTAGTTCTAGAAATTATTTGTCCTGATTTTCATGCAACCGATCATAACTCAAGCTGTGCGATTCATGGTAAATCCATCATTGCTTTAATTGACATAAAAAAATCTGTCATTTGGTCGTGCATTTATATTGATTTCTCTTTTGTTGGCCAAAATTTAAGTCATCACAGAATGATCTTGAGGTGGAACCTTGGCGCAACGGTAAGGTCACCTGGCTAGTGGCCTGGGCGCCCAGGTTCGAATCCGGAAACAGCCTCTTCGCAGTGCGAGGGAAAGGCTGCGTACTATCAACCTTCCCCAGAGCCCGTTATCGTACGGGAATTTCAAATACATGTTGATTAACTGAAAGGGCAAGCATTAACATACTTTAGTTGCACTTTTTTTGTGCCAGTCAGTTATGTATCATTGTATGCTACCCATGCGCAACATGCATTGCTGTTTTGCAGGTGTTATATGATGTACTTGAAGAACAGTTTGTGATGCCAAGGCGTTTGTTGATGACAGGAACTCCTATCCAGAACAATCTATCTGAGCTTTGGGCTTTGATGCATTTTTGCATGCCCTTAATCTTTGGAACTATTGAGCAATTTATATCAACATTCAAAGAAGCTGGCAGTTCATCAACGGGTACTCGTATGTATCTTGCTGGAGTAACCGTTTGACGGTTGCAATATGATTAGTTTGTTTCATACATTTGTTACACCATGTCAACGGTTTCATTTTGTTTTATTCCCAAATTAAGACACTTATATGTACTTTCATTCTTGATATATAGGTCACAATGCCGATAAAGTTAAGCGACAATTTCAAATTTTGAAATATGTTTTAAAAGCATTTATGCTTCGAAGAACCAAAGCTTCTCTTGTAGAGGGTGGAAGCTTAATATTGCCTCCCCTTACTGAGATTACTGTGTCAGTTTACTACGTGCTTTGTCACCAATATTATTTCGTTGTTGTTCTGCTCTGTGACTTAACTGAAACTTAACACTTTTTTGATAGGATGGTTCCTTTGGTGCCTTTACAAAAAAATGTTTATATGTCGATATTGAGGAGAGAACTTCCAGCACTTCTTTCTTTTGCATCTACATCTTCCAGTCATCAGTCACTAAACAATATTGTATGCTGCTTCTTATACTATTTTGTAACTTATCACAAAGCTTGGATATGTTTTCAACGTACATTTTTTTTTTCTCCTTGCATGTACAACATCCTGTCATCGGTACTAAATGATATTGTACCCTTCAATTCCCTTGTCTTCCCTATCAAATTTTCCATATAAAAAGTTTTGCATTAAGCTAATTTTTTATGGATATGATTTTTCATATGGTATATAGATCATATTCACGAAATTTTACATCGTTTCATAACTAACAATCTACTCCAAATTACATTCCACAATCGCTTTCTTGCACTGAGGTGGAAGAATTGTGTATAAAATTGCTCATTTTTTGGTATGATAAACTGGATTATGTTAACTGATTGTGTTCCATTATTTTGATTATTGATTTATGGTTTTTTCCGTTGATATTCAGGTAATACAACTTCGAAAAGCATGTAGTCATCCTTATCTATTTAGTGGTATAGAACCCGAGCCATATGAGGAAGGAGAGCATTTAGTTCAGGTATTCTCTCAAGTTTTCCGTTTCTTTTTAAATTGTTGGACTTGCACTGTTTTAGAGTAGTTAAGGATACAAATTTAATTACAATTAATGTCTTTGTTTATTTATGCCTTTTTGCCTTCACAGTTTCCTAAATTTAGTGATGGTCAAAGTTCAGGTTTTTGCGTTTGTTTGGAAATTTCTACTGGACTTAACAATCATAAGCTGTTTTGCTTGGATTCATTGCTTACACGCATCGTTCCATGTAGGCTAGTGGTAAGCTTGTTGTTCTTGATCATCTATTGAGGAAACTCCATGTGGATGGACACAGAGTTCTGCTATTTGCTCAGATGACTCATACACTTGATATTCTTCAGGTTAAGTACTGCTGGTCATTAAAATAGTTTAGAGAATATTTTGTTTTCTCATACTCGTTATCTTATATGCTTACATAATTAGGATTTCCTGGAATTGCGGAAGTACACCTATGAGCGACTTGATGGATCTGTACGTGCTGAAGAACGTTTTGCTGCAATAAGAAATTTCAGCTCACAGTCAGTCAAAGACACCACAAGTTCTCAGAGCAACAAGGACAATGCATTTGTTTTTATGATATCAACTAGAGCTGGAGGAGTTGGTCTTAATCTTGTTGCTGCCGACACTGTGAGTTTAATTGTATCAGAGTATTTTCAAGTACATCTTCCTGGAAAATTAAACTTACAGATGTAATTTGTGGATATGAATTGTTAGTGTACCGCCTGAAGTTGTATATAACAAGGCTGTAAATTCCGTCTGGCAAGTCTGAATCCCGGTCATTCCGGCCCGTATCCAGCGCTGACTGCCAAAAATCCATTTCAGCTTATATTTTCTAATTCAAAACGATAACAAGTCGTCAACATGAAATAAGATCGATTCAGAGCAAACAAATCACAGCAGCTTTCAAACAATACGAAAAGAGAGAAAAAGAATGCAACATAAAAATCAAATTACATTTTGTCGCTACTTCGAATTTTAATCTGTAGAGAGTTTACTGTCGATCAACAAGCTTTAATTGGAAGCGAGAATCAACATTTATTTTCAATTTTCTATTTGGAGCTTTGAAAGCTAGGGGATGATTAAGGGTGAGTATATGGTTGGGTTGGTTTATCCAATGATGAAAATTGTTAAAACAAACTAAAACCAATAAAAATAAATACCAAACCAAACCAATCAAATTAAGTTTGGTTGGTTATCTTATTTAATTAAACTAATAGGAATTTACATTTTAAATTTGGAACATTCATTGTAATTTCAAATAAAACCAAAATATGTGATTAAAACATTGTTATCTAGCATTTTTATACTTTTCAATATTAATTTTGACACATATATGGTGAATATAACTTATTTAGAGCACTAAAATAATCTATCAAATTTATTATAACATCAGTAATTTCAAAAATATCTAAAAGTTTGGTTAATTTGGTTAAACCGATGATCAATTTTAAATTTTTTCGTGGCCCGATTATTAACCAGTTTGGTTTCAAAAGCAATCCAAACCGACCAAAATGAATTAATTTTATTAATTAATTTGATTCAAACAAAGTTTTCTCACCCCTAATAGTTGGATTCTAGAACGAAGAAGAAGAAAAGAGGATTCATAAGTTTTTTTCATAATACGTTGCTTTGTTAGACCATCTTTTGGGCTCAACGGTAATTATAGATTTATTGCATACTAAAGATAGTTAAGATAAATTATTTTTATAAAATAAGTTTGATCAGATGAACATATTAGAGAATAACAACAAATTTACATTACTAATTTCAAATGTATGTATTTTTTTATAAAAAATACCGGAATTTGAAAACCGAAATTATAGGGGAATTTCTGAAATTTCCAAATACCATATCGATATTTTTTTGCTGACTGGAACGGATAGGAAAACCGAAAATTTGAACCTTGGTATCTGTCAAGTTGGGCCATTCCCAAAGTATTTGGAAATTAATTGTCTGTAAATTTTCATGCCAGTAACTTTATATGAGGTAAATCTACGCACCTTATATGCCGAATGAACTGAAATGCATCACGATGTTGGATTGTTAGGGTATCAAGTATACTGGTATGGTTCAACCATTTGACATCCGATACACGGAATATACATGTATTAGTATGTACCGTTGTAGTATTATGATAATAGTTTGTAATCTAAGCAACTTCAGATATAAATGATTAAGATTTCGGGGAAGTTTGATTGCACCCCCTGAAAAAGTTTAAAACAAGTAAAATATCACTTTCGATAAAATCTTTTAAATTATTCTCATTTTTTTTGAATTTTGTTCAAATCACACACATAAAAAGCATCGAAAATCAACATCTAATACAACTATGTACCTCAATCTGATATTTTCTTTGCGTATAAGTAAACTAATTTCCCAAAAAACATCAAATCAATGTAATAGGATTCAGTTTTGAATTTTTCTTTTCAAAATAAAACTGCAAATACAAACATGATAAATATTTGCAGTGCAGTTTTTATTTCAAAATTTTGATTTTGTAGCAGAAATAATCGCGAGTTTTAGACAATGTCTCAAATAAAAATAAATATATTTTTTGATAAAAAATAACCATGAAGTAGTAATTTACAAAGTTTGATTGAAAGAGGGTTTCACCTCTTAACTTTCAAATATTGGCCGCATCCTAATGTCCACTAAAAACGTTATTTGTTAGTTTGAGATTAAACAACCAACTGGTAAGTCAATATTTCAAGTATTTGCCACATAGATGAAGTTGGTCACTGACCTAGAATGGTCAATCAGGTAATATTTTACGAGCAAGACTGGAATCCGCAGGTGGACAAGCAGGCATTGCAACGTGCACACCGCATTGGTCAAATGAACCATGTGCTTTCTATTAATTTAGTAACAGAGCGTACCATTGATGAGGTAAAATTTTACTAACAATAATTTTAAGTGTTTCATAGATGTGGAAACATCCCTTTCTTACAAATTTGGGTTTGCTACAGGTAATTATGCGAAGGGCAGACAGGAAATTACAACTTAGCAACAATGTTGTAGGGCAAAAAAATGAAATTCGTGGAAGCGGGAAAGAGAACGAAACTGAAGACGACATGCGATCTCTCATTTTTGGATTGCGTAGTTTTGACCCAGAAGATATGAATGCTGGAGAAACGAGTTCGGAGAATAAAGAGTTTGATAGAATGGCTGAAAAAGTAGTTAACTTACGTAATGTTCAGCAGCACGAGAAGGATTCTAAATTTGAAATTAATTCAAAAAGTTTGTTGAGTAAAAAAGATGAAGTATCTTTTGATCCTGAACTCGATGAAGCTTCATATCGCTCTTGGGTTGAAAAGTTTAAAGATGAGTCAACACATAACGAGACTTCAGAATTAGTATTAGACAGGAGGAATCACATGTTGGAAGATCGTAGTGTTAAGCGCGAGGCTGCTAAAAAGAAAGCTGAGGAGAAAAGGTTGGCAAAATGGGAAGCCGAAGGCTATCACTCATTGAATGTGAAAGAGCCTGATGTGATTAATCATGATATTTTATTGTCCGATAATTCTGGCTTTGTCCATTATGTATATGGTGACTGTACTAAGCCAGAGAAAACTTGTCCTTCAAAGCCTGCCATAATATTTAGGTAATTTTACAACCAGCCTTGTATTTTTTTGATATGACACACATGCAATCTAACTCAACACTAGCCTTCTTTGGTTGCTACAGTTACTTGATTCCTACGTTATTTCCGGTTATTACTATCATGTCAATTAATATGCATCCTTTTCGTTAATCCGTTTTGGTAAAACTGTGAATGAAGCCTATAATCCTTCCAAATTTTATTTTTTTATGGAAAATACATTGTTTGATTTTTTTTTTTGACCTTGTACTTATATTTAATTAATCCGTCTCTAATTTAAGCTAAAATTCACCTTAATTCCCGTTGGATGTCACGCTAAAAAATATACATATATTGTAGGCAACTAAGCCACCTCTGCTGCAAGTTGCAACTGAATGTTAAGCTTCTATTCCTAAACAAGCTCACAACTTTGTTTGAAGAGATGAATATTTATATGCTAAATTACGGCATGGTATATTTTTCTTACTTGTAGGACCTACTACTAGTATCCAATGTTCCTGTTGACTTGGCTACCTGAATGTAATCCACCTGTGATAAAATTGTGGAACACTGCTAGAAATCCCCCCCCCCCCCCCCCCCCCCCCCAAAAAAAAACAATAATAGTAAAACTTCTTGAATGTTGGACGGTTTGGTTTTGTTAGTATATTCTTATTTTAGATGGCAGTTAATCCAAGGAAAATGCGCGGAAATGGCAGTTAATACTTTGAGCAAGTATATCTTCCGAAACATATGCCGTAATGAGTTAAAGGTTACTGAATTTGTAATTGTACCGCAAAATTTCATTTGATATTTGTTTCTTGATTGTTTTTTTTCTCAAGCATCTAAAGGCATTCTTACGAGCAAAACAGGACAATTTCAGTTCAAGTGAATTTTCTTTTGATAACTATATTTTGGTAGCGATTTGTTTCCGGACCTGTATGTAATACATTATTCCTATTCCTCTCCTTTCCCACTTTATTTATATAATATGCTAATCATCGCCCAGTTAATTTATAATTTGTGCTATTATATACAGTTGTGTGGATAATTCTGGAAACTGGGGTCATGGAGGAATGTTTGATGCCTTAACCAGCTTATCAACAGATATTGCAGAGGCATATCACAAGGCTTTTGAGTGCGATGATCTCCATTTAGGCGATCTGCATCTTATAAAGTTGAATGGTTAGTGCCTGTAAACTAGCATAACATAGACATGGTATATATCTGTACCATTCATCATGTTTTTTTATTCCGCCTTACAAACATCGACCAAGTTTCAAATCAATTAAAGGTTAGGCCACTTTTTCGCTTGCATGCCTAAAGACACTGGCACAACGTCGAATTTTGTTGTTGTTTATCTTGTCTCCCTGGACGTGGGCATGTTGAAGATGATGTTAATAATCCAAATATCGAATCTAAGTTTCGAATAATTTTACCGAAAACTCTTTTTGTATTTTCGTATTCTAGATGTTGATCCTGATTCCTCTAAGTGGGTAGCACTAGCTGTTGTACAGTCTTATAATGCAAGGCGTAGAGTTCCTAGAAGCAATATTTCTATAGCCGACCTTGAACAGTGCTTATCAAAGGCATCATTTTCAGCTGCTCAAGTTTCTGGTATTGCTTTCCAAATTGGCTGAGTTTCCAACCTTATATAGTTGAGATGAATTCAAATCCTCCTACTCATGTTATAGTTCCCATATTTGATTACTTTTTCCTAGACAGTGTGTTTCCTTACCACAAAATAAAGTGCTTATATAAAATGTTGGTTGTCTTCTTGAGTTTTTATACCTATTGATTTATAGGTCCCTCTAATAGAGTATGTTTTGCATATTGTGTTATATAGTCGATCTATCTGTTCCTTGAGTAGATTTTTTTTTTTAAAAAAATTGCATGCATGTGCAGCATTTGTTGACAGCTGTCACATTAGATATGGTTATATTAAATGATAGAGATAAATTTCCCAATAGAACTTGATTTAGAATGTGGGAAGTTCATATGAAATAGCAAAACAGTGGATGATCATTATCATGAATATTTAAGAACTATGCCTAGCGGTTAAGGACTGCGTCGTGGTAACATCGGCATGGGTTCGAAACCCAGAATGACATACTAAGAGCTTACCATGTGCTTACGCTAAGATCAACCACTTATGTGATGTTCGCGGACTGGGCTAGGTGCACTAGGGGGGGTTTTACGACTCCGGTCGGTTTCCCCCCGAACAAATTCAAAAAGAAAAAGAAAAAAGAACTATGCCTGTTAATTCTGCTTCTTCTTCTTCTTCTTCTTAGTTTTTTATGCCATGTCTGCATTGACATTAAATCTAAATTCAATTTCTACACATGCTATATTCCCTGTATTTTTGATTGATCTAAGCTTATGGTATTTATGTTTTGTTGCTTTTAGCATCTATTCATATGCCACGGATTGGATATGGATCTAATGATGGATCTCAGAGGTCTGAATGGTATGCTGTAGAAAGGCTTCTTCGGAAATATGCATCCATCCATGGAATCGACATCTTCGTGTATGTCATCTGATTTTTTTTTTCCTCTCATCGTGCATGTCATCTGCTTTTTTTTTCCTCTCATCGTTGCTTATGTTCATAATTGTTTGGAATTGGTTTTACACCTTGTTTATGCAGGTATTATTTTCGGCGTCCATCACAGTGAAAGTACCGAAATAAACCCAACACAACTGGTATCACTTTACCATTTCTACTTTGTTGCTCATAATTTGACAGTGTGTATATGTAGGAGTGCTGTACGTAAACTGTCGAATTTCTGACATGACAAACATTATGTGCTATTTAATAGATGCCCTCATATACCCACACTAGTCAGTAATTTAATAGATGTCCTCATATACCCACATTAGTCAGTCCAGCATTATTGAGATAGCAGATCCTCTTACATAAGCTTTAATGTTGGACTTGATCAAGGCTATGGTCTATAGATGGCTTGAACTATGCATACTACCTCTACTCCAGTCATAGGATTCACAGGGTTTTACAAATAGAAGATGCAAAATGTTTTTCAGTTATATTTCTCAGAGTCCAGGACTAATGCAGTGATGATTTATCCTTACCTGTTAACTCGGACATATACGATGTTAGGCTATTAGAGTGTAGTTTATTAGTTTGTTAATTGTTTCTTTAGCTTTAGGTTATCGATTTATCTATTATAGGATACATAACTTTGTATAACCACTTCATTTCTTATCTTCTTTTGCACAGTCCATAAGATGCCAAACAAATCCTGCTTATCCAAATATGTAGTAATTGTGAACATAACTAATGATATGTTATGATGCTAAGAAAGTGTTGTTTTAGTCTACGGCTGGCAGTAGTAATGTTTTACTAGGCCCGGATCGGTTCCAACCCGAAGTCGGTTTGACAACAACCCGAACAAGTTGCTCCAGATCGCATACGATCCGGTATGGGTCCCCTTTTCTTCCTCCACCCGGGTCGTCGATGGTGCATGTCGATTAACCTCGTTGTTTTTAATTTATCGAGTGTTTGATGGTTGAAGTTCAAGTGTGTCTTGTTATGTCCGGTTCATACCCGATCTGAATCTCATTCAAATCCAAATTTGCACTTAGCCAATCCTAGAATGTTATTCCAGTGTATCCACTTATCCACAGTTCTATATCCTTGTCTGCGCTTGAGTTCGGAGCCATTGGACCATCCATCCGGACTATCTGTCATGATGATTGAGTAATCCGTGAATCCAAGTCCAATTTGTAACGGTCTTGTAAAATGATGTTTTAACAATAACAAATATATCGCCAAAAGCAAAAATATTTCATTTCAAACAAGAATTGATTACCGAGTTGATTAATGTACAGTAAATTACATATTTGTCTTTAGAGCATACCCTAACTCTAGCACTCATATACTTTTAAGGATCCTTTGAAAAACAATTTTGGAAAATGTTTTGAAAAATATATCATGTTTTTAAGAAATTAAAAGCAAGTATATCTTGGTGCTTTGAAATAAAAAAGCAACGAGTAATGAAAACGGAGATTTGGACCGAAACCGAAATAAAACCGAAATTTCCGAAATTTACAAAATCATCCGAAACTAGTAGAATTTCAAATGACTGAAACCGAAACCGAGTTCTCAAACCTTGGTTTGCACTTATTACAAGGGCAACGAAGTTTCTCGTAGTTTCAATTATTAGATAGTGCGAATCAAATAAATTTGTTTGCACCATTGTGGAAATGTGCTTTCATCGAATCTTTCACTCTAATTCTAACTTCATACATCCAACTACGACCGATATAATAACCGAACATTATTCCTAATTTCATAGTTGTGAAAGACGCGCCATGGCGCACGGCACGGCGCTTGCACCATTTTTGCTTACGGCGCGACGCATATGAAAAGGCGCGCCAAATGGCACGCGACGCATAAATGGCGCGCCTTTTCTTTGTTTTATGTTTTTTTTTCGCATTTCAAACTAGTATAACTACTACTACAAATACTATTATCATAATGACATGAAACGTGAATAACTTTGTTAATTTCTTTTTTCGCATATCCAACTACTATAACTACTACTACATAATTACATTATAATTGCATATTCACAAAGAAAAAATAAATCTAAATGATATGGATGAGGAAGATGCTGAAGCTTATGAATCTGATGATACAGACATTGATTTGGAAAATATAATTACTGTATCACATTCAGATTTCTAGTTTGTCATTAATGTGTATTATTATTTTGGATTTGAAAACTATAGTGCTTGAAATTTTATGCTTTAAGTTTTTTTTTTAAAATGCATAAAAATTTTTGTTGCATATGTTTTAGCAAAAAATATTGATTTTTTTAATTTTTTTTGTTAAAATATTAAATTTATTTAAAAAGAGTAAACATGCGTAGTAAATTAAAAAGGCGCACGCCATTAGCCGTGTTGTGTGCCAAGGCTCCAGAGAGGGTTTACGCCTTTTTGCGCCGTGCGCCATTAATAACACTGCCTAATTTAAAAATATATGTTAGTGATTTCGATAACACGTATATTACTTCAGTCTAGAATACATTAAAGCCTAGGTTAAAAGTAAAAATTTCTTAATTTCTAATTTGATTTATTAAATTTAGTAATCATATTTTGATATGTATAAAGTCATCGTATTAATTTAATTTTTATAAAAAAGAACTTTCTAAGTTTTCTACAGTTATTTAAAATGAAAAATACTTTAGTTTAAACCAAACAAAAGAGTTTAAAAGAATCCTTATCCATCTGTTTCCTAGAGGACAACTATATCGGATTCTAAAATCTACATCTAAATGATTCAATATGAATTGACTATGATTATTTCAAGTAAGCCGCTATGGTAAAATTGGTAGACACACTGCTCCGTGAGTCCTCGAAATAGGGTGACAAACCTACTAGCTTTGATACTAATGTGTTGTCATTTCCCCCAAAATATAACTGTGATCTAGTTTGCATATCGAATATCAGTTATCATAAAAATAATGGACAATTCTAATCACCAACGCATGAGAAATAACCAAGGAAACACACAAGAGTTTAATGTAGTTTGATCAAAATAAAAAAAAAGTCCATTTAGCCAACAACTTTTGTTCATTTTGTACTATATTGGAGGAGTTAGCAACTGATTACAAGATTATTGAGTTACAATAGTAGTGCAATTCCCAATTCTTCGTCAAAGAGCTTCCCAGAAGACATTACTCAATCAACAAAACCCTCAAACTTCTTCTAGGTTTTTTTATTTGTTTGTCAGTTTGATTTATTTCTACAAGGAATTGCCACCAATGAAGAGAAACACTATTATATAATAACTTATAATCTTTGGGGACTGTTGAGTAAATGGAAGGCCACCAAAAAAAAAGGAAAAAAAAAAAAAAAAAAAAAAAAAAACTGTTTGGCACTTTCTAAACAGCCCAAACAGGCAAACACTTAAAAAAAAGAAAATTTCTCTGCACTGTCACGAGTCACCATAAAATGTGCGGTGACCTCTCTGGACTTGGCCCAAAATACTATGCATGCAGTCATGGTGAAAAATCTCAGATGGTTGGTCTTCTGGTTATCATTTTTCAACCTGCTGCTCCAAAATTAACCACATATTCCGTGTTCGCCAAACTTTGGTTCATATTGCATTTTCTTCATTGTGAAGTTCTCAAATCTCGTCAAATGGTATAATATCATGTTACACGTTTTTAACAATGCAATATTTATTGAAAATTTTGCCCATATGAAATCCATACTGACAACAGATTAAATATACATTGAATGCGCAACACAATGTGTATTACACACAAAAATTGACCTTTTAAGAAAAAAATGAAAACTTAATTTGATTATTTGGAACAGAAAATCCGAAGTAATTCTAGTTGTTAGTTTATTTAGAAGTACTGTTTTAGAACGTTGTTTTGTAAATCCAACAAAAAAGAGAAGATATATTTTCTGAATTTTTATAGCATAAAAAGTTAAGTTTTTTATTTCATTTATATGAAAACGAAAAGTTGATCGAAAAATCATATATATGTACATACATACATACATACATACATACATACATACATACATACATACATACATATATATATATATATATGTACATATATATGTATGTGTGTGTGTGTTTATATATATATATATATATATATATATATATATATATATATATATATATATATATATATATATTTCAAAGGCCGTGTTTCAAAAGCCCACTTTTCACCAAATGATTTGGATTTTCATTTTTTATAGATTCTTTGCAATATTTTTCAGAATTATGGTCATACCATTCAGACTAAAATCAGTCACTAAAGAAATTAATGAATAAATATCTTTGAATAAAATTCATAAGTTTAAAATTTTGTAATTTGATGTCCTCAGACTAAATGTGCACATTAACCATAAAGATGCACAATTTTTATGAACTTGATTTCGGTCTTTTGTAGTTTTAGAAATTTCGATCTAATTTGTTAATGAGAATTTTGGTTCTAGTTTTGGATTTCGTAAATCATTTTTCGTATAGTTACACATACATTTGTTTAATTAATGAAACCAAATGTATGATTTATTTTTAATTGAAAAATAAGATATACTGATTACTTATAAAGACTTGTAACAGTAAAAAAATGTTTATTCATTATTTCTGTTTCAACATTCTTTAGTTACGTCATTTATATATTTCACGATTTTGTATGTTTACTAAGTTAAAATTTTAGATTTTGAATATTGATATAGTTAAAGCTCAAATTAATTCTCTTTTTAGTTTATATGTATAATTTGAAGTGCAGTAGACCTTTTATTAAACTGAAATTTCGACCTGGTTTCGATTCTGTCCCCACTGAAACTGAAATGGAAGGACCGTGATGATGTCTCGATCGAAACCTCAAATGTTGCCCAAAGCTCTTGTTTTCATAGCTTAAGAATATTTACCAAAATCAACTTTTATAAAGAATTGAAAATATCTGCAAGATATTTAAGTAGTTCATTCTTGCTGTTTTAACAGTATTTTAAAAATCTATAACAAACTTGTAATGAAAAATATTTCAATTATATCACCGCACGTTAATAATTCAGTTTTTAGTTATTGATTAGTTTCTAAAAAAATGACATGACCAAGATTATTTTCTACTGTCATGAATGCCTATTTTGTATTTATGTTAGTGGGCTATGGCAGTAAATTTTCAAGCATATGCTTCTCCCATGAACAGTTGCAATGTCTATTTTATGTCTCTTTTTCATGTAAACAATCTTAACAACTGATATCTTGTATTTTATAGGTTCTGTTATATTATTCAGGTCACTGTTACGTGTAATGCTCAAACTATCAAAAGATTTAACTTTTTAAAATACTTTTTCTGAAACATTTGTGAAATGACTGAAGATATGAACATTACATATTAACAACAGTTACTGCGTAGTTCGTAGTTCAAACATATATGCATAACACATCCTTTCAAACATAATTACATAACTGAATACTCAACTGCTTTTCACACATCATTCTTGATTGCCTTGCTATATCCAGTCTGGTCGTCATAATACTTAGACCACAACATAACCCCTCCATATTTGTTTGTACTCTTGAGCGTTGGAAGCACTTGTGATGTCAAATCAGTAGTAGGAATGAATCCACTACCTGCTGCATCTGGTGCAGCTGGCAACCCCAGGAATATTTTTGTTGCCTTGATTCCTGACACCCATTGCTTCCATGTGTCGTCCAAACCTGTCACTTGTCCCGACGAATATTGGCATGGTGGATTGTTATAGAATTGAACCCACACATTATCGAACAATCCAGTGTCCAGTGCTCCTCCAACCCAAGCATCAGGGTATGGACATTGTGGTGCTGCTGTCAAATACACCTTTTTACCCTGTGCACTGTACCCCGATAAATATGTAGCGAGGTCATCATAATGATCCGGGCTTCCACCCTCAATATCAAAATCTACACCATCTAACACAGCATCACCAAGTGGCCTGCTAGAAGACTGACCACCTAGGTAATTATTCCATATATAGTCGGCAACTTGCTTTGCGTCATCTTTTGATGTTATAATGTAAGATCCTGCACCACCTCCAATTGATAATATAACTTTTACACCTGCTGCTTGGCACGATTTTATGTCATCGCTTAAACTTATGCATCCATTGGAGGTAGGATCACAGTGACCTGCTAGGTTCAGTTGTGGAGCTTGGCCGTTGCCGAAAACACATAGAAATGCAAGGTTTACGAATGCATAGTTTCCAGTAGCACATGTTTCAGCTAGCGTGCCTTCTTGACCATTTTGTCCCCAGTAAACTGCTATCTTTCCAGCATGTGAAAGAGATAAAACGGAAGTTAACGAGATGAATAGTGCTAGGATGTTGGTAGAAAGTGTCATTTTTGTTGTCGTGATCATAGTTTTTTTGAGGATTGATGTTAGGTGATGAACAAAGGTTCTCCTTTTATAACATATCTTTACGATAGACATTTCGAAATAAATTTTATAATAGCGTAGCTTCTCAGTTAGGTTGCCTTATAACCATTTTAAGAAGATGGATTACTATACCATTTTGAGAAAGAAGTTTTATCTGCAGCATAAGTTCTTGGTTGATTACCTGAATCATTGCTTCATGTTATTTAATAGTGGATTAGAGTTGGATTGTACTGTTTGTACCTATTTGACTAAATGATATATGCATCTTTCCTCGAACAGAAAGCCAATTAAAAAAAAATGTCTTGTACATTTGTTTTTGTCTTCGGTCCTACTTATTCAATGATTCATGCTGTATGTTAATAATAAGATAATGGTTATTTAATGGTCGCGGATCACCTGTTTGCTCTGTTTATCACATTTAGGGGAAATATTATGTTCACACCTAAATAGGGGTGACCACCATCAAGATATTGATACAAATAATACTGTGAGCACTCCTAATGAACAGGTTTGTTCAGGTCATTATTCAATGCTCAGTTACCACATATTATGTAATTATTTGCTTAACATGTCATCTATACATGTTTTTGCACATTTAGCATGCAACATAAATTCTGAATCTTTCTAAGCACGTCGATTTATAGCTCTATTTAATGCATGGTCTTACTTACTAAAACGTCTGCGATATACCAGTTACTTTCTGATATGCTGTATCTGGTTCTACTCATATTAGTAAATATTTGGAGGGGAATGTTCCATCAAATCTACTTAAGTTCATTTGACAATATATCACCAAAGAAGAAGTTAAAATTTTCAATAATATTTCTCAGAACAATCTTTATTTCGTTCAGTGTCAAATGTATAATTAATGTAGCATTTAAAATTGTAATTTTTTCCATTCTAAATTTTCAAAACCAGCTATTAAGAAGAGGAAATAGCAGTGTTAGTGTAACGACCCATCTTTTTGACCGATTTTCGGCGGTAATTAAACCGACTTAAACCGTTCAGAAAGACGAATTGTTATGGGTACATACGTATATTGAACAAAACAACAAAACTTTTTATTTCCTTACAAAATATTACATCAGAGTTACCAAGAATACATCAGAGTATATCGATATTTACACAGCGGAAGAAAACATATAACCATACTCTCAGCGGAAGAACAAAACATACAGCGGAAGCTTCAACTCTATGGTGGACTCCAACTTTAAAAGTGCTTCGAATCCCGCTCCAACGACCTATAACTGCAAAACTAAACACTAGCTGCCCGTGAGAAAATTAATGGGCACCCAGAGTTTAGAAAGGAACAATAAACTCCAGGTCAGTCGTGTGATTGGTGTGAGAACTCAAAAACAGTTGTTATTTAGGATTCATTTTAAAGTTGGGTAATTCAACGGATCATGCCGCTAACGCGGAGCAGGTTAACTCCATATGAATTCCCGTGCATATAAATTCGCTATGACTTTTGAAAATGAAGCTATCATAAGCTCATCCCACATCACACAATGCAAGCGCACAACAGATGAGCGAGTTTTATCTTATGATAACCAAACATGCTTTCATACGTGAAAATCCTCTTCCAATATTATCATATAGTGTGAAAAATAATTTCGCAATCAAATGTATTAATTCTAGACGACATAATACCATTAATATTATCTCGCCATATATATACAAACCAAAACCGTATGGCTCGTATTGGAGATTGGATTTCCAACTTGATGATTCCTGGCACGAAAGATCAATCAGGGATACAAAACGAAGTGCCTCAACGGCTTTTTCATCCATCATGCGGACAACGACTACACATCGTCAGGGCAGATCAACGGTTTTCGATCAGACACGACCCCCCGAACACACACAACTTCCTCAGGTTCATAAGTGGTTTCCCACTGCCGCACAGCTTCATCATCAATTCATATATAAGTATAAAACCTAACCGCCAGTTTCTCATCAAATCCGGGGTGTGAGGTTTGTTGATGTCACGTCATACACAAAGCGATGTTTCGATAAGCCATTCTTTGATCATCATTAGCTCGTTTCATAACTCGGGTATGCCACATTGACAATTCACAACATATCACTGATTTCAATTGATGCATACCCTCTAAGTTCATATGACTTAGAGACGGGGATAATATATTGCCACAAATCCGATATACATTAATAGAAATCAGTGCTCTGTGGTCAATTTCAATGTCAGACACACCATCCATACAAATCCGTTTTGGGTCTGAACGGAACAACAACCCGAAAATACTTAAATATGTTCAGGTCTCATGTAACTCATACCTCGTATCGGTGGCCTACCTAACCGAGACATTAATCACAATCAATATAAACAAATTTAAATATTCCCGGTCTTCATTTCGTCGTTTACCGAGTCTTGAATTGTTTCATAACGTTGTATTATCACTTGGAATGGTTTTCGAACATATGTTCGTTCCCGGTCTTTCCAAGTAACTAGTGTGTAACCCGTGCGTTGCACACGATAACGTTATAAAATATAACATTCAAAATTTTAATGTCAAAATTGGAATTTTATGACATAACATACATGAATTCGACAAAATAAATATATTATAAATTATTGTTGTTGGTGGTGTTGTTTATATATGATATGTGTTATGTACTTAGTCTTTCTTTGAACTTAAACAAAATTTTATTGATCTTATTACTATGAGAAAATGTTAATGTTAAATTGATATATTTTAATTATTTTAGAAACATGAAGATTGATCTATCAAAGTGAAACTGAGATATAAAAGAGTTGAAAGAATGTTGAACAATGTCATCCTTGAACATATAATTGGGATGCAGACATTGATTTAGCATTTGATGATGCGTTGTTTGAATTTTTTATTTATTTGTCCAAACATGGAGCTCTTAATTAACGTATCATGTATGTATTTATTTAACCCAAAAAATATATTAGATAATAGCGAAAACATCATTGAAAATAGTACATTTACATGGGATAACAATTTACATAAAATGTTAATTAATTTATAGCAAATTACTTAAAATGTTATTTGCTTTCATAAATCTATTTCACGATGCAAGCAGAATCAAGTAAAAAGGCATCAATTCACCGTAGATAATATCATTCACGTTTAACTGATACGTAAGAAAGAAAATCTCTATTTTCAAGTTAGAGGCGTTATTGTCACATGTTAAGTGGTATAGGTGGTCAAAGTCAACTTTTTTATTTCTTCAGAAAAGCAGCCGATAAACGCAAGTACATCTGGGGATCATAATCTCCAATGTATAAAAGCATAGTACATTTAGATCAATCATTGCAGCTGAATGAAATGCATTGAGTACAAAATTATGTCACCAAAAATGTGTTTAAGAAAATTGCTTAAAAGTTCAATTATCTATACACATGTGATCTGAAATGAACATGCACAAAAACAACATCATAACAATACATATACAGTTTTTACAACTCACTTTTATTGTCATATAACACCTGCTGGTACAGCGTTGCCATGATCCTACATTTGATCAATGGTGATTTCAAATTATCATTATAGAAATGAGCAAAGATATTAGTATGAAGCAAAAATAGCAGTGGAGAGAAGAAAAGAGAAGTAATATATCTGAATCGACTCATATCAAAAATTGTTAACCAATATGAAATAATAAGAGAACACACCAGTGAATTTAAATCATACAACATCAAATAATATACACCATGGACGGTTCGAATTTGAGAGGTAGTCCAATCTCAAGTTTAAGTTATATTTATCTTTTACAATCGTGAGTAATTCTTTTTCTTTGCAAAATTATCATCATATAGATCTCGTGTATACCCTTTTCATTTTATTTAATAAAGGATCTAATTTTGGTTGTCAAAAGATTCTTAAACATGATATTGCTTGCAGTGCCTGCCCCACCTAGCTAGAACTCGTATAAAGGTGCAATATGGAGGTACACAAACAATGCAGTGGTTCATCATGGGTAGAGCAAACAACTATCTTTTTCTATTGTTCATGTCTGTTCCAAGGATAACTGGGATAGGTTGCATTACTATTTGGGATTTAGCATTAAACATATCAGTCTTGTTAGAAAATTGTGATCTTGCCAGAAATATTCTATTTATGTGAAGGCATGAAAGAAATTTTTTATGAACTCTTAAATTGTATAGAAATCAAAATTAAATAGGAAACATCGAGACAACTATAAGTTTTTTCATTCAAAAAAGTATTAATTGTAAAGTAGTGGCATGAAAAAAAAGTTGAACATCAACTTCGGAACAGAAAATCAATGATCCCGACACTCAAGAATACAATCGCCACTGCCAGCATGTACAATAAGTAATTTGCATTTAAGAAATAGAAGTATAATGGATCGGTAATGCACTGTCATATCATTCCTACATCTAAGCATATTTGTTGGAGATTCACATCCATGTCTCTGTTAATAGCCTTAGTATGGTTATTATAGCCAATGAATTCAATCTGAAGAAAATAGTTCTTATAGAGGTTTAAAGAAAATGACAGTATTCCATGAAAGCAGTGGAAATTAGTGGTATAATTGAAAAGCGGACAACCATAATTAGATAAAAGTAGTTTCTACAAATGCAGTAGATGAGCAGCTATCTATGGTGCTAGAACACAATTGTCTAATAGGAATGACATGTTTTTATGAAATCGGTCAACACTCAATATAAATATATGAAATAACAATATAGCATGGATTGTGTCAATAATCATACCACGCTTGCAGCCAGTGCTTACATGTAGCGTCTCCTATACAGATAAAAATTAAACCATATAAAATCTTGCATGAATTGTGCAATAATCAAAGCGGCATAATTTGATGCCAAGAAAAGAAATAAAATGGAGAAGTGGGAAATTTGAAAATGGAGGTTACCTGGTGGCAGAAGTGGAAGGCCATCCAAAATTTACGGCTGTAGATAGGAAAGCGCCATTGTGGACAAAGTGAGGACATATGTTAGCAAATACAATGAATGACGACAGGATGGCCGAATTCAATCACATTTTTGCTTACCGTAACTTTAATACATCATGATTCAATCAAGGGTTTAACTTTTTATGATTCAATGAACAGAATAAAATTCCTGGAATAAACAAACATAAATTCATAATTTACATAAATCTAAATTTCATTGCAGTAGACTGCATTACCTCATGAAAGGATTTACAGAAGCTAGAAGGTTGTGACATATAATTTTGGGGAAGGCATCAATATGAGGCGACGGGTGGCAAGACAGGAAACAGCATAGCAAGAGCTATCCAATTGAGACAACACAGTTTGCAGAAGGTCCACGTCAGTTGATTGATGTTGCGTCAACGATCATCGAACCAAGATAGTGAAACCCTGACAATCAAAAGGCGATTAGGGAACTAAAATTGCGAAACCATAGAAATTAAATGGCGACGAAAAAATGATTTCTATTTCCACTTTTCTAGCTTTAATTACTCCAGTCACACATGTGGGCTTCAGATCGGGCCTAATTGTAAAACAGGAATGAAGCAAAGAAGGATGTAGCTGTTTGAACGAATTGACCGGGACTGGAAGTGTTAAACGATGAAGAATATAATTATGCGATAACTTTAACCAGTTCAATCCAAATTACCGCGGAAGTTTAAAATTTTGAAAATGTCAAATTAAGGAGATATAGTTAATGGAGAGAATTAAGAGAATTGAGAGAATCAAGGAGAAGTGAGAGAATTGAGAGAATCAAGGAGAAAGCTTGAAATTCTTCTGCTTTACTATTATTTAATAGATAAGCGTACTTTAAATAGTAGCTATGGTTCACACAGGCTTTTCAATTTAAATCTCCTTCCACATAGTTACCAATTCATTTATGACTCAAGATTTGAATTACTATCATTTCATACATCTCGTTATCACTTTAACTCTTCTTTGTAATCAAAGATTTTACTTTCGCTTCAATTCTTACTTTTAATTTTCTTGAATCAAAGATTTGACTTAATCTCCAATTACGATATGAATTTCCACAACTCAATCTTATTGGGTTCAAGAATGGTATTATTGAAGATACGATTCACGACGGAACCCAAATCAATCGACATTGAATCATAAATTACACAGAAATTTTATCCACTTATATTCGATATAAATTCTCATAATCAACGAATACCATAAGTGGAATAACGATATAATAATATCTTCCAAATTCCCCAGATAGTATTCATTTACACCATGAAATTTTATACCAAATATCGAAGATTATTTCTATCTAACTCATTTCAATCAGGTGGAAGACCCATATCTTAATTAAAAGATTTATCCAATTAGATCTGGCTAGAAATACCATCAACTTATCTTCAATATTAATCTTTGTATCCAACTCATATTATAAGTGGAATAACGGTGAATTACCTTTTTAAATTCCTCAGATAATAAGAATTTTCATCCACCGAGTTAATATCAAACATCCGAAGATTTATCTCCAACCATATCCAAATTAAAATTTGAAAAACCCATTTTTTTCAGTTCCATATACATGTTTCCAATACTTGAATAAATCTCCAAACTATTCTTATAGTCAACAAATAGTTCATGCTTATAAATTTCAAACCAATAACAACATTCAAAAGCATTGTTGTTAAAATATCTATTTAAATCAAATAGATAAAAAAATTATTCGAAATTCAAATATTTCAAATTTCTATTCGCCTTTGAAATTTATAAATCATAAATTTCTCCAATTTAATAACTTGCTTCATTCGACTTCCGTTATGATCGGCAACACACGTATTTCAAATTTGTTTTGAATATAACTTGAAAAATCATACATCGAAAATCGAAATTTCCTTTCTATTCAAATACTATTATTATTTGAAATCCAACGCGTCTCATTTCAAGTCAAGTTAATTTAAAATAATCAAGTCATAACCATTCGAAGTCTGAAACCGATATTTACGAATTGCCGCATCATAGTGCGTTCTATTCAATCATATAATGATTATAAATTTCCACGTCCTTTTCAATCTAATTTATATTTCTAAATCATTTGGAAAACAGTTTCAAATTATATTTCAAATTCGATTTCGAATTTACCATCCCGTTGTCGGACCAGTTAGGGATAGCCAGGGAGAGCAGGAAACTGAATTTCCAAATCCAAGCCTAGACACCATCCTCTCTGTCATCCTAGAACGTTCTGGTGTATATTATATCATTATTATAAAAGACGTTGTTAATATATATATATATATATAAACCATATTCAAATTTCAAAAAATATTCATTTTGAATTTAAATTGAAAAATATTTTTACCAGAACCAGTTTCAATAGATATCACTCGTTATACAAAATCAATACATAATCTAAATCATTTTCCAAATCCCAATTCAATATTTAAAGGTTGATATAAATTTAAAAACCAAAATTTTAAATATTATTTAATAATTAAATAAAATCGTATATAGGAAGGAGATTCTAAATCGATTACCTGTATAATCCCATAATCATGGTATTGTGTGTGCATCATACAAACGGAATAAATCAGCCATATACATCAGATGATAATGAATTATCGTTATCATCAACAACAAACAGTTCAGTTGTGCACAAGCGTTATTGTCGATAACGCTTACAGTGTTCAGTGTTTTATCTAACTACATGCACATCCATTCACGTAATAACATCCATCACACAATCATCATCAACAAATTATAATTATCTTAGCTAATTATAATTAACTAATTTAAACAGATAATTTAAATTAGAAGTTCTCACCATAGTAGCTCCAACGTCTTTATTACCAAGGTGAATAGACCAACGAACACTGCTACCGCTGCTCGTACTGTCCTCGATCCATTTTGATTAGCAGTTGATGATTTTCTGCTAATTTGTATATTGGAATTAAATAAATAACGATGTTCAATATATATTATTATATATACAACCATTTATTTTTATTTTATTATAAAATTATAGTTAACAAAATTTCCAATACTATATACCACTACGTTCTCCTTTTAGATATGATTCCAACGCTTCCGACGGCGAGCGAATCGGGTTTAAAATGAGTGAGTTATTAGGTTTTTAAGTTCAAAACTAAATTAAATATAAACAATAGATTAAATCATACCAAATCCGGCCTAAGCCCAATCCAAATGCCGCACCTGACCAGGCCCGCTTCCCCGTCTTCTTCCTCTCCCTCCTTGCGTCAAAAGCTCCCTCGAACCCAAACTTGTGCACACGCTGGTGCACATGCACACCCTCAACACTCGACCGTTCATCAAACCGATTCCACCAACAAGATTCTCTTCTCCTCCTCGTCGCATTGCACCGCACCTCCGCAAGTCCGGCCTCCTCCTTTGAAATCTGCCCTCTCGCCGAACCCAAAGCCTGGAGCAGAAATTCTGCGTGAAGCACCATGTCGCACCCTCCAAAACTTTGATCCGTGAATCAACACGATTTCTCTCTCGATACTCAGCGAAACTTTGATCCGTGAATTTCTAAAAATCACAAACGATGATGCAGACAACTTCTACATTGATCAATTTCATCAAAACTGAATAGATTGGAAGATGTGGATTTTTCTTTGGATGGAAACATGAATTTCCATTTACTGGAAATGAACAGAGAATTAAAAGGAAGGATCGGCTTTGATCGTGAGGTGTAAACTGAGTTGGGGATTGATGTGCTTATATAGGCAATCCTAAGGGTGTTTTTGTCATTTAATCAAGAGACACTTGGATGATATCATGGAGCTAATCTCATGCATGATGACAACACATAAGGACACATGGTTTTCAATACACACACCACTTCATGCATTTAAACACATAAGTGGACACATCATCCCTATGCATTAATTTAATATATATGATTTAGTAACATAGGTTGTAACACTTATTAATGTAACCAAATTTAGTTATACCTAAATGTAACCATCTTACCACTTATGATATATTCCAAAAATATTTACTATTCACCAAAATTCATAAATGGTTAAAATAAATAATTATCAATCCTACAAATTTATAGATTTTATAACCACCATTATAATTTATTTAAGTAATAAAATAATCCTTCTTGTAAAAATCTTATTTCAAACTAAAAATCATTAAAGAATCTTTAAAATAACCTATAAATAGTTGACATATTTATCTATATTACTTATCATATAATTTACCAAAGTTTATACTAACAAATGGTTTAGAATAAATGCCTATCAATCCTTATAAAATTTTATAAATGCAATTGTAATTTACCAAAATAAAATATATTAATCATTCTTGTAAAAATCATAAAATAAATTATCCTTTACAAAAACCACTTACACACCAATATTATCAAAATAGAAAATATTATTACTTAAACATGAAATCTTATAAATTAAATATAAACTTTTAAAATAAATTTCCCTTATACAAAATCATAATTTATAAAATAAAACAAGATACTTTATTCAAAATTAAAAATTCATATATTCAAACTTTATAAAACAAATATATATTCAGAAAATCCAACATTATATAATAAAAATCCAAATTCATATATTAAAAATCCAAATTAACTTGGTAAAAATTATGGGATGTTACAGTTAGTAGCAAGACTCAATTATCAAACTGATACCAGAGGGGTTTTCTGTTCTGTATAAAAACAAATCAAACAAATTTTGCTGATTGTAGTTATTTAGATATTGAGTTCCAATTGATTTTGTTTATCACCCCTATCCTTATTTTTGCACTTAAAATTGTCAAATGTATAATTAATGTAGCATTTAAAATTGTAATTTTTGCCATTCTGAATTTTCAAAACCAGCTATTAAGAAGAGGAAATAGCAGTGTTATTAGCAAGACTCAATTATCAAACTGATACCAGAGGGGTTTTCTGTTCTGTATAAAACCAAATCAAACAAATTTTGCTGATTGTAGTTATTTAGATATTGAGTTCCAATTGATTTTGTTTATCACCCCTATTCTTATTTTTGCACTTAAAATTGTTTACATATAATATTTTTCCTAAATCATCACTATTGAAGGTTATAATTTATCATTAAAGTATGTATATAGACACACACACAAATGCACACACACATGTTAGGAAAATTGCGCCTTTGCGGAAGCGACTAGGATCTTATTCACCCAATTACTTAAAGATGATTTCTATGGAAACAAACACAAATATGAAATCACACGCGCAAACACAAGATATTCTACTCAATCATCCTCTTTATTGACTCAACAATACAAATTTTGTTTACATACAATGGATCAACAACAAAAATAAACAATATTACAAGAATCAATAACCTTATTGAGAAAGAGAAATAATTCTAGATGACTACAACTTTTGTTGGAGAAGGAGAACAATGAAGAACGAAGGCAAACCCTTGGATCAACTGGATGCACCAATAGGAATATCTTCTCTCATCCCTCAATTCCTAATCTTGTTCTCCAGGGCACAAGCCCTGGAGGCGCACAACCTCTCAATCTTGCAACTAAATTCGGTCATGCCCTAATCCAATCCCGAAAGTTGATTTTATAGGAGAATAGAAGGCCTATGCAAATATCCAATTTACCCCTTAGAAATATATTCAGAATATAATCATTCATTTCTTTCCTTTTATAATAAAATCAATCAATCAAATCAATCAATTAACCAACCAATCAATCAATCACTCAACCAATCATTCAAATCAATTAATCAATCAATCAATTAATCAAATCAATCAATCAATTAATCAAATCAATTAATTGATTACATGCTCTTCATTAACATATGTGATTTCATGTCACAAATCACAACATATATATATATATATATATATATATATTTGCGCATTAATATAGTTAAAAAATTGTGGCATGTAGTGGCTTTGATTTTAAGGACGCTATCTAACATTTTATCTTTCCGAATTAAAATCTAATGAAGACTAAATCTACTTTAGACAATTTCTTCTCATAAAAAGGCATTCAGAAATCTTGTTTGATCAATGTTTTACAAAACAATTTTTTGACTATCATCTCATGAAACTAAAAATATATCTTGTGAAATCTTGGTGGAAATTTAGAACACAAGTTACACAACTAACTTGGCATGCACCATGTGCAAGTACGCACACAAATCTACAACCATACATTGCTTTCCTTGTTTGATTCGTGTAAAGAACTTGGATATACTGTTAAAAATAGTCTGTTAGATAAAATTATGCTTTGATACCAACCTACTAGCTTTGATACTAATGTGTGGTCGTTTTCCTCAAAATATAACCGTGATCTAGTTTGCATATCGAATATCAATTATCATAAGGATAATGAACTACACGAATCACCAATGTATAAAGAAATAACCAAGGAAACACACAAGAGTTTCATGTAATTTGATCAAAAATAAATCAAGTTAGCTAACAACTTTTATTCATTTTCTACTATATTGGAGGAGTTAACAACTGATTACAAGATTATTGAGTTACAATAGTAGAGCAGTTCCCAATTCTTCGTCAAAGAGTTTCCCAGAAGACATTACTCAATCAACAAAGCCCCCAAACTTCTTCTAGGATTTCTTTTGATTGTTAGTTTATTTATTTCTACAAGGAGTTGCCACCAATGAAGAGCGAAAACACATTCTAAACAGCCCAAACAGTGTTAAAAAAAAAAAAATCTCTGCGCTGTCGCACGTCACAATAATGTGCGGTGACGACTGCCATTATTGCATATTCCTTGTTTGCCAAAACTTTGATTCATATTGCATTTTCTCCAATGCGAAGCTCTCAATCTCTTCAAAGGGTATAATATCATATTATATGTTTTTAACATATACGGCATTTATTGAAAAATTTGTCCATAGGGAATCCATACTGACAACAGATTAAATAAACATCGAATGCGCAACAATGTGTATTACGCACAAAAATCGACCTATTAAGAAAAATTGAAAACATAATTTGATTACTTGGAACAGAAAATTCGAAGTAATTCTAGTCATCAGTTTATATAGATGTACTGTTTTAAAGCTTTGTTTTCTAGATCGAATAAGAAAGAGAAGATATATTTTCTCAACTTTAATAGCATTAAAAAAAAAAAAAAAACTAAGTTCGAAAAGTTAAGTTTTTTATTTCGTTTATATAAAAAAGTAAAGTTGAACAAAGAATTATATAGATTTTTTTTGTCAAACGCCGCGTTTCAAAAACACAATTTTTTACAAAATGATTTGAATTTTCATTTTTTAATAGATTCTTTGCAATATATTTCAAAACTATGGTCTTATCTTTTGCACTAAATCAGTCACTAAAGATATTAATGAATAAATAATATCTTTGAATAAATTCCATAAGTTTAATTTTTTTTAATTTGATATCCTCAAATTAAATGTGCACATTAACCATAAACATGCACAATTTTTATGATCTTGTTTTCAGTCGTTTGTAATTTTAGAAATTTCGATCTAATTTGAAAATAGGAATTTTGGTCTAGTTTTGGATTTTGTTAATCATTTTTCGTACACATATATTTGTTTAATTGTTGAAACAAAATGTATGATTTATTTTCAATTGAAAAATAAGATATACTGATTAATTATAAAATCTTGTAACAGTTTATTTCCTTTTCAATATTCTTTAGTTATGTCATTTATGTATTTCATGATTTTGTATGTTCACCAAGTTAAAATTTTAGATTTTGAATATTCATATAGTTAAAGCTCAAATTAAATCTCTTTTTAGTTTATATGTGTAATTTGAAGTGCAGCGGACCATTTATCGAAACCGAAATGGAAGGACCGCGATCTCGATGTCTCGGTCGATTATATGTGTAATTTGAAGTGCAGCGGACCATTTATCGGAACCGAAATGGAAGGACCGTGATCTCAGTGTCTCGGTCGAAACCTCAAATGTTGCCCAAAGCTCTTGTTTTCACATCTTAAAAATATTTACCAAAATCAACTCATATAAAGAATTGAAAATATCTGCAAGATATTTAAGTAAAGTATTTCATTCTTGCTGTTTTGACGATATTTTAAAAATCTATAACAAACTTGTAATGAAAAATATTTCAATTATATCACCACACGTTATTAATTATGTTTTTTTCATTTATGTTAGTGGGCTATGGCAGTAATTTTTCAAGCAATGTCTATTTTATGCTTCTCCTATGAACAGTTGCAATGTCTATTTTATGTCTCTTTTTCATGTGAACAATCTTAACAGCTGATGTCTTGTATTTTATAGGTTCTGTTAAATAATTCAGGCCACTGTTACAACTTACGTGTAATGCTCAAACTATCAATAGGTTTAACTTTTTAAAATAGTTTTTTCTGAAACATTTGTGAAATGACTGTAGATATGAATGTTACATATTAACAACAGTTACTGCGTAGTTCGTAGTTCATACATATATGCATAATACATCCTTGCAAACATAATTACATAACTGGATACTCAACTTGTTTCACACATCATTTTTGATTGCCTTGCTATATCCAGTCTGGTCATCATAATACTTAGACCACAACATAACCCCTCCATATTTGTTTGAACTCTTGAGCGTTGGAAGCACTTGTGATGTCAAATCAGTACTAGGAATGAATCCACTACCCGCTGCATCTGGTGCAGCTGGCAACCCCAGGAAAATATTTGTTGCCTTGATTCCTGAGACCCATTGCTTCCATGCATCGTCCAAACCTGTCACTTGTCCCGACGAATATTGGCATGGTGGATTGTTATAGAATTGAACCCACACATTATCGAACAATCCAGTGTCCAGTGCTCCTCCAACCCAAGCATCAGGGTATGGACATTGTGGTGCTGCTGTCAAGTACACCTTTTTACCCTGTGCACTGTACCCCGATAAATATGTAGCAAGGTCATCATAATGATCCGGGCTTCCACCCTCAATATCAAAATCTACACCATCTAACACAGCATCACCGAGTGGCCTGCTAGAAGACTGACCACCTAGGTAATTATTCCATATATAGTCGGCAACTTGCTTTGCGTCATCTTTTGATGTTATAATGTAAGATCCTGCACCACCTCCAATTGATAATATAACTTTTACACCTGCCGCTTGGCACGATTTTATGTCATCACTTAAACTTGTGCATCCATTGGAGGTAGGATCACAGTGACCTGCTAGGTTTAGTTGTGGAGCCTGGCCGTTGCCGAAAACACATAGAAATGCAAGGTTTACGAATGCATAGTTTCCAGTAGCACATGTTTCAGCTAGCGTGCCTTCTTCACCATTTTGTCCCCAGTAAACTGCTATCTTTCCAGCATGTGAAAGAGATAAAACGGAAGTTAACAAGATGAACATTGCTAGGATGTTAGTAGAAAGTGTCATTTTTGTTGTCGTGATTAAAGTGTTTTTGAGGATTGATGTTAGGTGATGAACAAAAGTTCTCCTTTTATAACATGTCTTTACGATAGACATTTCGAAATAAAATTTATAATAGCGTAGCTTCTCAGTTAGGTTGCCTTATAACCATTTTAAGAAGATGGATTACTATACCATTTTGAGAAAGAAGTTTTATCTGCAGCATAAGTTCTTGGTTGATTACCTGAATTATTGCTTCATGTTATTTAATAGTGGATTAGAGTTGGATTGTACTGTTTGTACCTATTTGACTAAATGATATATGCATCTTTCCTCGAACTGAAAGCCAATAAAAAAAATTGTCTTGTACATTTGTTTTTGTCTTCGGTCCTACTTATTCAATGATTCATGCTGTATGTTAATAATAAGATAATGGTTATTTAATGGTCGCGGTCACCTGTGAGCGCTGTTTATCACATTTAGGGGAAACATTATGTTCACACCTTAATAGGGGTGACCACCTTCAAGATATTGATACAAATTATACTGTGAGCACTCTTAATGAATAGGTTTGTTCCGGTCATTATTCAATGCTCAGTTGCCACATATTATGTAATTAATTGCTTAACATGTCATCTATACATTTTTTTTGCACATTTAGCATGTACCATAAATTCTGAATCTTTCTAAGCACGTCGATTTATAGTTCTTATTAATGCATGGTCTTACTTACTAAAACATCTGCGATATACCAGTTACTTTCTGATATGCTGTATCTGGTTCTACTCATATTAGTAAATATTTGGAGGGGAATGATCCATCAAATCTACTTAATTTCATTTGACAATATATCACCAAAGAAGAAGATAAAATTTTCAATAATATTTCTCTGAACAATCTTTAGTTCGTTTAATGTCAAATGTATAATTAATGTAGCATTTGAACTTGTAATTTTTGCCATTCTAAATTTTCAAAACCACCTATTAAGAAGAGGAAATAGCGGTGTTAGTAGCAAGACTCTAAATTATCAAACTGATACTAGAGGGGTTTTCTGTTCTGTATAAAACCAAATCAAACAAATTTTGCTGATTGTAGTTATTTAGAAATTGAGTTCCAACTGATTTTGTTTATCACTCCTATTCTTATTTTTGCACTTAAAAATTGTTTACATATAATATTTTTCCTAAATCATCATATTGAAGATTAGAATTTAATCATTAAAGTATATATGTAGACACATACACACGCACACACATGTCTGTATATATATTTGCGTATTAATATAGTTAAAAAATTGTGGCATGTAGTGGCTTTGATTTTATGGACGCTATCTAACATTTTATCTTTCCAAACTAAAATCTAATGAAAACTAAATCTACCTTAGACAATTTCTTCTCATAAAGAGGCACTCAGGAATCTTGTTTGATCAATGTTTTACAAAACAATTTTTTGACTTTCACTCATGAAACTAAAAATATATCTTGTGAAATCTTTGTGGAAATTCAGAACACAAGTTACACAACTAACTTGGCATTCACCATGTGCAAGTACGCACACAAATCTACAACCATACATTGCTATCCCTGCTTGATTCATGTAAAGAACTTGGATATACTGTTAAAAATAGTCTGTTAGAGAAAATTATGCTTTGATACAAACCTACTAGCATTGATACTAATGTGTTGTTATTTTCCTCAAAATATAAGCGTAATCTAGTTTGCATATCGAATATCAATTATTATAAGGATAATGAACTACACCAATCACCAATGTATAAAGAAATAACCAAGGAAACACACAAGAGTTTAATGTAGTTTGATCAAAATAAAATAAGTCAATTTAGCCAACAACTTTTATTCATTTTCTACAATATCGGAGGAATTAACAACTGATTACAAGATTATTGTGTTACAATAGTAGAGCGGTTCCCAATTCTTCGTCAAAGAGTTTCCCAGAAGACATTACTCAATCAACAAAGCCCCCAAGCTTCTTCTAGGTTTTCTTTTGATTGTTAGTTTATTTATTTCTACAAGGAATTGCCACCAATGAAAACACATTCTACACAGCCTAACAGTGTTAAAAAAAAAATCTCTGCACTGTCGCACGTCACAATAATGTGCGGTGACCTCTTCGGACTCGGTCCAAAATTCTACGCATGGCAGTCGTCTAAAATCTCAGATGATCGGTTTTCTGGTTATCATTTTTCAATCCGCTGCTCCAAAATTGACTGCATATTCCTTGTTCGCCAAAACTTTGATTCATATTGCATTTTCTCCATTGCGAAGCTCTCAATCTCTTCAAAGGGTATAATATCATATTATATGTTTTTAACATATACGGCATTTATTGAAAAATTTGTGCATAGGGAATCCATACTGACAACAGATTAAATAGACATCGAATGCGCAACAATGTGTATTACGCACAAAAATTGACCTATTAAGAAAAATTGAAAACTTAATTTGATTATTTGGAACATAAAATTCAAAGTAATTCTAGTCATCAGTTAAGTACTGTTTTAGAGCTTTGTTTTCTAAATCGAATAAGAAAGAGAAGATATATTTTCTCAATTTTTATAGCATATAAAAAAAAAATCTAAGTTCGAAAAGTTAAGGTGGTGTTTGGTTTATTTTATGTTTTTAGTTTTGAGTTTTCAACGTTAATTTCAAAATGTGCGAAGATGTGAAGGATAGCGGAGGTGACGGATCAAAGGCGGAGAGAATATTGAAGGGAACAAAAGGACGGCAGATGGATAAATGCTATCGTTCTTCCGTTGTTTCTCAAAATACGGAAAATAATAAGAAGATGTTTCTTGGTTTATGTGTTATCTTCGTTTTGTAAAACGATCGTTTTCACGATATGTGTGCGTCGTTCGTACTTCGGTATGTACGAAAGCCGAAAATTGAAAATCATAAACCAAACGCAGCCTAAGTTTTTTATTTCGTTTATATAAAAAAGTAAAGTTGATCAAAAAATTATTTAGATTTTTTTTTTTCAAACGCCGTGTTTCAAAAACACAACTTTTTACAAAATGATTTGAATTTTCAATTTTTAATAGATTCTTTGCAGTATTTTTCAAAACTATGGTCTTATCTTTTGGATTAAAATCAGTCACTAAAGATATTAATAAATAAATAATATCTTTGAATAAATTCCATAAGTTTAAAATTTTGTAATTTGATATCCTCAAATTAAATGTGCACACTAACCATAAACATGCACAATTTTTATGATCTCGGTTTCAGTCGTTTGTAATTTTAGAAATTTCAATATAATTTGTAAATAGGAATTTCGGTCTAGTTTTGGATTTCGTTAATCATTTTTCGTATAGTTACACATATATTTGTTTAATTAAAGGTGGATACCCAGTGCCCAAGGCTCCCGTACTGAAATAAATAAACTAGTGGCCTGCTAATATTATTTGTGAAATGGAATGACCATGATCTCGATGTCTCGGTTGAAACCTAGAACAGTGCCCAAAACTCTCGTTTTCACAGCTTAAGAATATTTACCAAAATCAACTTATATAAAGAATTGAAAATATCTGCAAAATATTTAAGGAAAGTATTTCATTCTTGGTGTTTTAACAATATTTCAGAAACCTGTGACAAACTTGTAATGAAAAATACTTTAATTATATCACCACACATTAGCTTTTGAAAAGAAAAAAATGGTATGCCAAAATTATTTTCTACTGTCATGGATGCCTATTTACGTTAGTGGGCTATGACAGTAAATTTTTAAGCATATGCTTCTCCTATGTATAGTTGCAATGTCTATTTTATGTCTCTTTTTCATGTGAACAATCTTAACAGCTGATATCTTGTATTTTGTAGGTTCTGTTATATTAGTCAGGCCACTGTTACGACTTACGTGTAATGCTCAAACTATCAAAAGATTCGACTTTTAAAATAGTTTTTCTGAAACGTTTGTGAAATGACCGAAGATATGAACATTACATGTACTGCGTAGTTCATACATACATGCATAATACATCATTTCAAACATAATTACATAATTACATAATTGAACACTCGGCTGCTTTTCACACATCATTCTTGATTGCCTTGCTATATCCTGTCTGGTCATCATAATACTTAGACCATAACATAACCCCTCCATATTTGTTTGAACTCTTGAGCGTTGGAAGCACTTGTGATGTCAAATCAGTAGTAGGAATGAATCCACTACCCGCTGCATCTGGTGCAGCTGGCAACCCCAGGAATATTTTTGTTGCCTTGATTCCTGACACCCATTGCTTCCATGCATCGTCCAAACCTGTCGCTTGTCCTGACGAATATTGGCATGGTGGATTGTTATAGAGTTGAACCCACACATTATCGAACAATCCAGTGTCAAGTGCTCCTCCAACCCAAGCATCAGGGTATGGACATTGTGGTGCTGCTGTCAAATACACCTTTTTACCCTGTGCACTGTACCCCGATAAATATGTAGCGAGGTCATCATAATGATCGGGGCTTCCACCCTCAATATCAAAGTCAACACCATCTAACACAGCATCACCTAGTGGCCTGCTAGAAGACTGACCACCTAGATAATTATTCCATATATAATCGGCAACTTGCTTTGCGTCATCTTTTGATGTTATAATGTAAGACCCTGCACCACCTCCAATTGATAATATAACTTTTACGCCTTCTGCTTGGCATGATTTTATATCATCACTTAAACCTGTGCATCCATTGGAGGTAGGATCACAGTGGCCTGCTAGGTTTAGTTGTGGAGCTTGGCCATTGCCGAAAACACATAGAAATGCGAGGTTTACGAACGCATAGTTTCCGGTAGCACATGTTTCGGCTAACGTGCCTTCTTGACCATTTTGTCCCCAGTAAACTGCTATCTTTCCAGCATGGGAATGAGATAAAACGGCAGTTAGTGAGATGAATAAAACTAGGATATAAGTAAAAAGTGTCATTTTGTTGTGGTGGTTGAAGTGTTTTTTGAAGGTTTATATTAGATGATGAACAATGGTTCTCCTTTTATAACATGAGTGTGTTTACAGTAGACATGTCTAAATATTTTTTTTATAATAGCGTAACTTCTCAGTTATGTTGCCGTATAATCAGAATAAGATTAGTTCTATCTGCTGTCTGAGTTCTTGATTAATTACTTGGATTATGGTTTCATGTTATATAAATATTAAATTAGAGTTGGATTGTGTTATCTGTTCCTTTTTGACTAGATGACATGTGTATTTTTCGTTGTACTAAAAGGAAATTAAAAATATCGTTGTATGATTGTTTTTGTCCTGTTATCTTTTGTTTACCTTTTTTACAGATTTGTATGTGTGCTGATAATAAGATTTTAGATACCAGTGATTGTGATTATTTAATGGTTGAGGTACCCCATGGGATCTGTTTATCACATTTAGAGGAATAATCTAAGTTCACACTTCACACTTCACACTTACAGAATACGTGTGACCACCTTCCCGATATTTGATATATAAATAACATTAGAGGCATGCTGAGTGAATGGATTTATTTCCAGTCATTTGTTGATGCTATGCACTTAATTGCTCAGCTTGTCATCCATATTTTGGCATGTATAGAATGTTGCATAAATTTTGAGCTGCTAAGCACGTCGATTTTTACTCTTTCCTGATATAGTATACTTGGATCTACTCATATTAGTAATTATTCACGTGAGGATGTTTCATCAAATGTTCATGTGACAATAAAGAGCCAAACAATGAACAATAATTAATGGCAACAATATTCCTCCAAACCATCTTTAAGTTCATTGCTGTCAAATGTAAAATTAACCAAACATTTAAAATTGTAATTTTTACTATTCTAAATTTTCAAAACCAGTTATTAGAAAGTGAAAATAGTAGTGTCATTAGCGGAACTCTAAATTATTGATTTGATGGTAGTAAGATTTTCTACTGTATAAAACCAAATCAAACAGAATTTTTGGATTGAACTTGTTTAAAATTGTATAGTTCCAATTATTTTTGTTTATCACTCCTTATTTTTATTTTTTCACTTTTTAGATGCATTTTTTTTGAATTATCATATTGGAGATTAGAATTTATGATGGTACCAAATGTTTACAACTCTTTTCACCTCTACAAATGATGCTACATAAGGAGGACTAACAACCCTAGTTTATACACACACGTGGACGAGAATTAGCTACGCCTCAATTTTGCAGCTACTTTGATCTTTTGAATTTCAGCCACAAGTTCCAATCTAAATAATAGTGTTTTCTCTCTCTTTCTACTACATCATATTATTTAATTCAGCAAGAGAAAGAAAATACTATATTTAGATCAGAACTTGCTACAGGAATCAAGGGGGATCACAGATGCAGCCGATCCTTGCCTCACATGCGCACGCGCGCGCGCGCACACACACACACACACACACACACATATATATATATATGCATGTGTGTATATATGTATGTATAGTAACTATATAATATAGTAAAGAACTGTAGACAGTAGTGGTTTTGATTTTAAGTCTGCCGTTTCACATTTGATCTTTCACATTAAAGTCTAATCAAACCGATCTCCTTTCAACATTTTCTTACCGTGAAAACACATTTGGGAATTTTGTTTGATCAATGTTCTTTGCACCTCCATTTATAGCCATAAAGTGTGTGGTGACCGCTTTCTGGACTCGGTCCAGAATTCTACACACGATCGGTCATGATAAAGAAGGTGACCGGTCTTCTGCTTCTATCGGTTTTCATGCAGCTCTAAAGGAAAAGCACACGTCTATCTGGCCTTGACTTTGATTTGTGTTGCATTTTCTCCATTGGGAAGCTCTCGGTCTCTTCGAAATGAGTATGTTATCATGTTGCTTTTTTTGTAAAATATACAAAATTTAATAAAAGATAGCCAATATGGATCTCGTGTTCACGGTAGGTTGCATATACAACGTATGCACAACTATGTCAGGGTTTTACATACAAAACTTGACCCATTAAGAAATTTGAAAACTATAAAACTAATTTGATCATTTGAAAAAATTAATTCGAAATGGTTCTAGCATTTAGTTCAGTTAGATAGTACGGCCTTTTTAGAACAGTTTTTTTTTTCTTTCTAAATCTATTTTTAAAGGGAGGAAAATGTATTTTTCGAATTTTTATACCGTAAAAAATAATCTATTTATTCTGAAAGTCCAATTATTCCGTTTATTTAAAGGGAAAATAAATGTTTATCTAATAAATGATATAGTTATTATTATTAATATCAAACGGTGTTTTGAAAACACGACATTTTACGAAATCCTTTGAATTTTCAGAATCATTTTTATCATAGATTCTCTGCAATACTTTTTCAAATTAAAATTGATCATCTTGTTTAAATTAAAGTCAATCATTAAAGGTATTGAAAAATAAATATCTTTGAATAATATCCTTAAGTTTAAAATTTTATAATTTGATATCCTCAGATTAAATATGCACAAAGCACAATAACCATCCCTCATTTCTAAGAGATAATTTGAAAATTTCAAATTTCATTAAATTTTAAGATATTTCCTAGATTAAGAATATTACCAAAAACTACTTTTATAAAAAGTGAAAATATCTCCAAAATATTTGAAAAGTATATCATTCTCGCTTTTGTAACATTTTGTAACAATATTTCAAAGTCTGTTAACAGATTTGTTATGGACAATATTTTAATCATATAAACACACGTTAAACTTTTTTCTTTTTCTTTTTGATTCATTTTCCCAATAAATGGTACAACAAACATTATTTTCTTCTGTCATGAATGCCTATTTACATGAACTTTTTAGATCTGCTTTTCTTTTGTATATTTGTAATGTCTATTTATTATGTCTCTCTCATGTAATCAGTTTTAACAAGGATTATATCGTATGCTATAGACGCTGTTATATTATTCAGGTCGCTATAATCTGCAATTTTCAAACTATTAAAAGTTTTGACCTGCTGAAACGGCTTTTGCGAAATGTTCCTGAAATTAGTGAAGGTATGAACATTACATATTAACAACAGCCGCTGCATAGTTCATAGTTCGTGAATATATACATGATACATCACTTCAACCATAACTGCATAACTGAATACTCAAATTCCCTTTCAAACATCATGTTTGATGGCCTTGCTATATCCAGTTTGGTCATCAGAGTACTTGGACCACAACCTCTTCATATTTGATTGAACTCTTGAGCACTGGAAGCACATGCGATGTCAAATTGCTTGCAGAAATAAATCCGCTACCTGCTGCATCTGGTGCTGCCAGAAGCCCTATATTTGTTGCCTTAATGCGTGAGGCCCATTGCTTCCATGCATCATCCAAACCTGTAACCTGTCCCGATGAATACTGGCATGGTGGATTATTGTAGAACTGAACCCAGACATTCTCGAACAATGCAGTGTCCAATGCTTCTCCAACCCAAGCATCAGGTCATGGAGTCAACTATACCGTTTTATCATGTGCACTGTAACCAGACAAATATGTAGCAAGGTCATCATAATGATCTGGGCTTCCCCCCCTCGATATCAAAATTAACACCATCTAATACAGCATCACCAAATGGCCCGTTAGTAGACTGACCAACTAGGTAGTCATTCCGTATGTATTCAGCCACTTGTTTTGCGTCATCTTTTACTGTGATAATTTATGACCCTGCGCCACTTCCAATTGACAATATGACTTTTACTCCTGCTGCTTGACACAATTTTATGTTCTTGCTTAAGCCTGTTTATCCATTAGAGGTAGGATCACAATGGCTTGCTAGGTTATGTTGTGGAGCTTGTCCATTGCCGAAATCACAGAAACGCGTGGTTTACAAATGTGTGGTTTCCAGTATTTCATGTTTCAGCTAGCATAGTTGTGAAGACCGAACCGTAGGTCAAACCGTGGTAGTGAAAGGTCCAAGGTTTTCGTGGTTCAACCGGTCAGACCTGATAACTGCGCTGATAGTTTATTTCTTTTTTTTTTACATTTAAACATTAAATTATTTTAAATATAGATAAAATTTAACCAATTATGATAAGTACTTTTGTCCAAACTGGTTGAGACGCTTTGACATGAAGCAAGATGCATTGGTTCTATTTTTGTTTTCAACCTACTTGTGTAGTATGTTATATACTACCTAATTCGAATAATTATATAACTTATCATAGCAAAATTGTAAATATGATAATTTTTTATAGTGAAAGATGATTAATTCAACAATAATTCGAAAAATGTACACTAATAATGATATATGTCATCCAAAATTTAATGACAGTTGCTATGAAATTATTTGTTAAATTTATTATGTCAAAAAATGAAGACTGAAACGATTATTTTTTTCTCAAATTTGAAGAACCGTGAGGTTTAAAGAGGTCGGTCTAGGGGTTTTGAAAAGGTTTTGAGGTTAAACCGCGGGCTTGTGCACATGCAATGTTATTTTATTTTCAAAGCCGTGGCGCTCCAAGGTCAAAGGTCAACCTTGGTCGAACCGAGGTTGAGTTGGGTCTTTGAAACACTGCCAGCTAGTGTGCCTTCTTGACCATTTTGTCCCCAGTAAACTGCTATTTTTCCAGCTTGGGAAAAAGATAAAATCGTAGTTAGCAAGATAAGATAGAATTAATATTTTTGTAGGAAGCACTATTTGTTTCAGTTATAATAAAATGATGTTTGGTGGAGAACTATGTTCCTTTTGTAGCGTGATTGTGGTTTTTTTCAGACATGCATATCCATTTTAGAAGTGCACAAGCTTGCGGTTAAGTAACTTAAGTTGCTGTATAAACCACCTATATTAGATGAAGGATTATATGCTAGTTTAAGAAGTATTAGTGGTTAACACAGTGTAAATTCTTAGCTGATTCGGTTAAAGTATGTCTACTGTCTGCATATGATTTAATTGTAAGTGGGTTGGATTTTATTGTTTGTACCTAATGATTGAATGTGACGTACACTTTTTCTTTAATCCTGTTGTAATCAACCAGAGAAGTTACCTTGTAACTTGGTTACTGTTTGGTACAATTGTTAAATACTGTTGTGTGTTACTTTAGATTGAATAATGTTATTGTCTTGACTCTATTGTGATAGCGGGTGAATAGGTAACTATATAACTGTGTGATGCGTAATAAACAAAGTCAGAATGCTTAATAACGTCGATATGTATCTATGATTTTTGAGTATGGACTCTTATTCATAGATATTGAGTTGGGTTGGAGTCATTATTGGACTCAATACACTTTTATCTAACATCGGTAGCCCCACAGTGTTACAGTAGCAAAGTTCCATTGTATTCCCTAACAGAAAAGGCAAAGTGTTGCGAAATAAACCAAATAAGCACTGATTAATATCCAGAAAAAACATCCTTATATTTTTTTTCCTACAATTAAAAATACCATAATTTCCAGCAATCTAAACCCGTAACCTCTTCCTTTTCTCCCATCATTATTAACTTAATAACGTAGATAATTTACTCAATCAAATTCACGCAATCAAAATTAGTTAACACCATCAACATTTTCCTTAACAGTAGATTTTGATCTTTCTAATGACTTTCAACTTTCAAGTATCTTTCATAATTGTGTCATGTTCTGCTAAATTTCATCATTATTTCAAAATTGATCGTATCTGGTTTTTCAAAATTTTGTAAACTATGTTATTAATTTTGCTAGATTGTTATTCTTACTACAAAAACTAAACAACAAAGTTGAATGATTTTATTGTTGAGATTTTTTTTTTTTTGGGGGGGGGGGGGGGGGGGGGAGGTGTAATTGAAAGTTGAGGCAGATTTAGGTACCGTTCAGGTTTTAAAAATGCTATGTTTTTGTATTTTCCACGCAATGGATGAGTGGTCCATTCCGGGAACAGAGGAAATGGTGCTTTGGGGTGTTTAATTAATTATTAATGTTAATTTTTTCTTTTTTATAAATTGCTTAAATTGATAACTTGTGCAAATGAGGTCTGTTTAAGACATGGTTTTTGTCTTGCGGTCGTATCGAAGTGGTCTAACATTATGGAATTGGATTTAGTTGAGTTTGAGTAAGGTATAATTAATTTACTTATTTTGTTTCAAATTATCGATATGTATTACAAATTAGAAAACAAATAATGAATCCAATATACATCAATATTATTTTAAAATAATGAACATTTCAGGTTTTCCACATTCTCTGTTCAAAGCAAACGAAAGCCTCCTTTCGTCCAACATTCCCACTTAAATGTCTCAGTCAAATACTCCGCTTAGATTCCCTGCTTGCTTCGGGAAGGAAGGACTCTTAGACATCCGTTTATAGTGTAGGGAAGATGGTTATACATCTCCACAGTAATATGATCATTTTATTCGGCTTCTTTATTGAGTCACTGTAATTTCTACTAGTTTTTTTCCTTTCCAAATTGGGGTTATTAAGGAGTCTATGTATAAGGTATCAATAAAGAGATATTCAAAAGGACGCGATATTTCCAAGATATGGTCGTGTATTTTGCAGCACTCAAAAATGAAGTTTTATTACTTGGTGCAAGTATTCCAGCAGTGCAGAAAACTTATCACTGAATGCGGAGCGGTCTTATGAATTTCTGCGTTGTTTGAAGTAAATATTGTCCTTCTCCATTACTAATTCCATTTTGATCAGTTGTTGCAGGTTGTAGAAGATACATCTGTTTTGTTAATTATTGCAGACCGTAGAAGATGCTAGGTACATCAACAGTAGCCAGAAGCAGAGGCATCTAGTCCAGTTTTATTTTTTGTTGTGTGCAAAGTGTTCACAAACTCACATGGAGCGTGTTGGCTTTGTGTACACCTGTAGCTTATCCAGGGCAGTATGATATCAGGGGATACATCTTCAAGACCTTCAGATGTTTACTTAGTGTTTGGTAATTTTATAACTTCATAATTCATCTTCTGTGACTAATACTGGAACCGTTGTAGCTATAATGTAAATATGAATCGTTGAATATGGTAATTTCATGTTTAGATATGTATCTAAGTGAGAAGGCCAGAGTTCTTTCATGGAATGTTTGGTTTTCTCCTCGATCTGCACTTATATGATATTTTCTCCACATGAGCATGGTAACAACAAATGTGTGTAATATCATTCTGTGTTTTGCGTGTATCCCAGTTAATTGCTATTATTAAATTGTCTGACTGCTAGCTTTGTTATATTTTGAACATATAAGGTTGGGTTCGTAGAGTTTCTGTAGTCCTCTCGCATTGCATCTGACCAGTCGAGGTCGGGTACAGTATTACAGTCAGTCGGGTAAACGGGTCAAAATCAACGGTTGGGATGAAAGGGCTATTAAATTGTTCTTCCGTTTAGGTTGGCTTCACCATTACGGTCAGTTGGGTGAATTGAGTCAAAATAAAAGGTTGGCATGAATGGGGTACTAAACTGTTCTTTTCCGTTCTTCACTTATCCTCCATGTTCTTTTTTAGAGCGCTACTTTTATGATGTGACAACACATTTTCCTTTTGTTAAGTGTTCCTTCCATTTCTGTTGCAAACACACACACACACACACACACACACACCTAGGTACCATCTTTGTGGTCAGAATGAAATTTTAGATCATGGGTAGCGGAATTTATCATATTCAATAATCTCAAGAGTTTGCACAAGTTCAATTTTTGTGTACATTATTTTAACTTTCAAGAAGTCAGTGGAGGTTACGTTTTAGTCAATGGTATGTTAACACCAGCATTGAGTTTATAAGCATGTAAACGAAGTTTTGATTTGGTTATGACCACAATGTGGTCCAACCTTAGTTAAGATCACATGTCTCAAGTCGGGATTCACCTTAATGTTTTATTTTTTACCGGCATTTTTTCCATATGAATGTCAGGACTATTGATTTGGGTTATAGCAACTGTCTTTGAAGTCCACTGTAGCCATACCAACCAATAATATTAACGAGCGTTATGACATGTAGTTTGCGTGATTGTTCATCTTCAAATTATATATATTTATTGCATTTATTAAAAAAATGTAGAAATATTTAATCATATTTTTGCACTAAAGTTATCTGTTAGTAGTTTAAATATTTATTTTTAAGCTATAAATTATTTTTTTGCACTTTTTTTTTTGTAAGTTTGAACTTTTATTTATATTATTAGTAAAAAAATTATTTGTTTGATCCTATCTTCAACGATATTAAGATTTGATGGTATCTCTAGATATATGTTTTGAATTTATAAAAGAACCTTATAGATTAGATCCTATTAGTTTTTTGTGATATTAAAATTTTGTGGATGTTTGTTTGAAATTTGTAATAATAATAATAATGATTGCTAGATGTAATTTTGAACTGATATTAAGATTTGGTATTAGAAGCGCTTTTGGTTAGTTCATGCCGACACAGAAAAAAGTATGATAGCAAGAGTATTATAACTATCTAACTAATTTTACGACAAGCCGCTTCGTGTGAGATTACGGCATGTGCTTTACAAATGAAATGTTTTCCTAAAAATTGTATATATTTAATATAGAAAATGATTTGTATGAATATTAATTTTACGTTTTTACATTAAAACCGTGTGCAGTTAATTTGAATTTTTATTTAAGTTGTGATGTCTAATTTCCTATTAGTCTTGATTTCTATTTGTATTATCAGTTAATAAAGAATAGTTTTGTAATAGAAGCTTATTTGTTTGATGTTAATTACTAGAGATTAATACGAGCCAAGAATCAAACTTTTAAAGACAAAAGTGAAAGGTTACTTGAGATCTATAATGTTTGTTTGGTAAATTTGCTCTCCATGTAGAAAAAAGAAAGATAATCTACTACGTTGAAATAAAAAAGAAAGAAAGATACAACGCATTAATGAAAAAGGGACGAGCATAAAAGTTGCATTATTATGTAGCTAGCTTCTTTTCAATAAAAAAGTTAAACTAAAGGTTTGAATGCTCCTGGACATTGTTTTCATAAAAAAGAAGAAAACATGCAAATACCGTGGAAGACAAAGTAGAAAGGAAAAGTAAATGTTTTTTGTTTCAGAATCTGTACTTAGCTTGTTGTACACATATATACCTTTCTTCCTGTCCGCATTAACCCAGTTCACATTTCAGACTTTCACACCATGAAACTTGGCCCTTTCTAAAAAAAACATATTTTTTTTAAGCTGCATAATATTAATCAACGTTTTTTTTTTTTTTTTTTTTTTTTTTTTTTTTTTTTAATGCACATGAATTTGAAGTAAGGTGGCACTTTATGCATATGATATTGAGCTATGACTTCATTCATCCCTGCTATTCCTGTCATTGGTAAAAGATGCTCAAGGTTAATTACAACTTGTTTTGGTTCAAAGTCTAAATCAAGAAAACTTTGACGTTGGTACAAATATTCTTTTTGTTTTCATTTTCAACTAAACTAGGTAGTAGCCTAGTAGCTTTAGTTGTAAAAAAAAAAAAAAAAAGGGTTGTCTTCAAAAATATAGAAAATGAATAAGCATATTCACAGCCATTTGGAGACAGCAAAATCATTATGTAGGCCACAAAAATCTATTTTTAGTCAAAATAATAAAGGCTAAATTAATGATGGTTAGTGAGTGATGAACATCAGCAAATATACCCATAATCCTTCTTTTTGGACGCTTGATGGAACTTTACTATTAATAAAGGAGCATTACCTTTTAAAATAGGATTACCTATTCCATTAGAGTGCATCATTCAATCAAATTGTGCCAAGAGACAAAAAGCCTAAAGAAACGTATACTGTATTGCATGCTACAGTTATACATATTAATTAACTGAAGACAAATATATTTCATTTCATGCATCATCTCGTTTGTTTCTTACGTCAATACTATTGACGGTACGACCGTGACAGATCAAATTAGACATTCACATAACTTACATATTTTTGACATATGAAAAAAAATAGACTCCTAAGATTTAAAGATGCATGCGTTTATTTGCCTTTTACAGTTAGATTTGCTTACAAAATATACAACTAAAAGCATCTCCAACGAGAGATCACGTATCACAAAATGTGATTTCTGCATTGTATAATGTGGGTTTCCGTGTTGATATTGTTTAAAAGGGATGAAAGAAACGCTGGTTAAAACAACGCTTGACAGTGAGACATTTGTTCAACAAGCGTCTCAATTTGATAATACTAGGAGAACGCGACAGAAGCCCGATGTTCATACATCGGTTCAACAAGCGTCTAATGTTAATATTTTTTTTTTCTTTTAAACACATGACCAGTAATTTCATTACTTTATCCGACCATGGTCCAATCTCAAATAACCCTGAACCATGGATCACTATACGGTCCGAAACTCAATCAGACCTCGATTGTCCACGAACATCGATCGAACATTAAAACCAACGGTTCAACCACCAATTTTAGATAGTTGAACCACGGTTCTTTTATTTTTCTCTTACTTTCTTACCTTGTATTTCTCTTTCTTTCTCATCATTCGTATTATTAGAAGAAAATAAATAAATTTGTATTACTATAATCATCATCGTCCTAAAATTTAACCGTATATTCAACTACTTCAATTTCCAACACTACTAGTTTCTCCAATATCACTGTAGAATTTCTACATTCCAACATTTCCAACAAGGTGTACGTTATTGTATAATGTGGATTTCAGAACAGATAAGGTGGAGAAGCATGATTGAACAAAGCAGATGCTTGTTCAACAAACACCTCAATTTGATAAAATATTACGAGGTGTACATTAAACAGAAACTCAAGATTTAGACATCCATTCCACATAACACCGATCTTTTGTTCAACAAACGTCTAATATTAATTTTTTATTTTATTTTAAGGGGTTGGCTGAACAGACCCAGAGTTCCCGACGTTGACGTCGATTGTTCCCAAAACCATTGACGAAATTTCGAGTTGGGATTTTCATTGAAATTTTCTCAAAATTTCGGTACAAATAGATGATATGAGATCTCCACCGTTAGAGATGCTCTAAGAATAGTTTTTGAAACATATCACTAAGTTATCATGCAATTGGATTTTTTTCATGAATACGGTCATGCACAAAGAGAATCGGGTGTTCTGCAACTTAAAATTGGTAATTGAAGAAAAATAACCATTCTCTATTATTTTTATTGTACGGTTATAATGTTTTGAGGGTTTGACGAACTATGCCTGCATAATTTCTGGGATTTGCCTAGAGCATTCCCAACCCAAGATTGGTTTGGGCTCCAACCGACCCCAAACAAGGGGTCGGTTGAAGGCTCTAGGGTTGCTTTGGCAACCGTTTGGTTGTCTGATAACTTTGGGTTTAGCCGGCTTTCATAAAGCTGGCTAAGGTAGGGGTCACGTTCAAAATTTAACCGTTGCCCCAAGCCAGCTTTTATAAAGGCGGTTATATTAATCGGCTTTATAAAAGCTGGTCAAGAACTTGTTAATTACCTACAAAATTTTACACTCAACTACCTTCTATATATGCCTTCATGCTTCTATCTTTGAGTCATTAAAATGCTTGTATCTTTCAGTTAGTAATCGGTGTTGTAAATGAGCCTCCATAAATAAGTTTAACATTTAAACTCATACTTCATTAATAACGATATTCGAGAAACAAACATACAAATCGTAAAACATATATTAAAACTAGATAATTGCTTTTTCAGGTTACGATTGACTTCCAACATGATTCCAGTAATGCTCCACTAGATTTTCTCCGAGTTCAAGATAAGCATGTGAATCTCTTATATCCTCAGTTCGTTTCATGTATTGGGCAAATGTATTAGGGTCTTCGTATGTTTTTTTTTGAAATGTAGCAGCAATATCATGATAGTTTCAAAGTTGAATCTCATATCCACCGCCTTCTTCTTCAACAATCATATTATGTAAAATTATACAACAATACATGATGTCAGCTAACGCTGAAGGGTCGTGGTTGTTTGATTCCTTCCTTAATGTATGAAATCTTCCTCGAAGCACTCTAAAAGCTCGTTCAACATCTTTTCTCAATCTTTCTTGTTGTTTGGTGAAAAGTTCTTGTTTAGCATTATTAGGCCTTTTATAAGCTTGCACGGGTCTTCTCCACTTTGGATAAATGTCATCCACCGAGTAATAACCTGTATTAAATCTACACCTCCTATTTTGAAGTTCCTTAGAGGTGCTATATCATTGTATAAGTCATTGAATAAATAAGGCTGTCGCAAAACGTTTATGTCACTTAGTGAACCAGTTGCCCTAAAAAATGCATGCCAAATATACAAATCAAACGATGCAACAACTTCCAATACCATAATTGCTTTTTTGTAGTGTCCCGAGTACTGGTCCTGTAATGCAATAGGACAAATTTTCCACCTCCAATGTATATAGTCTAAACTACCTAACATACTAGGAAATCCACGTTGTTCTCCCATTGCCAACGATCGTTCAATATCACGTAGAGTTGGAGTCCCAAGATATTCCTCACCAAAATGCTTAACAACGGTCTTGCAAAATTCTTTTATGCTGAAGATAGCTGTAGAATGCCCCATCCATATTTTGTCGTCCACTGAATCTCCTGAGACTCTGTATGATAATACCCGTATTGCAGCAGTGGCCTTTTGAAGGGAAGAAAGTCCGAATTAGTTGAGTGCATTTACTCTATGAGTAAAAAAGACATCTGTTTCGGAGAGTTTGTCGAGAACTTTAATAAAGACGTTCTTGGACATGCGAAACCTCCTTTTGAACTCCGTAGGCCCATAGACCAAATTTTCAACAAAATAGTCTTGAATTAGTTGGTTGTGAGCAGCATCATAATTTATTCCATATTGCATATCTCGCCTTCCGAAGACACTCCCCCCTTGGGTCGAACGATTACTTTCTTCGTTTTCAAGAGTCATTAGCTCAAGCATTTGATTTGAAATAACGTTCTATTATTCAATTCGTGTTTGAATGAACTCATCTGAAGAGAAAGAAGAAGATGAAGAAGATGAACACCATAGTCTTTTAAGTTTATTCATTTCGGAATGGATTTTTGAATGAAGATGAAGAGTGAACATATTTGTACCTATATTTGTAGTAGATATGAGATTGAAAGGTAGCTTGCCTCGTACCTAGTGTTGACGTCGACTCGACACTACAATTTGGACTGTAGCAATCATATCTTGTCTCGTACTTAGTGTTGATGTCAACATGACGCTGCGTCTTGGACTGTAGTAATGATAACTTGTCTCGTATCTAGTGTTGATGTCGACTTAATGCTGCAACTTGAACTGTAGCCACGAAAGCTTGTCTCAGACAATTTGTTAAAGTAATTGGGTCGTTATCCATTTGTTAAAATTCTGAGTTAAACTACTTTTATGCCTGCACTCTGACAAAGCACTGCCATAAAACAAATAACGTGACAAAACTTTGACAAGTATTATATTCATGTGGTTGAGTACACCGTAATTTTTTACTCCTTTACGTTCTTAATTCTTTACTATAAACGAGGACGACCCAAATTTTTAACTCCTTTACGTTCACAAATGTAAACACAACCTTTACTTGCGTACAAACACCGTTCATTACAACAAAACATAGGATAAAGGATACAAGCAACGTTCGACACAACATACAACTACGACACAATACGACATAACGTTGAATACAAACATGTAATTATTACAAAGTACTACATAACTACGACCCATAGTTTCGGGGTAAACCATAACACCCATAAAGCATTTCATTCTTTACTGCAACATTCTTTCTTTCCAAGCGACTAACCTTAACTTGCATCTCAAGTGCGTATTGGACACCCCTCTCCGTCAATGGTGGATCGATCCATGATTTTTTTTTACAACTTTGCAATCCTCGGTAATTCTGTGCATCAATGTACGCTTTGCAACCATAAAAGCGACGACCTGCATTCGCTTGATTCTTAGAAACAAGCACATTACACTTGACCCCGCAATAGCAAAGGATCGAACGACCCGTCATGCTAGAGCTTGACTTATCGGGGTTCCGCCTAGCAATAATTTCATTCAAACGAGCGTTGAGTGATTTTTGTGCTGGTCCAATATGCTTGACTACAATGCTTTGAGGCACTAAAGAGTTCAGACTCTACTTCTACGGCTCCAACTTGGACTTCCAATTGCATTTCGGGCACAAATTCGACATATTCATCTAATTGTTTATTCCGTTCGTACTCATTATACATTTGAACCATGGTTTCATCACCGAATTCCCAGTTAGATATTTTGACCTAGATGAAAAGTGGAAACTCGAAATAAAAGAGTAATATTGAAAAACTTATAGTTCAAAAATAATGAAGAGAGGAAGAGAGGTTGGTTGCTCTTTAATAATGCTAGGTCCGCTTATTTTGTACTCTGAATTTCGACAACTTTAATCATGCAGGCTTGTAACATCAACTATTTTATAGCAGAGTCAAGGAAACTCAACTATTTGATGGCACGTTATTTGTTGTAGGCGCGTTCTTTATAGCTGGCACGTCCTTTCACAAAAGTGGTGCGTTCTTTATTGCAAACACATTCTTCAATGCCTTTTGTTGCATTTAGGAGTTAAACTAATTGGGTCGTTCTCCATTTGTTACGTTTAGGAGTTATAGTAATTGGGTCGTTCTCCATTTGTTACGTTTAGGAGTTATAGTAATTGGTTCGTTCTCCATTGTTACGTTTAGGAGTTAAACTAGTCGACTCGTCCCTTAACAAAAGTAATGCATTCTTTATTGCAGGCATATTCTTTAATGCAGGCACATCATTCTACGAAAGAGAGACTTCACGAGGAATTGCGAGAAATGGATATGGATGCAAGGATGTAGCAGATGCAAATAGGCCATCAACACCAACTTTAAACCCATCAGCAACAACCTCAAAGGTGTTATAATCTTCATTCTTTGTACATTTGTGCAATAATACAAAGGTGTTGGAACTATGTTTCAACTCTCAATTTGAATCAACTGAAAATTCCTTAATATGCATCAGCTAGTTTCAATTTTTTTGGTTAAGTTCCGGTTCCACTTCCAAACTCCTGAATTTTCAGTAAAATAATACGACACATGTTGTAAATAAAATATAAAATATGGTCTAAAGAGATAATATACATCATACAACTCTATCGCATTAGAAATCTATTTGTTCGACCTACATCTAAATTGTATTCATAGTTTTCTTTATTATTTCATACTGTATAATATATAATACGGCAGATAACTATATTGTACTTGCCCTCCTTCGCCGCCACCCCCACCCCCAAAAAGAGAGAGAGTCGGTATATACTGTCCAATGGTGAGCGCATGTGTTGTATTCATAGCTGTGAAGACCGAACCGTAAGTCAAACCGTTGTAGTGCAATGTCCAAGGTAGTTGTGGTTCAACCGGTCAGACCGTGAGAACCGCGCTAATAGTTATTTCTATTTTTATGATTTAAACATAAAATTATTTAAAATATAGATAAATTTTAAGTAATTATGACAAACACCATTATTCAACTGGTTGGGACACTTTGATATGATGCAAGATGTCATGAGTTCAATTTTCATCTTCAACCACGTATCATGTAGCACGTTATATACTACCTATTTGGAATAATTATATAACAACTTGTCATAGCAGAGTTGTAAATCTACTAATTTTCTATAATGAAAGAGGATTAGTTCAACAATAGTTCGTAAAATGTAAGTAATAATGAATTATATCATCCAAAATTTAATGACAACTATTGTGAAATTATTTGTTAAATTTATTACGTCAAAAAAATGAAGAGTGAAGCAATTATTTTTTCTCAATTTTTAAGAACCATGAGGTTCAAAGAGATCTATCTAGGGGTTTTAAAGGGTTTTGCGGTTAAACCGTAGATTTGTGCATGCACAAGGTAATTTCATTTTTAGAGCCATGACGCTTCAAGGTCGAAGGTTAACCGCGGTTGAACCAAGGTTGGGATGGGTCTTTAAAACACTGGTTGTACGAGTAATACTTTGATCAACCGAGATGTCTATGTAATGTGTCTCATTCATTCTTTAATAGAAACAATCACCTGTATAGTCATCGGGAGTAGAATCCTTATAGTCATGTGTATTATCTGAAATGCATGGATTAATGTATATGTAAACAAGTTGTCTACATTTAACATATAAATGCCCATTTCCTTGGTTAGGATTATCACTTACACATCTTTTTAAATATGTTTGAGTTAGTCTATGTGACTCCCCATCATTATTGCTTCCAATATCATAGTTAATCGTTAAACCTGCACTGTTTCCAACATCATAGTTAATCGTTAGATTCACAAATGCATGATCGCATCTTGCTTCCAAACAAAAGTCATATTCTTCTTCATCAATTAAGTCAGTAATACTGTTATTTTAGAGGAATACTGAATAGATCGTCAGTATTAACTAGCCTGCTCTAAGAAACTCCTCACATCTATTTCATTATTGAGTGTAGTCTAATATTGTACTGTTGCGAACAACGTAGGGTCAATGAAAATCTCTTCCTCTGAAAGGACATGGCCCAAGAATCTAACATTTCTCCTTCGACATTAACTCTTAGAAAGCTTCGCTTTGACGGTGTTTCGTTAACATCTCAAGAAAAATCTTTAAATGTGTCTTGTGTTCCTCCTCGGCTCGTGAATAAGTCAAAGTGTCATCAACAAATACAAGTACAAATTTATTTAGTTGATCTTTGGAAAAAGGTTCATAATATCCGCTACGTTTGTCGGTGTATTGGTTAGCCCAAATAGTATAACCAACCACTCATAGAATCCAGAGACAACGATCAAAATGCAGTTATCGACACACTTCCCCTTTCCATCTCTAGCTAGTGAAATCCCGTCGTGAGGTTCAATTGAGAAAACATCCTAAAACTATGAAGCTGATCAAACAAGTTATCAATCTACACGAATGTCGTGATATTGCTCAACTCATGGTAATCAATACATAATATATAGGAACTATCTGCCTTCTACACAAATACTCTAGGGGATCCCCAATCAGATATACTCCTATGAGTGAATCCCTTTCGCAGAAGATCACCTACTTGCATCTCGAGCTTCTGCGTTCCCTAGGTATCATTCTCCTCAAAATCATCATTGTTGGTCTTATATCTGTTGTATATAACAGTGTTGTATACACGAATATATGATTTTTGTTTGATGATAACAACCAAATTTATTTTATTATTGAATGTGTTTGTAACTGTACTGGTATACTACACAACAGATAGCAATATAATATTTCTATTTGAATAAAATACAACTATACAAAAAGTTAAATATTCACACAGTATTTTATTTGAACAAAGAATATTTTATTTCAATATTTTAAACAGTACAGATTTACAACTTCACTATTTGTATATACATCATTGATATACATTTCAAAATTTTCAATTTCGTACTCAGCTCCTCTTTACAACACTTACACTTTCATATACACTACATTTCTATACAGTTCACTCGTATATACCGACACATATGAATATCATCATCTTCAGTCTTCTTGACTTCACAGCATTCCACAGTCAATTCAGTCATCTTCATGCCTGTTCATACAAAAGAACACACACAGTAGACTGCAACAAAAATAAAATTATAAACAAACAAATAAAAAATTATTTTTAAATTTTATTTGCCTCAGAATTATGGTGTGTTTCTCATCATTTTTCTAGACTTGGTATGATATGCAGGGACAGAAAAGATCGTCTGGATGGCTGCATATACACACGTGTGCACTGCCTCGCCAATCCAGTGTGCAACTGAGGAGTAGCCGCGTGGACCTTCTCGACTCAGTGCAAATCAGTGTGCAAGTGGTCGAGATCAAATCAATTTTCAAAATAGCACAAACAAGGTTCAAATCAAAGCAGCAATGAAAATTGATCGAGAAGGCAAAAACAGCAAGTTTAGTGAATGGCATAACCAAGTGTGGTAACTGTTTTTTTTATCAAGCCAAGGATATATATGGTGTTCACATGAATGTAAAGGATTAACACATTTTAACAAGAGTGCAAGGGTCAAGCAAGTGGAAGTTTCAGCTCAACACAGTCACCATGATAGAGAAAATATAAAACAATCTATGAAACAACATATTTTAAATCTGGTGGAAACATACACTAAGCAAGGTACAAGTCAACATAAAAGTCAATGACTCAAGGCAAGCATCAATGAAACATTGAAATGGTTCAGCTAAAGGGCAACAACATGAACATGAACAAGCCGACAATGAAGATGGTAAGCTTACATAACATCACTTAAAATAAGGGAGAAGGTGCACAAAGATGGTGCAATAAGAAAAGTGCAATGCATTTTCAATTACAAGAATATGGTTCGAGTAAATGATTAAAAAAGTCTGGAGCATAGGTGAAACAAGGTTGCAAACAACATGGTTCAGCATCATGGTGATACACAGAGTATGAATGATGCAACAAGACTATACATAGTTCACAGGAGCTCAAGGCAGTATATACATGGGTAAACTGTTTGATTCAGATTCAAGGGTATACATGATCAAGTACAGTGTCTGGTCTTATCAAAGCGTGAATAAATCAGTTCAACTAGTCATGGGAAAAAGCAAGTAATACAAAGACAAGGCACAAACTCAAAACAGTGGAGCAGCTAAAGAACACACATGCACAAACACTCAGGGGTAAAGCAACATACATATGAATACCCAAAAGAGTCAAGCAGATCAACCATAGTATTTTCTTTAATCAGTTCAAAGTTCAAAGTTTAGATGGCAACAGTTTAGCAAGTATATGCCAGTAATACAAATAAGGACATAGAAGCCCAAAGCGACAACATGCAAAATTCAAGTGCAGTACCCATTTTGATCAACAGAAGTGAACAAGAGCAAATTACTTAAGCAAAGTATCCATTCACAAATTCAAATGTTCATCTATACTCGGCAAAGTGTAAAGCAACTGTTCATATCAGATTTAAAGACAGGAAAAATGGTTTTGTTTGGAAAAGAATGATTCAAAGAATCTTTTAAAATTCCAGAAATCAAGGTTTAAATTTGGTAGTTAGAAGGCTGAAATATTCAGATTCAAATTCAATCAAGAAAAAGCCCAAAGGGTCTCCAGATGAATTGGTCTTACAGATTTATTTTAATCAAGATTTATTTTAAGAAAAACAGAGTAAAAGTCTAGAACTCTCACGCAAGTTTGAAGATTTCAAATTCCAGAAATCACGATTTAAGGCAATATTTTCAGGAAAAGGATTTCGCAATTTTTATGGAATAAAAGACTCAATCAAACATCCAGAAGCAATTCTAGAAACCACGAAGATCTCAAGCCCAAGATTTATGCAATATACTCAAGTTTAAATTCGAAGAAACCTCCAGAATGTCAAAAAATTTCAAGTCCAAAATTCACGAAAATATCAGACCAGGTCTTATATGAAATCAGAGCATATATCTAGGATTTTAATTGTAACACCCCGCGAATTCTATAACTATGAAATTCACAAATTAAAGTATAATTAATTTCAAATCAAAGAACTATGGGAAACGGGATACGCCATTGCGTTCGTCTCGGAAAAATACGCGAAATAGAGTCCGAGTTTTCGAAAAACGGAGTCCGTATGAAGAAGATATGGCCTTCGGAAGTTTCTGAATTAAGTTTAAAATTCGAACAGAATAAAACAGCTCAGAAAAAAAAAGTTTAAAATTAAAAATCGGGCCCAATTGGCCAGGGCGGGAAAATCCCCGCCTAAGACACCCAGGTCGACTGGGCTGTCGACCTGGTCTAACCAGGTCGACAGGGCTGTCGACAGGGCTGTCGACCTGGTCCAGAGCCAGGTCGAACCCAGCCCAACCTGGCTGGCCTATTCTATGTTGGTCGATTTTCAGAAGGCTGCTTTGTCATTAGGGCTAGGTGGCAGGCTCTAATTGGTCCCTCTTTCGAATGAATGGCTACGATCAATCCAAGCAACATCAATGGTCCTAATCAGTTCATAAACCCTATAAAAATGACCCTAGACTCACCCTAATCTATTCATTCAAAAATAAGAACAAAGCCGTCATGTTGCTGAGGAACGACTAAGAGTAGCCACCAATTGGAGAGAGGATTAGGAGGCAAATTCTAAAGCATAAAGCAACTTAATCAAATCAAATCAACAAGGAATCGCATCTCCAAATCCCTAAATTGGAGAATTCGTCACACAATTGTAAGTAGAGTATTATTTTGGTATGAACAAATAATTGTGTTGGTTTGTATACTGGAATTGTGGCGATAAAGTAATTCATATTTGTGCGTTACTATGATTCTTATCGATTTGGGATATTGTATACGTTTGGATATTCTCGAATTACGTTATTCATTATAAAAAACTACATGCGGTAGTTTTATGCAAGTATACGTTTGGAATATTCGCAAATTATGTAATCCATGTTGAAGCTACATGTATGTAGTGATTAATTGAATTTCATGCAAGTTTGGGGTTTTGCTACTATGCCATCATAATGTGTATTTTTATACAAACATCACTTTTGTGAAGTAATTGGAATAAGTTTGGGTTATCATAATCCATATGAAATTATGTTGGAAATTTGGCATCATGATCTATGTATTAAGCCATGCTTTTGTACTAGAAAACCTATTTGCAAACTTATGAATATGACTAGGCTATGATTGGTATTTTGCATAATTGAAATCCATATTGTTAACAAGAATTATATGATGACATATGTGGTACATAGCTAGGTTAGATTCAAAATCCCTTTGCAAGTTTGCATGACCAAAGTAAAAATCATGATTTCATGTTAGAAATATTTATGCCATGGTTATGAGAGTAGATTTAAAAATCATGATTAAGTTGAACTATACTTTTGTGTTAGTAACAAAAGTGAGTACCTTTGTAAACATGTAGTAATCTTATGAACATGATTTGCTTATGTTTGACATTATGCCTGAATAAAGATATAGGTTTATGTTGTAGTTAAGCCTATGTGTCAATAGTGATATTCTTAACTTAACTACAAGTTTACATGGTTTGATTCATGTCACTTATGCTTTATGACCAAAGTATATGTTACCACTATGCAAGTACACCAGTTTCTATTTTGTAGTTCCAACGTCACATTGCAAGTTCATGCGTTCATATTCCCCTTTTTGTGTATGTAATCACGCTTTAAGCCTCCCCTTTTTCTCATGGCTAAGTTGGGCTTAAAAGCCTAAGCCCAACATATATTATGATAAACGGACGTGTTAAACGGGGGAAAATAACGTTGGGTTAAATTTATTAATAAATGAAAATATAAAGTAGAAGGGCCCAAATTCAAGTATGGGTTGGGCCCATGATTGGTGTAACCTTTACACCATTAACTTAATAATGGGCCGCAAATATTTACATATAAGAAAATAAAGAAGAAAGACAAAATATGTAAATGTAGAACATACGATGTGTTTAACCTGAGGTTGGATTGAGTTGTGATGTAAACCTGCCCGGAACCGCCCGGCTGTCCAGTAGTCACAACAATACCTATCCAATGTGGGAGGTTAAACATGGAGCCCAATAAGGACCCGAGGTTAGACTGAGTTGTGGCGTAAGACTGCCCGGAACCAACCGGCAACAGGCAGCCACAACAATACCTGTCTAATGTGAGAGGTCAAGGCTTTAATAAGACAATTAAGGCTGAGTCAGGATTGCTAGGATTAAGTGAACTAAAGACTTAATCAAAATGGAACATGCTAAACTAAACGGACTGGTGGGGGTTAGGTTAGAAAACACTTAACCAACTTAGCATGTTGGCTAGAGATAGAAAACCTAGTAACGGGGGACCCTTTTCAGCAGTAACCCTAGAAGGTGTATCAGGATACCCTGAAACTAGGCAGGGTGGGGCACGATTACTGGGCTGATTGTAAGAGGTCAAATCGACGGCGGTGGTGTAGCAGTGTAGGTTCTAACGGGGTGCGGACGTGCACACACTTCGGCGCAGAAAAATAAGGCACTGGACACCAGTAGCATACCTGTGCATTCTAGGATTGCGTCGGGCCGCCACCATGGGACTTGATACACCCCATGGTGGGACCAGCATAGGGAACTACAACATCGGGGGCCGTAAGACACATGTAACTATGCGAGTAGGAGCCGATCATCATAGAATGGATCACATCACCCTGATTATGGGGTGCCAGTTGGGAACTAGTTTATATGGGTTCAGAGATTAACATGGGGTACGATAGTATATTCGACCCTAGACAACTTAACCAAGTTTATAGTGCTTTCCCACTTCTTGTTTATACTTATCATACCCAGTTCTTTATTCATAGACAGAATAGTACTAGACTTACTCAGGCTTTATGTCTGACTCTACTTTTCTTTCGTCTCCTTTTCTTTCGTTCCCCCCCAGGTCCACAGGGAGGGAACACTGCAGCTTGACCAGCCTTAACATCCATCTTGAAGAAGAGAAATGTATTGCTTGGACCTTTTCGTTTTGAACTATGGCTTTGGACAACCACTATGGGGCTTTTGCAGTTTATCTATGTTTTATTTATGCTTCTTTAAATAATGTAATCAAGACAGATTATGGAAGTGTTATGTTTTTGGAAAGGATGTAAGACAATTATGGTGATGTTGTTGTAACACGTATTTGCTTTTATGAAATAAAAGTTGTTGATCTTCCGTTGTTTACAAATATGTGTTCTTATATCTGTCTTGTATATCTGTGACTTATACTTATAAACCTCCACCAAAATTAGGGCATTCCCTTTGAGAGTGACCCTAACGGAGGTGGGGTGTTTCACTTGGTATCAGAGCATAGGTTTACCAGATAAGATAAAAAGTTGTAAAAATTTATTTTCAAAAAGGAAATTTAAAGAGGCATTTTTAAAAGAAAAAAATATTATTTTATTTTAAAAGGCAAAGTCCACTCCCCAAAGCCATAGGTACTATCTCTTATCCTTCGTTTTGAATCTATCCTTTTTGTTTCAGCATGTCCGAAGATCTTAACTTGCCAGAAGGGGTGCCAATACCTGGTTGGTTTAGACGGTTCTTAGAAGCAAGAGCCACTCAGCCAGGTCCTACCGTTCCTCCTCCCCCAGCTGCAGGAAATCACCCAGCTGCAGCGGCGCCTTTTCCTCCACCTCCTCCTCGGGGAAACACTTTTGCTAAGATATGTAAAGATTTTAAAGCTATGGGAGGAAAGGATTTCCATGGAACCGAGTCGTTCGTGGCAGCTAGGAATTGGCTGAAAGAAACTGAGGACCTATTCATCATCTTTGAGGTAGAGGATAGACAAAAAGTACAACTGGCAGTATGGCTATTGAAGGGCGAGGCTTCCTACTGGTGGGAAGTCACTAATGCTGAAAGACCAGTGGAGACATGGGAGGACTTTAGGGCAAGGTTTGAGACTAAATTTCTCTCAGATGCGGAAAGAAGTTTGCAGTTGGAAAAATTCTTATTTCTTAAGCAAGGGGACAAGACAGTCAGAGAGTATGTGAATCAGTTCGATGAGCTGGCTAGGTTTGGGCTTGACCTAGTCAACACCCCGCACAAGAAGGCTCCCCGTTTCGTCAAAGGGTTGAATGAGCCATTACACAGTTTGGCCATGACCCATATACCCATGGGAGCCACGTATGAAAGATTGGTGCAAATGGCATTGCTGAATGAAGAGGATAAGGGCAAGAAGGAGACAAAGGCAGAAAGCTCTCAAGGGAAGAAAGAGGGTTTGCAGCCTAAGAAGACAGACTTTAAGAAGGGCGGGAAAGGCAACAAAGAAAAGAGGAAGTGCAATTTCTGTGGCAAAGTGGGGCACTTAGTAAAGGACTGCCGGAAAAAGAAGGCCAAGGAGAATGGTGGGTGCTTTTCTTGCGGTGAGACAGGCCACAGGGCTAAGGACTGCCCAAAGAAACGAGGACAGGGCAGAGGGCTGGATCCACCCCAGGGGCACAGGTTCATGTGCTAGAAGCGCCACCTCTGCAGCAACGAGGTATAAATACTTCTGTAGAAAGTGTAGTTTATCTTTATGATCACCCCGTTCGCACTTTATTTGACTCTGGCGCATCACACTCCTTTATCTCGTCTGCTTTAGTAGAATCTCTGCACCTAAAAACTAGTATGGTAGAGGACCCCTTAATTGTTTCAAACCCAATTGGGGGCCCAGTTCATTTGTCTATGATCTGTTTGGGATTGAAAATTTCTATTTTAAGTGTAGAATTTCAATGTAGTGCCTTTGTTTTGGGCTTTTCGGGTTATGGTTTGATTTTGGGTATGGATTGGCTATCCAGTAATGGGGCCATCCTTGATTGTGAGAAAAGGGTTGTTAGGCTCCTAACCCAGCTCGGTAATACTTTGGAAATTTCTTGTAATCCCTCGTATGCGGTTATGCTTAGTTATCTTGAATCGCTAGATGCCTCTGTTGAAAATTTGCAATCAGTTAGAGTGGTCCGGGAATATCCGGATGTCTTCGAAGAGGTGAAGGGCTTGCCTCCGAAGCGGGAAATAGACTTCCGCATATATCTTGTAGATAATGCAAAGCCCATTGCGTTGCCCGTTAGACACATGGCTCCACGAGAAAGGAAAGAGCTCAGTAAACAGATTAAAGAGCTTCTAGAAAAGGGGTTCATTAGGAGAAGCATTTCAGAATGGGGCGCTCCAGTGGTGTTCGCTACAAAGGCGGATGGTTCACTCCGTCTATGTGTTGACTATAGGGAGCTCAACAAGCTAACGAAAAAGAATAGGCACCCTCTCCCTAGAATTGACGATTTATTTGACCAGCTTGTAGGAGCGTCTGTTTTCTCCCAACTCGATTTAGCAACCGGTTTCCATCAGCTAAGGGTGGCTGAAGATAGCATCGATAAAACGGCGTTCAGAACCCCGGACGGCTTCTTTGAATGGCTTGTCATGCCTTTCGGCTTGACAAATGCACCTGCTTACTTCGTGGACCTGATGAGTAGGGTATTTAGAGATTTCCTCAACAAATTCGTAGTGGTTTTCGTAGATGATATCCTTATCTTCTCAAAGAGTGAAGAGGAACATGCTCAACACTTAAGGGCAATCATGGAAACTTTGCGAGTCCATCAACTAAAAGCCAAATTCTCCAAATGCCACTTTTGGAGAGAAGAGGTGAGGTTCCTTGGGCACATAGTATCCAAACAAGGGTTAGCAGTGGACCCTGCTAAGGTAGTGGCGGTACAGGATTGGAAGACACCAAGGAATGCAACTGAGGTCCGAAGCTTTCTAGGACTAGCAGGTTTCTATCGAAAGTTTATAAGGGATTTTGCGAAAATCTCAGCTCCGCTCACGAAATTGACCAAGAAGAATCTAGTGTTCAATTGGGACTTGGATTGCGAGTTTGCTTTCCAACGACTAAAAAGGGCTCTCACAACAACCCCAGTTTTGACGCTGCTAGATGGGAGCAAGATGTTCACTGTTTATACGGATGCATGTGGGACAGGGCTAGGCGCCGTCTTAATGCAAGAAGGAAGGGTAGTAGCTTATGGCGGGAGGCAGTTGAAAGTGCACGAAAAGAACTACCCAACCCACGATCTTGAGTTAGCCGCCATCGTCTTTGCACTCAAGTCTTGGCGACACTATCTCCTAGGTGAGAAGTTCGAACTTTACACTGACCATAAATCGTTGAAATATCTTTTCTCGCAGAAGGATCTTAACTTGAGACAACAAAGATGGATGGAGTTTCTTGCCTCGTACGATTTCGAAATCTCTTACACTCCGTGCAAAGGCAACGTAGTGGCAGACGCGTTGAGCCGAAAGAAATTGACCCTAAGCCCGTTGTTTGTTGAAAGACAAAGCCTAGAGTTTATAGCCAACTTCGACTTTAGGCCTTCCTCCGATTTCGTACCAGGCTTGTTAGCATCTCTCGAAGTGCGCCCAACTTTAGTGGATTCAGTAGGGACAGCACAACGCGAAGACCCTCAGCTTGTGGAAACAATTGATAGGTTAATTAGGGGTGAGACTTCAAGTCACCTCAACAGATACTCCATCGACGATAAGGGGTTGCTAAGGCGAGACGGAAGACTATGCGTCCCACAGACAAAAGATTCAATAAAGAAGGTTCTCGAGGAAGCACATCACTCCAAGATGACGATACACCCAGGCGGAGATAAAATGTACAAAGATATAAAAAGGACTTTCTTCTGGAACGGCATGAAAAAGGACGTGGCAGAATTCGTTTCTAAGTGTATGGTGTGCCAACAGGTTAAGGCGGAACAGAAAAAGCCTGGCGGACTACTATATCCTCTGGAGGTCCCGCAGTGGAAGTGGGATAGCATCTCAATGGACTTCATCGATGGGCTGCCTAGGTCTAGAAGAGGCAACACTAGCATTTGGGTAATAGTGGATAGGCTTACTAAAAGCGCCCACTTTTTACCTGTCAAAAGTAAAAGAACTGCCTCATCCCTAGCATCACTTTACCTCAAGGAAATCGTTCGACTCCATGGAATACCATCTAGCATTGTTAGTGACCGAGACCCCATCTTCACCAGCGAGTTTTGGCGGAGTCTGCAAGAAGCAGTAGGAACGCAGTTATGCTTGAGCACAGCCTATCATCCCCAAACCGACGGCCAAACAGAGAGAGTGAACAAAGTTTTGGAAGACCTTTTAAGACTATGCGTCCTTGACTTCGGAGGGACATGGGAAGACCACCTTCCTTTGGTGGAGTTTGCCTACAACAACAGCTATCAAGCAACCATCGGAATGGCGCCCTTCGAAGCTTTATATGGAAGACCGTGCCGATCGCCCACTTGTTGGTGGGAGTCTACTGATAAGCTCATACTTGGACCAGATATGATCCGAGAGACTTCAGAGAAAGTAGACTTAATACGAAGAAGGATGAAGACGGCCCAAGACAGACAAAAGTCCTATGCCGATAAGAGAAGGACCGACCTTGAATTTGAGGTTGGAGACAGAGTTTTTCTCAAGGTATCACCGCTAAGAAACGTTGTTCGTTTTGGAACCACAGGAAAACTGGCACCAAGGTTCGTAGGGCCATTCCCAATCATCGAGAAAATTGGGGAAATGGCCTATAGATTAGAGCTACCCGAGTAGTTGGCTGGAGTCCACAACGTTTTTCACGTTTCACATCTCCGAAAATGTCTACATGAGTCAGCCGAGGTGGTAGAGCCAAATATCCTCGAAGAGGCCGAAGTGGAACGCGAAGCAACCATAAGAAAAGTTCCAACCCGCATATTAGGAACGGAAGTGAAGAAGCTACGCAACCGCGAAGTCAAGCTCGTCAAAGTTCAGTGGAGCGACGCCGAGGGAGACGCGACTTGGGAAACTGAAGCTAGAATACGCACTGCCTACCCTTTTCTGTTCGAGGGTACATCCTTGATCTTTCCTTTTCCTTAAGTTGCGCCTTTATCTATCTTTTTAGGTATATTTCCTCGACCTTATCTTTTAGGTAGAAACTCTTTGGATGGAAACATGTAATTGAAACATGTTATGGATGATGGTTGCAAGTGGTTGCAAGTGATTGCCAGTGGTTGCTCGTGGTCGCATATACACACACAATCTAGGTTTTAGATCGGCTCAGTCACTTCATATTGCATATGCATATATGTTTGCATTCGTATATGGTTGAACTTTAATGTGCTGTCATATGGATGTTGCATTTGTAATGAATGATTGTGCACTCATATAGAATCATGAATAGGAAAATTTGCATACATAATGGATTCATGGCACTTACATAATTCGCATTAAGGAGGTCAACTGAATCAGTAGACCGCCTGATTTTGCATTAGATAAGTTCATGTACACACACACTTCGCATATGATCATGAAGCATTAGAAGTCTTTTAAGGACAATGGATGCTCGTGTTTGATGGATGAGTAGATGTATGATTGGATGTTAGGATATACGTTCCTCCTAACTTGAAGATTTCGGGGACGAAATCCTTTTAAGTGGGGGAGAATGTAACACCCCGCGAATTCTATAACTATGAAATTCACAAATTAAAGTATAATTAATTTCAAATCAAAGAACTAAGGGAAACGGGATACGCCATTGCGTTCGTCTCGGAAAAATAAGCGAAATAGAGTCCGAGTTTTCGAAAAACGGAGTACGTATGAAGAAGATATGGCCTTCGGAAGTTTCTGAATTAAGTTTAAAATTCGAACAGAATAAAACAGCTCAGAAAAAAAAAGTTTAAAATTAAAAATCGGGCCCAATTGGCCAGGGCGGGAAAATCCCCGCCTAAGACACCCAGGTCGACTGGGCTGTCGACCTGGTCTAACCAGGTCGACAGGGCTGTCGACAGGGCTGTCGACCTGGTCCAGAGCCAGGTCGAACCCAGCCCAACCTGGCTGGCCTATTCTATGTTGGTCGATTTTCAGAAGGCTGCTTTGTCATTAGGGCTAGGTGGCAGGCTCTAATTGGTCCCTCTTTCGAATGAATGGCTACGATCAATCCAAGCAACATCAATGGTCCTAATCAGTTCATAAACCCTATAAAAATGACCCTAGACTCACCCTAATCTATTCATTCAAAAATAAGAACAAAGCCGTCATGTTGCTGAGGAACGACTAAGAGTAGCCACCAATTGGAGAGAGGATTAGGAGGCAAATTCTAAAGCATAAAGCAACTTAATCAAATCAAATCAACAAGGAATCGCATCTCCAAATCCCTAAATTGGAGAATTCGTCACACAATTGTAAGTAGAGTATTATTTTGGTATGAACAAATAATTGTGTTGGTTTGTATACTGGAATTGTGGCGATAAAGTAATTCATATTTGTGCGTTACTATGATTCTTATCGATTTGGGATATTGTATACGTTTGGATATTCTCGAATTACGTTATTCATTATAAAAAACTACATGCGGTAGTTTTATGCAAGTATACGTTTGGAATATTCGCAAATTATGTAATCCATGTTGAAGCTACATGTATGTAGTGATTAATTGAATTTCATGCAAGTTTGGGGTTTTGCTACTATGCCATCATAATGTGTATTTTTATACAAACATCACTTTTGTGAAGTAATTGGAATAAGTTTGGGTTATCATAATCCATATGAAATTATGTTGGAAATTTGGCATCATGATCTATGTATTAAGCCATGCTTTTGTACTAGAAAACCTATTTGCAAACTTATGAATATGACTAGGCTATGATTGATATTTTGCATAATTGAAATCCATATTGTTAACAAGAATTATATGATGACATATGTGGTACATAGCTAGGTTAGATTCAAAATCCCTTTGCAAGTTTGCATGACCAAAGTAAAAATCATGATTTCATGTTAGAAATATTTATGCCATGGTTATGAGAGTAGATTTAAAAATCATGATTAAGTTGAACTATACTTTTGTGTTAGTAACAAAAGTGAGTACCTTTGTAAACATGTAGTAATCTTATGAACATGATTTGCTTATGTTTGACATTATGCCTGAATAAAGATATAGGTTTATGTTGTAGTTAAGCCTATGTGTCAATAGTGATATTCTTAACTTAACTACAAGTTTACATGGTTTGATTCATGTCACTTATGCTTTATGACCAAAGTATATGTTACCACTATGCAAGTACACCAGTTTCTATTTTGTAGTTCCATCGTCACATTGCAAGTTCATGCGTTCATATTCCCCTTTTTGTGTATGTAATCACGCTTTAAGCCTCCCCTTTTTCTCATGGCTAAGTTGGGCTTAAAAGCCTAAGCCCAAAATATATTATGATAAACGGACGTGTTAAACGGGGGAAAATAACGTTGGGTTAAATTTATTAATAAATGAAAATATAAAGTAGAAGGGCCCAAATTCAAGTATGGGTTGGGCCCATGATTGGTGTAACCTTTACACCATTAACTTAATAATGGGCCGCAAATATTTACATATAAGAAAATAAAGAAGAAAGACAAAATATGTAAATGTAGAACATACGATGTGTTTAACCCGAGGTTGGATTGAGTTGTGATGTAAACCTGCCCGGAACCGCCCGGCTGTCCAGTAGTCACAACAATACCTATCCAATGTGGGAGGTTAAACATGGAGCCCAATAAGGACCCGAGGTTAGACTGAGGTTGGGCGTAAGACTGCCCGGAACCAACCGGCAACAGGCAGCCACAACAATACCTGTCTAATGTGAGAGGTCAAGGCTTTAATAAGACAATTAAGGCTGAGTCAGGATTGCTAGGATTAAGTGAATTAAAGACTTAATCAAAATGGAACATGCTAAACTAAACGGACTGGTGGGGGTTAGGTTAGAAAACACTTAACCAACTTAGCATGTTGGCTAGAGATAGAAAACCTAGTAACGGGGGACCCTTTTCAGTAGTAACCCTAGAAGGTGTATCAGGATACCCTGAAACTAGGCAGGGTGGGGCACGATTACTGGGCTGATTGTAAGAGGTCAAATCGACGGCGGTGGTGTAGCAGTGTAGGTTCTAACGGGGTGCGGGCGTGCACACACTCCGGCGCAGAAAAATAAGGCACTGGACACCAGTAGCATACCTGTGCATTCTAGGATTGCGTCGGGCCGCCACCATGGGACTTGATACACCCCATGGTGGGACCAGCATAGGGAACTACAACATCGGGGGCCGTAAGTCACATGTAACTATGCGAGTAGGAGCCGATCATCATAGAATGGATCACATCACCCTGATTATGGGGTGCCAGTTGGGAACTAGTTTATATGGGTTCAGAGATTAACATGGGGTACGATAGTATATTCGACCCTAGACAACTTAACCAAGTTTATAGTGCTTTCCCACTTCTTGTTTATACTTATCATACCCAGTTCTTTATTCATAGACAGAATAGTACTAGACTTACTCAGGCTTTATGTCTGACTCTACTTTTCTTTCGTCTCCTTTTCTTCCGTTCCCCCCCCCCCAGGTCCACAGGGAGGGAACACTGCAGCTTGACCAGCCTTAACATCCATCTTGAAGAAGAGAAATGTATTGCTTGGACCTTTTCGTTTTGAACTATGGCTTTGGACAACCACTATGGGGCTTTTGCAGTTTATCTATGTTTTATTTATGCTTCTTTAAATAATGTAATCAAGACAGATTATGGAAGTGTTATGTTTTTGGAAAGGATGTAAGACAATTATGGTGATGTTGTTGTAACACGTATTTGCTTTTATGAAATAAAAGTTGTTGATCTTCCGCTGTTTACAAATATGTGTTCTTATATCTGTCTTGTATATCTGTGACTTATACTTATAAACCTCCACCAAAATTAGGGCATTCCCTTTGAGAGTGACCCTAACGGAGGTGGGGTGTTTCATTAATCCTATAAATACAACGATTCATCACTGGTTTCAATCTATCCAAGTTCTAGCACTGATTAAAACCGAAAATCAAAATCAAAATCATACCAGTAAAGAAGCAAGCTTGGATCGAAATCCAATATCCAAATCGTGAAGAAAGAAGCGCCTGAGATAGATCAAGAACATCAACAAGATTACAATCATCAGAAAACCATCGCGATTTTAAGATTAGAAGAAACCCTAGGAGCAAAGCCACCGCCGCCATTTTTTTTCTAAAGCAAAGGAGATCGGGTCAAAAAAACATTGGGCTAGGCAAAATAAAAGACGCCGACCAAGCTTTTTAAAAGGGGATAACCCATTTATTTTAACTCCTAAGGGTTTTACTATTTTTTATTTTATTTTACATTTTTTTTGTTTAATTCGTAAAAAAAACAAAACAAACAGTTTCTAGATCTGTAAAATCTAGGGAAGACGAATTACAGGAATTGTAATTCGGGGAAATCTGGTTTCGGGGATAGAAACCAGTGCAGGGTTTTTGAGCGTAGGGTTAAGAACAGTTGGGAGCGAGTGTCGCGAGTTTACAGGGGATTGTAAGCGTAGAGATTGTTTTAACTCCTAGTAGAAACCTTGGGGAATGCAGCAGTAGGCAGGGTTTTGCCGAAGCTGGGTATATCTGTGTGTTATGTATTTTCCGCATTTATTCTGATTATTATCTGTGCTGTTTTTTATTTAATTATTCTGCAAAAATCTGCAATAAACCCTATTCACCCCCCTCTAGGGTTAATTTAGATCCTACAAGTGGTATCAGAGCAGGTATTTTTTATTTTATTTTAACTCTAGAGTCATGAATCTGTCCAATAACGCGTTTTCTGAGGGTCAGTCCATAGCTAGGCCACCAATGTTTAATGGAACTGATTATGCATATTGGAAAGCTAGGATGAAAATTTATTTGAGTTCAGTCGACTATGACGTGTGGGATATTATTGAAACGGGTTATAGATCACCCACTGTTATAGTTAGTGGTGTTGAAATTCCTAAATCAAAAGACAGGTGGGATGCTAATGATAAAAAATTATTTTCAACTAATGCCAAAGCAATGAATGCTTTAATCTGTGCTCTTGATAAAACTGAATTTAATCGAATTTCTCATTGTGAGACTGCGCAGGAAATATGGCATACGTTGGAGGTCACACACGAAGGTACATCTCAAGTAAAGGAATCTCGTCTTGCTCTACTCAGCAACGAATATGAAAATTTCTCTATGCAAAAAGACGAAGATATAAAAGAGATGTATGGACGCTTCTCATCACTGGTCTACAATGCAAAAGCTCTTGGCAAAACCTACACCGAAGTGGAATTGATCAGAAAAATATTGAGAGTGCTACCAATGAATTTTGAAGCTAAGGTGACGGCAATACAAGAATCAAAAGATCTGAATAAAGTAAGCATGGAAGAGTTGATCGGAAATCTGATAACTTACGAGATGGAGTTAAAAGCAAGAGAAGAACGAAAGGATTTTGAATCAAAGAAAAAGACGATTGCTCTAAATAATTCTGTTGAAAGTAATGATGATGATCCCGCTGAAGAGCTAGCCATGGTTTTGAAAAAGTGGGCCAAAGGAAAATACAAGCCACAAAAGAAGAAAACTGTCAAATCCGAAAGCTCCGAAAGTTCAGATGATGAAGTATTTTGCTACAACTGCAAGAAACCCGGACATATCAAACCAAATTGTCCACAGCTCAAAAATGAAAAGAAGAAGAAGTTCAGAAGAAAGAAGAAAGCTTTTGCTGCAACATGGGATGACGAAGAAGGAGAAGAGGTTTCTGAAAGTGAAGAAGAGGAAGCTAATTTGTGTCTTATGGCTCAATCTGTTTCAGAAAGTAGTGAAGAGGATTCAAGTGAGGTATCAAATTTTACTTATAAAGATTTAATTTTAATGTGTCACGATCTCACAAAAACTGTTGATTCTCTTGAACTAAAAGTTAAGAAATTAAAATCTGATAGGTCAAAACTAGTTCAAGAAAATAACAGTTTAGAAACAAAACTCGAAAAAGTTAAGAATTCTCCGTTTTCAGAATGCGAAAAATGTCAATTTTTGAGTAACGAATTTTTGAAATTAAAAACTAATCTTGAGTTACTTAAAAGTGAAAACATGAATTTGAAAAATGAAAATCATGATTTTGAAAAGGTAATTGAAAAGTTTAGAGAATCTGAAAAACTTGATTTTGAAAAGCGAAAACAATTTGAAATTGAAATTTCCAAGTCCGATGCTAGAATCAAAGCACGTGAAAACGAAAATTTGATTTTAAAACAAACTGAAGCTGAAAAGAGGAAAATCGCTATTAATCGTTGTTCAAATTTAATGAAAGAAAATAGCGATCTTAAATTTAAAATTCAACGACTGGAATCAGCTTTGACTAAATTTTCTAAAGGAGAGAAATCGTTGAATATGTTGTTAAAAAATCAATTTTTTGTTCAGAATAAAAAGGGACTTGGATTTGACTCAGATCAAGTTAAAAAACAAAATTTTAATGATTTTAAAAATCCTTTAATTGGCTTTGAAAACAATCAAATTGAATTTTTGAAATTTAATAATTTCAAAGGGTTTTTAAATCATAAACAAATTGATAACTCGTTTAAAAACAATTCATTTAAATCTGTTTGGATTCCAAAAATTAACAAAATAAATTTAAGCAAATCTAAACAAATTTGGGTTCCAAAGGGTACGCTAGTGATTAGTAATGGATTGTTATATAAACGGGTTTGGGTACCAAAACGTGTAAACGAAGATAAGAGTGGTAAAACAACTTTTATTAGACCACTCGATCATATAAACATTTAGGTATCGTAGGAGGCTAAGGAACAACTGTGCTTAAGTGAGATTAAATTCAAGTTGATTCATATATCGAATTATTTGAAGTTCCTTAGCCATAAATTCAGAGTTGGAGATTCATTGCATCACGTTGATTATGGTAAGTCAGGTATGATCTCTAAACTCATATTTTTATTCATTTTAATTTATTTTTGCTTGGCTGTTTGTGAAATCATTCGTTATGGATTGTTGAAATTCTTGGATTATAAAAAAAATTGATTTTTTTTTGGTGATTTCAAATAATTATCTTCAGATTTGATAAGTTGACTGTTTCTTGAGTTTGTCCAAAAATTCTCAGAGAATGTCACTTGTAATTCTTGCTTTGAAAATGATCTTGTGCTGCTCTGATAAGGAAATTGATTTGATTCATTGGTGTTTAAATGATAAGTTGGAAAATCAGTGACTGGATTTAGTTAAAATTCATAGGCAATTTGAATTAAATTAATATATAAATGGTTTTAAAAATTGTCTAGGAGCAATCAGTGTTAAAAATATTAGAAAATTTCATTTTTTTTAACTGATTGATTTTCTTAAGATGATTTTCAACTTGCATTTTCAAAAAACTCCTCTTGAAATTAATATTTTCAATTTTAAAATTATTTTTGATTATCTATTCAAAAATTGAAATTATTGATTAATTTGAACCATTTTGTGACTTATCAAAATTATTGATAGATTTATGAAACTGTGATGAGTTGCGACTATGGTATAATTCATAACTAGAAGAGACATTATTTTAAATCTCATGATGATTAGACAGATTTTATAATATCTTTGAATTAGAGCTTATTTCACGACCATCTTCTATATCTACCATATTTCTGTCATTCATCATGGTTTTATTTAATTTGGGGAGTTCTAATTATTCTTGAAATTAAAAAAAATTAAATAAATAAGTAAATAATTTATCCTTGGTATTCACTCCCATTTAAAAATCCTCGCGGTTATGCGTGGGTGAATTACCTTATTTTCTATGTGCTTTCATTCTCACTTAAAAGACCTTCGGGCTGTGCATGGATGGAACTCATTAGAAAGGATAAAGTTAAGTTACTACTAACCCCATTTAAAAGACCTTTGGGCTATGCGTGGTTAGAAAGTGCTTAACATTTTTTTTTTTGCATATTTAAAATCTTTAAAATTCATATTTAAATATTCAATTTTTATTGAACTCTCCTCATTCGATAAAATCCATCGTAAATCCATTCATTCTGAAAGTGAAATTTGCTTCTAATTTAAAGATTATTATGATTTTTGTTTGATTAAATGGGTTTTACGATATATATTCTCTCTCTTGATTTGAATTTATATTTATAGTCAATATTCATCACTGTTTCAATTTCTATTATCCTTTTGATGATAACAAAAGGGGGAGAATTGTCAAGATTTTGACTGATGAGTATTTAATTCAAAAATATTTTAAGATTGGAAATTAAATATCTAGAGGGAGAATGGTCAACTGGATTTCATCATTCATATGTTTTCCACATATATAGGGGGAGTTCAGTTGTAGGGGGAGCATACAAATAGGGGGAGTAATATATTTCACATTCAAACACATTCAAAATCTTTTATTTGTTTGTCATCATCAAAAGGGGGAGATTGTTGTATATAACAGTGTTGTATACACGAATATATGATTTTTGTTTGATGATAACAACCAAATTTATTTTATTATTGAATGTGTTTGTAACTGTACTGGTATACTACACAACAGATAGCAATATAATATTTCTATTTGAATAAAATACAATTATACAAAAATTTAAATATTCACACAGTATTTTATTTGAACAAAGAATATTTTATTTCAATATTTTAAACAGTACAGATTTACAACTTCACTATTTGTATATACATCATTGATATACATTTCAAAATTTTCAATTTCGTACTCAGCTCCTCTTTACAACACTTACACTTTCATATACACTACATTTCTATACAGTTCACTCGTATATACCGACACATATGAATATCATCATCTTCAGTCTTCTTGACTTCACAGCATTCCACAGTCAATTCAGTCATCTTCATACCTGTTCATACAAAAGAACACACACAGTAGACTGCAACAAAAATAAAATTATAAACAAACAAATAAAAAATTATTTTTAAATTTTATTTGCCTCAGAATTACGGTGTGTTTCTCATCATTTTTCTAGACTTGGTATGATATGCAGGGACAGAAAAGATCGTCTGGATGGCTGCATATACACACGTGTGCACTGCCTCGCCAATCCAGTGTGCAACTGAGGAGTAGCCGCGTGGACCTTCTCGACTCAGTGCAAATCAGTGTGCAAGTGGTCGAGATCAAATCAATTTTCAAAATAGCACAAACAAGGTTCAAATCAAAGCAGCAATGAAAATTGATCGAGAAGGCAAAAACAGCAAGTTTAGTGAATGGCATAACCAAGTGTGGTAACTGTTTTTTATCAAGCCAAGGATATATATGGTGTTCACATGAATGTAAAGGATTAACACATTTTAACAAGAGTGCAAGGGTCAAGCAAGCGTAGGTTTCAGCTCAACACAGTCACCATGATAGAGAAAATATAAAACAATCGATGAAACAACATATTTTAAATCTGGTGGAAACATACACTAAGCAAGGTACAAGTCAACATAAAAGTCAATGACTCAAGGCAAGCATCAATGAAACATTGAAATGGTTCAGCTAAAGGGCAACAACATGAACATGAACAAGCCGACAATGAAGATGGTAAGCTTACATAACACCACTTAAAATAAGGGAGAAGGTGCAATAAGAAAAGTGCAATGCATTTTCAATTACAAGAATATGGTTCGAGTAAATGATTAAAAAAGTCTGGAGCATAGGTGAAACAAGGTTGCAAACAACATGGTTCAGCATCATGGTGATACACAGAGTATGAATGATGCAACAAGACTATACATAGTTCACAGGAGCTCAAGGCAGTATATACATGGGTAAACTGTTTGATTCAGATTCAAGGGTATACATGATCAAGTACAGTGTCTGGTCTTATCAAAGCATGAATAAATCAGTTCAACTAGTCATGGGAAAAAGCAAGTAATACAAAGACAAGGCACAAACTCAAAACAGTGGAGCAGCTAAAGAACACACATGCACAAACACTCAGGGGTAAAGCAACATACATATGAATACCCAAAAGAGTCAAGCAGATCAACCATAGTATTTTCTTTAATCAGTTCAAAGTTCAAAGTTTAGATGGCAACAGTTTAGCATGTATATGCCAGTAATACAAATAAGGACATAGAAGCCCAAAGCGACAACATGCAAAATTCAAGTGCAATACCCATTTTGATCAACAGAAGTGAACAAGAGCAAATTACTTAAGCAAAGTATCCATTCACAAATTCAAATGTTCATCTATACTCGGCAAAGTGTAAAGCAACTGTTCATATCATATTTAAAGACAGGAAAAATGGTTTTGTTTGGAAAAGAATGATTCAAAGAATCTTTTAAAATTCCAGAAATCAAGGTTTAAATTTGGTAGTTAGAAGGCTGAAATATTCAGATTCAAATTCAATCAAGAAAAAGCCCAAAGGGACTCCAGATGAATTGGTCTTACAGATTTATTTCAATCAAGATTTATTTTAAGAAAAACAGAGTAAAAGTCCAGAACTCTCACGCAAGTTTGAAGATTTCAAATTCCAGAAATCACGATTTAAGGCAATATTTTCAGGAAAAGGATTTCGCAATTTTTATGGAATAAAAGACTCAATCAAACATCCAGAAGCAATTCTAGAAACCACGAAGATCTCAAGCCCAAGATTTATGCAATATACTCAAGTTTAAATTCGAAGAAACCTCCAGAATGTCAAAAAATTTCAAGTCCAAAATTCACGAAAATATCAGACCAGGTCTTATACGAAATCAGAGCATATATCTAGGATTTTAATCCTATAAATACACCGATTCATCACTGGTTTCAATCTATCCAAGTTCTAGCACTGATTAAAACCGAAAATCAAAATCAAAATCATACCAGTAAAGAAGCAAGCTTGGATCGAAATCCAATATCCAAATCGTGAAGAAAGAAGCGCCTGAGATAGATCAAGAACATCAACAAGATTACAATCATCAGAAAACCATCGCGATTTTAAGATTAGAAGAAACCCTAGGAGCAAAGCCACCGCCGCCATTTTATTTCTAAAGCAAAGGAGATCGGGTCAAAGAAAACATTGGGCTAGGCAAAATAAAAGAGGCCGACCAAGCTTTTTAAAAGGGGATAACCCATTTATTTTAACTCCTAAGGGTTTTACTATTTTTTATTTTATTTTACATTTTTTTTTTGTTTAATTCGTAAAAAAAACAAAACAAACAGTTTCTAGATCTGTAAAATCTAGGGAAGACGAATTACGGGAATTGTAATTCGGGGAAATCTGGTTTCGGGGATAGAAACCAGTGCAGGGTTTTTGAGCGTAGGGTTAAGAACAGTTGGGAGCGAGTGTCGCGAGTTTACAGGGGATTGTAAGCGTAGAGATTGTTTTAACTCCTAGTAGAAACCTTGGGGAATGCAGCAGTAGGCAGGGTTTTGCCGAAGCTGGGTATATCTGTGTGTTATGTATTTTCCGCATTTATTCTGATTATTATCTGTGCTGTTTTTTATTTAATTATTCTGCAAAAATCTGCAATAAATCCTATTCACCCCCCCTCTAGGGTTAATTTAGATCCTACAATATCCTTCATCGAATCAGTACGAAACTTTCGAATGCGGCGGAAGTCATGTCACCTCCTTGAATAGGTTTGGGTACTCCTGTGCGATTGTTACCATTGAAAAATCATCATGTGAAACATTGAGAAAATAAAGAAAGCTACCCATCACCTCATCTACAAATAGGCATGTAACAACCCGAATTCCAACATATTGATTTTTTTTCAAAATTTTAATCTATCGAAACTCGTGTTGGTTTGTCTGGTATCCTAAAGAAAAGACAAAGATATATAATATATCAGAGCTCAGTAAACACCTCATAGTGGAATGGATAAAATATAATATAATCAAAATATAGCCTTACCCAGATAATAATACTGCCTAACCTGTATCCAAAATTATCATATCTCTACCACAAATCTAACCTACGAGTATGTTATGAGTATGGGGTCAGAACACAAGTTCTGGTGACTGGATTTAAATTACACATTTTGGATAATCCAACATATACCATTCAGTTACATTCTCTTATTTATTAGGTTACTTGTGTTAATAGCACTCAAGGCTTACACACACGTCTTACCTATCTACTCTTCAGTAGATTAACCTGATACAGTATATGTGTAGCTACCTCCAAATTAAGGTACACCCCATGGTACCCCACTTGCACGGTCTCCGCCGTAACGCCATAGAAATATACGCAACCCCTCATCCAACGTCGGAGCGACGTATGGATATCTATATAACAATGCTACGTTCCGCATAGTTCCGCCATCGCCATGCTATGTAAGCGTACGGACATCCACCTTCGAACCATTCGATCGAATCAGATTCCATCACAGAGTAATACCCTAGTGTCAACAATACACCACCCAGAGGAAACATGCATGTATCTAGGCTTTCTCACGTACATATTGTTAATCATACTCGATGCCTCGAACTTGATGATATGCCATCCGGAAACGTTATGCATGTATCCACACGTATTATCTACTGTGCACCAAGTTCCGTAACAGGGCTATATCAGATACACGAAACTCGGTCGGGAGCCATTTCAGATATCTGTGTACACATATGCTATGGTCTGCATTTTCAGTGGCTATGGCCTCACCCGACCCCTCCCTCAACTAGTAAAAGACAAACATAATTGAGAGCTAGTGACGTGGCCCAGAAAAATAGCAAACAACATCCTAATAGGTCTGCCCCGCAACCAATGCCTTGATAGCGAAAGGTCGATGATCTGTAGGTTTAGCTCTCCATCTTTCCACATCACGCATCAAGCATCAAGCTGACTGTCGGTGGTTGGTACCCGACGACTGCTATCAAACAAATGGTTAGACCCGCCAAAGGCAAACAGATAAAATGGTCGTAACTTGCCTAGTCACAAGGCAACCGGATCTTCGAATCACCTATACCACCCTACAGCCTTCTGACTTCCCCTTATTGTAGCAGTCAAGGTATACTCACCGGGTAGTAACGCGCAGACCTAGTTCTGCGAGCACAGCCTAAACGCTGTCACCGCACAAAGGACTACCAGGAGTACCCTCCACGTCCTAGGAAGACGCGTGCTTCCCCTTCCAGTCCTTTGGAGCTAGCATAATATCAACAAAACATGCAGAATAATCAGATGGATATGCACTCCCTCGTGCCTCATGACACCACGATGATCTACCACGTTGGGTTATTCACCTTCAAACGTACGGACATGTCCAAGCGCCCCGGTTAATGTGTTATTAGACCCTATGTCTAATCATTTAATTACGCGCTTGCTCTACCTTTTCAGATTTCCATTTAACTTGGTTATTTCAAGTCATATTGACTTCTTATTCAAGTTACCAAGTTCCTCTTGCTTAGTAATTTCAGTTATATAACTTAACCCATTTAAGTTCATTAATAAGCCTTTAACACGTTATTCTTATCAATAGATTTCAGATTCTCAAGTTTAAAGATAACATGTTCTTCTTATCAGCAGGGTTCAGATTCAAGTTTACAGATTACTTAATTTATAAATATGTACAACTTATTGCATTTCATAAATTTCCCCCCTTTTCTCTACTTATTACAAACAACAGGTTTCAGGTTTCCAAATTTACAGATTACTTAATTTATAATTAAGTATAAATTATGTCATTACATAAGTTATCACATTCCCTCTATCGTTTATTATAACCTAAGTTACAATCTCCACTTGTCCCTAGGACAAGCAAACCTATTATCTTTCCTTTTTCCCTTTCAGGTTTATTCATAATAGGTTATTATCATTCCCCATTCATTCCAATTCTTTTACTATTGTAACTTTCATTCATTTCCATAAATTACAATTAATGCCATTTATTTCTATCCTGTTATATACATATATTCATATATGTGTTTATGCACCAGACCTCTCACATTAAGCCGACCACTTGTGGATGTTGGATTTGCCGGGAGGTTCCGGGTAGACTTCTACCATAAGTTGGATTGAACCTTGTGTCTCAGCATAGTTACATGTATATTTACGCACTAAACCCCTCACATTAAATTAACCACTTGTGGATGCTTGATTTGCCGGGCGGTTCCAGGCAGACTTCTAACACAAGTTGAATTTAACCTCGTGTCTAAGTGCAGTTACAACTTCTTAATTCCTGTAATTTTTCCATAAAATTTAGTCATATCCATTCTTCCAAATTTTTACTGTAATTCTATTTTTACATGTCATATTAATATCATATCAAGTCCATTCTAGCTGATTATCATGTCCATGTTCTTCCTAACATGTAATTAACCCAACTTTAAAGGAATAACATGTAATTATCCTATCGTGCAATTATTCCAACCTAACAGATTAACATGTAATTATCCCGATTCTTGCAGTCAAGGGTTGACGTACATAATGTGCCAATTAATGGGTTATTAGGACGGTTTTATATACAACAGTAATCTTTTAACATGTCCTAAACAGTTTTAATACACAATTTTCCACTTGATCTTGAATTAAGCCTATAGATTTACATGTTCAGACATTTAAGCAGGTTTACAGTTCAACAAATTAATCATTTCAGCATATTACAGTAGGTTAAACATTTTAGGAGGTTTATAATACGTATTAATGGGGAATTCTAAACAATAAATATACCATTATAAAAAAGGCATAACTTAAATCCACTCACCTAATAGCTTTCCAATTCATGAATCTGATCCAGACCTAGCATTCCATGGCTCCCCTAACTAAGTCTAGAACCTAAATAACCATGGATTCACATTTCTCAAACTAAAAGAAAAAGGGAAGAAAGAAGAGAAATCTAAATTGACCAGATCCAAAAATTTACCTCATTTCGATTAGAGTTTTGAACACCCATTTGCAGATATACATTCTTTAGTCTAGACCTTGAATCATAATTTCCTTAGACTAATTATTCTATTTTTCTAAAGAGATTTGAGGAGGATGAAGAATGGAAGAGCTTAGACAGTCTCTCAGAAAATATGAGATTTAGGCTAGGCTCTGCTAGCCTATTTATAGATGTTCTTGCACACACAACACTGAGTCATCAAAGAATATAGCTACAAAATAGTCCAAATTCGTAGTCCAGAATTTTCCCAGATCTAGGGAGGGTGGATCCCGAGGTCTACCCACCCCTTATAGGGTTGACCCATGGGTCTACCCACCCCTTAGGGCGTCGACGCATAGGTTGACCCACCCCTTAGGGGGTCGACCCATAGGTCCACCCACCCCGCATTGACTGAGTCTGTTTGGATTTATTTGAATTATGCATATATATATATATATATATATATATAACTCCGTATACAAACTTCTAATGCTCATAAATTCTTCATACCTTATCCGTTTTACGCAAACTTGGGGTTTATCTGAAACAGAATTCTGAGACGAACGCAACGGTGATGCCGGTTCCACTAAATTCTGAATTTTTAATTAAGTTATTCTCATTTTATTATTTAATTAAAAATGCAGAGTGTTACATTCTCCCACCATTAGGAAATTTCGTCCCTGAAATTTGATAAGGGTAAAATCAAGTAATTCCTCGCACAAATCACAACCATTATGTGTGCATCCAGTTTTTGCAACCATTTGTGTACGAGTACACAGTGTAATTCAACATAATAATACATGATTGAAATAAATGCCTAAGAGGTACCGCTTATATGAATGCAATTTTTCTTGAAAATCTCTTTGAAAACATGATGCACACATCCTAAATATACTGGCAATTTCTATATGAATGCAATATTTGGAAATCAAAATGTTTTTTCATCCAAAATTTCCCACACTCTTACTGAGCAAGAGCGTAGTTCATCCAATTTTTGCATCCAAAACCCTCAAGCAAATTTATCTTTTGAATTTCAGAAAAAAATGATTTTCTAAATTCGATTTCTTACGTTACAAAAAGGTGGAAAACGGAAAACTTCACATCTACCGTTTTTCTTTTATGTACCTTTTTCCATCTGTACTTGAAGTTTATGAAACTATTATATAAAGATTCCCTATTTTCCTATCTAAGCACAACCCACATAAGAAAACTTTCTTTGTTACAAATTTTCTTTTTCAACCTATCTTGGAAAATTTTATTCTTATTCGCCTATTCTTAGAATTTTCATTTTTCTTTAACTGTCATATTTGTTGCGTTACTGAATTTGTTGTTTCCTTTTCAGTTGTACCATTACACTTTTCTTAGCTTATCTAACTTAATCCTTTGGTCTAAGTTTAGTTTCAAATAAGCCTTCTAGTCCTTCAACTAAAACAGGAAAACAAACGCTCTACACAGCTACTACTGAGGGCCAAGAATCTCAAGACTATGTCCCCCTCAGTCAGAAAAGTTCAAACCGCGGGATCAATAACAGGTTTAGGTGTTACCCTAACTACCCAACATGAGCAAAATAACAGAACGATCCCAACAAAAATGTAATAACGGGTTTTACCCTTAATAGGAAGATTAGTAACAGGATCTAAACACTTACTTGCCCTTCACTATCTTGTAGTCACCACTAGTCATAGCTGTGTACCAACGGTCATTTTCAATCAACACCCTAGGCTTTTCAATGCTTACGCATTCAACGGGAAATTACCATTATTCCAAGATAATTCTCGCTGTTTGTTTCATAGCCTCAAAAATTTTCCCGTCTCCCCTAGGCACTAATCCTTACCTACTCCATATTATTTGAAACACAGTTTGGCCTTTTCATTTCACTTTTCTTCCAAAAGTTAAAATTATCAAAATTTTATTTTCCTTACCAAAACTTACATTTTCCAAACCATAAAATATGACATTTTATAAAAATGTGAATCATTTTTTTCACATCACAAAAACTGGAGTAGGCAAGGACAACTATTTCTTAATTAGGTTAACAATTGTTCTTACTTACAATGTCAGTTCCGCTACTCACAACAAGGTGCAAACGTCTACTCTATTCTTAATTTCTATAACTTAATTCGTCCACTCAACAAAATTTTATGCTAAAACAATTATAAAAAATGATTGTCAAAACAATAGAGATTTCAAAATTTTCTTTACTGAAAATTTCACATTTCAACAAAACGCAACATTTTCTGTGTTTTGCTTTTTAATCCTTTCATACCATATAACTTGAAAAAGCGAGTGCTCTATAATGTGCACCTTTTACTGAGAGAATTTTATTTTAGATAAAATTTTCGCAAGAAATCACTGTTTCCACAATATACCCCATTTTACTTCAAAACTCAATATGTACTTTTTCAAATATGTTCTTTACGTATTTTTAAAACTGTAATTTTTAAAGATCAATACTTGAAAACACCGTAAACCATCTTCCAAAAGCTTTTACAATTTCAAGTTCTCAAAAGTTAAAAATGGGGTTAGACTCAAAGTGGGTTTCCAACTTACCTAGGCTTTCCTAGACACTTTAGCAAAGTCAATCCTCTCAACTATATATATTCGTAATCCATTTCTCTCTTTTTAACGCTTTCCAATTTATAAACTAACCTAAAATACTAACACATAGGATTTGCCTTTCTTTTATACAAAGAATATTGGACATTTCCTAACCAAATTACCTAAGGGTCTCAGATTTCCGTATTCGTTCCTTTAACGTACAAAACAGATATCCCAACTTTTACCATATTACGCTTTTCCCATTTAGTGGATTCCTCTATAGATCTAGGTATATATATAATATATATTAATGTTTTAAAAATACAAATACGTTCACTCATTATCTATACAGGAATCCTAAACCTAAGCTCTGATACCAGATATAATAACCCAAACTCCGACAAATTGATTTTTTTTGCGAAATTCTAATCTATTGAAACGCATCTTGGTTTGTCTGGTATCCTACAGAAAAGTCAGAAATATAAAATATATCAGAGCTCAGTAAACATCTCACAGCGAAATGGTAAAATATAATATAATCAAAATATATCCTTACCTAGATAATAATATTGCTTAACCAGTTTCCAAAGCTATCATATCTCTGCCACAAATCTAACCTACGAGTATGTTATGAGGAGGGGGTCAGAATACAAGTTCTGGTGACTGGATTTAAAATACATATTTTGGATAATCCTATATGTACCGTTCAGTTACATTCTCTTATTTATTAGGTTACTTGTGTTAATAACACTCAAGGCTTACACACACGTCGTACCCATCTACTCCCTAGTAGATTAACCTAATAAAGTATATATGTTGCTACACCCAAATTAAGGTACACCCCATGGTACCCCACTTGCACGGGTCCGCCGTAACACCACAGAAATATACGCAGTCCCTCATCCTACGCCGGAGCGACGTAAGGATCTCAATATAACAATGCTACGTTCCGCATTGAAACACCATTCCAACCATTCGATCGAATCAGATTCCATCGCAGAGTAATGCCCTACAGTCTACGATACACCACCCGGAGCAGACATGCATGTATCTAAACTTTCTCACATATGTATCATTAATCGTACTCGATGCCTCGACCGTGATGATACACCATCCGGAAAAGGTATGCGTGTATCCGCACGTATTATCTACTGTGCACCGAGCTCCGTAACAGGGCTATATTAGATACATAGAACTCGATTGGATGCCTTTCCAGATATCTCTGTATACAGATGCTATGGTCTGCATTTTCAATGGCTATGGTCCCACCCGACCCCTCACTCAACTAGAGAAAGACAAGACAGAATTGAGAGCTAGTGAAATTGCCCATAAAAATAGAAAACAACATCATAATTGGCATGTCCCGCAACCAAAGCCTTGATAACGAAAGGTCGATGATCTATAGGTTTAGCTCTCCGTCTTTCCGCATCACACATCTCGCTGACTATCGATGGTTGGTACCCGACGACTGCTTTCAGGCAGATGGTTAGACACGTCAAAGGCAAGCATATGAAATGGTCATAACCCGCCTAGTCATAAGGCAACTGGATTGTTGAATCACCTATGCCACCCTATAGCCTTCTGACTGCCTCTTATTGTGGCATTCAAGGTATACTCACCGAGTAGTAACGCGCAGACCTAGCCTCTGCGAGCACAACCTAAATGTTGTCACCGCACAGAGGACTGCCAGGAGTACCCTCCACGTCCCAGGAAGCCGCGTGCTTCCCATTCCAGTCCTTCGAAGCTAGCAGAATAGCAGCAGAATAGGAAGAATAATCAGATGGACGTGCGTTCCCCTCCTACCTCATAACACCATGATGATCTACCTTGTTGGGTTATTCACCTTCAAACGTATGGTCCAAACGCCTCGGGTTAATGTTTTATTAGACACCATGTCTAATCATTTAATTACGCGCTTGCTCTACCTTTGCAGGTTTCCATTTAACTTGGTTATTTCAAGTCATATTGACTTCTTATTCAAGTTACCAAGTTCCTCTTGCTTATTAATTTCAGTTATATAACTTAACTCATTTAAGGTCATTAATAAGCCTTTAACATGTTATTCTTTTCACCGGATTTCAGATTCTCAAGTTTACAGATAACATGTTCTTTTTATCAGTAAGGTTCAGATTCTCAAGTTTACATATTACTTAACTTATAATTAAGTACAATATTGCATTTCATAAGTTCCCCCCTTTTCTTTACTTATTACAAACAATAGGTTTCAGGTTTCCAAATTTACAGATTACTTAATTTGTAATTAAGTAAAACTTATTTCATTACATAAGTTATCACATTCCTTCTATCGTTTATTATAACCTAACTTATAATTTCCACTTGTCCTAGGACAAGCCTACCTATTATCTTTCCTTTTTTTTCCCTTTTAGGTTTATTCATAATTGGTTATTATCATTCCTCGTTAATTCCAATTCTTTTACTGTTGTGACTTTCATTCATTTCCATTAATTACAATAATGATATTTATTTCTATCCTATAATATACATATATTCATATATGTTTTTATGCACCAGACCTCTCACATTAAGTTGACCACTTGTGAATGCTGGATTTGTCGGGCGGTTCCAAGTAGACTTCTACCACAAGTTGGACTCAACCTCGTGCCTTAGCATACATGTATATTTGAGCACTAGACCACTCACATTAAATTAACCACTTGTGGATGCTGGATTTGCTGGGCGGTTCCGGGCAGACTTCTACCACAAGTTGAATTTAACCTCGTGTTTAAGTGCGGTTACAACTTCTTAATTACTGTAAATTTTCGATATAATTTAGGCTATCCATTCTTCTAAATTTTTACTGTAATTCTATTTTTACATGTTATACTTAATATCATATTAAGTCCATTCTAGTTGATTATCATGTCGCATGTTCTTCCTAACATGTAATTAACCCAACTTTAAAGGAATAACATGTAATTATCCAATCATGTAATTATTCTAACATAATAGATTAACATGTAATTATCCCAATTCTTATAGTCAAGGGTTCATGTACATAATATGCCAATTAATGGGCTCGTAGGATAGTTCTATATACAACAGTAATCTTTTAACATGTCCTAAACAATTTTAATACACAAATTTCCACTTAATCTTGAATTAAGCCTACAAATTTACATGTTCATACATTTTAGCAGGTTTACAATTCAACAGATTAATCATTTCAGCAGATTATAGCAGGTTAAACATTTCAGCAGTTTTTTTATATGTATTAACAGGTAATGTCAAACGATAAATATACCATTATCAAAAAGGCATAACTTAAATCCACTCACCTAATAGCTTTCCAATTCATGAATCTGTTCCAGATCTAGTATTCCATGGCTCCCCTAACTGAGTCTAGAACCTAAATAACCATAGATTGACATTTCTCAAACTAAAATAAAAAGGGAAGAAAGAAGAGAAATCTAAATTGACCAGATCCAAAATTTTGCCTCACTTCGATTAGAGTTCTGAACACCCATTTGCAGATATACATTCTTTTCCTCCAGATCTTGAATCAGAATTTACTTAGAATAATTATTCTATTTTTCCAAAAGAGTTTTGAAGAGGAAGAAGAATGGCAGAGCTTAGACAGCCTCTCAGAAAATATGAGATTTAGGCTAGGCTATGCTAGCCTATTTATAGGTGTTCTTGCACACGCAACGACGACACCGCTGAGTCAACAACGAATATGGCCACAAAACAGTCTAAATCCGTAGTCCAGAATTTTCCCAGATATGGGGGGGGGGGGAGGACCCATAGGTCTACCCACTCTTGGGGGTCGACCTATGGGTTTACCACCCCTTAGGGGGTCGACCCCTAGGTCAACCCACCTCTTACAGGGTCGACCTGTAGGTCCACCCACCCCGCGTTGACTCAGTTTGTTTGGATTGATTTTAATTATGCATATATATAGCCACCTTGTGCGTATACAAACTTCTAATGCTCATAACTTCTTCATACGTTATCCGTTTTACACAAACTTGGGTCTATCTAGAGCAGAATTCTGAGACGAACGCTACAGTGATGCCGGTTCCACATTCTGAATGTTTAATTAAGTTATTCTCGTATTATTATTTGATTAAAAATACGGGGTGTTACAAGGTATCCCAAGTCCATCCTTTAAACTCTTCCATCTCCATTGTTACGATGACCTCTTACAATCCATTATTACATTGTATTTATCAATCAATTTGACCTGGTATAATGCCTAACAAAAAAAACCCTAACACAAGGCAATAAAAAAGAAAAGAGCATTTATGACTCGATTAAAGTATATTACAACAACTTGTACATAAGCTAATGGAGTTATTAACATGGTTTGTTAGAACTAAGGATTTGTCAACAATTTCGTGTTTCAAGCATAATCTATCTACCAGATTGCTTAGTATAAAGGAATGTGAAACTCTAATATCAATAAAATATCAAATAGGAATATCTAAAAGAGAAAGCGTATATTAAATAACAGTCCTTTCCTTTCTCCTTCGTTGAAAGGGAATTTCACGAACTTGATTAGTTGACTTGAAAAATCCGAAATCCATCCGCATCCGAAAAGAAGATATATATATATATCTGATACTCGAAAAATGGATGTGGATGCAGATATAGGTACATCCACATCTAAAAATTATCCATCAGCTTTTTTTCATGATTATAGCTTAAATTATGTGTATTTTAACATAATTAATATACTAATTTATTATTTTGTAAAGTTGAAGGTCTACTAAATGCATGCTAATTGCCCCAAATTATATATTATCATCGTATTTATTTATTTTTAGCATTTTATAATTAATTGGGTTGAAAAAGATTAATATTAAACTAAAAAAATTCATTTATATTTATTGATTTATCGACTGTTGGCGGAGTGGATAATTATCCGATATCCGAAAATGATTTCGGACCAGGATGCGAATATAACACTATCTGCATTAGAAAGCATCCGTTGACAGCCCTAGCCTTATGATCCTTCTTTAGATGCCCTCCTGGATGGTACATCCAACACTTCTTATCACCATCCTTACATCCACTACTATAATTCCCTTCTTATACACCATAAACACACTCTCGACCTTTCCCAGAGGTTAAACGTCGCTACCTAGATCTAATACCAAATAATATAACCTTCATACATATCCAAGATACCTAAGAATGCTCTACTATGGTGCTCATGAACATCAAGGTTGAAAAGGAATAAAACAGTACAAAACCTTTTGAATATTTCACAAGGCAAGGAATAAAATATAATAACAAACTAACAAATATAAAAAAACAAGATAATTAATGACAAAAGCAAATCACAACATCTGATTAATAGATCCAAAATAGTACACAAGATAATAAATGGAGTTATACAGCTCAAAATAGCTCCAAATAACTATCTCTCAAAAGAAAGCATTAATAATCGCCATAGTGCTAAAAACTGAATAACATAACTATAAAATATGATAATACCAGAGTAACCTCCTATTTTCCATCATAACAACTCCTATTTTCCATCATAACAACTCCTCTTGCTCAACAAACCTATCTCTAATCTACCCATTTAAGAGTACCCAGAGTAATAAGAAGCAAATCATAAAACCGCATGTATAACAGTTTGATGCGAGCGATAGAAATCTTAAATATTAAAGCATCTAGAACACAAGGTATGTAGAACCATATTTCAGCTGTTCCCACATCGACATGTTGGAATTGTGCCAGTCCATAGAAGAAGAAATAGGCGAATTTGAAAAAATATAGTCAGTGTAGATATTAACTAAACCTAAGAAGTTAAAATATATTTAAATATCGTTTAAATTTTATTTTTGATAAAATCATTACTTAATTTAGTTATAAATTGTGACTTGATGTTGATGTTAAGTGGGGAATTAATAAGGTAAACATTTGTATCATATACACATGTTTGAGTACGTGCTCGTATAAAGGTCAAAGTGAACATGGTTTGTCTTACCCACATAAACGTGTTGAAGTTTACACTTTAATGGACAAATTAACCCACCATATGTAGAAATATTGTCCAATATATCCATATGTCTATATCGGAGCGTTAATACATACACACGCACACACACACGCACACACACACGCACAAACACACACACACACACACACACACATATATATATATATATATATATATATATATATTCATGAGTGTGAAAACCTATATTTATAAAACACAAAATTTAACTAATTTATTTACATATATAAAGACAAATTTTTATACAATTATGGTATAAAATATCAAAATTCCAATCATTAATACAATATTTGTGAATAAGGATATAGTTTTGACTTTAAGATTCCAAGCCCAAATGAAACAATCCTTTATTAGAATAATTATAAACAGATGATTATCTATGTTCCACATACTTAAATACACTTAATGAATGCATATTAAATTCACAATAAAGGCACATTAAATATACTTTATAATACTTAAAAATGATTTGTGACTGAAAATGTTTATATATAATTGAATACAAAGATAAATCATATACATACGTGCACGCATGCGTGCACACTCAAATGTGTGCACACACACATATGTATATGTGTATATGAACATATATGATTAGAACATCTTAACAAAATCTACTTATACAAAAAAAAACAATGAAACTTTCTTTATATATAATCACAAAGCCTGTTACAAAACAATTTAATAAAACTTCCCTTGCTCAAAACAAATTAGAAAACTTTACATATTCACATGTACAGTCACAAATATGGTTGAAATTTCTTACCAAGACTTTGGTCATGTAAAACAAGCTTGTAAGTCTTTCCTCTATGTATATGTATATATATATAGTTATATAACTTTAGGGTAAAACTTTCTTACATAGAACAAGTTGATTTTTTTTGTCTTTCAGTTTTAAACCACTTAAGTATATTGAATAAAATGGGTGGATACAAATAGTCAAACAACTAAACACATATCACCATACATAAATAAGTTTAGAACTATTCCTATTTACAAAATGAAACATATTAAAAAACTTTGTTGATTAATAAAAAAAATGTATGATTGTATTGTTATGTATAATGTAATTCAATATATCAAAATCAAAGATGGTATGATAAACATAATTTCAACTATTTTCAGATTAAAATTAAGAAGAAAGGATAATTATGAATTCACAAAAATTACATCTCCAAGCATATATACATAACTAAGCTTTAATTATATGTATATATATTTATATTTTCATCTTATGTCCACAATAATTATGTATATAACATCTCAATAGTGGATATACTAATTTCACAAAGGCATGTAATAACCAAACATAGATGATTATAAGAGCTTGAAAATTATTGACCCGCCTTTTTGTAAGGTCGTCATGCTTCGAACTTATAGTCACCGAATTGCTCGAGACTTGAGTGCGGACTAGGAAAAGCTTGACTTATGTAGTGGATTTTTTAACACTTGGGATTTGGATGGATGGAGCGTAGTTCGGCACAGTTGATTGCTCTGGGTCGATGTATACAACACATTCAGATCGGCATAGCAATATGACTTCAGTTAGGCCTTGGCCCCACTTCTGTTCGGCCAGGAAAAGTTGCCTCGGATCGGCATGGAGATGGATCGACTATGCCGAACCGAAGCAGACACATTTAGTGATGTGTCCCACTAATTCCTCCACTTATGCCACTTCCTTCACTCTTCCAATTCATCCGCCACTGCCCTATACTGAACTGGATTTTGCAGCATCTATAAATATACATTGAGAGGCCATTTGAAGAGAATAACTCCACTCCCCTATGTTTAGAGGCTACTGATTTGGAGACTAATCCCCTTTCTCTTCACGTTTTCTTAGATAAAGTTGAACTGCAATTGTTATCTACAGTATAAACAAGAGATTAAAACATGTGGACGTAGGCCTGATTGTCGAACCACTATAAAAATCGCAGTGTTATTTATTTATTTTTGCTAGTCTGTGACTTGTGATTGCCGTGATTCTATGATTTCATGATTACCATTCAGAATTGGGTATCACACTTGAGAGAATCAATTTTCAAGCCAATATTTTGATGCACCAGGAAAGAAGGCTCGTAAAATTCTGCTGAATCAGATTGCTAAAGACTTCAAACAAGGCAAAGAAGAAGAGGATTGATGCTTCAGCTTACCTTGGAGATGCAGGATTAGAGGGAGACTAGGACGCTTCCTCCAATGGAGAACCTTCCAAATACCTGATGAGAGAGGAGATGGAAGAGACCATTTGTGGGTTGAAGGCTAAATTAGAAAACCAAGAGAAGATGATGTCATAAATACTAGCATGACTAGGAGGTCTAGGGTCCCATAACCAGAACAGCAGAGAAGGGACCACCAAAATAGGGTCGTTGCCTCATGGGTCAGATGTCACCCCAGTTTGGCACATCCGGTTCTACAACGAACCTAAGCTTTAGTTTGACCATGCCGAACTGGGTCCCATGAGAAGCGTGCCTCTAGGTCTCTAGGTTACCGATGCTGCGTCTGATCTAAACCAGGCTAGGAGTGGCATGGGTGGTGCTGGGATCGAAAATTCTGAAAGACCCTTACTTGGAGCAGGTCGGATTTTGAAAGAAGAAGTTACATGATTATAGCATGGACATTACGTCCCTGAGCAATTCCCTAGCCTCAGGGGGAAGACTATTAAATTTGCTAATGAAAATGAAAGGTTGGATGAGTTGGTATAACGCATAACTAGAGGTGGTCTACCCAGCCAAGGGTAAGATGACGTTATCAGGAACCCTTCATTTCTAATTTCCAAAATGCAAAGGATTCACCAGATTTTCAAGCCGTTAGTGCTGACGGCATATGATAGGAGATCAGATCCAACTACATATTTGACACACTATATTCGACACATGGATATGCTGGAGGCATCTTCTGAATTGATGGTGAAGTGTTTTTTTGTTGCTATTTTTGACTTAATTGGTTGCGCTTTGGTTTAAGTAGCTCAACGTCAAATCAATTAGCTCTGGAATGAACTTGTGGAAATGTTCATAGGACAGTTCATAGTTCACATCACTCATCTGAAGAATGTGATAATGTTGAATATGATGAGACAAAGGCTTGGAGGAACACTAAGAAGTTTCCTAGAAAGATTCACTGTGTCTTGGTTTTGTGGATAAGCCGGTACTGTCTATAATATTGATGGCGACTGTATCTGGAGTGGTCGATAATTCTGAATTTAAAGCAAGTTTGCAAAAGGATCCTCTGAGGGATCTCGACCAATTTTATTTTGAGGATGATAGATACCTGCATCAAGAGGATGTGTAGGTACAACAGAGAATTAAAGCCAGCGTTTTGAAAGATAAAGAAATGCTTGAAGCGAAGTTCTATCTTGATAGAGGAAAGAGGAAGATGGAAAGCGAGCATGATGGGTCGAAGAGGAATAAGAAGGGACAAAGATATCTCTCATATACAAAATTGAATGGGTCATTCGAAAGGATATACTTGAATAATCGAGGTCATATCTCGTATCGAAACCGCCACCAAGAGATCCAACTGAAAAGGAGAGGGGGACACGAAAGTTTTGCCTGTTCCATGAGTTAGATGAGCATATTACATCGAAGTGCAGACACCTCCAAGATGAAATTGAGGAGCACGTTAGAAATGGGAGGTTCCAGGATTATGTTGAAACCAGAGGGATGGTGTTTGAGCATGTACAACCATCTGCGACCAAGACTCAAGGAGGGCCCCGATTAAGAGGGAAAATCTTCATTTAGTGATGGAGGTGATGACAGAAAGGCAACCAGAAATTTCATTTCTCCTCGACCCGATGGCCTGACCCTTACACATGTACAGGACTAAGATCTGGTCCTCAAGCATGCTCTGAGTGGATGTTGGGTCATAGAGCACAGAGAGGCTCCGTCTAGCTCAGATATCACTTATTCTCACTTTGCCTTTGCATTTGCTTTTAGTCGCCTTTGGCGACGATTAATATTGATATGGTTTGCTTTAGCCAAAGAGATGAAGTAAAGCCACATAATACGAATCACTTTCACCAAAATGTGATCGAATGGAGTTATATGGTTAAACTACAAATTCTTCTCATTGAAAAGTGACTAGATGAACTCATAGGTGATAACCATGAATTCCTTTCAGCGAAGCGTGACTAAATGGATTCATGTCAATGAATCATGATTTCTTTCACCAAAGAGTGATTGGATGAATTCATGTAAACTTATAGTGGATCAGTTTTACTAGAGAGTGGATGGATGGATTCATCCGATGAACTACGAGTTCCATCACCTGATAGTGAATGTATGAACTCGTATCGATGAATTATGAGTTATGTTACCTGATAGTGATTGGATGAACTTGTATTGATGAACTATGAGTCCCTTCATCGATTAGTGATCGGATGAACTCATATCAATGAACTATGAATTCCTTCATCGGAGAGTGATTAGATGAATTTTTATAGAAGAGCCACAAGTTCTGTCACCGAAAAGTGATCATAAGAACTTGCCTTGATGAATCGCAAATTCCTTTCACTGGAATGTGACCAGATGAATTCATATCTCTTAAATTACAAGTTCCTCCACCTGAAAATGTTTTGACGAATTTGTGTAGGATTCAACATAATCTTCCATTATTGGGAAATGGCAGGATAGACTTATAATTGCATACCACCAGTCCCTTCCGTCAGATTACGATTGGATGGACTCCCGCAAACAAATGGATCGCTAAACATCTTCGACCAGAGTGTAAGAACCGAAATATAGAAAGTAATGTCGCTTTTCTATAGCACGACAGGATTGTCATACTAGTTAGTGAGCGTTATCACCAGAAAGTGATAGACTCGTATCTTAGAAAGATTGATCTTAGCTCTTCAGCGATCCGGAGATGCAGACGATGAATCAATTCAAAATATATCCTCGAGAGAAAGACACGTTTTGTGGGGCAAGTGTCGACCCACCTTTTAGCAAGGCCGTCATGCTTCGAACTTATGGTTACCAGATCGGGCGCTGACTCAGAAAAGCTTGATTTTTGAAGTGAACTTCATAAACACTTGGGATTTTGGATGGCTAAACCCGGTTTAGCATTGTTGATTGCTCCGGGTCGACATACGCTATACACTTAGATTGGCATAGTAACTTGACTTTGGTTCAACTATTATGATCTCGGCTCATCTAAGAGAGATATCCTTAGTTACGCCATGATTTGGCTTGGCCCCACTCAGGTTCGACCAAGCAAAGTTGCACCGGATCGGCACGACCTTGCCCGACCGTGCCGATCCGAACCACACTTCTATGATGTGCCCCATTACTTCCTCCACTTCTTCCACTTCCTCTAAAACTCTGATTGCTACCTTATGATGAATTAGATTCTGTAGCATCTATGAATATAGATTGAGATGATCATATGAAGTGATCGGTTCCTATCTCCTATGCCTAGAAGCTACTGATTTGGAAACTAATCCCCTTTCTCTTCACATTTTCTTAGATAAAACCGAATTGTAATTATATTCTATAGTATAAACAAGAGAATGGAATAAGTGGATGTTGGCCTGATTGTCGAACCACTATAAAAATCGTTGTTTCATTTACTTATGTTATTCTATGGCTTGTGCTTACTATGATTTCGTGATTACCATTCTGAATTGGGTGTTACACTTGAGGTAAACGATTTTCAAAGCAATGAAAACGAAGATAATACCTTGTTATTATCCTAGAGAATACCTTGAATGTTGAGTCTATAACACCTTGTTTGATTTCGAGATAAACATTGCCAAAAGGTTCAACTCCTTCGAGAAACCAGCACATCATTTTCAATTTGTTACATAAAATTTGTGTAACACCCCACACCCGCTACGGTCACTCACTAAGGGAATGCCATAACATCGGTGGAGTATTTTAAGTGAATATAGAACAGAAAAATTACAACAAGACAGATATAAGTAATACTTGAGAATTTAAAACATCATTTCATTGCAGCGGAAAGTAAAACATGTTTGGTTACACCAAAACCATAAACAAGAGTCAAGTACATAATATCCATCCTGATAAAACAAAAGTACATAATCCCACTACATAACTTAATAGCCATAATAGAAAAGATAAACTGAGCTTTACATCCACGGTCCAAGCTCCAAAAGATAGATAAAGCAGTCTGATCAAAGCCCACTAGTGCTAGGCCCACTCTGAAAACCTGAGGGTTGGGAAAAAGATAATAAAACAACGGGGTCAGACATAAGTCTGAACGAGTCCTATAACCTTAAAAATACAATCATTAAAGTAATTAGGGTATGATATAAACAAGGTACGGTACCTCTGGGGATAATGACTAGACTAAGTAGCCAACTAGACACAGGATGTACTAAGATAACCGAAAAGACGCATTTACCCACCCAAGGATAATTACTACACTGCACCACCCCAGATCTACCCACCCAAGGGTAATTCCTACACTGCACCACCCCAGATCTACCCACCCAAGGGTAATTCCTACACTGCACCACACCAGTTCTACCCACCCAAGGGTAATTCCTACTTAAGGTTGATCCCACTAAGTGTACTTAGTAATTTTTAATAGTAGTTTCGTGTACCCCTAGCTGACTACATAGGTGCCGTCTGCCCCTATCTCCACTAGGTGTACCCACTACTCCCCAAGCGATCGGCTCCCTAACGTAGATACCCGTGTTGGTCCCACAGTGGGGTGTATCATCCCCTAAAGTGGCAACCTGATAATGTCAACGGTGCACGGCTTATACCTACACGATGCAACAACGTCTTACCTACCAGCCCGGGTCCACACACGCATATGAAACCCGTTGGACTTGCGTTGCCACCGCTAACCCGTTTTGGCCTCTTATAGTCAAGCCCAATATGCGTGTCCCGTCCTCGACTTGGGTCGAGCCCACAAAGATACGTTTGGGATATTGGTTGAAATGGGCCCCCACAAGCTACCCACCTAAGCTTGTCATTTCTAGTGAATCCCACTTAACCCTTTAACCATGTCCACTTACATGTTATAAATTCTGGTTAAGTCTTTTAATCATATTTTAATTGCCACTCAAGGCACCCACTAGATTTCCACATGCCACCCAAGGCACTTACTTGATTCCCACATGCCACCCAAGGCACTTACTTAACCCTTTAATCATGTTTAATTACATGTTCCACTTTGGTTAAGTATTCTAATCGTATTTTCTATTACCACCCAAGGCAACCCACTAGTTTCCTCATGCCACCCAAGGCACCTCCACTAGTTACTACATGCCACCCAAGGCACCCACTTAACCCCTCATGCCCCACTACATGCTAATTTGGTTAAGTGTTTCTTAATTAATTAAGATCGTAACCTTTGTAAAGACCTCTCACATTAGACTGTCTTTTATGGCAGCTGGATATGCCGGTTGGTTCCGGGCAGCCTTACACCATAACAGAGTCTAACCTCGTGTCTTTACACTTGTAACGTATTTAGTTTATGACTAAGACCTCTCACATTGGGCCAATCATTTGTAGCCGCTGGATTTGCCGGTTGGTTCCGGGCAGTCTTATGCTACAAAAGGGTCCAACCTCGTGTCTTAGTCGATTAATTACACCTAATTAATCACCCCCATAATTTGTATTAATTATCCCTAATTAATTACCAATTTCAAGAATATGGGTAGACCTAACTCAATAGGTAAATTCCCAATTCCATAATATGGGTAGACCTAACTTAATAGGTAAATTCCCAATTCCATAATATGGGTAGACCTAACTTAATAGGTAAATTCCCAATTATGTCCATTCACTTTATGTTATGCTTAAGCATACCCATTTCACACCATTTTATTAACATGCATATTAACCCCATCGTTCCCCACGTAATTCGTTCTCATAACATGACATAATAAAGGGAAGATTCATCACAAATGCCATGGGTTCAACCAATCATAGCATATAACTTTATCGTGGGTTTAAAAGGTGTCAACTTGCATATATGAGCATACATTGAACCCAACTAGCATTTAACCCAAACTTGCATGAAGCACATATGTCACAAAGGGGGTAACTTGCATATGATTCTTATGTCATACAAAGGTGTGAACTTGCATAGCATGTCACATGTTAACTTGCATATAACCAAACACATAACTTGCATAACATGTTACATATGAACTTGCATATAATCATGCACATAACTTGCATATAACCAAACGCATAACTTGCATAACATGTTACATATGAACTTGCATATAATCATGCACATAACTTGCATATAACCAAACACATAACTTGCATAACATGTTACATATGAACTTGCATATAATCATGCACATAACTTGCATTACATGTTACATATGAACTTGCATATAATCTCACATATAGCTTGCATAACATGTTACATATGAACTTGCATATAATCTCACATATAGCTTGCATAACATGTTACATATGAATCAATGTTCAACATAGTGTTTTGCATAATGAGCATCATAAAACATAGCATTAAACTTGCATAACATATAGCATAAAACCCGCAAAACACACAACATACACTATACTAAACTTGCATAAACACATTGATCCACAAACATAGCCATATCTTATCATATCCTATCATAATCAATTTAACAATTGATTATTAAGGCTATAGAAACTCACCACTAAACTCCAATAAGCAAACCCTTGCCAAAAATCACCCAAAAACTCTAGCCTTGAAAATAAAGCTTGCAACTTGATGATGAATGCAAGCTAATGATCACTCATACAACTTAAAAATGCTTGTATGAACATGAAAGCCTTCATAGAAATAGTTTAGAAAGAGGATGGAGGCTAGGGTTTTGAGTGGAGGCCATGATCATAGAAAATTTTGGCATAGTTTAGTTAGAGGATAGGATTATGATCATTTAGGGCTAGCTTAGGGTCTTATTTATAGATTAGGCAAGTGTTTTAGGCCATTAGATTAACCCTAAATTAGATTAGGACCATCAGATCTCGGAAGCTTCCAGAAAACAGCCCCAAAACACAGCCAAACCTTAAAATGGTGCACCAGGTCAAACTGGCCGAGCACCCCCTGTCGACACCCAAGTCGACAGGGCTGTCGACTTGGTCCTAGCCAAGTCATCTGCCCAGTCGACAGGGCTGTCAACTTTGGTAGCTAGGCGTGAATTTTTCCGCCTGCGCCCAATGGCCCCAATTTCGAAATTTGAACCTGAATTTTAAATCTGTTTTAAACTTTGAATTTTCTGTAAACTTCATTGGGCCATAACTGGGCCATACGGACTCCGATTCTCGAAAACTCGGACTCTATTTCGCGTATTTTTCCGAGACGAACGCAATGACGCAGCCCGTTTCCCCCAATTCTCACATCTGAGATTATTTATTCCGCAATTAGTGAATTTTAGCATTAACTGAAATTCGGGGTGTTACATTCTCCCCTCCTTAAAGGATTTCGTCCCCGAAATCTCTAAGCTAAGGAGAATGCATATCCTACCATCCAAACAACCATCTACTCAATCCATCAAACACGGGCATCCATTGTCCTTAAAACAATTCCTAATGATGTATGAGCATATGCAAAAAGTGTGTGTATATGTTCCCTATCTAATGTATGAACATATGCAAACCATGATAGTGCCATGCATCCATTATGTATGCGAGAGAACCCTATCGACACATACAATATCTACATGAGTGCACAATCATTCACCAAAATGCATCATCCATATGATAACACAATCATTATACATCCATAAATATAGCTACCTACACACCCAATTATATGTAATATGCAATATGAAGTGATTGAGCCGATCTAGTGTCTAGAGTGTGTGTATATGCATCCACGAGCAACCACTAGCAAACACTTGCATCCACATGCATCCATTAATCATAACATGTCTCAAACACATGTTTCAACCATTGGTTTACCCTATCTAAAGGTCAAAGGCACTAACAAGAGGACATACTAAAGATAAGATAAGTACTAGACAAACGATAAAGGAGAAGTTAAAAGACATACCCTCAAAAAGGAATGGGTATAATGAACGCATTTTCGCTTCCGTCTCCCAAGTAGCGTTGCTCTCATCTTCTCCCCATTGCACTTTGACTAGTTGAACCTCCCTGTTTCTCAACCTCTTAATCTCTGACCCAAGGATGCATGTAGGAGCTCGTCGAATAGTCGCATCACGCTCTATCTCTACTTCTCTAAGCAAGCTCGGCTCTACCACCTCTGCGGTCTCATGTAGGCACTTCCTCAAATGTGACACATGGAATACATCATGTACACCACTAAGTCTGTCGGGCAACTCCACTCTATAGACCATCTTTCCAACCCTTTCCTTAATAGGAAACGGTCCAACAAACCTTGGTGCTAACTTCCCAACAGATCCAAAGCGAACCACATTTCGTGACGGAGACATTTTGACAAAGACCATGTCCCCGACTTCAAACTCAAGATCCGTCCTCCTCTTGTCCGCATAAGATTTCTGTCTATCTTGCGCCGCTTTCATCCTTCTTCTAATCAAATCAATCTTTTCCGAAGTCTCTCTAACCATATCGGGCCCAAGTAAAATCTTATCCGTAGATTCCCACCAACATGTAGGTGATCGACAAGGCCTTCCATAGAGAGCTTCGAAAGGAGCCATGCCAATACTAGACTGAAAGCTGTTATTATATGTGAACTCCACCAATGGAAGATGCTCTTCCCATGTACCTCCAAAATCCAAGATACATAGCCTCTAAAGGTCTTCTAAAATACGATTCACCCTCTCAGTCTGGTCGTCCGTCTGAGGATGATATGCGGTACTCAAACACAACTGAGTCCCTAACGCCTCTTGCAAACTCTTCCAAAACTCGCTAGTGAAGATAGGATCTCGATCGCTCACTATACTGGAAGGTACACCATGCAATCTAACAATCTCTCGAATGTAAACTGAAGCTAGCCATGGAGCAGTCCTCTTACTCTTCACGGGTATGAAATGGGCGCTCTTAGTAAGTCTGTCTACCACAACCCAAATTCCCGTATTACCCTTCCTCGATCTCGGTAATCCATCGACAAAATCCATCGAGACACTATCCCACTTCCATAGCGGAACTTCCAATGGGTGAAGGAACCCACCGGGTTTCTTTTGCTCCGCTTTCACTTGTTGGCACACCAAGCATCTAGCGACATACTCGGCCGCGTCTTTCTTCATACCGGCCCAAAAGAAAACTCGCTTCATGTCTTGGTACATCTTGTCCCTACCGGGATGAATGGTCATCTTCGAACGATGTGCATCATCAAGTATAGCCTTCCTCAAACCCTCGTCTTGCGGTACACAAAGTCTACCGTCTCTACGCAACCACCCCTTACCATCTAGGGTGTACCTACTCAAATGGCTGGACGACTCCCCCTCCTCATGAGCTTCTCTACTAACTCAACCAACTGTGGGTCGTCTCGCTGCGCTCCGCCAATCCGCCCCAAAAGAGTAGGCCTAACCTCTAAGGAGGCTAGCAAACCGGGTACAAAGTCAACGGAAGGTCTAAAGTCAAACATAGAAATAAACTCTAAGCTCCGTCGTTCAACGAACAATGAACTCAAGGACAACCTTTTTCTACTTAAGGCGTCCGCTACCACGTTACCCTTGCCATGGGTATACGCTATCTCAAACTCATAGGATGCTAAGAATCCCATCCACTTTTGCTGTCCTAAGACTATGCGCTCGAAGAGTCCCCAACACTTCCCTAAAATGTAGGGCATGCTCTTCTCCACCTTTAGAGAAAACTAGGATATTACCCCATCCAAAATCATCACAACTGTCCATCTCTCACGCAGACCACCCTAGTCGAACTCGACATCCCCCAAATGCAAGCCCCAAAGGCCTAAACCAATATCAGACAAACACCCAAGGGATACCTCCTTCGAATTCAGACGACCTACGTGAGATGATACTAGTAAAAACGGCTAAATAATTAAGCCCTTGTCCAACTCTGGATGTCCTCGCCAGTCTCGCTCCAAAACCACCGTTTATCCCATAACTGGCTTTGCTCAACCTATTGAGCACATACGAAAACTTATTTCGCTCCTAGAAAAGACCAAGATGTCATTTACAAAGACCATCATGAACTTATTTAGGTACTCCCTGAACACCCTTCTCATCAAATCAACAAAGTATGCGGGGGCGTTCGTCAAACCAAATGGCATCACCAGCCACTCTTAAAAACCATCCGGAGTCCTAAAGGTAGTCTTCTCTATACTATCCTCAGCCACTCTCAACTGATGAAACCCCGTGGCTAAGTCCTACTATGAAAACACTGAGGCGCCAACCAACTGATCAAAGAGATCATCAATCCTCGGCAATGGGTGTCTATTCTTCTTTGTTATCTTGTTAAACTCCCTATAATCTACACAAAGTCTGAGGGACCCATCCGCCTTCATAGCAAAAACTACTGGAGCACCCCACTCCGATATACTTCGTCTTCTAAACCCCTTCTCAAGCAAATCACCTACTTGCTTATGGAGTTCCCTCCTCTCACGAGGAGCCATGTGGCACACTGGCCAAGATACTGGTTTGGCATTGTCTACCGGATATATTCGGAAGTCAATCTCCCGCTCCGGAGGTAAGCCCTTCACCTCCTCAAACACATCCGAGTATTCCCGGACCACTCTAACAGATCACAAACTCTAGACCGACGTGTCAAGCGATTCTAGATAACTTAGCATAACAGATTCCATGGGATTACAAGAGATCTCGAGAGTGTTACCCAAGCGGGTCGTAAGCCTAACAACTCTCCTTCCACAAACAAGAACGGCACCATTACTGGATAACCAGTCCATGCCCAAAACTAACCCATAGCCCGTGAAGCCCAAGAAGCATCACATCTAAACTCAACGCTAAGTATAGAAACTTTCAAACCCAAACACATCATAGAGCCCCCAATTGGGTTTGAAACAACTAAGGGATCATCTACTAAACTGGTGTCTAAGTGCAGTGACTCAACTAACAACGATGAGATAAACGAACTCGATGCGTCAGAATCAAATAAAGTTCGAATCGGATAATAAAGAAATCCAAATTCCAACCTAGACGGTCTTATCCCCATCTGGTACACTAGCCGTGAAGGAATACAACTACCCTCCAGAAGATTCCATACCTTGCCCTTGCCCCTTTGGACAACCCTAATAAGGTGTCCTATTCCTCCCAAAAGGATAACTACTCGCCTTCTTCTTCCCATTCTCCACTCGTAACCTCCCACCAATGAGGTTTCATCCTTCATTAACCAAACAACTATTTGAGCCTTCCTCCCATCGTCTATCCAATAGGTACCTACCAGTCCTCCTCCTTCTTGAACCAACTTCTAATCCGACTAACGTCTAAGTCCCTTGAAGTGGTTTTCCATTCTTATCTATCTTAGAAAGATCATCTATACATGGAGGGGAAACTCAAAACGAGAGAGGAAGAGATTCAAAACGGAGAATTCGAAAGATAAAGATATGGCTATCGGGGATTATGCTTTTCTTTCAAAAACTTTTCTCTTAAAAGACATGTTTTTGAAAATACTCCTTTCAAAAATACTCTTAGAAAATAGTTTTTCTAAAATTTTTATCTGTTCTGGTAACCTTAAGCTGTGATACCACGTGTAACACCCCACACCCGCTACGGTCACTCACTAAGGGAATGCCATAACATCGGTGGAGTATTTTAAGTGAATATAGAACAGAAAAATTACAACAAGACAGATATAAGTAATACTTGAGAATTTAAAACATCATTTCATTGCAACAGAAAGTAAAACATGTTTGGTTACACCAAAACCATAAACAAGAGTCAAGTACATAATATCCATCCTGATAAAACAAAAGTACATAATCCCACTACATAACTTAATAGCCATAATAGAAAAGATAAACTGAGCTTTACATCCACGGTCCAAGCTCCAAAAGATAGATAAAGCAGTCTGATCAAAGCCCACTAGTGCTAGGCCCACTCTGAAAACCTGAGGGTTGGGAAAAAGATAAAAAAACAACGGGGTCAGACATAAGTCTGAGCGAGTCCTATAACCTTAACAATACAATCATTAAAGTAATTAGGGTATGATATAAACAAGGTACGGTACCTCTGGGGATAATGACTACACTAAGTAGCCAACTAAACACAGGATGTACTAAGATAACCGAAAAGACGCATTTACCCACCCAAGGATAATTACTACACTGCACCACCCCAGATCTACCTACCCAAGGGTAATTCCTACACTGCACCACCCCAGATCTACCCACCCAAGGGTAATTCCTACACTGCACCACACCAGTTCTACCCACCCAAGGGTAATTCCAACTTAAGGTTGATCCCACTAAGTGTACTTAGTAATTTTTAATAGTAGTTTCGTGTACCCCTAGCTGACTACATATGTGCCGTCTGCCCCTATCTCCACTAGGTGTACCCACTACTCCCCAAGCGATCGGCTCCCTAACGTAGATACCCGTGCTGGTCCCACAGTGGGGTGTATCATCCCCTAAAGTGGCAACCTGATAATGTCAACGGTGCACGGCTTATACCTACACGATGCAACAACGTCTTACCTACCAGCCCGGGTCCACACACACATATGAAACCCGTTGGACTTGCGTTGCCACCGCTAACCCGTTTTGGCCTCTTATAGTCAAGCCCAATATGCGTGTCCCGTCCTCGACTTGGGTCGAGCCCACAAAGATACGTTTGGGATATTGGTTGAAATGGGCCCCCACAAGCTACCCACCTAAGCTTGTCATTTCTAGTGAATCCCACTTAACCCTTTAACCATGTCCACTTACATGTTATAAATTTTGGTTAAGTCTTTTAATCATATTTTAATTGCCACTCAAGGCACCCACTAGATTTCCACATGCCACCCAAGGCACTTACTTGATTCCCACATGCCACCCAAGGCACTTACTTAACCCTTTAATCATGTTTAATTACATGTTCCACTTTGGTTAAGTATTCTAATCGTATTTTCTATTGCCACCCAAGGCAACCCACTAGTTTCCTCATGCCACCCAAGGCACCCCCACTAGTTACTACATGCCACCCAAGGCACCCACTTAACCCCTCATGCCCCACTACATGCTAATTTGGTTAAGTGTTTCTTAATTAATTAAGATCGTAACCTTTGTAAAGACCTCTCACATTAGACTGTCTTTTATGGCAGCTGGATATGCCGGTTGGTTCCGGGCAGCCTTACACCATAACAGAGTCTAACCTCGTGTCTTTACACTTGTCACGTATTTAGTTTATGACTAAGACCTCTCACATTGGGCCAATCATTTGTAGCCGCTGGATTTGCCGGTTGGTTCCGGGCAGTCTTATGCTACAAAAGGGTCCAACCTCGTGTCTTAGTCGATTAATTACACCTAATTAATCACCCCCATAATTTGTATTAATTATCCCTAATTAATTACCAATTTCAAGAATATGGGTAGACCTAACTCAATAGGTAAATTCCCAATTCCATAATATGGGTAGACCTAACTTAATAGGTAAATTCCCAATTCCATAATATGGGTAGACCTAACTTAATAGGTAAATTCCCAATTATGTCCATTCACTTTATGTTATGCTTAAGCATACCCATTTCACACCATTTTATTAACATGCATATTAACCCCATCGTTCCCCACGTAATTCGTTCTCATAACATGACATAATAAAGGGAAGATTCATCACAAATGCCATGGGTTCAACCAATCATAGCATATAACTTTATCGTGGGTTTAAAAGGTGTCAACTTGCATATATGAGCATACATTGAACCCAACTAGCATTTAACCCAAACTTGCATGAAGCACATATGTCACAAAGGGGGTAACTTGCATATGATTCTTATGTCATACAAAGGTGTGAACTTGCATAGCATGTCACATGTTAACTTGCATATAACCAAACACATAACTTGCATAACATGTTACATATGAACTTGCATATAATCATGCACATAACTTGCATATAACCAAACGCATAACTTGCATAACATGTTACATATGAACTTGCATATAATCATGCACATAACTTGCATATAACCAAACACATAACTTGCATAACATGTTACATATGAACTTGCATATAATCATGCACATAACTTGCATTACATGTTACATATGAACTTGCATATAATCTCACATATAGCTTGCATAACATGTTACATATGAACTTGCATATAATCTCACATATAGCTTGCATAACATGTTACATATGAATCAATGTTCAACATAGTGTTTTGCATAATGAGCATCATAAAACATAGCATTAAGCTTGCATAACATATAGCATAAAACCCGCAAAACACACAACATACACTATACTAAACTTGCATAAACACATTGATCCACAAACATAGCCATATCTTATCATATCCTATCATAATCAATTTAACAATTGATTATTAAGGCTATAGAAACTCACCACTAAACTCCAATAAGCAAACCCTTGCCAAAAATCACCCAAAAACTCTAGCCTTGAAAATAAAGCTTGCAACTTGATGATGAATGCAAGCTAATGATCACTCATACAACTTAAAAATGCTTATATGAACATGAAAGCCTTCATAGAAATAGTTTAGAAAGAGGATGGAGGCTAGGGTTTTGAGTGGAGGCCATGATCATAGAAAATTTTGGCATAGTTTAGTTAGAGGATAGGATTATGATCATTTAGGGCTAGCTTAGGGTCTTATTTATAGATTAGGCAAGTGTTTTAGGCCATTAGATTAACCCTAAATTAGATTAGGACCATCAGATCTCGGAAGCTTCCAGAAAACAGCCCCAAAACACAGCCAAACCCTAAAATGGTGCACCAGGTCAAACTGGCCGAGCACCCCCTGTCGACACCCAAGTCGACAGGGCTATCGACTTGGTCCTAGCCAAGTCGTCTGCCCAGTCGACAAGGCTGTCGACTTTGGTAGCTAGGCGGGAATTTTTCCGCCTGCGCCCAATGGCCCCAATTTCGAAATTTGAACCTGAATTTTAAATCTGTTTTAAACTTTGAATTTTCTGTAAACTTCATTGGGCCATAACTGGGCCATACGGACTCCGATTCTCGAAAACTCGGACTCTATTTCGCGTATTTTTCCGAGACGAACGCAATGACGCAGCCCGTTTCCCCCAATTCTCACATCTGAGATTATTTATTCCGCAATTAGTGAATTTTAGCATTAACTAAAATTCGGGGTGTTACAATTTGTGTTGGATTTTGACTTGAATTTGAGGGGGATAGAGAGGTGGAAATTTCAACCTTGATAGGAAAGGGATGGTGGTTGAAACACATGAATGGAAAAAATTAATGAAAATAAAGGCAAGGGATGTTTAAGTAGAATAGGAAAGAAGTAGGGCTAAAAAAGTTAACATACCTTTCATTTTCTTAGCTATTTACACAACTTATAGAATCAAACTACAAAATAATTTCTTCGTTATTTTCAGCTATACATTTCTCCTTATAGTTCCTCAAATTACTTTAAGTCAAACCAAATATTTTATATTTAAACCATACTTAAACGTATATCGATATCAAAAAGTGTGTACATACCTATTTCTAATGCTCACCAAACACATCTCAAATAAATATATAATTAATATTTCATAACTATTATCAATTTAATTAATTATTACATTTATAATTAAATTAAATGGGGAAGTAAACAAAGGATTTAACATTGCAACTGTATTAACTCTTTAGGTGCAAACTCGGTCAGTGATTAGTACTGAACTATTTGAATATCAACACTCGCACTCTACCTTAGTTAGTGGTGTGACATTTAGGCCGAATTTATCGCTGACATAACTATGCTAAAAAATCAATTTCTATGATATTAAGCATTATTATATAGTGATAATAATTAATACTAGTTCTCTTTATCAAAAGCATAACATGTTAGGACTTAGGGAATTTAGTAATGGTTAAAATTCCAATATTTTCTGCATTTAAATTTACAATTCAAACATAAGGCCTTTGGTTCAATAATAATAATGATTATTATTCGAAATGGTTTCGCCAGAGACTTTGAGTTGACATCTATTGACCATGATACTAGCCTCATATAACTAAGGAAATGAATCCTTTCTTAAATAGCGTTTCATTTCCAATGCTTTCATTCGACCCAACTATTGACGTTCAATGGACGTCATACCATGATTTAAGTATAATCAAAGAGGAGTTTGCACATTGAAGATCAAAAGTATTTTCGAATCTAGAGAACTTTGTAAATTAGTCATATCATTATTTTCTTCTTGAATTTAGTTATATTATCCAATACATAATTATTGAATGAGTTATTCCATAGTTATTCAATAACTGCTAGTATGCAACCCTTGGTGCCTACAATAGCCATAAGTAATACGCTGCCAAACATCCGAAGAGCACTACTTAGTCTAGTCTTAACTAATGTATCGATATCCATTCCTAATAAATAGTATATTTCTTTTTACTGTGATAAATTACACAAGGTTCAACAATTTATAACTAATCACAAAACTTAGCATTGATGGATTTTTAGTTGAATGTGCTTTTAATTAAGTTAATTAGTTATAACATATTTTATTGAGTACATAATGGAAGGAAAGAATTTTTTTTAACAAGATTGGTCAACAAGTTAGACATATGCAACAACTTACATAATTGTCTCCACTACTAAAAAAGTGGGCATATTCGACACTAATTTGTGTGCGTTGCATGAAAAGTGTGGCGAAAGCAATGCTTTCTTTGATCTTCTGCAACAATATTCATATGTTGTTGCATTAGACGTGAATGCACTGTTGCGGTTGGAATTCTTGTGTTGTGACGTGCAACACCAGTTCAAAGCGTAGCTTTACATAAACACAACAAGCCAGGTCAGTGATCTGCGTTATCAGTTTAAACATAACCTCAACCGTAGATGCATGATTAATCCAACAGTTCAAATCAATTCCTGCTTCTTATCTAAACATTATCCCCAGAATCCAATCAATGACAACCACCTGCTATGTGAAATTTTGGCGCAATATTTCCCCCTTCACGAAATAATTAAAAATAATCTGGTCAGTCTTTGTTCTTCTTCTCTATCATCTAAAAGTTCTTTCCCTTTTTTTACTGTTGACAAAAAATTAAACCTCAATTCACATGGACTCACCCCTGGACCATAACTTCAACTTAATTCCTTCTTTCAGTTCGGGAGCTTGTCAAAAAATTAAACCTAAATTCACATGGAAAGAGGTTCAAGCTTTTCTCCACTCGCTGCTCAGATCAGAGATTGGAAACAATTTTCCAACAATCGGAGCAGCAAAGCGGGTGGTTCATGGCCGAAGGCTTTGATAATTGCAGTAGGTGTTCATTAAAGAAAGTAGATCTCACGTCAACTTCTGGGCTCGCCTTTCGCTGCCACGCATGTTGCAGCGTTTGTAACGACCCTGAATTTTGGGGCCAAGTTAAAATTTATTTTAAGTGATTTTAAATGAGTTTTGATATTTAAAATAATCTATTTTAAATAATAAGGATCACAAATTTGGTTCAAATCGAAGTTAGAATGAATAAATTAATTTTAATTATAAAAAGAGCTAGAAATAGCGTGGTAGTTTGAAAAGTCAAACTTGAACTTTGACTAACCATACAGGATGCAAAATTTAACGGATTTTAATAGAACAAAAAATATTAGAATCTATTTAAAAATATCTTTCCAACGAATCCGACAAATCGAAATTTCATAGCGGAAATCAAAAGTTATGGCTAATTCAATTTTTAGAAAGGTCGGTGGGTAATTTGCATAGGACAAAAATGCTACTTTTCACATATGTAGGAATTTGAACTCGAAACCACTTCCATTGGTTTCAGAATGACGTTTCTGCATTGAAAAACAGTAAACACTTATATGTTTCGAGTTTCAGAAATTATTTGTTTAAAAATGTATTTTTAATATTAAATATATTCGCCTTGAAAATAGCCATTTTTCAAAAAGTCTCAGAATCGAACGAAATTAATTTTGTTGTGATCGCATCGTCATAAGAAAGTCAAAAATAATTTTTCTAGATTTTTCTGAGTCCGTATGTGGTCCCGGTGAATTTCTGCGTACGTTTGAATTTAAAATAATGATTTATATTTAAAACTGAAAAACAAAGGCCAAGACGATCTCGTGGGCTGATGAGACATATCCAGATGAGTTCGGAACGGGGGCTAAATGGTATGAACGACAGTCGTTGGACCTGAATCGGAGTTCGGACCAAAACGGGCTTAAGCGGGCCAATTAAATAATGATTAATTTAACCTAATATTTTAATATAAAAACACTATTCACGTCCGTCTTCTTCCTCTTTGCTGAGCCGCCGAAACCCATCACTACTCAGAATTTCAAACTCCGTTTTCTCACTCATTTCTCAACGAAAAATCGCATACTTATACTCGTTTCGAAGAGATTCTCGAGCCCTACGATCTACGACAAGAATTACCTCGAACCGTCGCCCGAATCTCCGCCACCACCACCCTCAACCCGCGCCCAAAACGCCCCCGCCGCCGCCACCTGGTGCGTGCGCACCTCTCCCCTTTCCCGGCGCAAGTCGGCCTCTCTTCCCCGGTTCTTCTCCAACAAACGGTGTCCAAATCCATCGCCTGTAGCTCCTGATTTTCTGATTTAAAGTTTTGAATGTTCTAAGGTAAAATTCACTTCAGATTTCCCCACGCTTTTAAGCGTTACACAGCCAGTTGTAAAAAGCTGATTTTTGATTTTGTGTATGAATTTGTATTCGAATCGTTCCAGATCTGAAATCGTCTTGAATTGGAACACCGAATCTGACCGAACCTGAATCACCTCTCTGACTAGACCACTGTGAGAATTTAATTTTAATATAATTTAATTAATTAAATTATTATTATTGTTGTGTTATGTGTAATTGAACATCAAACACGTAGATTTGTGATGAATGTTGCTATGGGATGGATTCAAATTGTTGTGATTCTATGATTTTAGATCCGTTATTTTTTAATCATAGATCTGTTAATTAAAAACATAGATCGGTAGGAAAAAATGAGATTTTTCCTCGTTTAAATTGTTGATGGTTGCTTGTGATATGTTTGTTGTTCATGTTATGCTAGATCCGTACTGAAGTTCCATATATTGTTGAATGATATTTGCGGTAAGAAAAAGTAGGAGAAAAAAAAAACTTATTTTTGTTTATAAAAAAGAGAATAAGAACAAAAACTTATTATTATTTTTTTTTATAAAAGAAGAAAAAGAACAAAAATACTCCCTTTTGATTAAAGAAATACATGAAAACAAAATTTACATTTTGTTAAAGAAATGAATAAGAACAAAAATATACATTTTTGTTTATAAGATGAAAAAGGAACAAAATATACATTTTTGTTCAAAGAAAAGAATGAAAACCAAAATTCACATTTTTGTTTGCATTGGATTGAATAAACAAAATTAGCATTTTGTTTGCATTGAGAAGAATTAGATAAAATATACATTTTTGTATATTAAGAGTGAATTAGCGAAATAAGTATATTTTCACAATGCAAACATGACATTAGAATAAAAATTCATTTTTGTCAATGTAAAGTTAGCAACAAAAATCATTTTGTCAATATAAATGAAGTTGGCGACAAAATCATTTTTGTCAAATAATGAAGTAGTGATATAATTATATTTTGTCAATGTAAAAGAAAGACAAAATATACATTTTGACAAATGTAAAGAATGACATGAACCGTATGTGTATGCTATGATATAAACCATTGTATGTTAATGAATATATTTGGTTCATTATATAAAAAGAAGAAAGCACTGTATGTGAATGACTATATTTTTGTTCACTATAAAATAGAATATGGCATTATATGAAATGAACAATATTTGTCATAAATAAGAAATATTTGCATTGTATGAAAATAGCATATTTGTTAATATTAATATAGAAAATTTGCATTGCATGAAAATAGTGATTTTGCAAATTTAGTAAAAAAATATAAAATGCATTGTATGTATAGTATTTTTTGTCAATTTAGAAAAGTATAAAATGCATTGTATGTATAGTATTTTTTGTCAATTTAGAAAAGTATCAAATGCATTGTATGTATAGTATTTTTTGTCAATTTAGAAAAGTATAAAATGCATTGTATGTATAGTATTTTTTGTCAATTTAGAAAAGTATAAAATGCATTGTATGTATAGTATTTTTGTCAATTTAGAAAAGTATAAAATGCATTGTATGTATAGTATTTTTTGTCAATTTAGAAAAGTATAAAATGCATTGTATGTATAGTATTTTTTGTCAATTTAGAAAAGTATAAAATGCATTGTATGTATAGTATTTTTGTCAATTTAGAAAAGTATAAAATGCATTGTATGTATAGTATTTTTTGTCAATTTAGAAAAGTATAAAATGCATTGTATGTATAGTATTTTTTGTCAATTTAGAAAAGTATCAAATGCATTGTATGTATAGTATTTTTTGTCAATTTAGAAAAGTATAAAATGCATTGTATGTATAGTATTTTTTGTCAATTTAGAAAAGTATAAAATGCATTGTATGTATAGTATTTTTTGTCAATTTAGAAAAGTATAAAATGCATTGTATGTATAGTATTTTTGTCAATTTAGAAAAGTATAAAATGCATTGTATGTATAGTATTTTTGTCAATTTAGAAAAGTACTAAATGCATTGTATGTATAGCATTTTTGTCAAGTTAGAAAAATATCAAATGCATTGTATGTATAGTATTTTTGTCGAGCTAGAAAAGTATCAAATGCATTGTATGTAAATAATATTTTGTCATGTTAGAAAATATTAAATGCATTGCATGTGAAAATAGTGTTTTTGTAATGTTAATAAATAGAAAAAGCACTGTATGTAATATTAACATTATCTTTAATGTTAATAGATATAAAAAGCACCGTATGTAATATTAACATTATCTTTAATGTTAATAGATATAAAAAGCACCGTATGTAATATTAACATTATCTTTAATGTTAATAGATATAAAAAGCACCGTATGTAATATTAACATTATCTTTAATGTTAATAGATAGAAAAAGCATCATATGTAATATTAACATTATCTTTAATGTTAATAAATAAGAAAAGCACCGTATGTCAAGAAGGATAATTTAATCATAGGATTCATATACATTTATTTTCAATGTTATTAAAAAGAAAATGAAGTGTATGTAAATTTGACATCATTTACAATGTTATTTTACAAGAGGATTCACCGTATGATTGATTAACATATTTTTAATGTTAAAATAAAAATATCTACACCATATGGTATTAACATCATCTTTAAATGTTAAAAATAAGAAAAACTTTCATCGTAGGAAAATTTCATTTTTGTTAACGTAATAAAAAGAGAAATCCACCGAATGCTATTTACATTATTTTATAAGTATAATATAATTGAAATTCATAGCATGATGAAATTAACATTGCTAATGTTAATGTAATAAAGGTAATTTCACCGTAGGATGTAATTAATATTTTTTTTAAATGTTAATATAAAAAGAAATTTATGCCGTAGGATAAGATGTTCATTATTTTATAATGTATATAAAAGAGAAAAATGCATCGTAGGAAATGTACATTATTATTATTTTTATGTTAAATAGAAAGGTAATCTACATCGTAAGATGAAGTGTACATTATTTATAATGGGAATAGAAAGGAAATTCCATCGTAAAATAAAATTTCATTTTAATGTAATTGAAATTAAAAATGCATTTAAAAAGAGAATTAACTGTAGGATGAGTTACATTATTTTATAATGTGAATTAAAAGAAGAATTGCACCGTAGGATGAGAATAACCTTATTTTTAATTTTAATTTTAAAAAGAGTTTAACGATAGGATTAATATACATTATTTTTAATGTAGATAATAAAAGAAAGTTTAATCAGAGGATAAGTTACATTATTTATAATGAAAATTAAAGAGAATTGACCGTAGGATTGAATTATATTATTTTAATTAAAAGGTAATTTAACATAGGATGAGTTACATTATCTTAATGTAAATTAAATGTAATTTACATCGTAGGAAGTTAACTTTTATGTTAAATGATTAACATTAAAGAAGGATTACAACGTAGAATGAGTTAACATTATTTTTTGATGACAATATATAAGAATGCGACATGTAAATGCAAGTTTACATTTTATTCATTGTAAATAAGTAAGAATGTGACATGTAATTGCAAGTTTGCATTTTATTAAATGTAAAGAAAACAAGAATGCGATATGTAATGAAAGTTTACATTTTAATTAATGTAAATAAAAATATGATTTTGAGAATGCATCGTTGAATAAGAAGTTTGACTATTTTAAATAATTAAAATAGAATGAATTGTTAATAAAAATAATTATTAACAAATAAGAAGGATTTTCAAATAAATATATATGTATATACATACGAGGATTGTTTGGGAAGTCCGAGATATTCTCATCTCAAATTTATCCAGCGGCGTTAAAGATCGAAGTAAGAAGACGAAGCATGAAGACCGTAAATCTTCCCTCGAATGGACAGCAATCGAGACCCTGAATTGACTTGCTACCAATTCATGGGTCAAGGTCATTGCCCAGACGTACGTGTTGGTTTCACGGATTTGACTTTCGTTCAGACCCAGAGCATAAGTTTAAATGGATGGTGTGTCTGACATCGTACTTCGTTATATATCATATTGTTGATTTTCTGTTAATATATAAATATTGGTGGTGGAGAATTTATTCTCTACTTAACACCCATTTATGTATTGATGGAGAAGCAATGGTATGGTATGGAGTGACAGTGTGGCATACTAAGATGCAATGATCAAGGTTTATTGTTGAAAAGCAGAACCTTGTGGAGACGATCAAAGCATGGCCTGTTTAGGCGTAGCTTTGTGTAACGGGACTTCGCGAGCCTCACACACCGGTTGAGTCAAAAACGGGCGAAGGGAACGCAGGGAAAGCAGCACGTTTCTTTCTAGCTAGAAGTAATGTCAGGGACCTCCCAGCGCTGATACTTTACTTATGTGGATGATGGAATGTGGCGCGCCTCGGATAGGTCCTATAGGACCGGGAAACGTGTGCTTAGGAATAACTAATCCTCTAAGCTGTATGTGAGGACCGGCCCTGTCATTTCCAAGGGTTAACTGCGGGTAATCCTGAGGCACTAGCTAGAGTGTCTTGAATTGGTAAGGAGCTCCGCTCTAGCCTTGACTCATGATGGAAACCAAAATCCAAATACGAACCGACGAATTTGATTGTATTACTAGTACGGAGGCATAGTATATGGTACCTATGCTTCCTAAGATTAATACATTTACTTTGAAATGCTTCCATATACACTAATAATAATATTAGATGCGTATTTGCCGTATTTAGCATGTTTAATCACCATAAGGTAAAACCCTATCCTCTGGTGTGCGTGGCATTGTGTGATGGGACTTGGGTCTTATGGTGATTCCATTTTTTTCAAAAAAAAAAAAAACATTGCGTTGTTTTCGAGGTACTTATTTATTTGTTATGACACTTTAAATTATGCACTGCAATCCATTAGAGTAAACCCGTTCCGCGTTAGCGGCGTGGTCTTTGGATTTGCCTTATATCTACTAGTATTTTACTTAAGAATTCTCACACCAGTCCCACGACTGACCCATAGTTTGTTTCACCTTTTTGCAAACTTGGGTGCCCTCTTTTCCACACGGGCAGCCAAGTAGACAGGTTCATTCTTTGCTTGGAGTCTTTTCTTTGGAGCTGCTTATTCTCTCTCTTGGATTTGCTTTTGTGGAGAGGTGATGACTTGGAGCTTGAAGACATTTATCTTTTGTTTCTATGGCATCTTTTCTTTTCTTTTTAGACATCAAATTTATTTCTTTTCTGCAACTTGTTGTAATAGCTTAGATTCTGTGACTGTGGATTTTCTGTGATTGATGACATTATAATTTTCCGCTGCTATGATGTTATTACTCTATGAATTTCCTTTGCTATATTGTATCTGTGTTCTGTTTTATTGTATTTATGTTGTATTCCAAAAATGATTACTCCTGCTTTCACTCGTGGAAGTTTGGGGTCGTCACAGTTGGTATCAGAGCTTTGGTTTACAAAGCGGAATATAACATATTTATAATAATTCGTTTACGTAGAATCACTATATTCTATGGCGAACAGTTCATGAGATACATAATAGCCAGTCACTTTATCATCACCCTTTCCTTTATCCTTCAATCTTCTCTATCCCTTAGAATCACCTTTACCATTGTTTTGACTCTTTCCTTGATCATACGTTCGAAGAAGACTAAGTGAAGTGGCGATGCTCAATTGGCACATGTTTACGAAGGAACGAAAGGACCAACTTCTTCGGTGGAAAGCCTGATGTTATAAACGGTACCATCTCTATTAAAGATATTCTCTGTGTTTATTCTTCCTCTTCTATTTTTCTTTTTCCTTTTCGGGGACGAAAAGTTTTTAAGTGGGGGAGACTGTAACGACCCTGAATTTTGGGGCCAAGTTAAAATTTATTTTAAGTGATTTTAAATGAGTTTTGATATTTAAAATAATCTATTTTAAATAATAAGGATCACAAATTTGGTTCAAATCGAAGTTAGAATGAATAAATTAATTTTAATTATAAAAAGAGCTAGAAATAGCGTGGTAGTTTGAAAAGTCAAACTTGAACTTTGACTAACCATACAGGATGCAAAATTTAACGGATTTTAATAAAACCAAAAATATTAGAATCTATTTAAAAATATCTTTCCAACGAATCCGAAAAATCGAAATTTCATAGCGGAAATCAAAAGTTATGGCTAATTCAATTTTTAGAAAGGTCGGTGGGTAATTTGCATAGGACAAAAATGCTACTTTTCACATATGTAGGAATTTGAACTCGAAACCACTTCCATTGGTTTCAGAATGACATTTCTGCATTGAAAAACAGTAAACACTTATATGTTTCGAGTTTCAGAAATTATTTGTTTAAAAATGTATTTTTAATATTAAATATATTCGCCTTGAAAATAGCCATTTTTCAAAAAGTCTCAGAATCGAACGAAATTAATTTTGTTGTGATCGCATCGTCATAAGAAAGTCAAAAATAATTTTTCTAGATTTTTCTGAGTCCGTATGTGGTCCCGGTGAATTTCTGCGTACGTTTGAATTTAAAATAATGATTTATATTTAAAACTGAAAAACGAAGGCCAAGACGATCTCGTGGGCTGATGAGACATATCCAGATGAGTTCGGAACGGGGGCTAAATGGTATGAACGACAGTCGTTGGACCTGAATCGGAGTTCGGACCAAAACGGGCTTAAGCGGGCCAATTAAATAATGATTAATTTAACCTAATATTTTAATATAAAAACACTATTCACGTCCGTCTTCTTCCTCTTTGCTGAGCCGCCGAAACCCATCACTACTCAGAATTTCAAACTCCGTTTTCTCACTCATTTCTCAATGAAAAATCGCATACTTATACTCGTTTCGAAGAGATTCTCGAGCCCTACGATCTACGATAAGAATTACCACGAACCGTCGCCCGAATCTCCGCCACCACCACCCTCAACCCGCGCCCAAAACGCCCCCGCCGCCGCCACCTGGTGCGTGCGCACCTCTCCCCTTTCCCGGCGCAAGTCGGCCTCTCTTCCCCGGTTCTTCTCCAACAAACGGTGTCCAAATCCATCGCCTGTAGCTCCTGATTTTCTGATTTAAAGTTTTGAATGTTCTAAGGTAAAATTCACTTCAGATTTCCCCACGCTTTTAAGCGTTACACAGCCAGTTGTAAAAAGCTGATTTTTGATTTTGTGTATGAATTTGTATTCGAATCGTTCCAGATCTGAAATCGTCTTGAATTGGAACACCGAATCTGACCGAACCTGAATCACCTCTCTGACTAGACCACTGTGAGAATTTATTTTTAATATAATTTAATTAATTAAATTATTATTATTGTTGTGTTATGTGTAATTGAACATCAAACAAGTAGATTTGTGATGAATGTTGCTATGGGATGGATTCAAATTGTTGTGATTCTATGATTTTAGATCCGTTATTTTTTAATCATAGATCTGTTAATTAAAAACATAGATCAGTAGGAAAAAATGAGATTTTTCCTCGTTTAAATTGCTGATGGTTGCTTGTGATATGTTTGTTGTTCATGTTATGCTAGATCCGTACTGAAGTTCCATATATTGTTGAATGATATTTGCGGTAAGAAAAAGTAGGAGAAAAAAAAAACTTATTTTTGTTTATAAAAAAGAGAATAAGAACAAAAACTTATTATTATTATTTTTTATAAAAGAAGAAAAAGAACAAAAATACTCCCTTTTGATTAAAGAAATACATGAAAACAAAATTTACATTTTGTTAAAGAAATGAATAAGAACAAAAATATACATTTTTGTTTATAAGATGAAAAAGGAACAAAATATACATTTTTGTTCAAAGAAAAGAATGAAAACCAAAATTCACATTTTTGTTTGCATTGGATTGAATAAACAAAATTAGCATTTTGTTTGCATTGAGAAGAATTAGATAAAATATACATTTTTGTATATTAAGAGTGAATTAGCGAAATAAGTATATTTTCACAATGCAAACATGACATTAGAATAAAAATTCATTTTTGTCAATGTAAAGTTAGCAACAAAAATCATTTTGTCAATATAAATGAAGTTGGCGACAAAATCATTTTTGTCAAATAATGAAGTAGTGATATAATTATATTTTGTCAATGTAAAAGAAAGACAAAATATACATTTTGACAAATGTAAAGAATGACATGAACCGTATGTGTATGCTATGATATAAACCATTGTATGTTAATGAATATATTTGGTTCATTATATAAAAAGAAGAAAGCACTGTATGTGAATGACTATATTTTTGTTCACTATAAAATAGAATATGGCATTATATGAAATGAACAATATTTGTCATAAATAAGAAATATTTGCATTGTATGAAAATAGCATATTTGTTAATATTAATATAGAAAATTTGCATTGCATGAAAATAGTGATTTTGCAAATTTAGTAAAAAAATATAAAATGCATTGTATGTATAGTATTTTTTGTCAATTTAGAAAAGTATAAAATGCATTGTATGTATAGTATTTTTTGTCAATTTAGAAAAGTATCAAATGCATTGTATGTATAGTATTTTTTGTCAATTTAGAAAAGTATAAAATGCATTGTATGTATAGTATTTTTTGTCAATTTAGAAAAGTATAAAATGCATTGTATGTATAGTATTTTTGTCAATTTAGAAAAGTATAAAATGCATTGTATGTATAGTATTTTTTGTCAATTTAGAAAAGTATCAAATGCATTGTATGTATAGTATTTTTTGTCAATTTAGAAAAGTATAAAATGCATTGTATTTTTTGTCAATTTAGAAAAGTATAAAATGCATTGTATGTATAGTATTTTTGTCAATTTAGAAAAGTATAAAATGCATTGTATGTATAGTATTTTTTGTCAATTTAGAAAAGTATAAAATGCATTGTATGTACAGTATTTTTTGTCAATTTAGAAAAGTATAAAATGCATTGTATGTATAGTATTTTTTGTCAATTTAGAAAAGTATCAAATGCATTGTATGTATAGTATTTTTTGTCAATTTAGAAAAGTATAAAATGCATTGTATGTATAGTATTTTTTGTCAATTTAGAAAAGTATAAAATGCATTGTATGTATAGTATTTTTTGTCAATTTAGAAAAGTATAAAACGCATTGTATGTATAGTATTTTTGTCAATTTAGAAAAATATAAAATGCATTGTATGTATAGTATTTTTGTCAATTTAGAAAAGTACTAAATGCATTGTATGTATAGCATTTTTGTCAAGTTAGAAAAATATCAAATGCATTGTATGTATAGTATTTTTGTCGAGCTAGAAAAGTATCAAATGCATTGTATGTAAATAATATTTTGTCATGTTAGAAAATATTAAATGCATTGCATGTGAAAATAGTGTTTTTGTAATGTTAATAAATAGAAAAAGCACCGTATGTAATATTAACATTATCTTTAATGTTAATAGATATAAAAAGCACCGTATGTAATATTAACATTATCTTTAATGTTAATAGATATAAAAAGCACCGTATGTAATATTAACATTATCTTTAATGTTAATAGATATAAAAAGCACCGTATGTAATATTAACATTATCTTTAATGTTAATAGATATAAAAAGCACCGTATGTAATATTAACATTATCTTTAATGTTAATAGATAGAAAAAGCATCATATGTAATATTAACATTATCTTTAATGTTAATAAATAAGAAAAGCACCGTATGTCAAGAAGGATAATTTAATCATAGGATTCATATACATTTATTTTCAATGTTATTAAAAAGAAAATGAAGTGTATGTAAATTTGACATCATTTACAATGTTATTTTACAAGAGGATTCACCGTATGATTGATTAACATATTTTTAATGTTAAAATAAAAATATCTACTCCATATGGTATTAACATCATCTTTAAATGTTAAAAATAAGAAAAACTTTCATCGTAGGAAAATTTCATTTTTGTTAACGTAATAAAAAGAGAAATCCACCGAATGCTATTTACATTATTTTATAAGTATAATATAATTGAAATTCATAGCATGATGAAATTAACATTGCTAATGTTAATGTAATAAAGGTAATTTCACCGTAGGATGTAATTAATATTTTTTTTAAATGTTAATATAAAAAGAAATTTATGCCGTAGGATAAGATGTTCATTATTTTATAATGTATATAAAAGAGAAAAATGCATCGTAGGAAATGTACATTATTATTATTTTTATGTTAAATAGAAAGGTAATCTACATCGTAAGATGAAGTGTACATTATTTATAATGGGAATAGAAAGGAAATTCCATCGTAAAATAAAATTTCATTTTAATGTAATTGAAATTAAAAATGCATTTAAAAAGAGAATTAACTGTAGGATGAGTTACATTATTTTATAATGTGAATTAAAAGAAGAATTGCACCGTAGGATGAGAATAACCTTATTTTTAATTTTAATTTTAAAAAGAGTTTAACGATAGGATTAATATACATTATTTTTAATGTAGATAATAAAAGAAAGTTTAATCAGAGGATAAGTTACATTATTTATAATGAAAATTAAAGAGAATTGACCGTAGGATTGAATTATATTATTTTAATTAAAAGGTAATTTAACATAGGATGAGTTACATTATCTTAATGTAAATTAAATGTAATTTACATCGTAGGAAGTTAACTTTTATGTTAAATGATTAACATTAAAGAAGGATTACAACGTAGAATGAGTTAACATTATTTTTTGATGACAATATATAAGAATGCGACATGTAAATGCAAGTTTACATTTTATTCATTGTAAATAAGTAAGAATGTGACATGTAATTGCAAGTTTGCATTTTATTAAATGTAAAGAAAACAAGAATGCGATATGTAATGAAAGTTTACATTTTAATTAATGTAAATAAAAATATGATTTTGAGAATGCATCGTTGAATAAGAAGTTTGACTATTTTAAATAATTAAAATAGAATGAATTGTTAATAAAAATAATTATTAACAAATAAGAAGGATTTTCAAATAAATATATATGTATATACATACGAGGATTGTTTGGGAAGTCCGAGATATTCTCATCCCAAATTTATCCAGCGGCGTTAAAGATCGAAGTAAGAAGACGAAGCATGAAGACCGTAAATCTTCCCTCGAATGGACAGCAATCGAGACCCTGAATTGACTTGCTACCAATTCATGGGTCAAGGTCATTGCCCAGACGTACGTGTTGGTTTCACGGATTTGACTTTCGTTCAGACCCAGAGCATAAGTTTAAATGGATGGTGTGTCTGACATCGTACTTCGTTATATATCATATTGTTGATTTTCTGTTAATATATAAATATTGGTGGTGGAGAATTTATTCTCTACTTAACACCCGTTTATGTATTGATGGAGAAGCAATGGTATGGTATGGAGTGACAGTGTGGCATACTAAGATGCAATGATCAAGGTTTATTGTTGAAAAGCAGAACCTTGTGGAGACGATCAAAGCATGGCCTGTTTAGGCGTAGCTTTGTGTAACGGGACTTCGCGAGCCTCACACACCGGTTGAGTCAAAAACGGGCGAAGGGAACGCAGGGAAAGCAGCACGTTTCTTTCTAGCTAGAAGTAATGTCAGGGACCTCCCAGTGCTGATACTTTACTTATGTGGATGATGGAATGTGGCGCGCCTCGGATAGGTCCTATAGGACCGGGAAACGTGTGCTTAGGAATAACTAATCCTCTAAGCTGTATGTGAGGACCGGCCCTGCCATTTCCAAGGGTTAACTGCGGGTAATCCTGAGGCACTAGCTAGAGTGTCTCGAATCGGTAAGGAGCTCCGCTCTAGCCTTGACTCATGATGGAAACCAAAATCCAAATACGAACCGACGAATTTGATTGTATTACTAGTACAAAGGCATAGTATATGGTACCTATGCTTCCTAAGATTAATACATTTACTTTGAAATGCTTCCATATACACTAATAATAATATTAGATGCGTATTTGCCGTATTTAGCATGTTTAATCACCATAAGGTAAAACCCTATCCTCTGGTGTGCGTTGCATTGTGTGATGGGACTTGGGTCTTATGGTGATTCCATTTTTTTCAAAAAAAAAAAAAACATTGCGTTGTTTTCGAGGTACTTATTTATTTGTTATGACACTTTAAATTATGCACTGCAATCCATTAGAGTAAACCCATTCCGCGTTAGCGGCGTGGTCTTTGGATTTGCCTTATATCTACTAGTATTTTACTTAAGAATTCTCACACCAGTCCCACGACTGACCCATAGTTTGTTTCACCTTTTTGCAAACTTGGGTGCCCTCTTTTCCACACGGGCAGCCAAGTAGACAGGTTCATTCTTTGCTTGGAGTCTTTTCTTTGGAGCTGCTTATTCTCTCTCTTGGATTTGCTTTTGTGGAGAGGTGATGACTTGGAGCTTGAAGACATTTATCTTTTGTTTCTATGGCATCTTTTCTTTTCTTTTTAGACATCAAATTTATTTCTTTTCTGCAACTTGTTGTAATAGCTTAGATTCTATGACTGTGGATTTTCTGTGATTGATGACATTATAATTTTCCGCTGCTATGATGTTATTACTCTATGAATTTCCTTTGCTATATTGTATCTGTGTTCTGTTTTATTGTATTTATGTTGTATTCCAAAAATGATTACTCCTGCTTTCACTCGTGGAAGTTTGGGGTCGTCACAGCGTTGATCATCGAAGACGGCTAGCTTCAGATTCCATCTTGGAACTTCATTGCACTGGATCTAATTCGAAGATTTTCTTCGGTTTCTTCTCAGATCTTGATTCTTCGTGTCCTCGCCACAGATCTACAAGCCTCCAGCCAAGTTTGACGATCATCACAAACTCTTGCCTTCAACGGAGACCTGGATCTTCACCGTATCTACTCCAATCCAAAGTTCGCTGCGAGTGCTTCGTTCTTCAGATCTGAGCCAGAATGCCATGCTCTTATATTGACGTCGATGAAGATTTTGGACTTTGATCAGATTGCTTGATAGTCGGCGCGCGTGCTCATATGAGAACAATGGTGAACTTGAACTCGAAATCCAGTGCAGGCCCCTCTAAATCGAAATTGCTTCATGCTTGCCAACCCCCGATCTCTCTTCAACACTAAGATCCGATCATTCCATGCCACTTCCACATGTTCTGGGTCAATGTTTATTGGTCTCTTTAAGCTTAGAACATCATGAGTAGTCTTCTCGATTGATTGCGGCTTCATGTTCCAGGTTAAACTAGAAGCAGTGAATCCTGTCGATGTAGTTGAGGTGTTTGATAGAATGCCTCCTCACTTTTTCAAGTGTCACTGCGCTTTCTGTTCTCTCATTTGGGCTTGTTCAAATGTCACCTTTTCAAATGTTACTGCATGGATTTGCAATTCAGTTTGGTTTTGGGTAGCGATTTGATGTTTGCAAGCTGATGAACTTGCCGTCTTTCATGTTGACATATCGCTGCTCGTGATTTATTGTAGAATTTTCAGTGTTTGCAATTGGTCTTCGGCAGTCTTGAACTTGACTTGCAATTTTTGCAACAGATTTTTGTATCAAAACTACTTATAGCTAATGATTTGAATTCAACACTGTTGGTCAATGGCAAATGGCCTTTAGGCTTGTAGTAGCATGCAGTAGCTTCCTTAACTCACTGCAGATTGCAAGTGATGATGCGCGAGCTCACCAATCACCTACTGATGCCGTCCAGAACCACCCTTAGATCCAATCTCTGCTCAGCGTCAACTGCCGCTTAATTTTTCGAGCTTGTTCGTGATTTAAGATTCGAGTCAGATTTGCGGAATCAACTTCAAAGTCCTGACTATGTACATGCCAATTTGGTGTTTTTCATGCTGTCTGCTCACAGCTTTCCAATGATACGTGGACTTTTGCATTGCTCGTTCGCAATCAACTTGGTCGGAACTAGAGTGACTTGTCATCACTGTGCAATTTCTCTTCGTCGCAATCCGGTCAACAATAATTGAAGGTGCTGCTTCCTTCCATTTTTCATGTCAACTGTTTCATGTTAATCAAAAATAATTAAGATTTAAAAAAAAGAAGAGGGGGAAGAAAATATGCACTATTTTTAAACACTATTTTTAAATATATGCAGCTTCAACAACTTTCATGCTAGGTGCTTAAGGATTCTTCATTGACAGACCATACACAAGCTTCCCTGTTTTTTCTGTTGATACTTAAAGTTTATTCTTAGATGGTTTAGTGTTGAGCGATTAAGCACCATGTTGAATGTGTTCTCAAAGATTTAAGGATAAATCTTGGAACTCTTGCAGTCAAACATTCTTCTATTGGAGAATTTCATTGTTCATAGCATGCATTAACAATGATTCTTTTAAAATGTACGTTCTCCAATCTATTTTCCATCATTAATATTATATTGTTAATCATTAATTTAAAGGGTATGTTCAATCATTCATTTAAAAGGTGTGTGCATAGCATGCGTTAACATATCTTTGTCTACAGTGCATGAGTCAACTTGATGATCATTCCACTAATTATTCAAGTGCTTGAAGATCATTCCACTAATCATACCGCTAAGTACTACTAATATTCGTATAACTATTGACTTATTAACACAAACTTTTAGTTATTTTAATTCGATTAAATTTATAAACACACATTATGTGATGCTGATGAGATACAAGATACTACAGATTAGATGAGGATGGCAGGGAGGCAGGGATGTTCATGTCAAACTGATATATGGGAATGGAAGGCAATGATATAGGTTACTCTTTCAAATAATATCACTCAGTTTTGAATAACATTGTGTTTGAACCTAATTTTATGCATATTTTTCTAGTGTAAAATTGAAGTACATGTAAAATTTTGGTTTCTAACAAACACACCTATAAGTGCCCAGCAATTATAGAATAATCAAGTTGAATCGTTGCTTTGCTATTTTGTTGTGGGCTAGCACCGCATGATAGGAGTACAATGTCCATTGTATTTTTTCATTAAGATCTGAAATTCTATTATCAAATCTACTGGCACTTAGTATTTATGTACAATTATATTTATTATTTATAGGAATAACATTTTTCCAGTTTCATTATTGCATCTTGGCTATCAGCTCTTGTTGAAAAATATTGTTAATGATGTTAATGTGCAAAAATTGTTCTTGAAATAGTGAATCCTTATTTTATTGTAAGGTGAGGTCATATACCAACGTTCTTCTTTGGACCTTCAAATTTTACGTGTTTAACGTTGATGATGCACGGTATGTATTATCAAATAGCTGGAGCTGTAGTTATGATTCCTTTAATTTTTATTCGTAACATGCATAAGGATATTTAACAATATGCTCTGCTAATTTCAGGTACGCGGATGTTTTTCCATATTCTAACTTGTATTCTGTGATGTTATTGAATAAATCAGAAAGAAAGGAGTCATGAGTTCTGCAATGAGAACATATGAAGCATGCAAGGTAAATCTGGTGGGTTAGTATGTTTGCATGCAAATCTATAATTGACGTATGTGAGGTTTCAATTAAAAATTCCTAGAATGGACACCTTTACTGATGCTGCTCATACTCGAGGTCTTCCACAAATGGTTGATATTTTCTGCTAGTCTCCATTGATAAATAGTCCTTGAAAGCATAAATAAGTGTGATGCAAATATCAGAACAGAACTGTTCAGTGGTATTTTGCTTGCTGGTGGCACTGCATCAATGCAACAATTAAAAGTGCGGTTAGAGAAAGATTTCACAGAAGCATGTAGCTCTTATGTTCTTGTTGTATTCAGCTGAAATTGTGATGTTATTTGTTAATAAAACACTCTTATGTACAAAAGTGGTACTACAAAATTTTTAATTAGAGTGTTGTATTTGCTTTCTTCTTATATAACATTTGCCTTCTTTACTATTGCATTTGATTTTTTTTATGTTGCATTTCAAGATAGTGGTGTTGCATTACATTATACAGCGGTGTTGCATTTGAATTTTTTTATTAATTCCATTGTGGTACGACACGTGGGCCCCACAACTGACGTGGCGTTTGACACGTATGCAGCTGATGTGGGAAGCTAATGTGGCGTGTGACGTATGAGCAACTTATGTGGAAAGCTGACGTGGCCCCATTATTGTGACCTAGCAGCTAATGTGCTTAAGGCAACATTGTATGTTGTTGCATTACATGCATATACTGTTGCAATAGGATTAAAATGCAATGCTTTCTTTCCGTGGCTGTAGATGGACAAAAGTGTTGCCTTAGAGGCCTAATGCAACGGACGCGGATGTCACGCCCCTGGTGTTGCCTATTTGAAAAAATGGCCTACGACAACACTTTTTTGATCTACGACCACATAAAAATAGTGTCGAATATGCCCACTTTTGTAGTAGTGCTCTAAGGCGTACCCCTAACTCTATCAATCTCCCGCATGCATTTTTGGTATATTATGGAACCTTATTCCAATTTCTCCATTCGTTTTCCTCAAAACTAGTTGAGTTAATCACTCAATAAATAGGAAATTATCTACATTGTCACTCAACTCATTCTGCGGCTATAAACTGTTTTATTATGTGGAATGACTTAGAGTGTGTATTTCGACTTTTGAAGGCCACTAATTTTGTTTAAGAACTATATGTGATAGTATTATCGCATAATAATGTTGCATAAGTCTCAACATTCTGAATTGGCTCAGCTATAAATTTAAGTTTATATTTATATACGTTTCTTTATTGGTGCATATTCAAGGCAATTTACTCAGCCTTTTCCATTGAATCAACCGTAATATTTCATTTGTAATAATTCAAAATTAAAGATTCTTATTTAATTTATTATTGGCATATTGTACTCAATATCACTTAGGTTAGAACACTCCTAATAAGGAGTTTATTTGTGTAAACAATTCTAGATTACTTTGTAAATACATAAGAACACATAAAACAATCATTTAGTGATATCAATTTGGATTTGATTTTTTTCATATATCAAATACATAAGCATATTATGACATCTTAAAAAAAAAAATTGATAATTTCTGTAATGGCCCGCAAATCCGTACTCTTTGAGTTGACTAAATACACCACATGTCCAACCTAAATTGCACAGAAAAACAGATCATTATGGGTAAAGAAGAAAAATGTAGAAGAAGAACAGAAATAACAACACCGTATCTCACATCGCAGCGGAATAAAATAAAAAGTGTGTATATATATAACAGCTTTTAAGTAAAGAATTTTGTACCGTATATGCATACCATCATCAGAGTACAACACAACACATATCAACAGAAATAAACAGTATATATCTAACGCTGAAGCCTCATGCTCTAGGCACCTCCAAGGGTATCTGCAACATCTGAACTACTTGACTGCCCGTACAAATTTGGGCACCCAACTGTTTAGGGTAAAAAAAACAAATAAACTCTGAGTCAGTCATGGGACCGGTGTGAGTAAACTCTAGTCACTTGATATACCTTTAAAAATCCTTTTGCAAGAAAAGATAATCGTAAGACTGATCCACATATAAACGTGGATGGTTTTTACCTTACGATAACCCAAAACATTCTTTGTATCAAGACTATTCTGATATTACAATAGTGTCTAAATCAAATAAATAGCTATCTAGCGGAATTCTTGTATCTCACGCTCCACATACATAGTATACAATAAAAAAACCGCGAGTGCTTATTGGAGAATGGATTTCCAACTATGACAAGGTATGAAACCACCTTCCGATAGTGTGTTTATAGAGAGGAATACACTGGGTTCAACAAGAACATCTTGCAACCCGGCCACACATGACCGACCACTCATTCCATTTGAGTGTACCAAATGTATTATCACCAACGGTTGTGATCAACAACCATTACCGAAGCATACAACAGTGATGGAATAAGAAGGAAATGAATTTTGTCTAGATTAGGTGATAATACACCCTAATGGGTGCGACCCACATAACCATGATGCCTACCCAATTTTTTTCATTTCATGGTCGATGAGGCCTGAGGCTACGATTACGTTTTTGACATCACATTCAAACTTTAAATGCCACATTGTTGTATCCGTCGATCACTAATTGAATTGCACAAATACACACTACTACAAAACATGTCATTTGTGTCGGTTGTTAACCCCTTTTTGCTTTTTTTTTTAACAACAGTCACAAATGCAGACATCACAACAGACATACACTTTTTTGCTACTGGTGTCCAACCATCGCAGAAATTATGTCATTTGCGACTGTTTAAGTCAATAACAGTAGCAAGAATAAAACAAATTTGCTATACAAGAGCAGTCCTCTACGACTGTTCACACGCATAATAGTAGCAAAAAATTATTTTTTTTGCGACTGTTTAAATGATAACAGTAGCAAAAAGATGACAATGTTGCAACACCATAGCAGTCTTCTGCGATTGTTTACGTCCATAACAGTAGCCAAAAAATCCTGTAACTAATAACAATGAAGTGAATTCTTCTGCCTTGAAAGATAACCAACTAAAAGGCAATCAATATTGCATGGTCAATTCAAATTAGTAACTGAAACACGGTCAATACTGACAATTGAACTCAAAATTACATCACATTGACTTGCCAAACACTAGTAACAATATAAGCACCTCTCCAATAGAAAATGATGTGTAAATTCAATCATTTCACTCAAAGGCAGTCGTTATTACCATTAATTTTTTTTCCACTTCAATCATTTCAACCAGTATTAAGAAATCCAATAAAATAGGTAGGTGCAAATAAAAAATCAATTACAAATTCATATAAGACAGGTTTTCTTCATTCCAATGGGCTTAGAAGGTAAGTAAGGCAACAGTAACATGAATATTTTTAAATTGGTAATTATACCTTGATTACGCCAGTAGTGTAGTTTCCAACTTCAAAATTTAAATTGCAAAAATACTCCATAAAATTTCAAAAAGTAACCTAAAATGATACATGTTGTAAAGGTATATATAGATATGAAAAAAGTTAAAGTTTGAACAAATGTGAAATTTTAATTTGATTTACCTGTAGATTCATTAAATATTAATTAATGTTTTTGTTATCATGGGAAAGAATGCAACAAATTATACAAAAGTAAATACAGGAAAGAATGATAAATACTAAGACTTACAAATGTTGTTTAACAATTGTCCATGATTCAATTTTCATTTAGTATATTAAAAATTCACTTCTAACTTAAGTACTTAACATCAATTTCGAATTTAGAATGGCATATATGTTATTATCATTCATAAAATGAACACAACCTAAGAAGAGTAAAAAAAACCATACAAAAATTAATACTGATAATAAATTTAGCAAAAACAGTGTAATTACTCACATGCTCTTTCTGTTAAAAAAGAAATACCAAACATTGTTGAGGTACATCAAATCACTCGATTAGCTTCTTGTCTTATTATTTAATACTAATCTTGTAAGGAAAAATGAAGCTAAGGAAAACACAAAATCTTATCAGATTTTCAGCCTGTAGACATTATTAATCACCTCGGTGAAGGGAATTCAAGCTCAATTTTACATTAACCCCGATTTCTGAAACAATATCAATTATAGAAGGATATTACAATTACTTCAATATTGACAAATACAATCATATAAATGTAGGAGATTCAAATAGTTTCTCTCTACAAATCATAGACTTAAATCGATCTGCATCAAGGAAGACAACAAATACGTATTAGAATACGAAAATTAAACCTGATGTTTCATAAATAATTTAGCAAGACCCATGAGTAAAAAAAACCATTTAACAATTACATTATTTATGTTATTTTACCATTTCTTACATCTTAAATTGAAAGACATAAAGATATCACTATATCAATGTTGAGGGATCTAGGTTCTACATATGTATCTACTTATAAAGCTATGAAACTAAAAATTGCTTACTAATAAACTCGTATTATGCATGAAGCTGTTTGTAGTCATTTATAAGAATAAACTTTTTAGGTAATAAACTGAGTATTACAATCGATCATATTTGTTTACCAACATTTTTCTATTTGAATTTATAAGGTATTAAGCGATGTGTTAAGTACTATCATGATGAAGCAATACTATGGGAAATAAAATTGCAGTTTTATGGAGATTGTATTCAAATATACTTCCAGCATTTGTAGTTCTGAAAAAGATAAAGGAACAAAGTTTCACAGTAGAAGAAAATGGGAACAAAAAACAAACTAATGGAAATATTGTGAACAACTAAATTTACTAACTTGCAGTGTGGGCTCAACAACAACTCAGTAGGCCATCTGGTGGATTTGGGATGAGCAAAAGCTGGGAAGCCATCGGAAAAGAGTAACTAAGAAAGATGGAGAACGACCAATGGTTAATTTGACGCAGCCCCAATGTGAAGCAAACCAAATATTTTAAGCTAATAATTTCTTTATAAATCATTGTAAATATGTGCATAATTAAATGCAAACTAAAAAAAATAGATAAATAGATAACTAAGGTTAGGACAACTAAGGTATGAATTTAACAGAAAATCCACATGAATCCCATTCTATCTAGGGTGAAGTTCAGCATAACCTAACTCTAGTTTGGCCATCTATCCAACCCAATCAAACACATAAAATACGACTAAAACCCGATTATCGCCGAAGTAAATTAAGTAATCATGCAAGTTAAATGCAAGGACTACCAACATATAATACCACTACAAAATACCTTTTATATGATAACAACAATTCAGTTTAACACTTTCGTACTCGTAATGATTACAACTTTAGATGCAGTTTAAAAAGTTTGTGTTAACACTACAGAAGTGCACCCCATTCTAACTACTGAGTTCTGCACAATTAAACTAGAAAATAATCAGACCTGCAATACTCATGATGTTAATGAAAGAACACCAAAAGAAATTCAAACGGTAATGTGCATAAATGAGATACCAAGGCATAATAATATTTAAATGAGTATATTCTATATTCTATATAACATGCATCCTTTACATTGGATCATAACCCATTTCTTGGACGTTTAGGTCAGATTATGGGTTGAAAAAACCAACTACTATAATATAAGAAGGTGTAAACCATGGAGAAAGTGAAGGTCATGATGTTGGAGTTTAGTGATGAGGAGGTCGTGAAGGAAGTTGTGAAGGAAGTTCAAGCAAAAGGTAGCAATAAGGAAATGGAGTTGCTATAGGTGTTGGAGCTGGAGTTGTATGGAGTTATTGGTGGCTGAAAAAGTACAACAATTTGTTATAGTAAATAAATAAATACATAAAACTGAAAGCAAAGGAGATTGGAGGAGGTAGGCTGGACATGCGACGGTTCTGTTGTTTGGAACTGAGAACATAACAAAAATAATACATGCACAAAACAACAAAAGATGCAAGATGATGGAAAATAGAAAACTATGAAGACAACCCGACTGCACAAACTGATATGCAAAAGAAAAGCACAAAAAATGCACAAAACAAATGCAAGAGAATAGAAACAAAACACAAAACTGAAAATAATAATAGTGAAATAGATGAAATGTAACAGAGTAATGCAAAATGATTTTTATCTAATGAAAAAATAAAGTGGTCAAAGGAAGACGGATGAACAATGAGAATAGGGAACAGTGGAATGCATAATGAACAATGCGATGTAAATGTAGTGCAAATGAGAATTCCTCAAATGATTTTTTTAATGGAAAATAACACTTCAAAAAAAACAAAAGATGTACAAATAAACACAACATAATGTACAAAAATGGTAGGACAAATCACACAAAATGAAATGGAAACAAATGTTAATAAAAAAGGTGGAAAAAAGTGAGAAAATGCACAACATTGTTATTTTTCCTTTTCCTAATGAAAACTAAAATATAAGTTATCATATTTCAAGTATGAATATAAGTAAAATATAAATTACCTTTTGCCACTATGTATATTGGTGCTTAAATTTGTAAACCATCTAAAATAATGGAAATTTTTAGCAATGTTTGAATAAAATTACAATTTTTTTCAATCTCAATTTCTGAATAAATTTAAATGAGGTTAATTTTAAGTAAAATATAGTCGCAAAGTAAATTTGTTTGTGAAATGTTCACTAAAGCTAAAACCAAAAGCTTAATCTTTTACTTAACCGATAGAAATTCGAAACATTATACTTATTGCATACACAATACCAATATTGTGAGTATAAACAAATGACATAAACCGAGCCTTGGTTACATCAAATTAGATCATTTTATACTAATAATTGTTTTTGAAGCTTGGTTGAATCTATGGTTAGTACAACTTCAGATTACATGGTTGATGATTAAATTGTTGGTCAATGAAAATACTTATAAAACAAACGCCATACATCAACCAAAAATATGGAATATACATCACATAATCAATATCATATGCGTTTTCATTGGTGAATTTGATTGTCGCAATGAATCTAATTGAACGTTCAAAGAGTTTATAACTGGGTGTTTAAAAATAGAAAGAATGATAGCCCATTGTAAGATAATCGCAAACGTACCAAATCTAAAGAGAACTTACGATACTTGTTTAATATCAATCTCACCTTTTGGTCAGCACTGGAATAGTGGAGAATAATAACAACCTGTTGATAAACGAAGGGTTTTCTTTGATTGGCACTAGAAGACAACTAGAAATAGGAGGATCATTTTCAAAACTAGGGTTTTGTTTTTGTAGAAACAAAGAAGGAAAAGATGGATTAAAAAACTGTTGGAAGTGAGAAGACACGTTTTCTTTTTGGCAATGAGAAGAAGGAAACGATATATTAGAAAAAAAATTGTTGGAAGTCATAGGAGTAAGAAAATTGTAAAAGATTTTTCTACTGATGTAAGAAATTAGTTGAAAATAACCATTATTTTGCTACTATCGTAAATAAGAACCGTCGCACATTCATTTTTAATTACTTCTCCCTCTATTGTTGTCATACTTGCTACTGTTGTCAAATCAAACCAGTCGCAAATAAATTTATTTGCGTCAACCAATATTCGCAAATAAGAAGTCCCAACAGATTGGTTTTGTAGTAGTGACACTCTAGGTGTTAAGCTAAAAGAAGTTACCTTATCCGCCACCATACACGGTATATTTGTAAAAACCAATGCACGTAATCATTGGAAATACTTTGTCAGATATTTGTCTATACAAGTTCGTTCTGAGACTGAACGAAACCAAAGACACTATCTCCATTAATCTATCTTAAGAATTTCTACCAAAATTAATAGAAAAAAGTGTGATGAAAATCCCTTCCTTTTAAATCAACCATAAACCACACAAGTCCGATCCAAATGGCAGAAATCCTCAAATCATTGTGGGATACGACACATCAGAACAAAACATAAAGAACATTTCAATGTTATTACAACAATTTTACATCAGAGTACAAGAATATATCAGAGTACAGATAACTGATTTACATCGGAAAAATATCAGAGAACAGTGATTTACTAAATGCAACAGAAACATAAATACATTCAGCGAAAGACTACAAAAATATTCCAGAGCGTAGCTCCAACCATAATCCAGGCTCCTGCTTAAAAAATATCTACAAAAACTACTAGCTGCCCGTATAGAAAATATGGGCACCCGGAGTTTAGGTGGGAAATAATAAACTTCGAGTTAGTCATGGGACTGGTGTGAGTACCAAACTAGTTATTTACTTTATTTTAAACTTGGGTAAATCACGGGACAATGCCGTATAACATGGAACACATTTTCTCCACATGAATACTAGTCATAAAAACTTGCTATGCTTTTTGAAAAATGAAGCTGTTATAAGACTCAAGTCCCATCACACAATGCAAGCGCAAACTGGAAGATAGAGTTTTACCTTATAATAGCCAAACATGCTTGACATGCAAAAATTCTCTTTTATTATTACTAGTGCATAATGAGTAAATCAATTTTGAAAATAAATGTATCAATCTTAGATGGCATAATACCTCATCCTATTATGTCGCCATATAGGTTTACAACTGAAAACGCAAGGTTCATATTGGAAGTTTGATTTCCATCAATGACCAAGGCAAAGGATCTTCCTTATTCGATTAGGATCTCATCTCTAGCAAGATATCCAGGATTCACATGCTTGTGCACCTTGGGTCAGCATAGTCGGTCCACCAATTCTCAAAGAATTAGGGTTACTCCTGAACATAACATTCCCCGGTCATATTTGATCGTCGTCCTGGTTGTATTTGACCATCATTTGAGGCACCTCTATCCATCATCTACATAAGTAAATTGCCTAGGATCCATACATGGAATTACTTTTTTCTAGAAGAGAACATATGTCCTTTCCCTGGCGCCCATCACCTTGTTTTCGGTCATTCCGGGTTGTGAGGCTTGCCGAAATCACGTCTCAACACAAAGCTACGCTATATCATCTATGCTTTGATCATCGTCCATAAAGATCTTCTTTTCAATGGAAGCTTTGTTAATTAACATCTTGGCATGCTACATTGTCAATTCACACATATTATCAATTACTATTAGTAATATAACCTTTGAGTTCATACGTCTCAAAGAAGGGTGTTACGCTAAGAGAATAAATTCTCCGCCACCTTAGGTATATCATCAATAGAAACTAATCGGTTATGTTATGAAATATGTAACAACCCGAAAAATCAAAACCAATTTAAAATTTTTATTTTGGCAATTTTAATGAATTTTGAATATTTAAAATGGATTAATTAAAATAATAATGACTGAAAATTTATTTTTGACAAAGTTAAAACGAATAATTTTATTTTGATTATATAATGAGCCTGAAATGGCGCGACAGTTCGAAATTCGATTTCAAATTTCAAATGAATATACAGATTTCGTTTTAAGTCAGAATTGAACAAAACCAGAAATATTTGAATCTGTTTGATGATATCTTTCTAACGAGTGTAAGAAACTGAGATTTCGTTTTATAAGTTGAGAGTTACGTCCAGTTTAAAATTCAGAAAGGTCGCTGTGGAATTTTTTTTAATATATATAAAAGCCTTTAAAAATGGAAATTTTGAAAACGACCTCCATTTTCGATGAAACAACTTTTGTTGGATCCGGGATGTCAAGTGTAGTAGCCCGTTACTTCCCCGTGAAGGAAAGCCCGGATTACCTTGAGAACAACACACAACAGAACGCAGACGGAAGAACATTTCATTATTATTACAACAATTCCATTAGATACAAGAATATACAGAGTATAAATGAATAAAATATATTCGATAAATATCAGAGATTACTATAAATTACATAGCAGCGGAAAAACAATAAAAAACACAACTGAAAGTAATGCACGGATACAGAGCTTTCCGAGCATCATTCCAGCTGTAAATCAGGATCCTGTGAATATAAATCTGCAAAACCAAAACTACTAGCTGCCCATGTCGAAAATAAGGGCACCCAGAGTTTAGGTTAAAACAATAAACTCCAGGTCAGTCATGTGACTGGTGTGAGAACTAAAACAGTTATTTAAAACTTTACTTTAAAAGAGAGTAATTCAAGGGACAACACCGTATAACACGGAACGGGTTTCCTCCCAAGAATACCAGTGCATAGAATAAACAGCGCAATGCTTTTCCGAAAAATGAAGCTATTATAAGACCCAGGTCCCATCACACAATGCAACGCAAGCCGGAGGATAGGGTTTTACCTTATAACAGCCAAACATGCTTGGTACGTTTAAAACAAATCATTTGATACTATAATAAGTGTGTAGTGTCAAAACAATTTCAATCATAAATATAAATCATAGACGGCATAAGTGCCCCATACCACTATGTCGCCATACTAGGCTCTACAAATAAAGCTGAAATACACGTATTGGAAATTGGATTTCCGTCATGAGTCGAGGCAAGGGGCAAGCTCCTCTCCGCTTCGAGACAGTCTAGCAAATACCTCGGGACTACACACTCTGGGTAACCCCTGGATGCTTCAGGGCCGGTCCTCACTTACGTTAGAGGATTATTTATTCCTGAACACACGTTTCCCGGTCCTTACAAACCAATAATCGAGGCGCCTCATCCAACAACCACATAGGTGAAAAGTATATAAATGTCAGGGCTGGTAAGTCACTGACACCACCAAAGCTAGAAAGAAACGTCGTGCTCTCCCTGCAGTCCTTATCCCGTTTTTGACTCATACCGAGGTGTGAGGCTCGCGAATTCACACTATACACAAAGCTACGCCACAAAGGCCGTGCTTTGATCATCAACCACAAGACTTTGCTTTTCAACAGAAGCCTTGATCTATGCAACTCAGTGTGCCACACAGGCAATTCATGCCATGCGATTGATATCTATCGATATATAACCTCTAAGCTCGTACGTCTCAGAGAAGGGCGTTAAGTAAGAGAATAAATTCTCCGCCGCTAAACAGATATATATTTAACAGAAATCAATCAACACAGAATAAAATCCAATGTCAGACACACAATCCATTTACAAGTTCGTTCTGGGTCTAAATGAAACCGGAGGCACTTTCCTCGCATATCCATCCATCTCCAAGTACGTCTGGACGACAACCAACTGATTCCCTCATCTTGGGTGTACAGCCCAATCAAGATCATCAGTAATCACCCAAACGATGTGAAGACTTCCGGTCTTCAACCACCGTCTTCATCTTCGACATATCGTCGAATCAGTTATTTAGAATGGGTATAAACCCGGACTTTCCGAACAACCCACGTATATTAAAACAAATGTTACACAAACACAACATACGCCTCATTCCAATTCAGCAGCCACTAACCGCAAATTTCATATTCTTAGGGAAAGGTTCCCATTAATTTTATCCAAGATAAATTCTTTAAAATTTATCCTTTAATCTTCCTTTGGATGTCATTTCAAACCAAATTATGGTTTTCCAAACTAGTCGAGATTAGCGAACCACACCGAAGTAATTATTTATTTTATTTCCCAACCCCAACCTATTCATCCCATGAAGCAAAACTGGTAATACTCCATATCTAACACCACAGCGTTGTCGGTAAAGTTAATTACCATTTCACGTTCAAATCTAATTAAAGATTTAACTATCGCTTTGGAGCAAAACTGGTAATACTCCATTATCGCTCAATTTCTAAATTTGATAATTTAGATTATCAATTCACATTTCAATCTAGTTGCAGATTCATTAAAACTCCTTTTACTGGGTTAAAGAACTGTTGTTATTTAAAACACAGTTCACGACAAACCCAAATCACATTCTATTTATTATCGGGTTAAAGAACAAATGTTATTTAAAACACCGTTCACGATAAACCCACAAACCAATTCTGTTTATAACCCATTTCAAATCCAGTTTATTTATTTCAAAAATAAATGGATTTTAATTTTAGTTCAAAACTAGTTCATTTCGATAAAAATCTATTTTTATCTTTTCAAATATGGAGTTTTACATCCCAAATTTTCTCAAATCATTTCTTATGATTTTTCACAAATTATTACTATTTTTAATAATTTTATCAAGGCCCGTACAGTCGATTTCCATCGACGACCATCGAACTGCACCTATAGCGACCTTTTTCGAATTTGATTTGGACGTATCTCCAAATCCAACCGTTAGATTTTGAATTTCTATTATTCGTTAGAAAGCTCATTTCGATACGAACCCAACGGTTCTGGTTTTAGGAGAATCCGACGGTCGGATCTTCCGTAGTGTCCGTTTGAAATAAATGGTCGAAATTCGCGAACTGCCGCTGCGCGGCGCGTTCTATTCAGGCCATTATATTATATATATAATATATATTTCGTCGATTACTATTTAAAACGAATTTTATAAATAGTTTTGAATTCATTTCAAAAACATTTTCAACTTCCATTTCAATTCAAATCAAAATTGAATTTTTCTATTATAAATCCTTTTTACTTTCATTTCTATTTGATTTCAATTCAAACCGATTTTAATTCGATTCGAATCCATTTTCTTTTCAATTCAATTTGATTCGAATTCGTTTTCTATTCAATTCATTTCGAAATCGTTTTATATTCAATTCATTTCGAAATCGTTTTATATTCAATTCATTTCGAAATCGTTTTATATTCAATTCATTTCGAAATCGTTTTTCAATATTCATTTTAAAATGAATAAAATCGATATAAATATCGTTCACGTCAAAATGGCGTCAATCTAATCAACACGGCTTCATATATTTCTATTTTCAAATATTCTATTTCAAATATTTCTTTTTCAAATATTTCCTATTCAAATATTTCTATTTCAAATATTTCTATTTTCAAATATTTCGTTCAACACATGACTAATCTCAACGGATGAGTACTGTCAACACATGAACCTTTATTTTATATTGATAAAGATGTAAATTTTATTATTAAAATATTTCGTTCAACACATGACTAATCTCAACGGATGAGTACGGTCAACACATGAACCTTTATTTTATATTGATAAAGATGTAAATTTTATTATTAAAATATTTCGTTCAACACATGACTAATCTCAACGGATGAGTACGGTCAACACATGAACCTTTATTTTATATTGATAAAGATGTAAATTTTATTATTAAAATATTTCGTTCAACACATGACTAATCTCAACGGATGAGTACGGTCAACACATGAACCTTTATTTTATATTGATAAAGATGTAAATTTTATTATTAAAATATTTCGTTCAACACATGACTAATCTCAACGGATGAGTACGGTCAACACATGAACCTTTATTTTATATTATTCTTTATTTTCTAAATTGGAATGAGGCCCAATCAATCACCATATAATATTAATTATATGGATTTTCATACATCACACGTATATAATAGCATTGAAAAACAATCAACCATCAACCAAAGTGCACTACACTGTATAAGCATCAAATATAGATATCTAATGCTTATAACAGCCTGTCAATCAATCGATCGACATATTTAATCAATCAGGATGAGTGAACTTCAAATTTCATCCCAACACCCGTGTGGGGTTTCAAACAATCAAACACATATTTTATTTGTGCAGTTGGGAGATGTGTAAAATTTATCGTCCCAATCAATGTCCTTCAAATAGGTGTACATAAAAAAACCATCCGGTTTGTAAATGGATATTTTATTTTATTCACATTCACTATATTCATATTCACGTTAAAAATTATATTTTTAACGATAAAACATTTTATTTTAACATATGAATTTCTATTCAGTTCATTTACACAATAAAAATGATATTTTTATTTTTCTAATATATTTTAGAAAATTTCGGCGGCATAACGGCACGATACTAGAAACGGGACGAGGCCTATCCTTATCCCCGGTCTAGTGAAGGCCCACGTCATTCACACATCAATCAATCCATTCCATTTCACCAAACAACTCAAATTTCAATCAAATAATCTAACCAATTTTTGCAATCAAACAAATAAGTCCATGGTCTGTGGACGATTGTGTCGGGTGCTACTAAACACCGTCTGCATCCTAGTATATATATAACTAGAAAAAGAAATTGAAGAGTGAGAAGTTCTCACTAATAGCTATCCAATACCACGACTCTTCATTAGAGAAATCATCGCCATTCTCGCCCTTTGTCGCTTTCGTTGCCCGTAGCCATTATATATATAAAAATCCCATTTTTATATTGTTATTCAATATATAAAAATCGAATTTTTACTTTGCTATTCAATATATAAAAATCAAATTTTTACTATGACGCTATACAGATAAAAATTCTATTTTTACATTGCTACCATATAGATAAAAATTATATTTTTACCTCGCTATTCTCTATATAAAGATTTCGCCTTTTCAAATATATCATTATAAAAATCACATTTTTATTTTTCTACACATATAAAGATGATATTTCTAATATTCCTATCATGTAAAAATTATATTTCTAATTCTTTACATAAACAAAAATCATATTTTTACATCTTCTACTTAGTAAAGATTATATTTTTAATACTTTAAAAATATAAAAATCATATTTTTAATACTTTAAAAATATAATAATCATATTTTTAACCTTCTACTAATATAAAAATCAAATCTTTATATTCGCTACTAAAAAAAAAATTATATCTTTAACATTTCTATAATGTAAAAATCGAGTCCTTTTTAATTTTAAAAATCTACCCTTTTCTATTTTATTATTTATTTTAAAATCTGAAAATAAAACAAGGTATATAATTTAAATTAAAAGAAAACAATACAAAATTAAACTTACAGCGTTCAGTCGGAAGAAGGGGGTTCGGATTTGCGGTTGGAGGAGGGTCTAGAGGCGACGCGGCGGTGCAGGCGGTTGCGGTGGCGGGCGGAGCAGGCGAAGGGGGGGGTCTGGGCGTTGCGGTCGAGGAAGAGCAAGGGGGAGGAGGAAGAAGAAGGGAGGGGGAAGAAGAGGAGGGGGCGGCAAGGGGTGGCTGCGCCGCCCTGGGCGCGGCGGCTCATCGGGGGGGGGGGGGAGGGCATCGATCGCGCCCCCCTTCCGTTTTTTTCTTCTTCTGAGAAATCGATTATATGAATTGGGGGGGTCAGTTTGACTGAGTTAAAGGTAGAAAGGGGTTTTTTTATTTTTATTATTTAATTATTCTTTAATTAATTCAAAAAGGTAACTTTTAAATTCGAACCCCAAACGAAACCCACCTTCTGTCGTCCATAGCTAATTACCCCCATCCCGAACACAATGGGATATGTATCGTAGGCTGGTTCGATCGTTACAATCAGTTTTCGTCAAAATCAACATATAACTCTACATATTGATTTCGAACGCGCATTTCAATTTACCGGGGTCACATACGAACTAGAAAAATTCCCGAAAAATATTTTCTAGCTTCGTATTGACGATACGGTCCTAACAAAACTAGTTTCGTTGAATTCTGAGACAGTTGGAAAAATGACCATTTTCCAGTCGATTAAAATCAACTGAAACTGGTCAAATGCGTTTTCCTTTGCCACGCTCACATATCGATTTGAAAAATTATGAAATTTGAAACCTAGCAATAATTTAACATCACGGACCCAACAAAAGTGGTTTCGTCGAAATCCGAGGTCGATTGCAAAATGTCTATTTTTAAGGGCCTGAATTCCATAGCGACTATTCAGAATTTTCAACTAGACATATCTTTTGATTCCCGCTATGAAATCTTGATTTGTCGGATTCGTTGGAAAGATATTCTCAAATAGATCCTAATGTTTTTGGTTTCACTAAAATCCGGATTGTTTTGCACCCGGTACATTCAATTGAAGTTTGAAATCGAATTATCGAACTACCGCGCCATTTTCAATTCCTTTTATAATTATATAAAAATATTTATATTCTAACGACGACGTATATAATATATACGTTCGAATTATATTCAAAATAAATTTCTCGTCGATATTTATTTAAAATTATCTATTTTAAATGTTCAAAATTCGCTAAATTTGCCAAAATAAAATTTTTAAACTGGCTCAGATTTTCGGGTTATTATAATCTCCCCCACTTAAAACTTTTCGTCCCCGAAAAGGAACAAAGTCGAAAGTGGTTTGATTTATCGACTCTATGTTCGATCTGGCTTCCATTCTCCAACTTTTCAGTTTCTGAGAATTTTCAAATTTTCCAAAAATTTGGCTAACACCCTAAATTTTCGAAAAATTTCGCCATAACCTCCCCTGCACCGGGGGCCACGGGAAAATCCCGAAATTGCCATACAGGCCTTCTGATCTCAAAAAGAAAAAGAAAAAGCCAAGCGGCTAGCCAATAGGCTCATAAAATCATCATCACCCAAACAAAACAGTAAATTATAGTAAACATGTACCTATTTGTCGGGCAAACAAATTTTATTCTCTGCTCTAGCCTCCTTGCTATGACCTGTTCAATGTAAGTATATGTATATGCAAGCAAATGTGACCAATTTTCAATACAATTCAATATTTGATGTAATTAGGCTTAATGGTTCAAAATTATCAACCAAATAAACAAACAACACAAACATCAATCAATTAGTGAATTAGAGTTTCAAATTCATAATTTTGATATATATAGTCAAAAATCATGTTTTTGATGCCAATTCACAATAATGTGTTCTAACTATATAAGTTTTGGTTCTCACACCAGTCTAATGGAAATATATAGAAAATCACACCTTCGTCACTCGAAAATAAATGCTGGTGATGGTATACTTCATCATCAGGACCATGTCCGGGCGACTAGAGTGTGACTCTATATCTATCTAATATATTAAAACTTCGAATATACGTTCATGACGCGTATATGCAAAACCTTTATATACTAGATTGTCCAAATTCAAAAGAAATAAATAATCAAATACGTTTAAAATGGTTTAAATTTTCAAAACAAAATTGTTTTCATTTGAAAAATATACTCTTCACACTCGTTCTAGGATACTACTGATCCTATCTCTAACGAGTCATTCTAATTGGATATTGCTAGTCCAATATCTGATGAATTCTTCGTATGGTTCTAATATGCCTTATTCTCGAGCTCTGTAAACCAAAGCTCTGATACCAACTGTAGTAGCCCGTTACTTCCCCGTGAAGGAAAGCCCGGATTACCTTGAGAACAACACACAACAGAACGCAGACGGAAGAACATTTCATTGTTATTACAACAATTCCATCAGATACAAGAATATACAGAGTATAAATGAATAAAATACATTCGATAAATATCAGAGATTACTATAAATTACATAGCAGCGGAAAAACAATAGAAAACACAACTGAAAGTAATGCGCGGATACAGAGCTTTCCGAGCATCATTCCAGCTGTAAATCAGGATCCTGTGAATATAAATCTGCAAAACCAAAACTACTAGCTGCCCGTGTCGAAAATAAGGGCACCCAGAGTTTAGGTTAAAACAATAAACTCCAGGTCAGTCATGTAACTGGTGTGAGAACTAAAACAGTTATTTAAAACTTTACTTTAAAAGAGAGTAATTCAAGGGACCACGCCGTATAACATGGAACGGGTTTCCTCCCAAGAATACTAGTGCATAGAATAAACAGCGCAATGCTTTTTCGAAAAATGAAGCTATTATAAGACCCAGGTCCCATCACACAATGCAACGCAAGCCGGAGGATAGGGTTTTACCTTATAACAGCCAAACATGCTTGGTACGTTTAAAACAAATCATTTGATACTATAATAAGTGTATAGTGTCAAAACAATTTCAATCATAAATATAAATCATAGACGGCATAAGTGCCCCATACCACTATGTCGCCATACTAGGCTCTACAAATAAAGCCGAAATACACGTATTGGAAATTGGATTTCCGTCATGAGTCGAGGCAAGGGGCAAGCTCCTCTCCGCTTCGAGATAGTCTAGCAAATGCCTCGGGACTACACACTATGGGTAACCCCTGGATGCTTCAGGGCCGGTCCTCACTTACGTTAGAGGATTATTTATTCCTAAACACACGTTTCCCGGTCCTTACAGACCTATAATCGAGGCGCCTCATCCAACAACCACATAGGTGAAAATATATAAATGTCAGGGCTGGTAAGTCACTGACACCACCAAAGCTAGAAAGAAACGTCGTGCTCTCCCTGCAGTCCTTATCCCGTTTTTGACTCATACCGAGGTGTGAGGCTCGCGAATTCATGCTATACACAAAGCTACGCCACAAAGGCCGTGCTTTGATCATCAACCACAAGACTTTGCTTTTCAACAGAAGCCTTGATCTATGCAACTCAGTGTACCACACAGGCAATTCATGCCATGCGATTGATATCTATCGATATATAACCTCTAAGCTCGTACGTCTTAGAGAAGGGCGTTAAGTAAGAGAATAAATTCTCCGCCGCCAAACAAATATATATTTAACAGAAATCAATCAACACAGAATAAAATCCAATGTCAGACACACAATCCATTTACAAGTTCGTTCTGGGTCTGAACGAAACCGGAGGCACTTTCCTCGCATATCCATCCATCTCCAAGTACGTCTGGACGACAACCAACTGATTCCCTCATCTTGGGTGTACAGCCCAATCAAGATCATCAATAATCACCCAAACGATGTGAAGACTTCCGGTCTTCAACCACCGTCTTCATCTTCGACATATCGTCGAATCGGTTATTCAGAATGGGTATAAACCCGGACTTTCCGAACAACCCGCGTATATTAAAACAAGTGTTACACAAACACAACATACGCCTCATTCCAATTCAGCAGCCACTAACCGCAAATTTCATATTCTTAGGGAAAGGTTCCCATTAATTTTATCCAAGATAAATTCTTTAAAATTTATCCTTTAATCTTCCTTTGGATGTCATTTCAAACCAAATTATGGTTTTCCAAACTAGTCGGGATTAACGAACCACACCGAAGTAATTATTTATTTTATTTCCCAACCCCAACCTATTCATCCCATGAAGCAAAACAGGTAATACTCCATATCTAACACCACAGCGTTGTCGGTAAAGTTAATTACCATTTCACGTTCAAATCTAATTAAAGATTTAACTATCGCTTTGGAGCAAAACTGGTAATACTCCATTATCGCTCAATTTCTAAATTTGATAATTTAGATTATCAATTCACATTTCAATCTAGTTGCAGATTCATTAAAACTCCTTTTACTGGGTTAAAGAACTGTTGTTATTTAAAACACAGTTCACGACAAACCCAAATCACATTCTATTTATTATCGGGTTAAAGAACAAATGTTATTTAAAACACCGTTTACGATAAACCCACAAACCAATTCTGTTTATAACCCATTTCAAATCCAGTTTATTTATTTCAAAAATAAATGGATTTTAATTTTAGTTCAAAACTAGTTCATTTCGATAAAAATCTATTTTTATCTTTTCAAATATGGAGTTTTACATCCCAAATTTTCTCAAATCATTTCTTATGATTTTTCACAAATTATTACTATTTTTATTAATTTTATCAAGGCCCGTACAGTCGATTTCCATCGACGGCCATCGAACTGCACCTATAGCGACTTTTTTCGAATTTGATTTGGACGTATCTCCAAATCCAACCGTTAGATTTTGAATTTCTAATATTCGTTAGAAAGCTCTTTTCGATACGAACCCAACGGTTCCGGTTTTAGGAGAATCCGACGGTCGGATCTTCCGTAATGTCCGTTTGAAATAAATGGTTGAAATTCGCGAACTGCCGCGGCGTGGCGCGTTCTATTCAGGCCATTATATTATATATATAATATATATTTCGTCGATTACTATTTAAAACGAATTTTATAAATAGTTTTGAATTCATTTCAAAAACATTTTCAACTTCCATTTCAATTCAAATCAAAATTGAATTTTTCTATTATAAATCCTTTTTACTTTCATTTCTATTTGATTTCAATTCAAACCGATTTTAATTCGATTCGAATCCATTTTCTTTTCAATTCAATTTGATTCGAATTCGTTTTCTATTCAATTCATTTCGAAATCGTTTTATATTCAATTCATTTCGAAATCGTTTTTCAATATTCATTTTAAAATGAATAAAATCGATATAAATATCGTTCACGTCAAAATGGCGTCAATCTAATCAACACGGCTTCATATATTTCTATTTTCAAATATTCTATTTCAAATATTTCTTTTTCAAATATTTCCTATTCAAATATTTCTATTTCAAATATTTCTATTTTCAAATATTTCATTCAACACATGACTAATCTCAACGGATGAGTACTGTCAACACATGAACCTTTATTTTATATTGATAAAGATGTAAATTTTATTATTAAAATATTTCGTTCAACACATGACTAATCTCAACGGATGAGTACGGTCAACACATGAACCTTTATTTTATATTGATAAAGATGTAAATTTTATTATTAAAATATTTCGTTCAACACATGACTAATCTCAACGGATGAGTACGGTCAACACATGAACCTTTATTTTATATTGATAAAGATGTAAATTTTATTATTAAAATATTTCGTTCAACACATGACTAATCTCAACGGATGAGTACGGTCAACACATGAACCTTTATTTTATATTGATAAAGAAGTAAATTTTATTATTAAAATATTTCGTTCAACACATGACTAATCTCAACGGATGAGTACAGTCAACACATGAACCTTTATTTTATATTATTCTTTATTTTCTAAATTGGAATGAGGCCCAATCAATCACCATATAATATTAATTATATGGATTTTCATACATCACACGTATATAATAGCATTGAAAAACAATCAACCATCAACCAAAGTGCACTACACTGTATAAGCATCAAATATAGATATCTAATGCTTATAACAGCCTGTTAATCAATCGATCGACATATTTAATCAATCAGGATGAGTGAACTTCAAATTTCATCCCAACACCCGTGTGGGGTTTCAAACAATCAAACACATATTTTATTTGTGCAGTTGGGAGATGTGTAAAATTTATCGTCCCAATCAATGTCCTTCAAATAGGTGTACATCAACAAACCATCCGGTTTGTAAATGAATATTTTATTTTATTCACATTCACTATATTCATATTCACGTTAAAAATTATATTTTTAACGATAAAACATTTTATTTTAACATATGAATTTCTATTCAGTTCATTTACACAATAAAAATGATATTTTTATTTTTCTAACATATTTTAGAAAATTTCGGCGGCATAACGGCACGATACTAGAAACGGGACGAGGCCTAGACTTATCCCCGGTCTAGTGAAGGCCCACGCCATTCACACATCAATCAATCCATTCCATTTCACCAAACAACTCAAATTTCAATCAAATAATCTAACCAATTTTTGCTATCAAACAAACAAGTCCATGGTCTGTGGACGATTGTGTCGGGTGCTACTAAACACCGTCTGCATCCTAGTATATATATATAACTAGAAAAAGAAATTGAAGAGTGAGAAGTTCTCACCAATAGCTATCCAATACCACGACTCTTCATTAGAGAAATCATCGCCATTCTCGCCCTTGGTCGCTTTCGTTGCCCGTAGCCACTATATATATAAAAATCCCATTTTTATATTGTTATTCAATATATAAAAATCGAATTTTTACTTTGCTATTCAATATATAAAAATCGAATTTTTACTATGACGCTATACAGATAAAAATTCTATTTTTACATTGCTACCATATAGATAAAAATTATATTTTTACCTCGCTATTCTCTATATAAAGATTTCGCCTTTTCAAATATATCATTATAAAAATCACATTTTTAGTTTTCTACACATATAAAGATGATATTTCTAATATTCCTATCATGTAAAAATTATATTTCTAATTCTTTACATAAACAAAAATCATATTTTTACATCTTCTACTTAGTAAAGATTATATTTTTAATACTTTAAAAATATAAAAATCATATTTTTAATACTTTAAAAATATAATAATCATATTTTTAACCTTCTACTAATATAAAAATCAAATCTTTATATTCGCTACTAAAAAAAAAATTATATCTTTAACATTTCTATAATGTAAAAATCGAGTCCTTTTTAATTTTAAAAATCTACCCTTTTCTATTTTATTATTTATTTTAAAATCAGAAAATAAAACAAGGTATATAATTTAAATTAAAAGAAAACAACACAAAATTAAACTTACAGCGTTCAGTCGGAAGAAGGGGGTTCGGATTTGCGGTTGGAGGAGGGTCTGGAGGCGACGCGGCGGTGCAGGCGGTTGCGGTGGCGGGCGGAGCAGGCGAAGGGGGGAGGGTCTGGGCGTTGCGGTCGAGGAAGAGCAAGGGGGAGGTGGAAGAAGAAGAGGAGGGGCAGCAAGGGGTGGCTGCGCCGCCCTGGGTGCGGCGGCTCATCGGGGGGGGGGGGGGGGGCATCGATCGCGCCCCCCTTTCGTTATTTTCTTCTTCTTCTTTTTTCTGAGAAATCAATTATATGGATTGGGGGGGCCAGTTTGACTGAGTTAAGGGGAGAAAGGGTTTTTTTTTATTTTTTTTATTTAATTATTCTTTAATTAATTCAAAAAGGTAACTTTTAAATTCGAACCCCAAACGAAACCCACCGCCTGTCGTTCATAGCTAATTACCCCCATCCCGAACACAATGGGATATGTATCGTAGGCTGGTTCGATCGTTACAATCAATTTTCGTCAAAATCAACATATAACTCTATATATTGATTTCGAACGCGCATTTCAATTTACCGGGGTCACATACGAACCAGAAAAATTCCCGAAAAATATTTTCTAGCTTCGTATTGACGATACGGTCCTAACAAAACTAGTTTCGTTGAATTCTGAGACAGTTGGAAAAATGGCCATTTTCCAGTCGATTAAAATCAACTAAAACTGGTCAAATGCGTTTTCCTTTGCCACGCTCACATATCGATTTGAAAAATTATGAAATTTGAAACCTAGCAATAATTTAACATCACGGACCCAACAAAAGTGGTTTCGTCGAAATCCGAGGTCGTTTGCAAAATGTCTATTTTTAAGGGTCTGAATTCCATAGCGACTATTCAGAATTTTCAACTGGACATATCTTTTGATTTCCACTATGAAATCTTGATTTGTCGGATTCGTTGGAAAGATATTCTCAAATAGATCCTAATGTTTTTTGGTTTCACTAAAATCCGGATTGTTTTGCACCCGGTACATTCAATTGAAGTTTGAAATCGAATTATCGAACTACCGCGCCATTTTCAATTCCTTTTATAATTATATAAAAATATTTATATTCTAACGACGGCGTATATAATATATACGTTCGAATTATATTCAAAATAAATTTCTCGTCGATATTTATTTAAAATTATCTATTTTAAATGTTCAAAATTCGCTAAATTTGCCAAAATAAAAATTTTAAACTGGCTCAGATTTTCGGGTTATTACATCAAGTTATTGCTAGATTCCAAAATTCTTAATTTTCTGAATCAATATGTTAGCGTGGCAAAGGAAAGCGTGTTTTAACAGTTTCAGTCAATTTGGATCGACCAGAAAATGACCATTTTTCAAACGATCTTCAAATTTGACGAAATTAGTTTTGTTAGGACTGTATCATCAAAATATAGCCAAATTTATTTTTCTGGAATTTTTAGAGTCCGTATGTGGCCACGGTAAATTGAAATGTATGTTTAAATTAAATATACATCGATTTATATTGTAATTTAAAGGAAAACTGATCGAAACAGCCAAACTAGATTACGATACATATCCCATTGCGTTCGGAATAGGGGTAATTAGCTATGGGAGACAGTCGTTGAGCTTCATTGGGAGACCGGATGTGGAATCAACTTCTATTGAATAAAATAATAATAAATTAAAAATATATTATATAATTTCCCTCCTTCCCCTTTTTACTTTCTCTCTCCCCGTTAGATTAGAAAAAAATGGTGGAACCCTAAACCTGCGTCGCCAGACCTCGTCACCCCATCGTCGGAGCCGCTGCCGGCTACCATCAGGCCGACACCCCACTCCCATCCTCTCTTTCCTCTCTCTCTCGTCTTCCCCGTGGTTCCCAAATCAAACCAGCCCCAAATCGAGTCCTCCAACCAACGTAGCCCGCCACCGCCACCTGAAGCCCCTGCCGCGCCTCGCTAGCCTCGTCAGCACCCCGGCGCCCCTCCCTAGACCCTTCTCCGCCACCCATTCCTTCCTGTAAGCTTTTGATTTTGATTTTATGTAGATAAAATTTTGATTTTTATACTAGATTTTTAATCATATAAAAGTAGTTTTTTATCATACAAAGAAGCGATTTTTAATACATGAAAGTTTTGATTTTTAATACATGAAAGGCATGATGTTTATCATAGATAAAAATTAGATTTTTTGTATGATAAAGAGGAGATCTCTTATATGATAAGATGAGTTTTTTTATAGATAAAGTTTATATTTTTATATAGATAAAGTTTATATTTTTATTTAGATAAAGTTTATAAGGATTATATTTTTAAACATGCAAAGATAAGACTTTTAACGTAGGAAAGATAATATTTTATTGGATAAAGATATGATTTTTAATTATGTAAAAATTCGATTTTTTATATGAAGTGGTGATATAAAGATTTGATTTTATTTATATGAATCACATATAAAGTTGTGGTTTTTATATAAGCAAGATAATAAAAATATGATTTTTATAGTAAAGGTGAACGAATAAAAATATGATTTTTATACGGTAAACATCGATATAAAAATGTGTTTTTTTTAAAATATAAACATCATATTAAAAATGTGATTTTTAATATGAACATCGTAGAGAAGACCGCGTTAGAATGTCAAGCAAATCCCGACTGGAGATTAGTTAAGTTGAATGGAGTTAAGAAAATCAGAAACTAACTGGAGATTAGTTAAGTTGAATGGTTTCCCGAGTATTGATTTGATGTTGGTTTCGGCCTTCGGGGTTAATACTTAGGGAATTGTTCACTTGCTAATTTACGGTTAAAGGCTGATGGAATGGAATGTGATTTTGGGTTTATAGTGAACCGTGTTCTTTAACCCAGTTAAAGGCAGGATATGATTTCCCAAGTTAAATAATCGTTAATATTGATTTTTGGGAAGATTAAAACCAAGTGGAGTTTTAATGCACCTTTAGTTAGATTGAAATGATATCCAAAGGGAGATTAAAGAATAAATTTAAAAAATTTATCTTTGATAAAATTAATGGGAACCTTTTCCAAAGTATAAGAATATTTGAATAAAGGAATATTCTGGATTGGAATGAGGTGTATGTTGTGTTTTTATAGTACTTGTTTATTATATACACGAGTTATTCAGAAAGACCGGGTTTATCCCATTATGAATAACTGATTCGACGATATGTCGAGGATGAAGATGGTGGTCGAAGACCGAAGGTCTTCACATCGTTTGGATGATTAATGATGTCTTGATTGGGCTGTACACCCAAGACAAGGTAATAAGTGGTGATCGTCCAGACGTACTTGGAGATCGACGGGATATGCGAGGACCTCTCCCCTGTATTGGACATATGGGGGAGGAATAAGGTGCCTCCGGTTTTGTTCAGACCCAGAACGAACTTGTAAATGGATGTGTGTCTGACATCGGTTTTCATTCTGTGTGATTGATAGACATTGGTTGCATAGCGTGAATTGCCTGTGTGGCATGCTGAGATGCAAATGATAAAGGCTTACGTTGAAAAGCAGAGTCTTGTGGTTGATGATCAAAGCACGACTTTAATATAGCGTAGCTTTGTGTAGCGTTAATTCGCGAGCCTCACACCCCGGTGTGAACTAGAAATGGGAGAGGACATCAGGGAGCGCATGTATTTCCTTCTAGCTAGGAATGGCATCAGCGTTTTACTAGCCCTGACATTTTTACTTATGTGGATGATGGATAGCGAGGCGCCTCGGTTATATCGGTCGATCCGGGGCCGATGGAGTCATTTGGCTCATTTACGACACATAGGGCGGGGAAGCGTATTGTTCAAGGTTTTTAAATCCACACTGCACTTTGATGGGCCATCCCAGATGATCCAAGGGTCACTCGAGCTATGATCCTGAGGTTCAGGCTAGAGAGTCTCGAAGCGGTAAGTACGATCCCTTGGCTTGGTTCACAGATGGAAATCCAACTTCCAATACGACATTTTGCGGTTTTAATTGTAAACCTGTATATGGCGACATTGTGGTATGGGGCACTTATGCCGTCTATGATTGATACTTATGATTGAAATTATTTTGACACTATCACTTATAGTAATAATAAAATATGAAATTTCACGTACCAAGCATTTTTGGCTATTATAAGGTAAAAACTTTATCCTCCGGCCTGCGTTGCATTGTGTGATGGGACGTGAGTCTTACAATAGCTTCACTGTTCTTTATTTAGCATTGCGCTGTTTGTTTTATGCACTGGTATTCTTCGGAGGAAACCCGTTCCGTGTTATACGGCGTGGTCCCTTGATTTACCGAACTTTAAAATAAAGATTAATAACTGTTTTAGTTCTCACACCAGTCACATGACTGATCTGGAGTTTATTGTTTTAACCTAAACTCTGGGTGCCCACCTCTTTTCCACACGGGAAGCTAGTAGTTTCGGTTTTGTAGATTTATATTCACAGGATCCTGGTTTACAACTGGAATTATATTCGGAAAGCTCTGTATCCGTGTATCTCTTTCAGTTGGGTTTTGTATTATTTTCCGCTGCGATGTATTGTAACTTGTAAATCTCTGATATTTAGTAAATGTGTAATATTTATTCATACTCTGTATATTCTTGTATTCTGATGAAATTGTTGTAATAAGCAATGAAATGTTCTTTTGTTTGTGTTCTGATTCGTCTTGTCCTCAAGGCAATCCGTTCTTCCTCTTCTCCTCGGAGACCGGGGAAGTTTCGGGTCCTTACAGTGGTATCAGAGCTTTGGTTTACAGAGGTCGGAGAACAAGACACTTTAGAACCAAATGAAAGAATCCATCATAGATTGGATTAGTAATATCCAATAGTAATGACTCGTTAGAGATAGGAACAGTATTATCCTAGAACAAGTGTGAAGAGTGTATTTTTGAAAATAAAAATGAAAACAAATTTTGTTTTGAAAATTTAAACCTGTTTATACGTATTTGAATATTTATTTTAAATCGATTTGGACAATCAAGTATATAGAGATTTTAATATACGTCTGATCCACGTGTATTTGAAGCCTCAAATATATTCGATAGATATAGAATCACACTCTAGTCGCCCGGAGACGATCCTGGTGATTACTATAGTATCATCAGTATTTTTGTTCGAGTTTCGAAAGTGGGATGTTTATATATTTCCATTAGACTGGTGTGAGAACCAAAATATAGTTAGAATATATTGTTGTGAATTTGCATCAAAAACATGATTTTTGGATACATAAAAGTTATGAATTTGAAACGTTAATCAACTAATTGATTGATGGCTGTGTTGTTTGATTATTAGTTTAACTAATGAGGTGGTTGAAACTAATATGTACATGAAAGTTAAATTTAGCCAAATCAAGTCAAATTTGAACTGAATTGAAATTTATTGCATTTGCATATGTGTACATGTGTATACATTGAACAGGTCATAGCGGGGAAGCTAAGCAGAGGATTAAAATAGTTTCCCAACAAATAGGTACATGTTTATTGTATTTCTTGGGGTTTTTGATGATTTTATGAGCCGATTGGCTGTTTCTTTATCTTTTTGATTGGAGAGGCCTGTGTGGCGGTTTGGAGATTTTCCCGGTGCTCCCGTACAAAGAAGGTTATGGCGAAATTTTTTGAAAATTTAGGGTGTTAGCTAAATTTTTGAAAAATTAGAAATTCTTAGAAACTGAAAAGTTGGAGAATGAAAGCCAAACTGAAACTTGAGTTGATTAGTTAAACAACTTTCAGCTCCGTTCCTTTTCGAGGACGAAAAGATTTTAAGTGGGAGAGATTGTAACAACCCGGAAAATCAGAACCAATTTAAAATTTTGGCAATTTTAAATATTTAAAATGGATTATTTTAAATAATAACGACGGAAAAAATATTTTCGACAAAGTTAAAACGAACAATTTTATTTTGATTATATAACAAGCCTGAAATGGCGCGGCAGTTCGATTTTGAATTTCAAATGAATATACATAATTCATTTTAAGTCAGTATTGAACGAAACCAGAAATATTTGAATCTGTTTGATGATATCGTTCTAACGAGTGTAAGAAACTGAGATTTCGTTTTATAAATTGAGAGTTACGTCCAGTTTAAAATTCAGAAAGGTCGCTGTGGAATATTTTTTTTTAATATGTATAAAAGCCCTTAAAAATGAAAATTTTGCAAACGACCTCCGTTTTTTACGAAACCACTTTTGTTGGATCCGGGATGTCAAGTTATTGCTAGATTCCAAAATTTATAATTTTCTGAATCAATATGTGAGTGTGGCAAAGGAAAACGTGTTTTAACAGTTTTAGTCAATTTGGATCGACCAGAAAATGGTCATTTTTCAAACGGTCTTCAAATTTGACGAAACAAGTTTTGTCAGGACCGTATCGTCAAAACATAGCCACATTTATTTTTCTGGAATTTTTGGTGTCCGTATATGGCCTTGGTAAATTGAAATGTACGTTTAAATTAAATATATATCGATTTATATTGTAATTTAAAGGAAAACTGATCGAAACAGCCAAATTGGCTTATGATACATATCCCATTGCGTTTGGAATAGGGGTAATTAGCTATGGGCGATAGTCGTTGAGCTTCGTTTGGAGATCGGATGTGAAATCAACCTTTATTGAATAAAATAATAATAAATTAAAAATATATTATATAATTTCCCTCCTCCCCCTTTTTACTTTCTCTCTCCCCGTTAGATCAGGAAAAAAATGGTGGAACCCTAAACCCGCATCGCCAGAGCTCGTCACCCCATCGTCGGAGCCGCCGCTGGCCACCATCAGGCCGACACCCCACTTCCTTCCTCTCTCTCCTCTCTCTCTCTCTCGTCTTCCCCGCGATTCCCAAATCAAACCAGCCCCAAATCGATTCCTCCGGCCAATGTAGCCCGCCACCACCACCTGAAGCCCCTGCCGTGCCTCCCTTACCTCGTCAGCACCACGACGCCCCTCCCTAGACCCTCCTCCGCCACCCATTCCTTCCTGTAAGCCTTTGATTTTGATTTTGATTTTTATTTTATGTAGATAAAATTTTGATTTTATACTATATTTTTAATCATATAAAAGTAGTTTTTTTTATTATACAAAGAAGCGATTTTTAATACATGAAAGTTTTGATTTTTATTACATGAAAGGCATGATGTTTATCATAGATAAAAATTAGATTTTTTGTATGATAAAGAGGAGATCTTTTATATGATAAGATGATTTTTTTTATAGATAAAGTTTATATTTTTATATATATAAAGTTTATATTTTATTTAGATAAAGTTTATATTTTTATTTAGAATGGATTATATTTTTAAACATGCAAAGATAAGACTTTTAACATAGGAAAGATAATATTTTATTGGATAAAGATATGATTTTTAATTATGTAAAAATTCGATTTTTTTATATGAAGTGGTGATATAAAGATTTGATTTTATTTATATGAATCACATATAAAGTTGTGGTTTTTATATAAGGAAAAATATAAAAATATGATTTTTATAGTAAAGGTGAACGAATGAAAATACGATTTTTATACGGTAAACATCGATATAAAAATGTGTTTTTTTAAAATATAAACATCGTATTAAAAATGTGATTTTTAATATGAACAGCGTAGAGAAGACCACGTTGGAATGTCAGGCAAATCCCAACTGTTCTGAAATTTAAAAATAAATCTGGAGGAGTTGATCCCAAAGGTGTGACCTCTCTCACTGAATTTATTTATACAGTTATTTATTAATAACTGCATATATGAACTGTTCCCCGTCGTCCATAGACCATGGACGACTTGTGTGATTGCTTGGTTTGGTTGATTGGATTGTTTGGTTGAAATTGGGTTGGGAAATGAGATTGGTGTGTGTATGGCGCAGGCCATTATTAGACCGGGGATAAGGCCAGACCTTATCCCGATTCTAGTATCGCGGCGTTATGCCGCCAAAATTTTCTTAAAAAATATGTTAGAATGATAAAAATATCATTTTTATTGTGTAAATGAACTGAATAAATGTTTTATCATTAAAAATATAATTTTTAATGTTGATGTGAATAAAATAAATATTCACTTACAAATCAGATGATTTGTTTATGTACACCCATTTGACTAATATTGATTGGGACGATATATTTTACACATCGCCCAACTGCACAAATAATATTCAGAGTTTGTTGATTGAAACCCTACACGGGTGTTGGGATGAAATTTGACGTGCACTAATCCCAATTGTTTAGTTGTATATCGATCGATTGATTGACAGACTGTTATAAGCGTTAAATATTTATATTTGATGCTTATGTAGTGTAGAATACACTCTGGATGATGGTTGATTGTTTATCATTGTTGTACTATACACATGTTGTATGAAATCCATATAATAACATTATATGGTAATTGATTGTGTATGATTCCAGCTCAGAAAGAGTGAATATTTTAAAATAACGAATATTGTAAAATAATGAATATTTTAAAATAATATTCAACAAAAGATCAAAATTTGATTTTGATGTCCAATTTGGGATGGACACGAATATATTTAAATGTATATAAAGTCGTGTTGATTAGATTAACGGCATTTTGACGGGAACAATATTTATATCGATTTTATTCATTTCTATAATGAATATCGAAAAGGAATTGATTTTGAAATATAATGATTTAGATAACATTATCATTTATATATCGATGATATGGAATATTCAATTTTGATTAGAAATTGAATATGAAGTTGAAATCGTTTCGAAAACGAATTTAAAACGATTTATAAAATACGTTTTAAATGGAAATCGACGAAATATATATATATATATATATATATATATATATATATATAATGGCCTGAATAGAACGCGCTGCGGTAGTTCGCGAATTTCGACCATTGACTTCGAATGGACATTACGGGAGATCCAACCGTCGGATTCTCCCGAAACCGTTGGGTTAGTATCGAAAAGAGCTTTCTAACGAATATTAGAGATTTGAAATCTAATGGTTGGATTTGGAATTATGTCCAAATCAAATTTGGAAAAGGTCGCTGTAAGTGTTGTTCGATGGCAGTTTATGGAAATCGATTGTACAGGCCTTGATAAAATTATTAAAAATATCAATAATTTGTGTAAAATCATAATAAATGATTTGGAAACAATTGGGACGAAAAATCCCATATTTAAAAGGATAAAAATATTTTTTTTCGAAATGAACTAGTTTTGAACTAGAATTTAAAATCCAATATTTTTAAATAAATAAATTGGATTTGAAATGGTTTTAAAAATAACCAGAGTTTCCAATATATGAATTGGAATGGATTTGAATCGAAATTATCTTCGTAATATTTCGATATTGGATTCCGTGATTATATGGATATTGTGGAGGAATTTGGAAGATATATATATCGTTATTCCAATATGGTATTTGTTGATTCCAGAATTTGATATTGAATATAAGCTGATATATTTTCTATTCAGAGCCTTGTATTTAGTATTAAATGTGATTTCGAGTTTGTCGTGAATGGTGTCTTCATTAACACCGTTCTTGAACCCAGTTGAGAAAAGATTAAATCTTTTTATTTAGATTTAATGAAGTATACCAATTAATTGATATTTAACTGGAATGGAATTGAAATTGGTCTTTGGGTTTATCGTGAATGGTGTTTTAAATAACACTTGTTCTTTAACCCGATTAACAATGAAATAAGATTTTGGGTTGTCGAGAATGGTATCTTTAATAATACCGTTCTTAGACACAATGGAGTTAAGAAAATCAGAAACTAACTGGAGAATAGTTAAGTTGAATGGTTTCCTGGGTATTGATCTGATGTTGGTTTCGGCCTTCGGGGTTAATACTTAGGGAATTGTTCACTTGCTAATTTATGGTTAATGGCTGATGGAATGGAATGTGATTTTGGGTTTATCGTGAACCGTGTTTTAAAGGACATTGGTTCTTTAACCCAGTTAAAGACAGGAATAAGATTTTGGGTTGTCGTGAATGGTATCTTTAATAATATTGTTCTTAGACCCAATGGAGTTAAGAAAATCAGAACTAACTGAGATTAGTTAAGTTGAATGGTTTTCTGGGTATTGATCTGATGTTGGTTTCGGCCTTCGGGTTAAATACTTAGGAAATTGTTCACTTTCTAATTTACGGTTAAAGGTTGATGGAATGGAATGTGATTTTAGGTTTATCGTGAACCATGTTTTAAATGACATTGGTTCTTTAACCCAGTTACAGGCAGGATATGATTTCCCAAGTTAAACAATCGTTAATATTGATTTTTGGGAAGATTAAAACCAAGCGGAGTTTTAATGCATCTTTAGTTAGATTGAAATGATATCCAAAGGAAGATTAAAGAATAAATTTAAAGAATTTATCTTTGATAAATATAATGGGAACCTTTCCCAAAGTATAAGAATATTTGAATAAAGGAATATTCTGGATTGGAATGAGGCATATCATGTGTTTTTATCGCACTTGTTTATTATATACGCGAGTTATTCAGAAAGACCAGTTCATCCCATTCTGAATAACTGATTCGACGATATGTCGAGAATGAAGACGGTGGTCGAAGACCGGAGGTCTTCACATCGTTTGGATGATTACTGATGTCTTGATTGGGCTGTACACCCAGGACAAGGTAATAAGTGGTGATCGTCCAGACGTACTTGGAGATCGACCGGATATGTGAGGACCTCTCCCCTGTATTGGACATATGGGGGAGGAATAAGGTGCCTCTAGTTTTGTTCAGACACAGAACGAACTTGTAAATGGATGTGTGTCTGATATCGGATTTCATTCTGTGTGATTGATAGACATCGGTTGCATTGCGTGAATTGCATGTGTGGCATGCTGGGATGCAAATGAACAAGGCTTCTGTGGAAAAGCAGAGTCTTGTGGTTGATGATCAAAGCACGACTTTAATATAGCGTAGCTTTGTGTAGCGTTAATTCGTGAGCCTCACACCCCGGTGTGAACCAGGAACGGAAGAGGACGTCAGGGAGGGCATGCGTTTCCTTCTAGCTAGGAGTGGTGTCAGCGTTTTACTAGCCCTGAAATTTCTACTTATGTGGATGATGGATAGCGAGGCGCCTCGGTTATGTCGGTCGATCCGGAGCCGATGGAGTAATTTGGATCATTTACGCCCCATAGCGCGGGGAAGCGTATTGTTCAAGGTTTTTTTAATCCACATTGCACTTTGATGGGCCATCCCTGACGATCCAAGGGTCACTCGAGTTCTAATCCTTAGGCTCAAGCTAAAGAGTCTCGAAGGGGTAAGGACGATCCCTTGCCTTGGTTCATAGATGGAAATCCAACTTCCAATACGACATTTTGCGGTTTTAATTATAAACCTATATATGGCGACATAGTGGTATGGGGCACGTATGTCGTCTATGATTGATACTTATGGTTGAAATTGTTTTGACACAATCACTTATAGTAATAATAAAATATGAAATTTCTTGTACCAAGCATTTTTGGCTATTATAAGGTAAAAACTCTGTCTTCCGGCTTGCGTTGCATTGTGTGATGGGACCTGAGTCTTATAATAGCTTCATTGTTCTTTATTTAGCATTGCGCTGTTTGTTTTATGCACTGGTATTCTTAGGAGGAAACCCGTTCCGTGTTATACGGCGTGGTCCCTTGATTTACCGAACTTTAAAATAAAGTTTAATAACTGTTTTAGTTCTCACACCAGTCACATGACTGGCCTGGAGTTTATTGTTTTAATCTAAACTCTGGGTGCCCCCTATTTTCCACACGGGCAGCTAGTAGTTTTGGTTTTGTAGATTTATATTATAGGATCCTGGTTTACAGCTAGAATGATACTCGGAAAGCTTTGTATCCACATATCTCTTTCAGTTGGGTTTTGTATTATTTTCCGCTGCGATGTATTGTAACTTGTAAATCTCTGATATTTAGTAAATGTGTAATATTTATTCATACTCTGTATATTATTGTATTCCGATGAAATTGTTGTAATAAGCAATGAAATGTTCTTCTGTTTGTGTTTTGATTCGTCTTCTCCTCAAGGAAATTCGTTCTTCCTCTTCTCCTCGGAGACCGGGGTAGTTTAGGGTCCTTACATAATATAACATCAGACATACATACATTTACAAGTTCGTTCTGGGTCTGAACGAAACCAAAGGCACCTTATTCCTCGCCCCTAAGGAAGAGAGGCCCTTAGATATCTGGTCAATCTCCAAGTACATTTGGATGACCACCGCTTTAACCTTATAAGGGGAGCTACCCAGAGCACCAGCAATCATTCAAACGATATGAAGATCTCTGGTCTTCGACCACCATCTTCAATATCTTCGACAATCGTCATATTAGTTATTCAGAATAGTTGAAACCTAGTCTTTTCGATCAACTATCGCATCATTAAAATCAAGTGATATATAAACATCATAAGTCTCATTCCAATTTAGAATATTCTTTTATTTAAATATTCTTTACGTTGGGAATTACTCCCCTTAAATTTTATAAAAGATTTACATCATTTAATTTTCTTGTTTAAATCTTTCCCTGGAAATCATTTCAAAAGATTATATAATCTTTTTTCATAAACTTAAACTCAAATTAAGGTTTATAAGCCTTATCGGGATTAGCGAGCCTTACAAAAAGGTAATCTTTCATATCATTATCCCATACCAAATATATTCATCCCATGGAGCAAAATTGGTGGTACTCGATATCTAAAACCCCTCGTGTTTAGTAAATTTAATTACTTCTTTTCATTCCAAATCTAAATAAAGATTCAATTATCTCATGGAGTAAAACTGGTGGTACTCCATATTCAACACTCCGCGTGTTTTGGTAAGATTAATTACCATCTACCATTTCTGATCTAATCAAAGATTGACTAAAACTCTAGTTTGGTTTTAATCTCCATTTCACTCAACCAAATCTTTATTGAAAAATTTATTAAAATTCAAATTTGAGAAATTATCTTTCCTTTAACTGGGTTAAAGAACAAATGTTATTTAAAACATCGTTCACGATAAACCTAAAATCAAACTTCCATTCAGTTCCAATTAAATTTATTAATTAGAAAACTTAACTTTGGAAAACTTCGCTAATCTTAATTAAAAGATTTATTCCATAAACTTCATTTTCAACTGGGTCTAAGAACAGTGTATTGAAGACACCATTCGCGACAAACCCAAAATTTAATTCGATATCAAATTCAAGGTTTTAAATAGAAATCATATCGACATATATTCAACATCAAATTCTGAAACCAACAGATACCATATAGGGAATAACGATATCTCTATCTTCTAAATTACTCAAAACAAAATCTGTATAATTACAGAATCCAATATTGAAATATCCTAAGATTATTTCCATTCAAATCCAATATTAATACACTAGAAAATTTTAACTTGGTTTAGTATTTATTAACTTCAAATCGTTTTAATCACTTTTGTCAAAATAACTAAATTTCGCAAAATAGCTTTATACTATCCAAAATTAAATATATTTAGTCAAAATTACCTTTAAATCATTTATTATGATTTATCATGAATTTTCTCTATTTTTAATAATTTAAAAATATCTCAATTCGTTAAAAACCAATTTCAGGTCATTTTCGACACTAACATTGTTTTTATTCAAATTTGATTCGAATTTATCTCAAAATCTAACCATTGGATTTTAAAACTTTACATATAATTGGAAAGCTGTTTTCATTCTGAACTAAATGTTTTTCATTTTGGGAAAATCCTTTGGTCGGATCTTTCGGTATGTCAATTTGAAGTTAATGGTCGAAATTCGCGAACAGTCGATGCGCGACTCGTCCTATTCAAACCATTTTATTTTTTATAATAAAATCCTTCGATCAGTCTAAACATATCGATCAGTCTAAACATATTTTATAAAACATTTATAAACTCGATTAAAAACGATTTCAATTTCCAATTCAATTTTAAATCAAACTAGAATATCCTATATTATTATAATATTAAAATAATAACATTTTGTCATAATATGATATTTTGTAATCCAATTTTTCTCGATATCCATTATAAAAGTAAATAAGATAATGGAAAATTTTGTTCGAGTAAAAATGTCGTTTTTATACCTAATTCAAATTCACATTTTTAATTTATTATTCAAAATCTAATTTGAATTAAAACAAGTAGTTTTTAATTCAAATCCATTTCAATCATTTCAAAAATTATTTGAAATTATATCAGCTTTATTTTCAATGTTGGAGAATGAAGTTTTGATGACAACAACCTTATTTCAGTACTAAATTGATTATAAAATATATACTAACACCTTTATCTAGAATATATATATATATATATATGTATGTATGTATGTATATACACACACATGTAGGATTTGTATACACGAATTAATGTTGAAGACTATACATTTTAAGAGTTTTAGAGATTCAAAATTCAGAGTATATTCAAGACTCATGAGTAATCAAGATTTCCAGAGTTCAAGATAAATATAGTAATAGAGTCTAGTTTGTGTAAGACTAGCACTCCAGGTTCAAACTCTGTTTTTCAAATTATCTCTTTTCAAATTCAAAACTATTTTCAAATTAATTCAAACTTCTCTCAAAATAATTTTTATTCTTCCAAGAAATTCAAACTTATAATTTCAAATATATTTCCTAATTTATAAGTATTCTTATTTTTATAGTTTTATTAAATATATTTTACTAAGTTTATATTTGATTATAATATTCTTATTTAAATTCTAAGTTTCCATATAACCTTTTTTGTTTATATATAGTTTATTAACATCTCTTTATAAATTCCTATATGTATGTTTATAATTATATTATATATGGTTTTATATCACATATATATAATGTTTTTTATTCATATGTTTAAATAATATTTTCTTATGTTTTTATACTTGAAAAATATTGTTTTAGCAACTAGTTTTGTTTCAGGAATTTCCAGAAATTTAATATTGTTTTAATACTTTAAAAGTGGTTCGAAAATCATAAAAATGATGGATATGTCGACATACATTCAAGACTATGTCGACATATAATTGGAAATTTAAATTTGAAAGGAAGTGTCTTTTCACTATTTGTGATGGTTTTGAGACGTTGCAACCTTTCACACATTATAAACTTTTAATCATTTCTTCTTCTCCACTTTCATTCCCTTTCGTTACACCATTATTCTTTATCATTTTTATGATTTCTATACCTATACACTACCGAATTCAATTCTGTTTTCATTAATCTTCTTCTCTCTACACTCTGAACTCATTACTCTCTGAATCAAATGCTATTGAAGAGTTATAGGGTTGTTTGTAATTGTTTGGGTTGAGTAAAGGAATCAGTGGTATCCCTTGTAGCCATGAAATCAAGGGCGGGTAATCGATGGTATCCCTTGTAGCCGTGAAATCAAGGAAAGTAAACTTGATCAAGTGTATGTGTGGAATCAGTAGTATCCCTTGTAGCCGTGAAATCAAGGAGGGTTATAATTGGATATTGATACGGTAATAAAACTCTGCACAATCCAGCTTGCGCGGGACTGGACGTAGGAGCAATTCCAAACCAGTATAAAATCCGGTGTGTTCTTTCATTTTCTGTACTTTATTTTTGTTTATCTTTGCATTTTGGTCGATTCTATGTCTGTGATTGTTTCTGTAGTGTTTGATTCATATAGTATATCACACAAGTTTTAGATTTTTTTTAATTCTGAAAAACACTATTCACCCTCCTCTAGTATTTATTTTTCCATAACGATTCATTCCATAATCTCAAACAATTGGTATCAGAGCAAGGTCTTTCAAAAAGTTCATAATCTGATTTTTGAAAAATTTTAAATGCCAAATTATGAAATAATTGTTAACACTAGTTTTAATTCATGTATTGCACCAGTATTAGATGAGTCTACATTCAAGTTTTTGAAAAATCAAGTTATCATGATATGATTTCTTGAGAAATTTAAATAGATATATCATAGAATCATCATGATGTTTTTATCTCAAATTACAAGTAGTTATTTTGAAAATTCACTTAATTCTTTGAAAAGGTATGTTGTTTTGCAAGAAAAGAAGTTATCTTTGGTGACCGTTGGCCAAGAGACACCAAGATGATCATTCATCAATAAAAAAAGAAGAGTTTATTAAGGGATATAGCTTTTGGGCTTATAGTAGTTGAAGTGTCCATTCATTCAAAATTCAAATTCAAAAATTTGATGCCAAGTTGGTTAAACTACTACATCATTGATCTCTATATCAAATTCCAGAAGATGTAAATATGATTCAGATTCATCATCAAGCGATGAAGAACCAGAAATCAGAAATTCAAATATGTGTTTCACAGCAATTCAGAATTCAGAGAATGTCGAAGAAATGGATCTACAAACCGGGAATGCCTTCATTAATTTTTAAATTTTTTGGTTGAATGGATGTTTTGTTTGCTTTGCTTTGTTTTAAATTGGAAATTTAAACTTTAAATTTAAAATTCAAATTCAAATTTTGAATTTTGAAATTCAAAATATCAATAAAATAATAAATAATAAAATAAATTTTGGATATTTGTTAAGATTAATATTATTTCAGGAAATAATTAAACCTGAAATATAAATCGATAATGTAAAACCAAAGTCACAAAACTATATGTTTTTTAAAATTTCTACATGTATGTCAACATACATAGAAGGGCAAGTGGACATATGTACCAATAAATTCAGATTTTGAACTTTCAAACTTCCCTCCATCTTTTCAATAAGAAAATGCCGGTTAAAATTCTAGTTGTTAACTTTGTATGTCTACTTATTTTATTATATCTTGTTTCAAAATATATATTAAATGAATATTTTTTATTGTTATAAAATATAAATTTACTTATCTTTTATATAGTTTAAACCTGCATACTTTAACTTAAATATTATTCATATGATTTCATAACAATTTTGGGTGACATTATCACAAATACTATATGTAACTTAAATACTTATTTTGATTCCTTATTAAGATTTATAAAAGCTCAAATATTTAACCTAATATTTTGGTATAAAAATAATATATATATATATATATATATATATTATTTTATGTATTAAATATAAGAAACTGTAGTTTTATAGTTTAATTTATATCAAGATTTCATAATTTTGTTATGACTATAGATTTCTTTTTAAAGTTTTAACATATAAATGGTTCCTTAACAAATTAATATATTTTGATTTCTAAAAGTTTAAATTTAAAATTGATTTATTTCAAAAGATTGATTTATATTTCATAATAAATTAAATTTTAAATCCTCTTTAAAAAAATATTACTTTTATATATATAATATTGGCTATATGTTTACTTTATATGATGCAATTCTATATTCTCTTTGAAAAAAATCTTCAGTTTTTACTATATTAAAGAAGAACCCTACTAAGATTATTTAACTCCACATTTCTCATAGAATTATTTTAAATATTTTATTATATATTATGAATACCATAAAACTTTTATCTTTTCTATCATTTCAATCTCTTTCATAAGTACCATTAACCTAAGTCTACAAATTGATATATATTATCCTTGTTTAATTCAAATAATTTGTATATATGTATATGCATAATAGTTTGATAGTACTTTGAATATATTTTACTTAAATAGATATAATTACAAAATCATTCTGCATACTATCATTACACATCTTATTTCATATCATACATCATTATTATAAATTTGTACGTCTCAAATTAAAATCATTCAAATCACAAATTGCATTTCATTCAGTATATCACTTCATATAGATTTGTGTACGACATACTGCATTATAACTAACACACTACATTACATGATAACTTTAACTCCACACATAACAAGTATATAATATGAAAAGTTTTTATCTAATTATAAATATTGGATTTAATCAAATACATAACATACTTACTTTGTCTTGATTAACTTGATTGGCTTGATTGAATTAATTGAATTGATTGGTTTTGATTGATTTGTTTGACTTAAATAACTTGATTGACTTACTTAACATGGTTAAATTTTATTAGTGGTTGATAGATTTGTTAAAAAAATACTTATGCATTTGTGGTCGATAGGAGCTTTATAGGGTTTTAAGAAAAATAGAAGTTACAAAAAATGTTTGAGTTTATGTTTTGACAACAAAATTTAAATTGATTGATTGATTGGTTTAAATTGCTTGAATATTGACTTATCATTACTTGACATATATAACTTTAAGTGGTGTCATAGTTTTAAGGATATCTTATCAGAGTTATTTCTTAGTCTAGATTAAAGTCTTATTATAGTTTTAAGGGAATTCGAGTATAGGCTAGGTTTAGTCTTATATTAGATTAAGGGGGAGTTTTAAGTTTCTATGATTAACTGAAGGATCAAGAAGTGTTTATTAACACATATTATTTAATTTGGTTAATTTGGTTAATTTGGTTGATTGCTTGAATTGATTGCTTGAGTTGATTACTGGAGTTGATTACTTGAGTTAATTGCTTGAGTTATTTGTTTGAATTTCTTGTTTGATTTAATTATAAATATTGATTGGTTTGCTTAGTTTATTATCCTTCTATTTAGTTTATTAGAATAGTATAGTCATAATTTTAGGGGGAGTTATAATCTTTTAGGATTAGAATCAAAATTAGGGATAGTTATATTTAATCATTAGGATCATTTATAGCATGGATTTAGGAGAGTATTTTATGCAAGGATATATAGATAGATTTAGGATTTAGGGGGAGTTATTTATATACCTTATAAATTTAGTATAGATTTATAAGATATGTTTAGATATTTATACGATTTGAAGGGAGTATCTTTAGATCTTTTTGATAGTGCCAAAGGGGGAAAAATTATAAAATATAGACTTAGTTTATAGGAATCATATAGACAGGGGGAGTATTAGAAGGATCATCATCAACAGGTATGTACAGGTATGATATTTTATAAATTAAGGTTGTCATCATAAAAAAGGGGGAGATTTTTGGAGAATGGAGTTTTGATGACAGCAACCTTATTTCAATATTAATCGATTATAAAATATATACTAACACCTTTATCTAGCATACACACATACACATATGAAGGATTTGTATACACGAATTAATACTAAAGACTGTATAGTTTAAGAGCTTTTAGAGATTCATAATTCAGAGTAGAATCAAGACACATGAGTAATCAAGATTTCAAGAGTTCAAAATAAATATAGTAATAAGTCTAGTTTATGTAAGACTCTGAATAGCACTCCAGGTTCGAACTCTGTTTTTTCAAATTATCTCTTTTCAAATTCAAAACTATTTTGAAATTGATTTCAAACTTCTCCCAAAATAATTTTTAATCTTCCAACAAATTCAAACTTATAATTTCAAATATATACCCATATTTATAAGTATTCTTATTTTTGTAGTTTTATTAAATATATTTTTACTAAGTTTATATTTGATTATAATATTCTTATTTAAACTCTAAGTTTTCATATAACCTTTTTTGTTTATATAGTTTATAAATATCTCTTTATAAATTCCTATATATATGTTTATAATTATATTATATATAGTTTTATATCACATATATATAAAGTTTTTTAATCATATGTTTAAATAATATTTTCTTGTGTTTTTGTACTTGAAAAATAATGTTTTAGCAACTAGTTTTGTTTCAGGAATTTCTAGAAATTAAATATTGTTTAATACTTTAGAAATGTATCAAAAATCATAAAAATGATGGATACGTCGACATACATTCATGACTATGTCGACATATAACTGTCAGAAATTTAAATTTTAAAGGAAGTGTCTTTTCACTATTTGTGATGGTTTTGAGACGTTGCAACCTTTCACACATTATAAAAAGGGGCTGATTTTGAGTTTTCAATCACTTCTTCTTCTAAACTTTCATTCCCTTTCATTACACCATTATTCTTTATCGTTTTTATGATTTCTACAACTATACTCTGTCGAATTCAATTCTGTTTTCATTAATCTTCTTCTCTCTACACTCTCTACTCATTACTCTCTGAATCAAGTGCTATTGAAGAGTTATAGGGCTGTTTGCAATTGTTTTGGTTGAGTAAAGGAGTAAGTGGTTGTAACGACCCGAACTTCCCCGTGATGGAAATCCTGGATTGAGTTGAGAACACGACAAATCAGAACACAAACAGAAGAACATTTCATTGCTTATTACAACAATTCCATCAGAATACAAGAATATGCAGAGTATGAACAAATAAAATACATTTGATAAATATCAGAGATTACAATACATTACTACAGCGGAAAATAATACAAAACACAACTGAAGGAGATATACAGATACAGAGCTTTCCGAATATCGTTCCAGCTGTAAACCAGGATCCTGTAAGAATAAATCTGCAAAACCAAAACTACTAGCTGCCTATGTGGAAAATAGGGGCACCCAGAGTTTAGGTTAAAACAATAAACTCTAGGTCAGTCATGTGGCTGGTGTGAGAACTAAAACAGTTATTTAAAATTTTACTTTAAAAGTGAGTAAATCAAGGGACCACGCCGTATAACACGGAACGTGTTTCCTCCCAAGAATACTGGTGCATAGAATAAACAACACAATGCTTTTTGGAAAAATGAAGCTATTATAAGACCCAGGTCCCATCACACAATGCAACACAAGCCGGAGGATAGGGTTTTCCCTTATAATAGCCAAATATTCCTATTACGTTTAAAAACAAACCATTTGATACTATTATAAGTGTATAGCGTATGAAAACAACTTCAAATATAAATGTATCAATCATAGACGGCATAGTATCCCATTCTACTGTGTTGCTAATACTAGGCTCTACAATCAAAACCGAAATGTCACGTATTGGAAATTGGATTTCCGTCATGAGTCAAAGCAAGGGATATACTCCTCGCCGGCTTTGAGACACTTTAGCAAATGCCTCATGATTCCCCGCGGAGAACCCTTGGAATCGGCTGGGCCTGTCCACACTTACGTTAGTGGATTGACAATTCCTGAACACACGTTTCCCGGTCCTATTGGACCTATCCATCGTCTCCGAAGAGACTGATATATCCAAGGCACCTCGCATTCCAACATCCACAAAGGTATAATAATCAACAATGTCAGGGCTAGTAAAACGCTGACACCACCCATAGCTACAAAGAAACGTCGTGTTCCCAATGGTCCTTATCCCACTTTTAACTCATACCGAGGTGTGAGGCTCGTAAATTAATGCAATACACAAAGCTACACTGTATTAAAGTCGTGCTTTGATCATCAACCACAAGACTCTGCTTTTCAACAAAAGCCTTGATCACTGCATCTCAGCATGCCATACATGCAACTGATGCCATGCGACTGATATCTATCGATATATAACCTCTGAGCTCGTACGTCTCAGAGAAGGGCGTTAAGCAAGAGAATAAATTATCCGCCGCCAAACAGGTATATATTTAATAGAAAATCAACACAGAATAAAATCCAATGTCAGACACACAATCCATTTACAAGTTCGTTCTGGGTCTGAACGAAACCGGAGGCACCTTATTCCTCGTCCCATATGTCCAATACAGGGGAGAGGCCCTCGCATATCCGTCGATCTCCAAGTACGTCTGGACGATCACCACTTATTACCTTATCTTGGGTGTACAGCCCAATCAAGACATCAGTAATCATCCAAACTATGTGAAGACCTCCGGTCTTCAACCACCGTCTTCATCGTCGACTTATCATCGAATCGGTTATTCAGAATAGGTATAAACCCGGCCTTTCCGAATAACCCGCGTATATAATAAACAAGTGCTATAAAAACACAACATACGCCTCATTCCAATTCTGAATATTCTTTTATTCAAATATTCATATACTACAGGATTTGTTCCCATAAATTTTATCAAACATAAATTCTTTAAAATTTATTCTTTAATATTCCTTTGGATGTCAATTCAAACCATGTTATGGTTTTCCAAACTAGTCGGGATTAGCGCACCTTACCGAAGTAATCACTTATTTTTATTTCCCAATCCCAACCTACTCATCCCATGGAGCAAAACTGGTATTACCCCATAACTAACACCATAGTGTTATCGGTAAATTTAATTACCATTTCCCGTTTATATCTAATTAAAGATTTAACTATCGCTCGGAGCAAAACTGGTGATACTTCATTCTCGATCATTTTCCAAATTTGTTAATTTTAAATTATCAATTCACATTTCAATCTAATTAAAGATTCATTAAAACTCCACTTAGTTTTAAATCTTCCCAAAAATCAATATTAATGATTATTTAACTTTGGAAACACAAACATGTCGCATCGACAATCTACACTGTACTGTTGATTTCTGCCGATATATAACCTCAAAGCTCGTACGTCTCAGAGAAGGGTGTTAAGCAAGGGAATAAATTCTCCGTCACCAAACAGACATATATTTTGCAGAGATCAACCATATAGTTTGAAATACAATGACAGACATGTAATCCTGCCTTTAACCGGGTTAAAGAACTAATGTCATTTAAAACACAGTTCACGATAAACCCAAATCACATTCCATTGATTATGGAATCTTCACGGAAAAACAAATCAATATATAATCGATATCAATTTTTGTATCCAACTAATAATATAAATGGAATAACGGCAAAGCCTTTTAAATTCCATATGTATTAACAGTCTTCCTCCACCGAAGTTCACTTCGATTATTATCAGTCGAATTCCATTCAACTCCAACTTAATATGTTTAATTGGAAAACTTTACTTTGGAAAATTCCCGTTAAATCTTAATAAAAAGATTTATAAATTCCAAATCACATTTCATTGTAAATCGGGTTAAAGAATGAATGTCGTTAAAAACACAGTTCACAATAAACCCAATCCACATTCCATTATTTATCGGGTTAAAGAATAACTATTATTCAAAACACCGTTCACGATAAACCCAAAAATCAATTCCACTTCAATTCCAATTAAATATTAATTAATTGGTATACTTCGTTAAATTTAAATAAAAAATATTTAATCTTTTCTCAACTGGGTTTAAGAACAGTGTTAATGAAGACACCATTCACGACAAACCCAAATCCCATTTGATATTAAATACAAGGATCTGAATTAGAAAACATATCGGCTTATATTCAATATCAAATTCTGAAGTCAACAAATATCATATTGGAATAACGATATATATATATATCTTCCAAATTCCTCTACAATGTCCGTATAATCACGAAATCCAATATCAAAATATTCCGAAGATAATTTCGATTCAAATCCATTCCAATTTATATATTGAAAATTCCAATTATTTTCAAAACCATTTCAAATCCAATTTATTTATTTTTAAAAATATTGGATTTATTATTCTAGTTCACAACTAGTTTATTTCGATAAAAATATATTTTTATCCTTTCAAATATGGAATTTTTCATCCCAATTCTTTCCAAATCATTTATTATGATTTTCCACAAATTATTGATGTTTTTAATAATTTTATCAAGGCCCGTACAGTCGATTTCCATAAACGGCCATCGAACTGCACTTACAACGATCTTTTCCAAATTTTATTTGGACGTAATTCCAAATCCAACCGTTAGATTTCAAATATCTAATATTCTTTAGAAATCTCTTTTCGATACGAACCCAACGGTTCCAGTTTTTGGAGAATCCGATGGTCGGATCTCCCGTAATATTCGTTCGAAGTCAATGGCCGAAATTCGCAAACTGCCGCAGCGCGACGCGTTCTATTCAGGCCATTATATATCTATATATAATTTTCAAAAAATATATATATATATGTATATAATATATATATTATATATATTTCGACGATTTCAATTCAAAACGTATTTTATAAATCATTTTAAATTCGTTTTCAAATGATTTCAACTTCATATTAAATTTCAATTCAAAATTGAATATTCCATATCATCGATATATAAATGATAATATTTTGAAAACATTAGATTTTGAAATCAATTCCTTTTCGATATCCATTTTAAAAATGAATAAAATCGATATAAATATCGTTTACATCAAAATAGCGTTAATCTAATCAACACGGCTTTAAATATTTAAATATTTTCATGTCCATCCCAAATCAGACATCAAAATCAAATTTTGATCTTTTACTGAATATTATTTTAAAATATTCATTATTTATGAACTGGAATCAGACACATTTAATTACCATATAATTTAATTTATATGGATTTCATACATACATGTACACAACAACAATCAAACACAGTCAACCATCATCCAAAGTGCATTCTACACTGCATAAGCATTAAATATAAATATTCAATGCTTACACAGCTTGACAACCAATCGATTGACATACAAATAAATATTGGTATTAGTGTATGTCCAATAACATCCCAATACCCGTGTGGGGTTTCAATCAACAAATAATGAATTTTATTTGTGCAGTTGGGCGATATGTAAAATTTATCGTCCCAATCAATATTAGTCAAATGTGTGTACATAAACAAATCGTTCGATTTGTTTTTGAATATTTATTTTATTCATGTACACGTTAAAAAATTATATTTTTATCTATAAAATATTTTGTTTCCATTCCACATCACACAATCAATTTTCACAACACAATCAAACAAACAAACAAGTCGTCCATGGTCTGTGGACGACGGGTGTCAGGTGCTGCTAAGCACCGTCTGCATCCTAGTATATATTTTAACTAGAAAATAAAATAAAAGTGAGGAGTTCTCACCTTTGGGTTCCACTCCTCCATTCTCAAAATCTGAATGGTTCGGATCTGCCCAAAATTCCAATGCGACCCTTTCCCGCTGTTTATAGTAAAAATCACATTTTTAATATGATGTTTATATTAAAAAATCACGTTTTTATACCGCTACTTCCTATGTAAAAATTATATTTTTATAACGATGTTTGTATAAAAATTATATTTTTACATCGCTACTTTCCATATAAAAATTATATTTTTATATCGCTATATATATATATATAAAAGACCACATTTTTATTTAACCATTTCATACATAAAAATCGTACTTTTACTTCGTTTCCTAGATTAAAAAAAATCATATTTTTACTACTCTACATAAATAAAAATCATATTTTTATATCTTCTATATAATAAAAAATATATTTTTACTACTCTACATAAATAAAAATCATATTTTTATATCTTCTGTATAATAAAAATTATATTTTTACTACTCTACATAAATAAAAATCATATTTTTATATCTTCTATATAATAAAAATTATATTTTTATTACTCTACATAAACAAAAATCATATTTTTAATATGCTACTAATATAAAAATCATATTTTTAATTTCTAAAAATATTTCATGCATAGAATAAATATCACATTTTTATACTAAAGCTACATATAAATAAAAATCATATTTTTACATATGCTAAATCTAATTAAAAACAAAAAATATAATTGAATAATTAAATAAAAACTTGCCTTTCCATTTTCAGAGGAGGGGGGTGTAGCGGCGCTCAGGAGACTGATGGGGCTGGGGATGGTGCGGCTAGGCGCGGTGGGGCCCTAGGTGGTGGGTGGAGCGGGTTTACTGAGGTAGAGGGGTTTTAGGTGTGGGTTCGATTATAGGGGGAGAGTAGCGCGAGGGGGGAAAGAGGATGGAGGCGGCGCACGCGAGGGGGACTAACCGGAGGGTGGCGGTGGCGTGGAGTCGATCGTTGATACCCTTTTTTTATTTCTGAAAGGAACGGGGAGAGAAAAGGTAGAAGAGGGGAGGGTGTGTTATATATATATATTTTATATTTCAAAAAAGTTGACTTTTCTCTTGAACCCCAAATCGAACCCAACGACTATCGTCCCTAGCTAATTACCCCCATTTCGAATACAATGGGATATGTTTCATAAGACGGTTCGGTTGTTACGATCAGTTTCCATCAAAATCAAAATATAAATCTATATATTAAATTTAAACGCAAATTTCAATTTACTGGGGCCACATACGAACCCCAAAAATTCTCAAAAAATAAAACTGGCTATGTTTTGACCATACGGTCCTAACAAAACTAATTTCGTCGAATTTGGAGACCGTTTGAAAAACAGTCATTTTTCAGTCGATTAAATTCAAACTGAATTGACCAAACACGTTTAAATCCGCCCGCTCACATATTGATTCCAAAATTATAAAAATTGGAACCTAGCAATAATTTGACATTCCGTATCCAACCAAAGTGGTTTCATCAAAAATGGAGGTCGTTTGCAAAATCACTATTTTTAAGGGCTATATTTCCATAGCGACTATTCTGAATTTTCAACTGGGCATAATTTTTTATTCCCGCTATGAAATTTTGATTTTTCGGATTCGTTGGAAAGATATCTTCAAATAGATTCTAATATTTTTGGTTTTGCTAAAATCCGGTTTGTTTTGAATCCTATACATTCATATGAATTTTGAAATCGAATTTTCAAACTACCGCGCCATTTCCAATTACTTTTATAATTAAAATAAATATTTATATTCTAACATCGATTCAAATAAATATATACGTTCTAATTCTATTCAAAATTAATTTCTTTACGTTATTATTTAAAATAAACCATTTTAAATATTCAAAATTCATCAAAATTGCCAAAACAAAAAATTTAAATTGGTTCGGATTCTCCGGGTTGTTACAGTGGTATCCCCTATAGCCATGAAATCAAGGACGGGTAATCAGTGGTATACCTTGTAGCCATGGAAGCTAGGAAGGTATACTTGATCAAGTGTGTGTGTGGAATCGATGGTATCCCTTGTAGCCGTGAAATCAAGGAGGGTCGTAATTGGATATTGATATAGTAATAAAACTATGCACAATCCAGCGTTGTGCGGGACTGGACGTAGGAGCAATTCCGAATCAGTATAAAATCAGGTGTGTTCTTTCCTTTTCTGTACTTTATTTTTTTTATCTTTGCATTTGTGGTTGATTCTGTGTCTGTGCTTGTTTCTGTAGTGTTTGATTCATACAGTATATCACACAAGTTTTAGATTTTGTTTAAATTCTCAAAAACACTATTCACCCCCCCTCTAATGTTCGTTTTGCCTTAACAATCCATTCCGTGATATCTTAACATTCAAATCAGTTTGGATTTAGAAATCCCATTTCTATTTTCTTATTAAGTTTCACTTAAATGAATATTAAATTCATTTAAACTTCCAAGTTGGAATGAGATTCAACCAATTACCATATAATTTAATTTATATGGATTTCACACAACATTAACATCCATATCAACTACCATCCATCAATCAATAATTATAATATAAGTGTTTCCGTCGACAGCACTTATATTCATAGTTTAATAATAACAATAGTAATAGCTGTAAATATCATCCATCAACCATGAAAAAATAGTCACAGGCAATAAATACATATTCAGATATGAATATAATAACTATAAAAAAAATCAGTTGAGTAAGTGAGTTCTCACATTGGTCGGTTTGAAATCGTTATACATCGATTGTTTTAATTAAATTAAATAATGCGTTTAATTTAATCAAAACTTGCAGCTAGCTCTAAGTTCCTCCAAATTAGCTTCACTTTGAAGCTCTCGCCTCTACGGTCCCAACGTTTCCAGTTTCATCGAACTATGTTCTCGTTTGAAAAAGTTATAAGGTTTTAATCCTTAACTACTTCATTTAAATAAACTTAAGATAATTAATTTTATAATTATCCTTATTAACCTCCTCCTTCTTCGTTATAACTCGAGGCATCGACTGAAAAAATACATGCCACTATCCCTCCTCATCGCATGCCTTCATACATCATCGGAGCTTGATCGAAGGTCACCACATCGAAGTCTCGAGCCTTCACCATCATTGCCTGCCATGGTGGCCATCTCGAACCCCTGCAACGCCTCAAAACCCAGTTCGAATGTGATCCCTTCGAGATACGATTCTTGCATTCCACAACACGAAATCCCATCATGATCATTGATTACCTAGCCCTCGTCGAGTTGTACAAGATTATAGAAGAAAGTTTATTGATTCGATCGACGTAGGTGGAGAAATTGGAGGAGGAACGTTCGGGTGATTCTAGCCATTAATATCAAAGAGGCGGTGGTTGTCTACTAGGGTTAGGGTTTAGTAATTTTAAGGAGTATTTATACCTGTTTTAATTAATATTTTATTTCCAAGTGACTTGGCTTTAATGTTTCCACGCCCGAACTCCAAAAAAAACCCAACGACTATTGTCCCTACCCAAATACCCTATTCCAAACACAATGGAATAGGTTTCGGAAGCTAATTCGGTCGTTTTAATCAGTTTTTCTCAAAATTAAAATATAAGCAAATATAACGTTCAATATTGATTTTTAACGTACGTTTTAATTTGCTACGACCACATACTAACTCCGAAAATTATAAAATTTGAAATCCTGCTACGTTTCACAAGTCCATTTCTAACGAGCCTAGCCTCGTTGAATGGAGATCATTGGAAAAATGGTCATATTTCTAGCTTAAATTGAATTTTAACTGAATTTTCAATACGTGTTTATATTACATACGCTTACATACGATCCCCAATTGACTTGAATTTTGAAACCTAACAGTAATCTAACGTTCCAGATCTGATAAAATCGGTTTCATCGAAAAAGGAGGTCGTTTGAAAAATGACTATTTTTAAGGCTTAAATAAAACCAAAAAAAAATATAAATTATTTAAAAAATAGCTCCAATAAATAATAATAAATTAATACTATCGTGTATATCCAAATAAAATACCATATAATTCCAAAACAAACATATTTGGGTTTATAATTCGATATTTTCAAATTCCAAGTTAAATCGATATCCAATTTCATAACAAATCTTTTTATTTCATTTAATAAATCATTATAATTTATAAACGATTTCATAGCGACTTTTCAAAAATTTGATTTGAACATAGCTTACAATTTATAACATGAAAACTTGATTTTTCACTTTCGTTGGAAGAATATAGTTCAACAGATCTTAACATTTCTTGTTTTAACGAATTCTAACTTATATTGAATTCTATATATTAAATTGAAATTCAAAACTAAATATTTCGAACTACCATGACGTTATGAATTAAATTTATAATTAATATAAACTTATGCGTCCCAACTTCATTTTAAATAAATTATAAGTCGTTAATTCTCAAAATAAATCATTTTAAACATATAAAATCCATTATATATTTCTTAATAAATTTTGGGTCATTACAAAAAAACCCTTGCACTTCACTCCATCTTCGATTATCTTCAAAATAACGTAGTTTACAATGCTTATGCTAATATGAAGCGGTTTCGGATAATAAATCCAACCGATCGCTCCATATTGACGACGATAACTTTTAATTGGCCAGAATTTCGATAGTCCGTTATTTAACTATCGAATAAACAAACATTCATCCAAATATCTTATTTCCAAAAGGAAATACTATTGATTTTCACGAAACAATCACTGAGCCCTTTTTAATTAATATTTCATTAATTAAATTCTTTGTAAAATTCAATATCAAATCTCCTTACCAAGGTATTTTTCAAACCCATTTGGATTCTCATAATACTTGGTAAACATTCCATATTTCACAGGATACTTTATTTTTTGTACTTTGAAAATTTTACATTCAAACCCTATTAATAAAATATTGGTTTTAAACTAGTAGAAATCTATTTCATTACTTCTCTTAAAATTTTATTAACTAATTTGGTTTCTAATTCCATATGCAATCGATAAATCAATTTTTAATCATCAAATTTCAACTCTTTAATTTTTCAAAAATTCGTCAGCGTCTCCTTTGTGCGGCTCAATCAGTACAGCTACAAATCGCCTCTCTAGGACTTTTTATTCAAAATGAAAATAAAAAATCCAAGTGTCCTGCCCAATAGGCTTATAAAATTCTCATACTGAATTAAATAAGTACCTTTCTTGAGCATTCAATCTATTTTCTTTATTCACTTCAATCCAAACCTGTCTCAAATATATTTAACCATTCCAAATTTATTTCAAATCAATTCAATGCTTTTTGATTAATTTTCTAATTAGCTCCTTTGCTCAATCCACTTTTAGTTTGAATATATAACGTATAAATATATTTTAATTCACTTATACGCAAATCGAACTCAAATTCAATGTTCGATTCAAGTTTTCATATTGAATTTCCAATTTAATTCACAACCAATTTACTTGACCAAAGTAAAATTTGATCCAAAACTTCAATAACTAATTTGTAAAGGCCCGGATTTTGCTTGCCCTTTGAATCGACCATAAGCCACACAAATCTGATCCAAAAGTTGGAGATCTTCGAATACTTTAACTCTGGGAATACAACACATCAGAACAACAACAGCAGACTTTTATTACATCATGATAATATAACATCAGAGTACAGAATATTAGAGTACATCGAAAAATAAAATAATACAACGGAAGATAAATTTTACATTAAAATTAAGCAATCTAATAATTAAATGGAAAATCAAACGATAACGGAATATTTACTAAATGTGAATTATTAAATCCACTCACCACGCCATTTCAAACTCCTTTTAAGTTTAAATAAAATTTATTCGTTTTAACTTCAATTAAAATAAAAAAAATTAGTCATTATTATTTAAAACAAATCATCTTAAATATTCTAAATTCATTAAAATTTCTAAAAGAAAAATTTTAAATTGGCTCCAAAATTCCGGGTTGTTACATAATTTCTTTTCTAATTAGTTAACTTTATTCCAAAAATCAATTCATTTACTTCACTTAAGTTCATAATTATTTTATAACTAAAGTCTGGATTTTGCAAATGGAAATTTAAATTTTATTATCTTAAAATCCTTTTATTTTATTAAATAAATTGTTATGGTTTATAAGCGATTATATCGTGATTTTTCTGGAAATTGGATTTTGACATAACTCAAAATCTATAAGACGAAATCTAGGTTTTTCTCTTTCGTTAGAAAATTGTAATCCAATAGATTTGAACGATTCTTATTTCAAAGAAATTTGACTTATATTGAAATCTATATATTCAATTGAAGTTCAAAACGTAATGCAACGACCTAGATTTTTCGATCATTTGAATTCAAATATTTAAATCATTTAAAATATTATTTGGAAATATTAATACTTTATTTGTCAACTAGTTCATTCGGATAAAAATATCTTTTATCTTTTCAAAATTTGGAGTATTTCATCCAAAATCTTTCCAAATCATTTATTATGATTTTACATAATTTATTCATATTTTTAATAATTTTATTAAGGCCTTTACAGTTAGTTTCCAATATCGGTCACCGAGCAGCATCCATAACGACCTTTTTCAAAACTTATTTGGACTTAAATTAAAATCTAGCCGTTGGATTTCAAAAAATATTATTTTATTCGAAAGCTTATCTCATTACGGATCCAACGATTCCAGTTTCAGGAGAATCCGACGGTGGAATCTCCCGTTACATCGGTTTGAAATTGCGGGTTGATGTTCGCGAACTGTCACTGCGGGACGCGTTCTATCAATCCCGGATCAATTTATAAATTTTAAACATAAATCGAAATGCTTCTAAATCATTTTTATAAAATATATAATTTCATCTTTGAAAAATCATTTCAGTCATTTATCATCAAAATCGCTTATTTCACCGTTAAGTCAATTTAATATTATTTTAATAAATAATATTATTTTTTTAAAACTCGTTATTTTCAGTTCAAATTTTCTTGATAGTCATTATAAAAATAAACAAGAGAATTTTGAAAAGAAATTCCTTTTGAAACGTTTACTATATAGCCTAACTGAACTTCACTTTGAAAAGTTGCTATTTATTTTTAATTTCAAAACTTCGAAATGCCAAAATTAATTCAAAACTATTCGTTAAAGTTACAAATATTCTTCTAAATCAAACTTCAATTTTCACTGAATATTATATTATTAAAATATTCTGTTTTATTCTAGATTGGAAACAAACTCAATCAATATCCATATAAATAAATTTATTTAGATATCATCCATCATATACATCCAAAAATAGTTGTAAACAATCATAAACATTCAGTTAACATCCAATGTGCACTTACATCCATATAAGCCTTAAATAATTATTTAATGCTTATATCGGTCGGTCAATCAATCGATTAACATCCTATCTAAACACTTGGGATTAGTGCAAATCAAATATTACCCAAATAGCCTTGTGGGGTTTCAACCAATAAACAATTAATTAGATAATTATTTATTTATTCCAATCTATTATAATGGGTGAACTTAAACAAGTCGTTCGACTTGTAAATAAATGTTTAATCCAACTTCAACTACCGCAAATAATTTAACATCGTTTTTAACATGTTAATTCACCTAAATTCACATTCAAAACATAAAACTGTAAATCATCCATTCATCCATCGGGTTTGCAAACAACTATGATGTGAGATATCATATACCATATACAAATTTGTGATAAATTAAATCAAATGAAAATCAGCATAGGCAGTCAATATATTTTTAAATATGATTATAATAACATAACAAAATAATTGAGTGAGAGAGTTCTCACTTTGATCGGTTTTGAAATCGTTAAATAACAATTGTTTTAGTTAAATTAAACAAGATGTTTAATTTAACCAAAAATTCTAATTGCTTCAAATCTTGTCCAAATTATACTCGTTGTGAAGCCTTCATCGCCATGATTCCAACGCATCTGAAATCGTCGAATTCTCCCCTAATTAATGTAACAACCCGGAATTTCATAACCAATTTAAAAATTATTTTTAATGTAATTTTATAAGAAAATACATAAAAAAATTAAAAATCTGATTTTTAAATCATCGTATAGCCTTTTAAAAGTGAAATTTTGCCAGCCATGTCAGAATCCAACGAGATTTTTTTTATTGGATTTGGAATAATAAATCATGACTAGATTTCAAATTTCACACCAAACAAAGTTAGTGTGTGGCTGTGCACGATAAAACCATTTGATGTGATATTGACGATCAGTTTACAAAGGAACATTATTGAGAGGATATCGGAATTCAACGAATTTTTTTATTGAATCCATAGCATCAAATAATGGTAGAATCAGAAGTTTCAAATTTTTTGGAGTTAGCGTGTGGGCATGCAAGAAGAAAACGTACGCTAAAATCGCATTTTTGAAACTAGTCAAACTTGATCGAAAAATAAAATAGAAGGTCAAACGAACTCGGAATTCAACGAAACTTGATTCGCTGGATTCGTAATTACGTATATTATTGTAGTCCAAATTTCATTACAAACAGAGTTAGGTTGCGATCAGGCAATCAGAGAGAGAGAGAGAGAGGGAGATGAAAATTTTGCAATTAAGCCCTTCTTCTCCTTTTCTTCCTCACTTTTCCTCATTCCTCCTTTTCTTCCTCCTACGTCACTCTAATGGCCTCCTCCCTCACTCTCACCACTGCCACCGCCTCCCCCTCCACCAAGACGATCGCCGTCGCCCTCCCTCCCATCACCTATGCCGGCGCCTCCCCAAAGCCGACGGCCGAACCCCCCCTTTACCTCCCCGAGCTCCAAAATTCCATCTTTTCACCTCCCGAAGCTTCATACACCTACCTACCACCACTACACCATCGAATATCGCCTCCATAACCTCCAAAGCCCTCTCTTCACTGTTACAACTTAGAAAAGCGGAACCCTAGACTTTGGATGCCCCGTTCGTGTCCATTTCCACCTGCAATTAGCTTAATTTTCTCCGATCTACTAGTATTCGAGTATTGGTGAGGATTAGAGCGAAGTTTGTGCACCATGGACCTCCGGGAAGCCGCATAGGATCTCACAAGGTCGCATTCCTTCGTTCTAAAGATCTAGTAAAGTGGAACTCTATGTAAGAAATCTAAACTCCACATTTAAAAGGGCAAGATAAGAAAATTAATCGCATGAAAGTTAATTGTTAAGTTAAAACGATTAGTGTTAGTTGATAAATGAAATTCATTAAGTGATGAAATGATTTTAAGTTAGCTAAAAATATCATTTCTAACTTGTGTATGCGATGTAAATTAGATACATGATGTATATAAATAAAACCGTATCGATATCATGGAATTGCAACTTGAATTGATTAAATAAAAATTAACGATTAAAGCGTTAATTGAAGATAGTTAAAAATAAAATTAACCGCGAAGTTGTACAATGCATATGAGATAATAATAATAAATTATCATGATGCTAGTTAGCAATTGGCGAGATAGAAATATTATTTTTTTATCAATATGCAGGTGATAATTTAAGTTTACGCTAACTAAAATTTGCGAAATAGTGTGGATAATTTAATTTGACTTCTAGTTATTGATTAGAAATATTTTATCTTGTTTATCATTGCTATCACAAGTTCATGGTTATATTAGGCATTGGTTAGTTAGATAGAAATATTATTTTATCAGTTATGTTCTGTATTTCTAGTTCGACACTCGAACAACACACTCTGTTTTTATTTAAATATGTTGTTCCTTAAATGGCATTGGATGATTTATTTATTTATTTGTTACCGTTGTGTCTGATTTGGATGCGTTGTGATGGTTTATTGGATGAATTGAACATACGCCATAGGATAGTAAACATGTATTGGACTACACTGCATAGCATAACATACCCATATAAACATGTAGCTGCTTGGTGCTTATATGTTGTGAACCATATTGCATGTAATTGTGCAGGTTATACGACGATAACTGAATGACTGTAGATTAGCTCAACGACATAATGATACTCATATATGGACTGGACAGAGGACTTGATATGGACTAAAATAAACATATAACGAAATTTGCAGGATTTAATAACATACCCTACACAGGTCTGAAGAAGACAAAAATATACACGTCACGCTTGTTATATATATATATATATATATATATATATATATATATATATATATATGTCACAATGGTTGTTCACATGATTTTTAAATCCCATACGGGCATTGAGATGATTCATTTTTACACATCTCTTAATGTATAAATGTTGTGTGAATATACGATGATTTATTGGAGCCTTTTTAGGTCATTTGTGATTTTTCCGAGCACTCCGTAAAAACGGGTTATGGCGATTTTTTCTGAAAATATAAGGCGTTATCCAAATATTTAATCAACTAAATAGTTTGGAAGTCGTTTAACGAATTATATTTATATATGTTAAATATAAATTAAATTAAACGAATCGCGTAGCGGTAGTTCGTGTTTTTCGACTCATAATTTTAAATGAGTATACCGGGAGATTCGACAATCGGATTTTCCTGAAATTAGAACCATTAGATTCGTTACGAAAAGAAATTTCTAACGAAAATAAATATGTTAAGATCCAATAGTTATATTTTTAGAAATTTTAAACTCAATTTTGAACAAAAACAGCGCCAGGGCAGTTGAATGACCTAAAATGTCGTTTGACTAAATTGAGCTATTTTTATAAATATAAAAATAGCTAAAACCCCTTTTAAATTATTATAAGCAATTTAGAATGTGTGTAAACCAATTTTACTTGGTTTATAAAACAAAAATGGTTAAGTACGATTTGGCATGAAAATTTATAAATCGATTAAACCTTTTTATATAAGATAATGAAATGAACTATGAAAGCCAAAAAAACTTAACCAAAGAAAAGAATTTGATTTGAATTATGTATGCGAAAATTATTTGAAAAAATGAGTTAAATCTCATTTCAAATAATTAAAAGATGACTAAAAGTCAAAGATAATGAAGACGGTGCAAGATCGATAATCTTCATATCGAATGAATTACCACTGATGCCTTTGATATGGGTAGCTCCCTTGAAGAGGTTATAGTGGTAGTTGTCTGGACGTACTTGTTGATTGTTCGGATATGCGAGGACCTCTCTCCTGTATTGTACAAATGGGACGAGGAATAAGGTGCCTTCGATGTCGTTCAGACCCATAACAGACTTGTAAGTGGATTGTAAGTCTGATGTGGAAATTTGTTACATATTAATTGATTTCTATTAAATATATATCTGTTTGGTGGCGCAGAATTTATTCTCTTTGCTTAACACCCTTCTAAGAGACGTATGAGCTTAGAGGTTATATATTGATAGATATCAGTTGTATGGCATGGATTGTCAATGTGGCATACTGAGATGCAGTGATCAAAGCTTTTGTTGAAAAGAAGAGCTTTGTGGTTGATGATCAAAGAACAACTTTAATACAGCATAGCTTTGTGTTGTAGCATTAAATCGCAAGCCTCACACCCCGGTATGAGTCAAAAATGAGATTACTGACTGTAGGGAGTACATGCGTTTATTTCTAGTTAGAAGTGGTGTCATGGTACGAAGCCTAGACATTTTTACTTATGTGGATGATGGATTGCGAGGTGCCTCAGATATGATTGGTCGACATACTGGCTAGGTGACAGGTCTGATAGGACCGAGAAACGTATTGTTTAAGAATAAATAATACACAAACATTAGGTGTGGACCGACCTTGAGGATCCAAGGGTTGCCCATAGGTGTGATCCTGGACATCTTGCTAGAGGTGATCCGAATTCGATAAGGAGACATCCCTTGCCTTGACTCATGATGGAAATCCAATTTCCAATACGACATCGCACGGTTTTAGTTGTAAATCTATATGGCGACATAATATATGGTACCTATGCCATCTAGGATTGATACATTTATGTTGAAATTGTTTTTTAAAACATCTAGACATTAATAATCATACCAAATGATTTTTGTTTTCTGCGTATCAAGCATATATTTGGTCATTATAAGGTAAAAATATATCATTCGGCTTGCGTTGCATTGTGTGATGGGACCTGAGTCTTATAACGGCTTCATTTTTCTATAAAGCATTGCGTTGTTTATTGGTTTACTTTATTTTATGCATTGACAATCCAATGGTGGAAACCTATTCAGTGTTATATGGTGTGGTCCTGTGATTTGACTTATTCTTAAATAAGTTAAGTAACTGTAGCATTTCTCATACCAGTCCCATGACTGACTCGTAGTTTGTTTTTCCCTTACAAACTCAGGTGACCATATTTTGACATGGGCAACCAAGTGAACAGGTGATTGGCTTTCTTTTGGATATGCACCTTAGTATTGGGTGTTGTTTTTGGCTGAGGATGGAGACTTATCTTTTATCTTTCCTTTTGAACTCTTAAACACTATCTTGTGTATGTTTATATTTGATTACGCTATAGACTTATTATCTATTTGGTGAAACTGTGTTGTATGCTAAGTAGGATCCTGTATCTGTGTAACTCTAATGTTGATTCTTATGATTCCGTCGTTATGATATGATGTAAATTATTCTCTGATTTCATGTATTATGCTATATTCTGTGATCATCTAATGTGATTAATGTGTTATATTCCAATGACATACCTTGCCACCATGGATCGGGGGTTTGGGTTGTGTCAGGTGGTATCAGAGCTTCTGTTAACCTTCATTCTGGAAGATAACATATTAAATGACTCGTCATAGATAGAATCGCTAGTATTCTAGGACGAGTAACTCATTAGAGATACGATTAGCAATATCCTAGAATGAGTACATCAGAATAGCATATAACTTGATCATTATATCATTATTCATGCATATGTCTTTGTGCCTTTGCCATTCCTTAAGATATCTTTTGTTGGCCTGACTCTTTTCTTGCTATTTGCAGAAGTAAAAGAAAATGAGTGGATGAGGCAGAGGCCGAGGAAGTAGTGATATCCCCGCTGGTAATAATCAGGCCACCTCGAGGAAGTAGAATTTGAAGCTAACAGTGAGGTTGCATTGCCGCAACAACCATTTGATCTTGATGCTATCACGAAAAAAAATAAAAACTTGGGAGGAGTTCCATTCAGTGGCATCAGAACTGTAACTGAGGCTCAAGCATGAATGAGGTCTTGCGAACGGATCTTCAAAGGCTTAGAATTGGCAGACAATAGAAAGAGACTTTTAGCATCCTGGTTACTTACAGACAAAGCCCTAATCCGGTGGAAAGCAGTGACAGTGGGTAATTTAGGAGTTAATATGACTTGGGGAGGGTTTAAGGAAGTTTTTGAAGAAAAGTTTGTCCTGCAACAGGAAGTTGAGCGCTTGTACAATGAGTTTGCAAATCTCCCGCAAGGTGGCAGAACCATTCATGTGTATGTCAACAAGTTCGATGAACTCTCTCGTTTCGGACTGAAACAAATTCAAAACCCATTTAAGAAGAACAAGAGGTTCATTGAGGTTCTTAGATACCGCAGCAGAGTGACAGCCCATATCGAGTTTCCATTTGCTAAGGTTATTGAGATGGCTTGCAGATATGAGAATATCGACAAGAGGAATTCTCAAGAAGATAGAGAAAGAAGTCAGGCTAGCAATAAGATAAAATTTCCCAACAAGATGTACGAGACAAGCAAGACTGAAGTAGCTAAGCAGCAAGATGATAAGCGAGCAAAGATCAAATACTACAACTGTGATGAGTATGGGCATTGGTCTAACCAATGCAATTCTCCTAAGAGACCAAAACGAATGAATCTGGCCCTAGCTAGAAGCCGCAACTGTGGAGAATGTTATAATTACCATAAGCCAGGACATTTTGCAAGGAATTGCCTATTGATTAAGAAAATTGAGGTAGCTCTTGTGCATGATCGGGCTAATGCCCCAGTTCCTTATACAGGCGGAGGAAGACCAGATGTTTTCAAAGGTATACTTACAGTTAAAAATATTCCTATTAGAGTATTATTTGATATAGGAACATCGCGAAGTTTCACTTCGAGCAACATAATTAAGAAGTTAAAATTAAAATTGAGGAATCTGGAAGGATCCATTAGTGTCCACAACCTGATATGAGGTTCTCTTGTTCTTTGTTTATATTGTAGAGTGCATGTCTCCTATTCCCGTTACCAGTTTTCTTTTACATTGATCGTCATGAATATTTTCGAGTTTGATATTATAATTGGGTTGGATTGGTTGACAAAATATTAAGCCAAAGTTAAGAGCGCCGACAAAGTGGTTAAAGTTAAAACGAAACTTGGGAATATTATTATACCATGTGAAGACTCAAGTTCAAATAGAAAAGAATTTTGATCTACTCTTGAAGCTTCTCCTACTTCTATTATAATATTCCCAATGTTAGAGATTACGTGGATGTGTTCGGGGAAGTTGATAGCCTACCTCCGTGAAGAGAAATTGATTCCAGAATCAATCTAGTTCTGAATACAAGGCTAGTTGTGCATGCAATTCGGAGGATGACATTGAAAGAAAAAGAAGAGTTAAGTGAAAAAAATCTACAGCTTTTATGGAGGGGACTGATTAGGCCTAGTTTCTCGAGTTGGGGAGCAGCCATGGTATTTGTTCTAAAGTCAGACGGTACTCTCGGATTATGCATAGATTACCGGGACCTATATAAGCAGACATTAAAGAATAAATATCCATTACTGCGCATTGATGATTTATTCGATCACTTGAATGGAGTGCGAGTGTATTCAAAGATGGACCTAGCTATGGGTTTCCATCAATTGCGGATTGCAGAAGAATGTGTTCCTTTGACAGCTTTCAGAAGTCCAGACTTATATTATGAATGGCTAGTAATGCCATTCGGGCTATGTAATGCTCCCGCTAATTTTGTTGATTTGATGGATAGAGTATTTCGTGGGATGTTGAATAAATTTGTGTTGGTTTTCATTGATGATATTTTAATATTCTCAAAGTCGGCTAGTGAACATACGAAGCATTTGGAACAGGTTTTGGAAATTCTGACAGAGAATGTATTAAAAGCCAAATTTTCAAAATGCATATTCTGGAAAGAAAAACTGAAATTCCTTGGTCATGTTGCATCAAAGGAAGGAATTTCAGTATATCCAGGCAAGATTACAGCCATTCGAGATTGGAAGCAACCTAGCACTCACACATAAGTCAGAAGTTTTTTTGGATTGTGAGGCTATTATCAGAAATTTGTTAAGGATTTCTTAAAGCTATCTAGTCTATTGTTGAAGCTTACAAAGAAGCATGCAAGGTTAAATTGGATGATAGAATGTGAGGCAACTTTCCAAAGGCTGGAAGAAAGATTGACTACTGCTCCAGTATTGACTATTATAGATGGCAATTAGAACTTGACTGTCTGTACAGATGCTTCTCATGAAGGAGTAGGTGCAGTACTAATGCAAAGAGGCCAAGTAGTTGCTTATGCTAGCCGTTAATTGAAGCCGCATGAGAAGAGGTATGTTACTCACGACTTAGAGCTATTAGTCATGGTATTCGCTTTAAAAATATGGAGGCGTTATCTTTTGGGGGAGAAGTTTGAATTGTATATAGATCATAAATAATTGGAATATCTATTCACCTAAAAATATTTTAATTTGAGACAACAACTTTGGTTAGAATTTCTAGTAGCATACGATCTTGATATTTTGTATACTCTAGGGAAAGCCAATGAAGTAGCAGATGCACTTAGAAGAAAGAATGCAATTGTCGCTAATTTTGTTATTACGCCTTCGTTAATAGAGAAGATTTCTTCTCTTCAGAAAGACGATAATTTCATTCAGAGGACTATTAAGAGAATCCAAGAAGGTGAAGTCTTGAGTTTCCAGATTAACAGTAAGGGAGTTCTGAGATTATTAGCTGAATTTGTATTCTGAATATTCCTGAGCTCAGAAGGGAAGTGATGGATGAATGTCATAAGTCCAAGCTTAGTATCCACCTAAGGGTTAGTAAGATGTATCATGATCTTAAGCGCACATCTGGTGGAAGTCGATGAAGAGGTATATTTGTATATAAGTTAGCAGGTGCCCAAGTTGTCAATAGAGTAAGAGGGATCAAAAGAAAGTCATTGGTTTGCTGCAACCATTAGAGGTTCCAGAATGGAAATGGGATCATATTTCCATGGATCTTATTAATGGTTTTCCTAGAACCAAGAAAGGAAATGACAACACATACGCCCATTTTATTCCAGTGAAATCGACTAGAACCGCTCAAAGTCTTGCTCAGATATATATGAGAGAGATTGTCAGATTGCATGGAGTTCCCAGCAGAATCATCAGTGATCGAGATCCGATCTTTGATAGTTACTTCTGGGAAGCATCCAGTCTGAGTTGGGAACAAAGCTTAATCTTAGCACTACATATCATCCTCAGACAGATGGCTAGACTAGGTGGGTGAATCGTATATTGAAGATTTATTACAGGCATGTATTCTCGATTGTGGAGGATCTTGGGAAGATCATATACATTTGGTTGAATTTTCATATAATAATAGCTACCATGAAAGTTCTAAATTATCCTCGTTTGAAGCATTGTATGGTAGACCGTGTGGATCTCCCTAGTAATCAGTTAGTATTGGGTCCAGATATAATCCAAGAAGCTTCAAATAAAGTGGACTTCATTAAGAAGCGATTACAAGCAGCACGGAGCCGATAAAAGAGTTATGTAGATTCTAAAAGAAGAGATTTAACATTTTCGTTGGTGATTGTGTGTATTTGAGAGTTTCTCCGATGAGAGGAGTGATTCGATTCGGGAAGACAGGAAAGTTGGCACCTAGATATATTGGTCCATTCCCTATACTCGAAAGGATTGGGACTCTAGCTTATAGAGTTTAGTTACCAGATTGGTTATCCAGTTTTCACAATGTATTTCACATCTCTCAGCTTCGCAAGGATATTCATAATTCGAATTTGAGTGTTGAGGAGGCATCACAGGAAATTCTGGATTTTACTCGGATTTGAAAGTGCGAAGAGAGCCGATGAAGATTATTGGCAGAGAAACCGGAAATCTAATGAACAAGAAAGTGCATTTTGTCAAACTGCAATGGAGCGAAGATCCTAGAGACTGTACATAGGAGACTGAGGATAGCATTTGTAACGACCCGCATTCTACGCATCATAGGATCGTAGAATATTTATTTCTGTCACATACGAAGTCGTATGGTCATGTAACTTTGGGGGACGACTATTGGGGTCATTTCCCATGTGCATGATTTTTCCCGATTTTTAAATGACCATTTTACCCCTAGTTGGCACTGTTTTGTCCATAACTTTTGATTGGAAAGGAATTTTGACCTGAAACCACTTTCATTGGCTCCGGATGATGGTTTCTCTTTCCGTAGAGTGGTCACAATAGTCAAACGGACTCACCGTTTGGGAGATATGGCTGAAACAAGTTTCAGGTGGTGAAAAACAGCTTAATTGGGCTTAACCGGGTGATTAGCAGCTAGGCCCAGAGGGGAATTTCGGGTTTAGAGGTATAGGAGGACTGATTAGGGTTAGGTTATCACTTTCATTTCAGTTTTGAGCCGCCACAAACCTTCTTGAGACCTTAGTAATGGCTTCCATCCTCTAAAACCACTCCAAAACGCATTTTTAGTGAAGATTAAGCCTAAACTACATCAAAGCAAGGCCAAATAGCAACAAAGCAAGGTTGGAGCTGCTGCTATACATAGGAATTCGACCCAAACAGAGAATACTTCAGATTTGGTGTTTCATTTGTGGCCAAGGTGAGTGATTTGCATAGTTTTTGCACTAATTACGGTGATTAAGGGTAATTAGTGAAGATTAGCGAATTTATACGTAAATAAATTCTGGAAAAATTCTTAAAATTCTATAATAATGTTTTAAGGCTCTGTTAGAAATTTGGGTTAATTTCGATGTGTTTTGCTAATTGTATGCTTAAACATGACTAAGAAGGATTATAGGAAAATAAGGGGTTTTGGGCACGTTTGATCCATTTTGACATATAAATTCATTGTTTTGGTGTTGAGGTTAGTTTGCTATGTTGTTATGACTATTTGACATGAATTGTGATTGATTAGAATAGTTAGATTTGTCAAAAACGTCGTCGAACGACGTAAACAAGTTGCTGGAAAAGTTGCAGAAAGTTGTGCAGGGCTTCGGATCGGATCGGATGGGGGCTCGGATCGGATATGTGAACTGGGCAAGAAACCCGACCCGAACCGGAGTTTGGCACATAGGAGGCTTGGCGAGAAGGAAGTCCGTTTGCTTAGAGTTGGAGTGGACAAGGGGATCGGATCGGAAGAATAATTGGAGGCCAGATCGGATCGACTTGGAGACGCAGGGCTCGGATCGGAAGTAAACATTTGGGAGAACTAGCAAGAGGGAAGGCCACGCGGATCAGATGGCAAGGAGGGATCGGATCGGAATACGTGAAGAAATAAGGGAGCGGATCGGAGCACTGGAAGGAAGGACACCCGACCCGACCCGGAGGAGGACACCGACCCGACCCGAAGTGGAGTACCCGACCCGAACCGAATGGAAAGATGACTACCGAACCGAACCGAACCGTATTCTAGGGCTGCTACTGCACGACAACTCTTCTGAAGACCCACTCCAATTCGATCAAAACCCGAGATGCAAAGGAAGTCCAAATGAGGAGCTTTGACTCAGGATCCTGCTGGGAACCAATGAGTGGGCTTCATGATTGGGCTTTGCTGCGGGACGCGTGCCAAGGAGTTATCGACTTCTATAGCTTTGAACCACTATGGTAGGAGGTACGAAGGCGGATTCAGGGCCATTATGGCATCGGTAGAACCAAGGGCTACAACCAATGAAGTGGGTCATTGAAATGTTTGGTCATGACTCCATATGTTTAGCTTGGTCATAGCAGGGTTTCTACAAGTCGGGATTCGTCGTTGCCTCAGTTTGTCTAGTGTTTCAAAGTGGTAGATATCGTATGCTTTACGCACTGAGTGAGAGATGTGAGGATGGTTGTTATGGTTGATTTGGTTGCTATCATTATGACATGCACACCCCACCCCCATATTCTTACACTATGTATTATGGCACCTTGGAGTACTGTACGGTATGTGGTACTAACTCTTTGGTTGCAGGTCCAGGTTCAGGTATGGTTTAGTATACCTGTTATTATTCTGTTTAGATGCTTATCGCTCATACCAGGCTTTATGTCTGACCCAGAGTTTTATGTCTCCTCTTATTACTCTGGGTGCTCACACGAGCAGACTAGAGACATGTTAGCTGGTGATGCACGGGTAGATGATCCGGAGACGAGCAGGAGGCTTCCACGTAATATATATAGTATTCTCCCTGTATTGTTGAAGATCACTGCTTGGGCATTGGTGGTGCATCTTCTACTTTAGTTTTCTTTTGTTAGAGACAGTAAATTTGGAAAGTTGTAATAAGCTGTATTTGGATTTCCGCTGCTCTAATGTTGACATTGATTATTAGTTATCAGCTTATGTACCGTCTCGCCTGTTTTATGTCAAGTATGTTATTATTATTATATTTTATTCCATGCGCTGTGAGACATTCTACAGGTTCTTTGATTAGTTCATTCCTTTCTTTCCTTTCTTATGACGACCGTCTTGTGCTAGTCGGGCATGTGTACAGCGCACTTTTGGAGGAAATGCAGGCTGGTGCGGGGCGGGCCGTCACACTTGGTATCAGAGCTCTAGGTTGCGTAGTTAACCTAGGGAAGTTATCAAGGAGAGATAATATACGTATACGAGAGAGCGTATTTGTGATTATTTTGGTTTTCAAAAGCTATATATATACTATTAGTAGTATAAGAATGAAGCCGTACTGCACTAGCACCACTATGGAGTCGTTAATCGTTTCCTTTTTCGGATTGACGATGAGCCGATATATTAGAGGTGCTGGTAGGGGAGCCAATAATGGGAATGCTGCTGACATGAGGACGATGTTTACTGACCTCATGAGAGAGATGCTTAGAGATGTACAGAGGGCAGCTCCCAATGGTGGAAATGGTGGTGGTCCAATAGTGCAGGCGCCGAGGGTCGACTTCGCCAAGCTAAACAAAGACTATACTAGCCTTGGTAGGAAGCCGTTTCACGGAACGGAGTCGGCCACGGATGTTCAAGATTGGTTGGATAGTTGCGAACGTATCTTCGAGGATTTGGGTATCGAGGATGCGATGAAGAGAAAGCTAGCGTCCCGTCAGCTGCAAGGGCGGGCAATGAATTGGTGGAATGCTATAAAGGCAGCCACTCCCGAAGATCAGATTACTTGGGAGCAGTTTAAATCTCGCTTTAGTGAGAAGTTCATTCCAGCTGCTCAGAAGTCAATGCTGTTTAAGAAATTCTTGGAGCTCAAGCAGAATGGCAGAGCTGTCTCGGAGTACATTGCTGAATTCGACACTTTGTCGAAGTATGGGTTATCTCTTATTGATACTAACGAGAAGAAGAATGAGAAATTCATAACTGGTTTGGATCAGTACTTAGGGGAAAAGCTTATTAACCACATCGATGAGACGTTTGAGTCGATTGTGGGGAAAGCATTAAGATTAGAAAGTCTCTACCCTAAGTCGAAGACTGAGGTTGCGTCCGCAGGTGAGCCAAAGCCACAAGCAAGTGGTGAAGGCAAGGGTGGTTCCCAGAATAAGAGAAAGCAGAATCAGACTAAGGATGGCCAGAAGAAAAAGAATAAGCAAGATGTTGAGTGCTTCAGCTGTGGTAAGAAGGGCCATTATGCTAGTAATTGTCGGGCCAAGCCAGCGGATAGGAAGTGCTTCAATTGTGGCCAATTGGGACATCACAAGGACAAGTGTCCGCAACCCCCTAAAGAAAAGCAAATGGTGAAAGCATACGCCCTTAATGCTATTCCTTCTTCGTCGAATGCCCCAACTGCGGCGGAGAAGGGAAAGAATGTCGTCATTCAAGGTATGCTTTCTGTTTATGATGTTCCTGTTAGGGTTTTGTTTGATACCGGAGCTTCCAGTTCTTTCATATCTAGTGACCTGGTAGATAGGTTGGGATTGGAGCCCGAGATTGTCGATAGACCTTTAGTAGTGACGAATCCGATTGGTGGTTCGACTAGCCTTAGCATGATTTGTCGTAATGTGGTCTTATCGAGTCATGGATGCATGTTTGTTTGTGATTGCTTTGTTTTGGGCTTTACTGGGTTTGGCATTATTTTGGGAGTAGATTGGCTCCGAAGGTACGGGGTGGTGGTAGACTGTGAGGGCTTTTTTGTGACAGCTAGAGCGGATGATGGGCGGAGGATAGTGTTTGGTGGTCTACCCAGTGAGGGGGTATTGGCTAGTTTTCTAAACTCCCTTGACATTCCGCATAGTGAGTTGTCAGGTTTGCCCGTGGTTGGCCAGTATCCGGATGTTTTCGAAGAAGTGATCGGACTTCCACCACACCGAGAGATTGAGTTTCGTATTGATTTGGTAAAGGATGCCAGGCCTATAGTGATGCCACTTCGTCGTATGGCACCAAGAGAGCAGCGAGAGCTCGAGGTGCAAGTCAGCGATCTTTTGAAGAAGGGATTTATCAGAAGGAGTGTTTCTGAATGGGGAGCACCAGTTGTGTTTGCTACCAAGGCGGATGGTTTCCTTCGTTTGTGTGTAGACTACCGCGAGTTGAATAAAGTGACGAGGAAGAACAAGTATCCTCTACCGCGGATAGATGATTTGTTCGATCAGTTGAGTGGCGCGAGAGTATTTTCTCAGTTGGATCTCGCGACAGGTTTTCATCAGCTTAGAGTGGAAGCTGAGAGTATAGCTAAAACGGCATTTCGGACGCCGTCTGGGTTTTATGAGTGGTTGGTCATGCCATTCGGGCTGACCAATGCCCCGGCATATTTTGTGGATCTTATGAATAGGGTATTCAGAGATCAGTTGAATAATTTTGTCCTTGTGTTCGTTGATGATATTTTGGTCTACTCAAGGACAGAGGAAGAACACAAGGGACATTTAAGAATAGTGATGGAGGTGTTGAGAAAACACCAATTGAAAGCAAAGTTTTTTAAGTGTCACTTCTGGAAAAGGGAAGTGAGGTTCTTGGGCCATGTTGTATCAGAAAATGGGATTGCCGTGGACCCGACGAAGGTGGCTACGGTACAGGATTGGCCTACGCCCAAGAACGCAACAGATGTAAGAAGTTTCTTGGGATTAGCTGGATATTATCGTAAATTTATCCAAGGTTTCTCCAAGATAGCAGCACCATTGACCCAGTTGACCAAGAAGAATCAAGCTTTTGTCTGGGATGAAAGGTGCGAGAATGCATTCAAAAGTCTAAAGGACAAGTTGACAAGCGCACCAGTGTTAGTCATTCCTAAGGGGGATGAAGAGATGACGGTATACACGGATGCCTGTGGTACCGGACTGGGTGCTGTATTGATGCAAGGCGGTAGGGTTATAGCTTACGCAAGTCGGCAATTGAAACCGCACGAGAGAAGATACCCTACCCATGATTTAGAATTGGCAGCAATCGTGTTCGCGTTAAAAATGTGGAGACACTATCTCTTGGGAGAAAGATTTGAGCTGTTTACAGATCATAAGTCGTTAAAATATCTCTTCTCTCAGAAAGATCTGAATCTCCGTCAGCAGAGATGGTTAGAGTTCTTAGCTTCCTATGATTTTGACATCGCATACACACCAGGAAAGGGCAATGCGGTGGTTGATGCATTGAGTAGAAAACATGCCAGCTTAGGGGCCATGTTCCTTGAATGGAAGCGACTGGAGTACATCGCGGGGTTTGATTTCAGACCAAAGTGCGAATTGGATCCAGAAATGTTAGCAAGTTTGACGATCAGACCCACTTTGATTGAGCGGATCGGCTCTAGTCAGAGGGACGATCCTAACCTATTGGAAATCATCTCCAAGTTAGAGATGGGTATCGATGAGGAGATGAACAAGTATGGGCTTGATCGAGATGGATGGCTTAGGAAGAATGGAAAACTTGTTGTACCCAATGTCAATGGATTGAGAGATGAAGTGCTGAGAGAATGTCATCACTCAAAGCTGACTATACACCCCGGTGGTAATAAGATGTATCGAGACATGAAGCAGACCTACTACTGGGAAGGGATGAAAAGAGACATTGGGAAGTTTATATCCAAGTGCATGAATTCCCAGCTAGTTAAAGCCGAGCAAAAGAAGCCTAGTGGGTTGTTACAACCCTTAGAAATTCCCGAATGGAAATGGGAGCAAGTCTCGATGGATTTCATCGATGGTTTACCAAGGACTAGATCGGGACATGATAGCATTTGGGTGATTGTGGATCGACTGACTAAAAGTGCAAGGTTTATACCAGTCAAATCGACCAGAACGGCAGCTAAGTTAACAGAATTGTATATGAAGTGGGTAGTGAGATTTCATGAAGTACCTAAAAGCATTGTGAGCGACCGAGACCCGTTGTTCACTAGTGGGTTTTGGAAGAGCTTACAAGAGGCTCTAGGGTCAGAGTTACATCTCAGTACCGCATATCATCCTCAGACCGACGGCCAGACGGAGAGGGTGAATCGCATATTGGAAGATCTCTTGAGAGCTTGTATATTGGATTTTGGTGGATCATGGGATGACCATTTGCATCTAGTAGAGTTTGCATATAATAATAGCTACCAATCCAGTATTGGTATGGCTCCATTTGAAGCTTTGTACGGAAGACCGTGTAACTCACCATCATGTTGGATAGAGACTGGCGAGAAGTTTATGCTTGGACCAGATGTGGTGAGGGAAACTTCAGATAAAATCAAGATCATTCAACAACGAATGAAGGCAGCCCAGGATAGGCAGAAAAGTTATGCTGATAAGAGGAGAAGAGACTTAAAATTCTCCGTTGGCGACTTGGTGTTTGTCAAGATTTCTCCGTTGAAGAGCGTAATACGATTTGGCAGGAGAGGCAAGTTGGCACCAAGATTTGTTGGCCCATTCCCTGTTCTTGAGCTAGTCGGGAATTTGGCATATAGAATTGACTTACCGGAGAAGATGGCGGGAGTTCACAACGTATTTCATGTTTCCCAACTAAGGAAGTTCGTTCACGACTCAGATATGACTATTTCACCTGATCAGTTAGAGGACTTCGAAGTAGAACCCGAGGCGGTTGGGAACCGCAAGCCGGCCCGTATTGTCGAACACGACATGAAGCAACTTCGAAGGAAGGCGGTGAAGCTAGTCAAGGTACAGTGGAGCAAGGACGAGAGTGATTGTACTTGGGAGACAGAGGAGGACATTAGGAAGACACACCCAGAACTCTTTGCCTGGTAAGATTTTGACTTCGATTTAGTTTTCCGCATGCTAGGATAGGCTTGTTTGCTTGTTTTGCATGTTTGATTGTTGTACGTGGCTGTTAGGCATGCGGGATCCTTTGTATGTTTTGGGTTAAGGAATTTCGGGGAAGAAATTTCTTAAGGGGGGGGGGGGGGAGAGAGTGTAACGACCCGCATTCTACGCATCATAGGATCGTAGAATATTTATTTCTGTCACATACGAAGTCGTATGGTCATGTAACTTTGGGGGACGACTATTGGGGTCATTTCCCATGTTCATGATTTTTCCCGATTTTTAAATGACCATTTTACCCCTAGTTGGCACTGTTTTGGCCATAACTTTTGATTGGAAAGGAATTTTGACCTGAAACCACTTCCATTGGCTCCGGATGATGGTTTCTCTTTCCGTAGAGTGGTCACATTAGTCAAACGGACTCACCGTTTGGGAGATATGGCTGAAACAAGTTTCAGATGGTGAAAAACAGCTTAATTGGGCTTAACCGGGTGATTAGCAGCTAGGCCCAGAGGGGAATTTCGGGTTTAGAGGTATAGGAGGACTGATTAGGGTTAGGTTATCACTTTCATTTCAGTTTTGAGCCGCCACAAACCTCCTTGAGACCTTAGTAATGGCTTCCATCCTCTAAAACCACTCCAAAACGCATTTTTAGTGAAGATTAAGCCTAAACTACATCAAAGCAAGGCCAAATAGCAACAAAGCAAGGTTGGAGCTGCTGCTATACATAGGAATTCGACCCAAACAGAGAATACTTCAGATTTGGTGTTTCATTTGTGGCCAAGGTGAGTGATTTGCATAGTTTTTGCACTAATTACGGTGATTAAGGGTAATTAGTGAAGATTAGCGAATTTATACGTAAATAAATTCTGGAAAAATTCTTAAAATTCTAAAATAATGTTTTAAGGCTCTGTTAGAAATTTGGGTTAATTTCGATGTGTTTTGCTAATTGTATGCTTAAACATGATTAAGAAGGATTATAGGAAAATAAGGGGTTTTGGGCACGTTTGATCCATTTTGACATATAAATTCATTGTTTTGGTGTTGAGGTTAGTTTGCTATGTTGTTATGACTATTTGACATGAATTGTGATTGATTAGAATAGTTAGATTTGTCAAAAACGTCGTCGAACGACGTAAACAAGTTGCTGGAAAAGTTGCAGAAAGTTGTGCAGGGCTTCGGATCGGATCGGATGGGGGCTCGGATCGGATATGTGAACTGGGCAAGAAACCCGACCCGAACCGGAGTTTGGCACATAGGAGGCTTGGCGAGAAGGAAGGCCGTTTGCTTAGAGTTGGAGTGGACAAGGGGATCGGATCGGAAGAATAATTGGAGGCCAGATCGGATCGACTTGGAGACGCAGGGCTCGGATCGGAAGTAAACATTTGGGAGAACTAGCAAGAGGGAAGGCCACGCGGATCAGATGGCAAGGAGGGATCGGATCGGAATACATGAAGAAATAAGGGAGCGGATCGGAGCACTGGAAGGAAGGACACCCGACCCGACCCGGAGGAGGACACCGACCCGACCCGAAGTGGAGTACCCGACCCGAACCGAATGGAAAGATGACTACCGAACCGAACCGAACCGTATTCTAGGGCTGCTACTGCACGACAACTCTTCTGAAGACCCACTCCAATTCGATCAAAACCCGAGATGCAAAGGAAGTCCAAATGGGGAGCTTTGACTCAGGATCCAGCTGGGAACCAATGAGTGGGCTTCATGATTGGGCTTTGCTGCGGGATGCGTGCCAAGGAGTTATCGACGTCTATAGCTTTGAACCACTATGGTAGGAGGTACGAAGGCGGATTCAGGGCCATTATGGCATCGGTAGAACCAAGGGCTACAACCAATGAAGTGGGTCATTGAAATGTTTGGTCATGACTCCATATGTTTAGCTTGGTCATAGCAGGGTTTCTACAAGTCGGGATTCGTCGTTGCCTCAGTTTGTCTAGTGTTTCAAAGTGGTAGATATCGTATGCTTTACGCACTGAGTGAGAGATGTGAGGATGGTTGTTATGGTTGATTTGGTTGCTATCATTATGACATGCACACCCCACCCCCATATTCTTACACTATGTATTATGGCACCTTGGAGTACTGTACGGTATGTGGTACTAACTCTTTGGTTGCAGGTCCAGGTTCAGGTATGGTTTAGTATACCTGTTATTATTCTGTTTAGATGCTTATCGCTCATACCAGGCTTTATGTCTGACCCAGAGTTTTATGTCTCCTCTTATTACTCTGGGTGCTCACACGAGCAGACTAGAGACAGGTTAGCTGGTGATGCACGGGTAGATGATCCGGAGACGAGCAGGAGGCTTCCACGTAATATATATAGTATTCTCCCTGTATTGTTGAAGATCACTGCTTGGGCATTGGTGGTGCATCTTCTACTTTAGTTTTCTTTTGTTAGAGACAGTAAATTTGGAAAGTTGTAATAAGCTGTATTTGGATTTCCGCTGCTCTAATGTTGACATTGATTATTAGTTATCAGCTTATGTACCGTCTCGCCTGTTTTATGTCAAGTATGTTATTATTATTATATTTTATTCCATGCGCTGTGAGACATTCTACAGGTTCTTTGATTAGTTCATTCCCTTCTTTCCTTTCTTATGACGACCGTCTTGTGCTAGTCGGGCATGTGTACAGCGCACTTTTGGAGGAAATGCAGGCTGGTGCGGGGCGGGCCGTCACAGCATTAAAAAGGCTTATCCCAAGGGCAGAGTGGTTATCTCTGATTAGCTCTTATGTGAGGTAAACTTATGATATGTTACTGTTTATTTTCTGCTTTACTGTTGTTTTCTTTTCAGGGACAAAAAGTTTTTAAGTGGGGGAGATTGTAACAACCTTGAATTTCACAATCAATTTAAAAAATATTTTTAATGTAATTTTATAAGAAAATACGTCAGAATTTAAAAATCTAATTTTTAAATCATAGCATAGCCCTTAAAAAGTGAGATTTTGCCAACGACCTCAAAATCTAAAGAGAATTTTTTTATTAGATTCGGAATAACAAATCATGGCTAGATTTCAAATTTAACGCCAAATGAAGTTAGTGTGTGGCTGTGCACGATAAAACCATTTGACATGATACTGATGAAGTCAGTTTACAAAGTAACTTATTGAGATGAATTCGGAATTCAACGATTTTTTTATTGAATCCGCAGCGTCAAATAATGGTAGAATCCGAAGTTTCAATTTTTTTGAAGTTAGCATGTGGGTGTGCAAGAAGGAAATGTACGCTTAAATCGTATTTTTAAAACTAGATAAAAATTGATCAAAAAATAAAATGGAAGGTCAAATAAACTCGGAATTCGACGAAACTTGATTCATTGAATTCATAATCACGTATATTATCGTGGTCCAAAATTTGGTAGTAAACGGAATTAGGTCGCGATCGGGCAATCCGAGAGAGAGAGAGAGAGAGAAAGATGGAAATTTTACACTTAAGCCCTTCTTCTTCTTCTTTTCTTCCTCACTTTTTTTGCTTCCTCCTTTTCTTCCTCGTACCTCACCCTAATGGCCTCCTCCCTCACCTTCACTGCTGCCACCGCCTCCCCCTCCACCTACTCGGCTGCCGCCGCCCTCCCCGCCGGCGCCGTCCCCAAGGCCCACGACCAAACCCCCTCTCCCTCCCCGAGCTCCAAAACTCCATATTTTCACCTCTGGAAGCTTCATGCACCTCCCTACAACCACTACACCACCGAATATAGCCTCCATAACCACCAAATCTTTCTCCTTTCGCCGTTACAACTCCGGACAACGGAACCCTATACTTCGGGTGCCCTGTTTGTGTCCCTTTCTGCCTCCAATTAGCTTAATTCTCTCGGATCTACTATTATTCGAGTATTTGTGGGAATTACAGCGAAGTTTGAGCATTATGGACCTCCGGTAAGCCGCATAGGACTTTAGCAAGGTCACATTCCTTCGTTTTAAAGATCTGGTGGAATGGAACTCTAGGTGAGAAATCTAAACTCACATATAAAAGGGGTAGACTAGAAAATTAATCGCATGAAAGTTAATTGTTAAGTTAAAACAATTAGTGTTAGTTGATAAATGGAATTCATTAAGTGATTCAATGATTTTTAGTTAGTTAGAAATATCATTTTTAACTAGTGTATGTGACGTAAATTGGATACGTGGTGTATTCAAATAAAACCGCATTGATATCATGGAATTGCAACTTGAATTGGTTAAATAAAAATTAACGATTAAAGCGTTAATTAAAGATAGTTAAAAATAAAATTAACTAATAAGTTATACGATGCGTATGAGATAATAATCATAACTTATCATGATGTTAGTTAGCAATTGGCGAGATAGAAATATTATTTTTAATCAATATGCAAGTGATTATTTAAGTTTGTGCTAACTAGAATTTGCGGAGTAGTGTGGAGAATTTAATTTGACTGCTGGTTATTGATTAGAAATATTTTGTCATGTTTATCATTGCTATAACTAGTTCATGGTTATATTAGACATTGGTTGGTTATATAGAAATATTGTTTTTATCGGTTATTTGCTATATTTCTAGTTCAAAACTTGAACTGCACACTCAGTTTTTATTTAAATATGTTGCTCCTTAAATGGCATTGGATGATTTATTTATTTATTTGTTGCTACTGTGTGTGATTTGGATGCTTTGTGATGGTTACTAGGATGAATTAAACATACGCCATAGGATAGTAAACATGTATTGGGCTACACTGCATAATATAGCATAGCGTACCTATATAAGCATGTAGCTGCTTGATGCTTATATGTTGTGAACCATACATGTCATTGTGGATGTTATACAACGAGAACTGAATGACTGGAGATAAGGTAAATAGCATAATGATTCTCAGATATGGACTGGACAGAGGACTTGATATGGAGTAAATTAAACATATAACGAAATTTGCAGGATTTAGTAATAAACCCTACACAGGTATGGAGATGACAAAAATATACACGTCACTCTTGTTATATATATATATATATATCACAATGGTTGTTCACATGATTTTAAATCCCAAAAGGGCGTTGAGATGATTTATTTTTACACATCTCTCAATGTACACTTGTTGTGTGAATATATGATTATTTATCGGAGCCTTTTTAAGGCCGTTTGTGATTTGTCCGAGCAACCCATACAAAGGAGGTTATGGCAAATTTTTCCGAAAATTTAAGGCATTAGCCAAATATTCAATCAGCTAAACAGTTTAGAAGCCGTTCAAAACTCTGTCCTCTGGCTTGTGTTGCATTGGGTGTTGTTTTTGGCTGAAGACAAAGGCTTATATTTTACCATTCCTTTTGAACTCTTAAACACTATCTTATGTATGTTTATATTTGATTACGCTATAGACTTATTATCTATTTGGTGAAACTATGTCATGTGCTAAGTAGGATCTGTATCTGTGTAACTCTGATGTTGATGCTTATGATTTTGCCAATATGATATGATGTAAATTATTCTCTAATTTATGTATTATGCTATATTCTGTGATCCACTGATGTGATTAATGCGTTATATTTCAAAGACATACCTAGCCACCATGGATCGGTGGTTTGGGTTGTGTCAATTAATCTCTCTCCCCTAATCTCTCTTCTTCCCTACGCCTTCAGGAGGATCAAGCACGAGAAAAAGATGTTGCCTCCCCCTAAAACGCACGCAACCCCAAGCTCTCGAACGCCAATTAAAATACACCATGTCGAAGCTCCTTCCTTCCTCCACTTACTCTGTGTATATAAGTGAACTCGAGCTCCCCCTCCTTAATGAATTTGCATGTGAAAGCAGTGGGTTTGAGGCCCAAATCCCGCCTCCACGAACACCCAACAACGATCTTAACAGTATAGATTTGTAGAGCATAAAAATCTCTACAACTTTCGTGTAGAAACCATCTTCTAATTCGTAGTAGATTGTGTGAGCTTAAGGGAGGAAGTTTGAACATTTTCAGCCATTGAATAGGTAAGTGGCGGCTGGGGTCTAGAAATTAGGGTTTTGGGCTGAAAATGGGGTATTTATACTCTATTTTATATTATTACTTAATTCGAATATTTCCAAAAAGTGAAGTTTCGCGTCGGAATTCCAAACGAACCCCAACAATCATCGTTCCTAACTAAATACCCCCATTCCAGACATAATGGGATATGTTTCGAGAGCGAATTCAATTGTTTCAATCAGATTTTTCTTAAAATTAAAATATACGTAAATATAATGTTAAATATTGAATTTGAACGTACGATTTAACCTGCCATGACTACATACTAACTCCGAAAATTATGAAATATGAAATATAGTTATGTTTCATAAATACAGTTCTAATGAACCTAGTTTCGTCAAATTTGGGGACCATTTGAAAAACGGCCTATTTTCTAGCTTATTGAATATTTAATTGAATTTCAACATACGTTTATTTCTATCCTACTTACATACTAATTCCAATTGACTTGAAATTTTAAACTCGACAATAATTTGATTTTCTGAATCCAACAAAATTGATTTCGTCAGAAATGGTGGTTGTTTGCAAAATAGCTATTTTTAAGGGATATATAATAATATAATAATATTCCAAAATTATTCAAGTTAATAACAAAACAATTATTATTATCACATTTATATTCTAATGAAATGTCATACAGCTATAAAATAAACATACTTGAGTTTATAACTCGATATCCCAATTTTCTAGTCAAACGGTGCTCAATTTACATGAAAATCCTTTTATTTAAATAAATAAATCATTATATTTTATAAACGATTTCATAATGACTATTTGAAATTTTAATTTGAATATAACTTACAATTTATAATACGAAATTTCAATTTTTCATATACATTAGAAAATTATAATTCAAAAGTTCCTAACGTTTCTTGTTTTATTGTAATCCGATTTATTTTGAATGTTGTACATTCATTTAAAGTTCAAAACTAAATTTCTTGAACTACCGCGCCGCTACGAGTTTGTTTTAATTATAATTTAAAATTATACATTCAAACTTCGTTTTAAATAAATTCTAAGTCGTTTATTCTCAAAATAAATCATTTAAAATATTTAATTTCCATTAGATTCAATTAAAAATAAATTTTAAATTGGTTCCAAAATTCAGGGTTGCTACAACAATCTCCCCCACTAAAACTTTTCTTCCCCGAAAAGGACGATAGAATCGAAGGTCTTTACTTAACCAACTAAGCTTTCGATCTAGCTCAAGTTCTTCAACTTTTCAGTTTGTAAGAACTTTCTAATTTCTCGAAATTTGGCTAATGCACTAAATTTCCAAAAAAATTCACCATAACCTCCTTTGTATGGGTTAATCGGTACAATTACATCTTGCCTCTACGCGCCCTCATCGATTTGAAATAAAATAAAAAAGCCAAGCGGCTCATAAAATCATCATACCCAATAAATATATGAAATGTGTACCTTTTGTTGGGCATGTAATTTTATTCCTCTTCTTAGCTTCCATGCCATGACCTGTTCATTGTATATACTCATCCAATTCGAATAAATTTTCAATTCAGTTCCACATTATATTTGATTTAGCTAAATTACCTTCCATTCTTTTATTGGTTTTATTATTCCAATATTTTTGTCAGTTAAATTATTATCGCACATCACGACCAACAATCAATTGGTAAATTAAATTTTCAAATATATATCTTTAATATACTCAAAAATATGTTTTCATTGCCAAAGCACAAATATTAAACTCTAACTAAGTTTTGGTTCTCACACCAATCAATTGGAATTATATAGATATCCCACTTTCAAAACTCGAAAATAATTACTGATGATACTGCAGTAATCATCAGAATCATTCCCGAGCGACTAGAGTGTGATTCTATATCCATCCAATATACTTGAGACTTTGTATACATGTTTGCAAGGCGTATATGAAAAATCTTCTCATACTTGATAGCCCAAATTTAATATTAAATAAAATACACAAATTCTTATGATAATATATAATTTTCAAAACTAAATTCGTTTTTATAAATAACACTCTTTAAACTTATTCTAGGGTATTGCTAACCCTATCTTTAACGATCCATTCTTAAAGGGTGTTACTAATCATATCTCTGATGAATTCTTTCGTTTGGTTCTAATGTGTCTTGCTCTCGAGATTTGTAAACCAAAGCTCTAATACTAAGTTTTAACGACCTGAAACCCCCACTGGCCTAGAACGAACTGGAGTACAAATTGTTTGAGAAAACGACTCATCGAAACACAAAACAATAAAAAATTTCATTCCTATAACGATAATATTACATCAGAGGACAAGAATATCAGTGTACGAATAAATAATATACAGCGGAAATACAAATACCAGAGAATAGATTATAACAATGCGGCGAAAATAAAATGTATAAACACAACGCACGACGGAAATACATCAAGTAACACAACTGAAAGAAATACACGAATACAAAGCTTTACAGAGTATAAATCTAGCCATAAATTAGCTTTGTACATACTAAAATATATTAAACTTAGCATTATAAAAAATCTATAAACTAATCATTGATATTTTTCCATAATCTGAAAAAAAAACAATGGAGAGAAACATTTATACTAACTGAGACATATAAATTGAAATGAAATAAAAAATGATCTGAAATGTCATTTGATTCCATATGCTGTAAGCGATAAATGTTCATTTCAATGCAAAATTAACTACCACTTTTCAATCTACTGGATGTTTGAAATGTCATAAAACACAATATCTTCAGGATATTTGGTCGATATAATAAGTAAATATAAAATATGTATAACTCATTAGGAATTTTTTGAAATCTCTTAAATGCATTATCATTGTCTAATACAACGATGTGTTAACTTCTTCCTAAATTACAATTTTATTATGTCATAGATTTTTAAAAAGAAAAAAAATTGATTTTCTATTCATGAAAACTTGAAGTTCTTTAACTTTTGATGAACTTCATATCCTCAAAGCTTCTACAAATTTCTAGTTTATAAGCTTATATATTATGGCTAATGAAGATAAATATTGATATGATTTGAAGTTCGTAGATTTTATCTACGATTCTTTGTTGATTCATGAGAATTTCGATTAATGACAACAAAGAGAAGAGCAATGGAAATCATGTCAAGGAGCTAAGTTTACATACATACAAATACATATATATATATATATATATGTATATATAAAAGTATTGAGTTGTGTTAAATTTATGTTAAAATCTATCCCAAAGTATAACACGATTGCACGAAATTTTAGTTATATATATATATATATATATATATATATATATATATATATATATGGATATATGCTCTAAAAACCAGCTGATACTGGACTGGTTCTTTAACTAGTCAACTAGTAGGAAACAAACCAATTGACTGATCACATACCAGAAGTCCAGTAATGGCTATTTCCTAAGTATATTTAAATATATATGCAAATTTCATTCTTAACCAGTCGACTAGTACTTTTCAACCAATCGACTGATCAGAGATTAATAGTCATTTTTATGAAGAGTCACCTTCTTTTATGAAGAGATTCATCTTCAATTATGAACAGAAATGGATGCAACTCTTTGCTGAAACTTTACATGAAAGAATGCTACTCTTCTACAATTATATAAGCACTACAAACATGTTTTCCAAATCACCAATTCTCAAATATTCTACTCTAATTTCTAATTTTCATTCTTTACTCATCACATTCTAAAGCTCTCTTAAATTCAAGTTACTTGTTGAATCTTTGATATTATTTCAAATCTCTTGATTCAACAAGCAACATACTTCCTTTAATCCTCACATACACATTAAATACTTGTGGATAAGATTATAGGAAGGGTGTACTTCATCGTAACTATTCAGTATTGATTAGAGAACACAATCAAAATTCAGAACTCTTGTAATTTGTGAACTCCTATGTAAGTGCTCAGGCGTGGACATCCTTGTTGGTGCTCGGGTGTATTGTGACCTATTCCTTTGAGTTAAGAGAGGGCGTGATAGTGAATTCCGAAGAGGAGCTTTGGGACTGGATGTAGGACGGGAAGTCCGAACCAGTATAAAATTTTTGGTGTCTTTACTTACGGCACTTTATTTTATTTGTGATATATCTCTATAGCTTAGTTTTACCTGCATAACTATTGTAGCTTACAAGTTAGCTTATCATTTACACTTCCTCTATATCCATATAAAGATCCTATCTAAGTCACACACACCGACTTTTCATTCTTTTCATAATTTAATACTTTATATATCAAGTTTTGAGTTATATAAATTCTAGTGCAAAAACAATTTCATTGTGTAACTTTAGTTTGTTGTTCCATTTTATTTCTTGTATTGTCGCCAAAATAAATACATCAAAAAATAAACCATATATCTATCCTTTTTCCAAAAGAAAACGTACATCACTTAATTTAATATAACCGAGCATTTGATGCATTTATGATAATAAGTTAATTTAAATTAATACCATAATGACCACATTTAATATAATTGTGGTAAAATTGAATGCAATTAACTATTATGTGATCTTCATTTTTAGCTATTGTAAAAAAAATGGTTTCTATACAAATAAATGAATCAATTAAACAAACTTAGATATGGTTACAATATTATTCAGTAACAAAAGCAAAGCGAATTTTTTTAAAAGTATATGTATTTCTCAATAATCAATATTTACAAAATTAAAAAAAATCACCATTTATATATATATATATATATAAACACACACACACACACATATATGTATATATATAATATAATCATAGAACTAGGATTTAATATTCACTTACATAAATGATTCTAAATTATGTAAATATATTCATATCACAAATAATTATAAATAAATAAAAAATATCTTACATTCAAAAATTTTCTCTTATTGAAAAATCCCATGACCTTCGACCAAATATATTAAGACCAAAAAGTAACACTTCAAATTAGAAAAAAATATTCTTTAAATTTAGGGAATTATGGTTGTTAAATCTTTTCAGAGGTTTATTTCGTAAACCATATATATCATTTAAATCTTTTCTTTCCACATCAAGGGTGATGCTTATTGTAACAACCCGTATTTTACTTATCGGAGGATCGTAAAATAATTATATTTTATTCATTAGTGGTCGGTTCATTCTCATATTTTAATATGTGGTTCATAGGGATGTGAGACACGTCCATGATTTTTACCAAATCTACTTATGACCTTTTTGCCCTTACGAATATTGTTTTAGCTATAATTTTTGATAGGGATCGAATCAGGGGCTAAAATCGGTCTCACTAGATGATAGTGGTGGTTTACGATCCCCTAAAGTAGTCACATTAAAGGTTTGGTTCAGTGGATTGGGAGGAATCGCTGTTTTAACTTACAGTTTCTGTTAGGCAGACTATTTAGCTGTTAATGGGCTGACTAGTCAAACCTATTAGGCCAATTAACCGCAACTAGAAATAGAGGGGTTTGGGGGAGAGAATTAGGATTTCTATCTTCATTCAAACATTAGGTTGGATGCTTGTGATTCTCCAATTCAATCTAATCCCTAATTTCTTCATCTTAATTCATCATAAATTGCATATATAGGCTAGATTATCATCAAGGAAGATTAGATCATCACAATTGCATCGATTTTGAGGGTTTTCTATTGCTGTCCAGGTTTGATTTCATAGGTATTGCATTGGATCTAGAAATTTGTGAGTGATAGATATCTCTCACATGCAAACTACGGGCTATATAGGTAAATTAGGATCAAATTCATGTTTTACATGTTAAATTCACCCTAGATCTGATCATATATGTTTAACTCAGATTTAGACATCTTTGGAAAACCTAATTTAATCACATAAACCAGCAGTTTTTTTTTTATAATATCCTTGTATATGTTTAGATACAAATCATGTTAGATCTCATGTTTATAATATGTATATGCCATGGTTGTGATATTTTCTTGTTTGTATGATCAATATTCAATGAATCACTATTTTTTTATTGTATTATTTGAGTTGCTCGTTAGAATTGTTTGTTGTAGAGATTCGGATTTAAGAACAGAGCAGATTGGAGGTTTAGGTGATTAGATTTAGATGAAACTTGGCGGAGGTACTCTGGAAGATGAAAAGAGGAGATAAGAAAAATTTTGTTCTAAAATTCATTAAGTATATGGACCAGTGCTGGTCCATGCTCCATGGATCGATACTGATCCATGGTATTAGCATGAATGGTGACGAGTTTTAGTGCATGGTCTTGGGATACAAGGCTACGTGCAAATTTTTAGTACATTTGGATAGGTCGATGGCAAGATATTAAAATAATGGATGATGGGTCGGTAGGAAGCATACGATGAAGTGGATTATACTTTGATGCGGTGGACCTGAAGGAGATTACACTGTGAAGATGGACCAGAAGGAAGCGCTCAATGCAGTGACAGACCGGAGCCAAAAACTTATCAATAATTTGCTAAGTAGATGGACCGCTATCGATCCATGCTTGATGGACTGATACTGATCCAAGACATTGCATGAAGGAACGCTGATGTTTGGGGAGCGTGATGTTGGCACTACTTGGGGATGTTTGGTGAAGTTAGGTAGATAAAGAACTTCAAATGATTGAGATTTGACTCAAGTTGGAATGATACCTCGATTGTGAACTCAGGACGGAGTGGTCGAGGTAGGATTGATGTGATGCTGGTCGTAGGATGATATAAGATTCAGTATGATGATGGATTGACTCGGGTATGAGTTAATCAAGGATGATAATTAAATTGTTTTGAGAGGTTGCTCAAATAAAAAGGATGGAATCTCTGAGAAGGAAGGGTCAGCAGATTTGAAGTGCCAAGGAATCGTTGATTATCGAAGGTTCCAACGGACTCAAAGAAGGTGTAACAACCCGGAATTTTGGAACCAATTTAAAATTTTATTTTAAGGAAATTTTGTTAGAAAATGCGTCTGAATTTAAAAATACCATTACTAAAAAAAAATTCATGAATTAAATTAAGATATTATTTATGAATGATTTCAAAATTATTTCTATTAAACAATTATTCGTAGTTAGATAAATAGTGATTTATTACAATTGAATTTAGTATCAAATTGTATGTATATTTGTAATGATTAACTACAAACAATTGATAATAAATGGAATAGTAAACTTGTAAGTGATAACAATTTTTATTGTAATTTGAGTTAAAATAGCAATATTGACTGATTAGATTATTAGCATATTGTATTATGTTTGAGATTTCTATAGTATAATTCATGAAAAGAGTATCAATTAGCTTTTGAAAATTTTCCCTTTTTAAAGGAATGAAGGAATGTGAATTGAAAAACAACACATACAAACAAAAAGAAATAAATGTGTAAAAGTACATGTTTAACACTGCTTATTTCAAATAAAAGAAAATCAAACATTCATTGTAATTGGACGAAGTCAACATGCTTTGTTTACATTTAAATTATGAAAATCAATTAGAAAATTTCCTAAGAAACACATCTTCAGCCAATTTGATATAAAATTCTACTATAATAGATCGTGTAATTAAGAATACATAAATAAACGCATTAAAAGTGTGTAATTGGAAAGTGCCTAATTTGAATCAGTTAGTAAAAGGGTTAAATTTAACAATTTGGTCGATTAAGAAAAAGAAATAAATTAGGAAAGAATTAACTTAGTTAATTTGGTTAATTAAAATTTGTAAGTGCATTATTCACTTTTAAGGAATAATAGTAATACTAAGACTTAATAAACAGGTCGTAGGGAATTGATTGGTCGATTGAGCCTATTAAATTATAGGGTCAAATAATTAATAGGAAATGAAGAATTGTAATTGTAATTGTAAATTAAAGATCAATAAAGGAGAATGGGATTCTTAAAATGTTACAATTTATTAATGCAAATAATGTGTATAATTAAAAGACAGATTTGAATTTGAAAATTTTAATCAATAAGGCAAATGGATGTATGAGAATGAATTTAAATAAATTAATCTCTAATTGCAAAACAATATCTTATTATTAAATGCCATAATAGATGCTCATTAGTTATTGTGATAAATGAGTCATTGTAGCATGTAATCAAATGGAATTTAAGGAATCAGAAATGCGCCACCTCAGCCACATTTAATTTGTTTGTAAATACAAAGAGGCGTATGGGGAAGGTAATTTGTGCATTTATTCTCTACTCTCTCCCTCCTCTTCTATTTATCATTCAAATTCATTTTGATATATAAAACTATTCCCTTTATTCCCCCTTTTTGTTCCTTTTGTTCCTTTTGTTCTCTCTTCTCTTCATATCTACAATCCTCAGCCCTCAAAAATAAATTAATAAAAAGAAAATCGAAGAGCATGACATGATCTCCAACATCAACAGTCATGATCGAATTTTGATGAGCGGGTTAAGAGAATCTAGCGCTCTAAGGCGCTGGAGTCAGATGTGACGGAGTGGCGGCGCGACGATGGTCTTTGGAGGGAGCGAATGGGTTCTTTATTTTATTGAAGCCAGCGGTTTAATCAGAAGGAGGAGGACCTTAATCATGTAATTAGTTAAATTATAAATTATTTATTTATTTATGTACTCAAATGTAATAATAACCATATCTCCTTCGTTCGAGATCCGTTTGACGAACCGTCGGTTGCGTTGGATTTGTCTTTCCGAGATCTTCGCGATGACGCTAACCAGAACCGCAACAGAGCATATTAAATTTTGGTCAAATTCAGATTTGAACTGTTCAGATAAATAGCAAGGTGAGATTTCTATTTTAAAATTTAAAGTTAATTATTTATTTTGATGCGGAATGTATATTTATCTCATATTGATGTTGTATGTATATTGTTGCAATGACTGATTTGTTTTGTGATTGGATGGATCTTTGATTTAAATTGTGTGAATTCATGTTTGTTAAAATAAGGTAGTTGAAATTAAAATTATCATTTTTGCTAGTTAGATTGTAAAAATTTTCATGGAATTATTCACAAATAAAAACATTGATTTTTATTTGCAAAAATTTAACATTGGATTGTTCACAAATAAATAAGTCATTTTTATTTGTTATATGAAGGATAAATATTTGTATGTAAATATATTTACATTTTTTATTTGTCATTTTTGACAAATTTAAGCAGTTGAATTTCGATAGTCATTTCTGACAAAATTGAGAAAATATATCAACATTTTTGTTTATAAATGATACATTAGAAAAATCAACATTTTTGGTCACCTTTTTTATAATGAAATAAAAAGAGAGTTTTTGTCACCATTTTATAATGAAATAAAAAGAGAGTTTTTGTCACTTTTTAAAGAATGAAATAAAAGGACAACATTTTTGGTCAAAATTTGATTAGTGAAAAAGAATTACATTTTTATTAAAACATGATTAGTGAATAAAAAGATCACATTTGTATTAGAACATGTTAGTTGCAATAAGATTAACAATTGTGTTAAACCATGTTTGTGAAACAAAAATATAGATTTTTGTCATCTAATTAGAAGTAGACAAACATATTCATTTTTGTCAGCCTTGAAAGAATGTATTTTGTCATTTGAAAATAAAAGGCAAGTTTTTAACTTTATTTTGTTTACAAAATAAAACACCAATTTTAATCTTTAATTTTGTTTACAAAATAAAAGGCAAGTTTTTAACTTTATTTTGTTTACAAAATAAAACAACAATTTTAATCTTTAATTTTGTTTACAAAATAAAAGGCAAGTTTTTAACTTTATTTTGTTTACAAAATAAAAGGCAAGGTTCTACATAAGTTTTGTTAACAAAATAAAAGACAAAAGTTTTACTTATTTTTGTTAACAAAATAAGGGACAAAGTTTTACATAAATTTTGTTCACAAATTAAAAGACAAATTTTTCCCTTCTTTTATGAACAAAATAAAATGTAAGTTAAATCTTTATTTCTATTTATATATCAACATGTAAGTTTTTAATCTTTATTTTCATTTACAAATAAAAATAAAAATGAGACCTTTATTGTGATTCATCTAAAGCACACCAAATCATATATTATATTGTTAGTGTAAATTTTGAAATCACGACGTTGAGTAAATGATTGAAATGGTTAGACAAAAACCATATTATCGTGGGTTGACATGAATAATGACACAATTTACACCGTTGTGTTAATATAGTTGAGATGACACCAAAAACTTACGTCGTTGTGTTAATATAGTTGTGATGACACAATTTACACCGTTGTGTTAATATAGTTGAGATGACACCAAAACTTACATCATGATGTTAACATAGGAAGATGACACCAAAATTACATCGTGATGTGGATATAGAAAAATGACATAAAATTTCATCGTTATGTTATTATAGTGGGAATAAATCAAACATTTACATTGAAGAAAAATAAAAAGAAAACATCATATTTTCTATGTAAAGTAAAAAAAAATTGTTAGAGAACATTACATTAGAATAGAAATCACATTTTTCGCATAAAATGTTACATTAGAATAGAAATTACAACTTCAGTATAAAGTGTGACATTAGCAAAAGAAATAACATTTCTATTTTAAAATGTGGTGTTAGAAAATGTTAGTTAGAAATAAAGATACATTTTTGTTAGAAAATGTTAATTAGAATAAAATATACATTTTTGTTAGAAAATGTTAATTAGAGTAAAGGTACATTTCGTTAGAAAATGTTAAATAGAAATAGTGAAAGACAAAACACATTTTGTTAAATAGGGAATTGGTGAAAACAAATAAACACCTTTGGTTAATAGGGAATTAGTGGGAAACAAAATATGCGTTTTGTTAAATAAGAAAAAGGATGCTTAACCCGAGGTTGGATTGAGTTGTGATGTAAACATGCCCGGACCCGCCCGGCTGTCCAGTAATCACAACAATACCTATCCAATGTGGGAGGTTAAAGCATATTAAAATTTTCTAAATTTACATTTTATATATGTAAATTACTACAAATATTTAGAGTAAATAAAATAAAACATAGAAAAAAAAGACATTTATTTACATTAGATAAATAAAAGATTAAATAAAATTACATACCTATGTAATTAAGATTATAAGAATAAGATTTCATTTTTCATTTGTATTTTGAGATGCAAATGAAATTAGAATAAAGATTTTGTTTATTTGTATTTTTAGTGCAAATAAAATGTGGAATAAAAAGAACACCTTTATTTACATTTTCTTATGTAAATAAAAAGAATAAAAGAACAAAATTTAGTGATAAGCTTTATTTACAATTTTTTTATGTAAATAAAAGAACAAAATTTTCACATTTTATTAATATAAAGAGAAAGAACAGAATTTTCACATTTTGTTAATTTAAAAAGGGATTAAACAAAATATACATTTTGTCAAATAGAAAAGAGTGAAAAACAAAGTGCACATTTTGTTAAAAGAAAGGTTAGAAAAGATTTAACATAAAACATTCTTTTATGTTAAAAGGAAAGGTTATGAAAGATTAAACATAAATTATTCTATTTATGTTAGGATAAAATGTTAGCAAGGATTCAACGTAAAATATGTGAATAAGGATTATTTACATTTTCTTGTGTAAATAATAAGAACCAATTTTGTGAATAGAATTTGTTTACATTTCCTTATGTAAATAAAAAGACTAAATTAAAATACCATTTTAGTGATAAAGTGTTAAGATAAATTAAAATTACAGTTTAGTGATAAATGTTAAGATAAATAAGAAAAAGAATTTAAAAACATTTATTTACAAATAGTGTAAATAAATAAGATAAAGTAATTGAAGCCATTTATTTACAAGTAGTATAAATAAATAAGAAAAGAAGTAGAGAAATATTTATTTACATTTAGGTAAATAAATTAGAAAGAGAATAGAAAAACATTTATTTACATTTAGGTAAATAAATAGGGAAAAGAATGCAATTTATTCACACATAGTGTAAATAAAATAAAAGAATAGATAAAGTATAATTTATTTACAGTTAGTGTAAATAAAACAGAAAAGATAGAAAAATAAAACGAGTGATAATAAAAGTGATATTTTTATCGTCATTTTATATGCGATAAAAGAATAGACGATAATAGTTGAAATCGCCAAACGATTTATATTTATTATATATGTATATATATATATATAAATTATAAATTAAACGAAACGCGCGCGACAATTCGCGTATCGGCAATCGTAACTTTAAATAGTTATACCGAAAGATCCGACCGTCGGATTTTCCCAAAATTGGAACCGTTAGGACCACTTTGGGAAGATCTTTCCAACGATATAGACTTCGTCAAAATCCAACGGTTAGATTTCAAGATATGTGTTAATCAAATTTGGTTGAAAACAGCGCCAGGGTCGCCCATTAACCCGAAGCGTCGTTAAATTAATTTAAGCTATTTTTATATAAATAAAAGTAGCGATAGGTCGTTATTAAATACCAATAACGATACGAAAGGATTTCAAATTATATATATATGCGAGAATCATTTGAAAAGACCGAGTTCAATCTCATTTCAAATGATTATACGACGTTCTAAGTCGAAGATTTAAAGATGGTGATTGAAGACCGACGATCTTCACATCGAATGGATGTGTTGCCACTGAGACCCATGAGAGGAGTAGCTACCTTGAAAGGGCTTCAGTGGTGGCCGTTCGGACGAAGTGTTGATTTGTACGGATTTGACTTTCGCTCAGACCCAGGGCATAAGTTTATAAATGGAATGTATGTCTGACGTTGTAGTCCTTTATACTACATTCGTTGATCTCTCTTAATATATATCTGTTTGGTGGTTAACACCCTTTTCTGAGACGTACGAGCTTAGAGGTTATATATTGGTAGAAATCAATGGTATAGTATGGACTGACAATGTGGCATACTAAGATGCATTAATCAAGGCTTTTGTTGAAAAGCAGGCCTTGTGGTTGATGATCAAAGCACAGTCTATTTAGGCATAGCTTTGTGTATATTGTGACTTCGCAAGCCTCACAGCCCGGTAGAGTCTAAAACGGGAGAAGGGAACACAGGGAGTGCACACGTTGCTTTCTAGCTAGAGTGGTGCCAGGGACCTACCAGCGCTGGCATTTATTCATTGTGGTTGTTGGATTTTTCGAGGCCTCGGTTTATGCGGTCGCCACTGGCCGTATTATAGGTCCAAAAGGACCGGGGAACGTGTGTTCAGGCATTTCTAATCCATAAAAGTAAGTGTGGACCGGCCCTACAGGATCCAAGGGTTGGACAGAGTACCAATCCTGGGGCATTTGCTAGAGTGTCTCGAATCGGTAAGGATCTCCTCCCTAGCCTTGACTCAGATGGAAACCCAAATTTCCAATACGACATCACGCGGTTTTGATTGTATACTTATATATGGCGACATAGTGGGATGGGGCACTCATGCCGTCTAGGATTGATACATTTACTTTGATGTATTTCAAATTGGTTGCACATTATTATTATATAATACCGTGTTTATCGTATCAAGCATCTTTTGATCATTATAAGGTAAAACCCTATCCTCCGGTTTGCGTTGCATTGTGTGATGGGACTTGGGTCTTATACTGGTTTCATTTTTCTAAAAAGCATTGCGTTATTTTGACGATTTACTTTAGTCATGCACTGGCAATCCATAGGAGAAAACCTGTTCCACGAAAGTGGCGTGGTCCTGTGATTAGCCTTATTATATTTTATAGGTTAGGTAGAATTCTCACACCAGTCCCATGACTGACCTGTAGTTTGTCCACTGGCAAACTCGGGTGCCCATATTTTCCACACGGGCAGTCGAGTAGCTATTTTTGCAGATATATTAAACAGGATTCTGGGTTGAAGCTTAAAGCTGTGTCCAGAGATAGAGAGCCTTCCACTGTGTTCTTCCGTTGCAGTATATTACATTTTTTGTACTTATCTTCCACTGTAATTATATTCCAATGTACTCTGATATGTATATTCTGTACTCTGATGTAACATTTATTATAGTGTTATAAAAGTCTTCTGTTATCTGTTGTAATGTGTTGTATGCCCAAAGTTAATGTATTCGTAGATTTTCACTTTTTGGGTCAGACCTGTGTGGTTTATGGTCGATTCAAAGGGCGGGAATTTGCGGGTCGTTACAGAAGGGGTATCATGGTATGCCCATTAGGATCAGGAAGGATTGTGTACCCTAGATCGAGATCTGGGAGTGATCTAGTTGTCTCGGATGGAGGCAAATGTACACAAGATGGATGTTTGGTAATCTGACTAGAACTAGGGTTTTTATTACCCCTTTTGATCGATGAAAGCAAATTTGATTATCGATGGATTCAAGGCTTTAGCCGGTGATAGCTAGGATATTGGATGTTATGGATGATATGATTGATTGTATTCTTTCTTCTCTATATTTATCTGTGTAGGATATCACCGTTGGTTGTCAATGAGAAGGGGGATTAGGGGATGTTCATTCCTATTCTGGAGTGACATATGATAGATGATTACCCTGTGTTAATCCTTTGGTTGCTGGACAAATCTTATTGTTGAACTGTCCACACTCATATATCTTGTGTAACTTTTGTTAGTTATTTTATCACTCACTAAGATTGTTGTCTAACTCAGGGTTCTATGTTTCCCTCTCATTACCTTGGACAACTCATCAATGTTGATAGTGAGTAGTGTGATGATGAGTAGGAGGTTAACACACTATTACTACCTACTATATTGATAGTTTTGCTATTTTCGTTGTTTGTTGAGACTTTATTGACTCTAAGAGATATGAAGTGAGGTTTGACATACAGATTACTCGTTTTCACAGTGGTTTTGTATTGCTGACTCTGAGTCGTTATGAGACTTGAGTTTCTACTATGTTATGCTTCACTACTACATTCTATTGTATATTTTCTATTATATGTTATCCATACGTTATGAGTTATACAACATGTTTATTTTGAATTATTCTTCCCTAATGACCATCCCATATCGGCCTACCACGCCATACAACACACCTTTTTTTTTTAGTTTAGTGCAGGAGTTATGGGGCAGTCATTAAATTTGGTATCAGAGCTTTGGTTAACCGATTTTACCAAAAGTTCGTAAGCGTGAAAGCGTATGAGAGAAGTACTTGTAATTTTTAATGGATGATTACTATATTATAATGTATAGTTTATTAGGTTAGTAAGCACTTGAACACCAAATGTGTCCTTTCTCTGATGTGGACTAATCATTCTGTTTCAGAGTAAGAATGAGTCGCCAAACTCCGAGATATACTACTAGGGATAAGCCCGCTAATGGAGGGACAGATGAAGGTAGCCAATCGAGAGTTGTTGCTACTATGCCCGACTATCCTGCTATGTTCGAGGCTATGATGGAAATGATCATAAGAAGGATACCCACTCTAGATGAGGCAGTAGAACGTGGTGTTCCTGTGCGGGTGTGTTCTTATGCAGGCACCTAGGATTGATTCTTCTATGCGACGAAGGGATTATCCTTCTTCGGATGAAGAGGATAACTTAAGGAGAAGTATATTCTGGGAGCAACTTTAGCAACGATTTAAGAGACGGGATGATGAAATCCTCAATTCCCTAGGATTTGGAAAGGAGTTTTCCAAAGAGACTGCTAACCCTAATGCTACCAAGGAACCTGAGCTCCATCAAACTAATGGAAGAGGAAAAAACCAAAAGAGGAATGGAAAGAAGAAACAAAAGAAGCAAAGGAATAATGAACAAAAGAAATAAAAGAAGGAGGTCATCTGCTCTAATTATTCTGGAAAGGGCCATTACTCCAATGATTGTAAGAAACCTAAGGCAGAGAAGAGGTGTTATAATGGTGATAAGAATGGGAATATAATGAAGGACTTTCTAGATTTTCCCAAGAATAGGAAATTGGTGGAACCTTATATTTTGGATGCTATTCCACTTTCTTATCTTGTTCCTATCGGGAATTAGGAGAAGATATGTTTTCTATGAAAGATGTTTCAGTTCGAGTGTTGTTTGAAATTGGAGCATCGCATTCTTTTATATGTAATGAGCTTGTTCGCAAGTTAGACTTAGAACCTAAGTTTGTTGATAGACCATTCGTTGTGACTAATCCAGTAGGAGGTTCGTCTAGTCTTTGTATGCTTTTCCGTGGTCTACTTTTATCGATTCATGGTTGCTCTTTTGTGTGTGATTGTTTTGTTCTGAACTTCGCTGGGTTTGGGAATATTTTGGGTATGGACTGACTCAAGAGGTATGCGGCTACTGTGGATTGCGAGAGGCTTAAGGTGACAATCGGGAATGTGGAAGGATTAATGATGGTGATATGTTGTTTATCGGAGGATGGAGTTCTGGTTTGATTTTTAAATTATCTTGTGATTCCATGGGATGGGTTGTCATCTGTGCCAATCATTCGAGAGTTTTTTGATGTTTTTGATGAGATCAAAGGATTGTTGCCACATCGAGTGATTGACTTTCAAGTTGATCTAGTGGATGGAGCCATACCTATTGTTATGCATCTTAGGCGAATGACGCCTAAGGAACAATGAGAGTAAGAGGTGCAAGTGAATGATCTTTTGAGTAAGGGATTTATTTAGAGAAGTTTATTCGAATGGGGTGCACCAGTTGTGTTTGTGACCAAGGCCGATGGATCATTGCAATTGTGCATGGATTATCATGAGCTGAATAAGATGACTAAGAAGAACAAGTATATTTTGCCGAGAACGATGACTTTTTTGATCAACTTCGCGAAACTAAGGTATTTTCACAAATGGATTTGGCGATCGGATTTCATCAACTGAGAGTGGCAAGGGCTAGTGTGCCAAAGAGTGCTTTTAAGGCACCATCCAGATTCCATGAGTTGCTGGTGATGTCTTTTGGATTGACTAATGTGCCAACATATTTTGTGTATCTTATGAATAGAGGTGAGCGTTCTTTCGGTTCGGTTTGTTTGGAGCTAAAAAACTCAAACCAAATTAGAAACGATTTTTTTTCAAACTGAACCGAATTAAACCAAATTAATTTCGGTTAACTAGGTCGGTAACCAATATATCCAAACTGAAGAATGTATTATTTTTCAGAAGATGAATTCACTCAAAGTAAAACAAAAATTAATGTTTGGAGAAATTTAACATAGTAAATTTTATGTTTATGATAAGATTTGATCTATTTGCAACAAATATCATTGTTTTATAAAGCTAAACTAATTATATAAAGTACTACAATATTGTAAAATTAGATAATAAATTAAAATTTCGGTTAATTCGGTTAAACGGATAACCAAAAAATATATTTTACAAACCGAATTCAAACCGATTTAGTTTTAAAACCGAACCGACTGAAATGAACCGGTTTGGTCAGTTAATTCGGTTTGAACCGAATATTGCTCACCCCTACTTATGAATCGAGTCTTCAGAGATCAGTTGAACAAGTTCGTGCTTGTGTTCTAGATAATATATTGGGTTTTTCTAGGACTACAGAGAACATGAGACGCACTTGAGAATTGTTTCGGAAATCTTACGGAAACATTAGTTGAGGGCTAAGAATTCGAAGTGTCACTTCTGGAAGGAAGAAGTGAGATTCTTGGTCATGTTGGGACAAGGAATAGCGGCAGATCCCACTAAGACGGCAGCAATCCAGGATTGGGATCGACCCAAGAATGCGATGGATGTTAGGAGTTTTCTTGGTTTAGCTGGATATTATCGATGATTTGTATTTCTCTAAGATAGCTGCACCATTAACTGGATTAACAAAGAAGAATCAAGTCTTCGCATGGAGTGCGAAGTTTGAGCAAGCTTTTATAATCTTGAATGAGAGATTGATGGGTGCTCATGTGTTGATTATTCCGAGTGGGAATGAAGTGATGTTGGTATAGATCGATGCATGTGGCACTGGACTTGGAGCAGCGCTGATGCAGAAGGATAGAGTTGTGGCTTATGCAAGTTGACAACTGAAGCTGCACAAAAGGAACTACCAAACTCATGATTTGGAGTTAGCGGCGATAGTATTTTCTTTGAAGATGTGGAGGCGTTATTTGTTAGGAGTTAGATTCGAATTGTTTACAGATCATAAGTCTTTGAAGTACCTTTCTCCTATAAGGATTTGAATCTTTGGCAGCAGCGATGATTTGAGTTTGTGACATCGTATGATTTTGGAATAGCTTACTCTCCAAGAAAAGGTAATGCAGTGGACGGTGCGTTGAGTAGAATACATGCGAGTTTGGGAGCCATGTTTCAGAATGAAAGCATCTCGAGTTTTTGGTCGGATTTTATTTTAGACCTTATTGTGAGTTAGAGCCCGAGATGTAGCAAGCTTATCGTTTATACCGACTCTCATCGAAAGGATTGGCAAAAGGCAGAAGCAGGACGGTCAACTCATGGAAATCATACGGAGATTAGAGACGAGGGCTGACTCCAAAAAAAATAAGGATTTTGAAGTCGATCGAGATGGTTGGCTTCGTAAGAATGGGCGACTGGTTGTTCCTGATTTGGATGGATTGAGGAAAAAAGTTTTGAGGGAATGTCATTGTTCTAGATTGACAATTCATCCTAGCGAAAATAAGATGTATCATTATATGAAGCTAGTTTACTACTGAGAAGGCATGAAGAGGGATGTCGAGAAATATGTATCGTAATGCGTGAGCTGTTAGTTGGTTAAAGCGGAACAGAAAAGTATGAATGGATTGTTACAGAAATTAGAAGTTTCCATATGGAAATGGAAGCAAGTATTGATGGATTTTATCGGTAGATTACCTAGGACAAGGGAAGGAAAATGATAGTATTTGAGTTATGGTGGATTGCTTAATTGAAAGTGCAAGGTTTATTCCTATCAGATCAAATAGGACTACGACGAAGTTGGCTAAGTTATATCTTAAGTGGATAGTTCGATACCATGGGATTATGAAGAGTATTATTAGTGATCAAGATTAGTTGTTTGCTAGTGGATTCTGGAAGATTTTGCAAGAGATGTTAGGAACTGGGCTATGTTTGAGTACGGCTTATCATCCTCAGACAGATGGTCAGACCGAACGGGTTAGTTGAGTATTAAAGGATCTTCTTAGAGCTTGTGCCTTGGATTTTGGAGGATTGTGGAAAGGCCTTCTATATTTGGTCGAGTTTGCTTATAACAATAACTAATAGTCAAGTATCGGAATGACACCGTATAAGGCGTTGTATGGTAGACCGTGTAATTCTCCATCATATTGGTTAGAAACTAGCTAGAATTTGGTACTGAGATGATAAGAGAAACGACGAATAATATTTTGATCATTCGATAAGCGACGAAAGGACTTAGAATTCTCAATCGTAGATTTAGCGTTTAACACAGTTTCGCCTCTAAGGAATGTGGTTTGTTTTGGAAGCAAAGAAAAGTTAGCGCCAAGGTTTGTTGGGCCGTTTCGGATTATCGAGCGTATTGGGAAACTCGTTTATATATTAGATCTACCTGAGAAGATTGTGAGTGAGCACGATATGTTTCACCTATCATTTCTAAGGAAATTTTTCCATGACTCGGATGTTGTGGTATGTCCTGATCAGCTTGAAGTTTTAGAGATTGAGCCTGAATTGTCTGGGCCTTGTAGCCGCTTCGCGTCATAGGGAATGACACGAAACGGCTTAGAAGAAAGATCGTTAAGCAAGTTAAGGTACAATGGAGCGCGGACGATAATCGATTGCCCATGGGAAACTGAAGAAATTATGAGGTCGACCCATCCAGATATCTTTGAATGGTATGTCTCATATATCGTATCTTACTTGTACCGTTGTGTCTTGTACCATTAGAATTTTGCATGCTAGGGTATGATTTTGATTACATGGATTTTGAATACTAGAATGGATGGTAGATTGAATACTTGTGGATGATAGGCATGCGAGATACTCTGTTTGCTCGTGTTTGCTTGGAATTTTAGGGGCGATATTCCTAAAAGGGGGAGAATGTAATGACCCGTATTTTATGTATCGGAGAATAGTAAAATAATTATATTTTATTTTTTAATGGTTGGATCATTCTCATATTTTAATGTGTGGTTCAGGGGGATGTGAGACATGCCCTTGATTTTTACCAAATCGACTTGTGACCATTTTTCCCTTACGAATATTGTTTTAGCTATAACTTTTGAAAGGGATTGAATCAGGTGCTAAGATTGGTCTCATTGAATTGGAATGGTGGTTTACAGTTCCGTAAAGTGGTCACAATAAAGATTTGGTTTAGCAGTTTAAGAGAAATCGCTATTTTAAGTTTTAGTTTTGGTTGGGCAGACTATTTATTTGCTAATACGCTAATTAGTCGTGCCCATTTGGCTAATGAACTGCAACTATAAATAAAGGGGTTTGGGGGAGAGAATTATGGTTTCTCTCTTCATTCAAATAGTAGGTTGGGCGTCTGTGATTCTCCAGATCAACCTAATCCATAATTTCTTCATCTTATTCATCCTAATTCGTCAGATATTGCTTCTAGAGGCTAGATCATCATCAAGGAAGATTAGATTATCGCAATTGCATCAAATTTGGGGGGTTTTCTATTGTTGTCCAGACCTGATTTCATGGTTATTGCATTGGATCTAGAAATTGGTGAGTGATAGATAAATCTCACACGGAAACTACGAGTTATATGGGTAAATTAGGATCAAATTCATGTTTTATATGCTGAATTCATCCTAGATTTGATCACATATGTTTAACTCTGATTTATATGTCTTAGGAAAACCTAATTTAATCACACAAACCTGTTGTTTGTTATCAATCATATTCATGCATATGTTTAGACACAAATCATGTTAGATTTTATGTTTATAATATGTTTATGCCATGATTGTGATATGTTCATGTTTGCATGACCAATCTTGGATGAATCGATGTTTGTTTTGATTAAATTGATTGCATTATTTGAGTTGTTTGTTAGAATTGTTTGCCATACAAATTAGGATTGAAGAACAAAGCAAATCAGAGGTTCAGATGATTGAATCCAAATGAAATTTGGCTGAGGCACTCTAAAAGACGAAAGGAGAAAACACGAAAAATTTCATGCTAAAATTCGTTAAGTAAATGAACTGGTACCGATTCATGCTCCGTGGATCAGTACCGATCCATGGTATTAGCGTTAATGAAGACGAGTTTTTGTGCTGGGCATAGAAGATGGTTACAAGGCTATATGAAAATTTTCAAGACATTTAGACAGGTCGATGGCAAGATATTCGAAGAATGGATGATGGACCGGTAGGAAGCATACCATGAAGTGGATTATACTTCGATTGTGAACTCAGGATGGACTGGTCGAGGTAGAATTGATGTGATGTTGGTCGTGGGATGATATAGACTCTGATACGATGATGGATTGAATCAAGTAGGAGTTAATCAAGGACGACAATGGAATTGGTTTGAATAGTCGCTCAAATTTAAAAAGGTGGAATCGCTGAGAAGGAAGGCTCAACAGATTTAAAGTGCCAAGGAATCATTGATTGTCGAAGGTTCTAGAGGACAGAAAGCAGGGGTATTGTGAGGACGCCCATTAGGATCAGGTAGCATCGTGTACTCTGGATCGAGCTCTGCGAGTGATCTAGTTGTCTTGGATGGAGGTAAAGATACACAAAACAGATGTATGGTAGTCAGACTAGAACTGGGGTTTTCATTATCCCTTTTGATTGATGCAAGCAAATACAATTATCGATGGATTCAAGACTTTAGTCAGTGATAGCTAGGATGTTGGATGTTATGATTGATTGTACGCTTTCTTCTCTATATTTCTCTGGGTAGGCTATCACTGTAGGTTATCGAGGAGAAGCGGGATTAGGGGATGTCCTTTCTTATTCTAAAGTGTCATATGATATATGATTATGCTGTCTAATCCGTTGGTTGCTAGACAGATAAGATGATTATACTGTCCATACTCATATATCATGTGTAACTGTTGTCGGTTATTTTATCACTCACTCAGACTGTTGTCTGACTGAAGGTTTTATGTTTCCCTTTTATTACCTTGGGCTGCTCATCAACGTTGACGGAGAGTAGACTGAGACAACAAGTATCAGGTTTTGGTGCCGATGATGCAGTGTGACGAGCAGGAGGCTGACGTACTATTATTACCTAATATATTGACAGTTTTGCTATTTTCGCTGTTTATTGAGAATTATTGACTCTAAGAGATATGTAGTGAGGCTTGATGTATGGATTACTCGTTTTCATAGTGGTTTTGTATTGGTGACTCCGAGATGTTATGAGATTTGAATTTGTATTATGTTATGTTTCACTACTGTATCATGTTGTATATTTTATATTATATACTATCTATGCATTGTGGGTTATACGATAGGTTTATTTTGAATTATTTTTCACAGTTGATCGCCCCATATCAGCCTGACACGTCATGCAACGCACCTTTTTCCTTAGTTCAGCGCAAGAGGTATGGGGTGGTCGTTAGACTTATGGGTATATTGCTCTTGGAAAACTTTAGAAATCCCCAACAAGGAATATAATATATATGTAAATCAAATATTGATAAAATTAGATTTGTAGAAACTCAAAACTAAATCTAAAAAGGTAATCCATTAAATTTAAATCCAAATCAGAAAAAATTAGGGAATAGATTTAGGAGTGTGAATCAAGAATACTCGAGTCATAATTAATTACAAAACAAAATTATAAATGTAGATTCAGAATATTTCAAATCTGGGTATGAAATATTAAAAATAGCTCTAGGAAAATGATTACTTGTTGTAAGCTTTAAGAATGAAGCAGCCACTAGAAAAAGAGAGTGGAAAGACTGTGTTCATCTCGGATCTAAACAAACGATACAATGTGCTCAATTTTATGGGTATGTCGTATAAAATAAAAATTAGAAAATTTATTGTGTTGTCCATGTAACATTTAGCATGTCCACCCTTATAATTGACATATACTATAATAGAAATTAGACAATCTCTAGTCAATCCTCATTTAATTCATTTAATATATTTATAATTACAAAAAATTCATCAATTGTGTCTATTCATTTCCTTATATACATTGTATTAATTCCCTAGTCAGTTCATCTTCAATTCTTCTACAACGTTCTATTAATTACAAATTTATTATCTATTAAATTTGTAATTAATGTCTGTATATCTTAGTAATAGTTAATACAAATTGATAATCAATGCGAAATTCTGATCGTATCTGACCAATTATTACACATCTATTAACTTATAGTAATATCTTCACTAATTACTATGTTGTATTAATAACTAATAGGAATAACTAACATGCATATCAACATTTAGGGTGTGTTCTTTTTTGAATCAAATAGGGCAAATAAAAGGAGAATATTGAAGGGACCGAGGAAGGGTTAAATCCGTGAAAAGTGAATTTGTTCTTTAACGATAGGGCAACACGAAAAGGAAAGAAAAAATGAAAGGAAAAGGAGAAGAAAAGGAAAAGGGGAAGTAAAGAGGAAGGAGAAAAAGCCAAAAAAACTGTCCATTTTGAATGGATAGTTCGGTCCGACGCGAACGCTAACACGAACTGTCCTTGTTTAGAAAAGAAGGCTATCTTCGATTTACACAATCAACAAAATTATCCTGCTCAACTTGTGTTCCATATGCGCAACTTGGGGTTAGCGACGATAGTGTTTGCTTTGAAGGTGTGGAGGCATTATTTGTTGGGAGTTAGATTCGAATTGTTTACCAATCATAAGTCTTTGAAGTACCTTTTCTCCTATAAGTCTTTGAATCTTTGGCAGCAACGATGGTTAGACTTTTGATGTCGTATGATTTTGGAATAGCTTACTCTTTAGGAAAAGGTAATTCAGTGGATGATGCGTTGAGTAGAAGACATGCGAGTTTGGAAGCCATATTTTCGGAATGAAAGCATCTCGAGTATTTGGCCGGATTTGATTTTAGACCTTATCGTGAGTTGGAGCCCGAGATGTAGCAAGATTATCGATTATACTGACTCTCATCAAAAGGATTGCCAAAAGGCAGAAGCAGGACGATCAACTCATGGAAATCATACGGAGATTAAAGATGAGGGCAAACCCCAAGAAAATTAAGGATTTTGAAGTCGATCGAGATGGTTGCCTTCGTAAGAATGGAAGACTGGTTATTCCTTATTTGGATGGATTGAGGAAACAAGTATTGAGGGAATGTCATCGTTCTAGATTGACGATTCATCCTAGTGATAATAAGATGTATCATGATATGAAGCTAGTTTACTGTTGAGCAGGCACGAAGAGGGATGTCGAGAAATTTATATCGTAATGCATAAACTGTCAGTTGGTTAAAGCAGAACAAAAAAGTATGAATGGATTGTTACAACCATTAGAAGTTTCCACATGGAAATGGAAGCAAGTATCGATAGATTTTATCAATAGATTACCGAGGACAAGGGAAGGAAAATGATAATATTTGAGTTATCGTGGATTGCTTAATCGAAAGCGTAAGGTTTATTCCTGTCAGATCAAATAGGACTACGTCGAAGTTGGTTGAGTTATATCTTAAGTGGATAGTTCGATTCCATGGGATTATGAAGAGTATTATTAGTGATCAAGATCGATTGCTTACTAGTGGATTCTGGAAGAGTTTGCAAGAGACGTTAGGAACTAAACGATGTTTGAGTACGGCTTATCATCCCCAGACAGATGGTCAGACCGAAAGGATTAATTGAGTATTAAAGGATCTTCTTAGAGTTTGTGCCTTGGATTTTGCAAGATCGTGGAAAGACCTTCTGTTTTTGGTCGAGTTTTCTTATAATAATAGCTACTAGTCGAGTATTGGAATGACACCGTATAAGGCGTTGTGTGGTAGACCATGTAATTCTCCATCATGTTGGTTAGAAACTGGCTAGAACTTGGTACTTGGGCCTGAGATAATAAGAGAAACGATGAATAATATTGTGATCATTCGATAACAAATGAAGGCAGTCCAAGATCATCAGCAGAGCTATGTTGATAAGCGACAAACAGACTTAAATTCTCAATCGAAGATTTAGCGTTTAACAAGGTTTCGCCTATAAGGAATGTGGTTCATTTTGGAAGCAAAGAAAAGTTAGCGCCAAGATTTATTAGGTCATTTCGGATTGTCGAGCGTATTGGGAAGCTCGCTTATATATTAGATCTACCTGAGAAGATTATGAGTGAGCACAATATGTTTCATGTATTGTTTCTAAGGAAATTTGTGCATGACTCGGATGTTGTGGTATGTCCTGATCAGCTTGAAGGTTTAGAGATTGAGCCTGAAGTTTCTAGGCCTCGTAAGCCGCTTCACGTCAAAGGCAGTGACATGAAATGGCTTAGAAGAAAGATCGTTAAGCTAGTTAAGATACAATGGAGCGCGGACGATAAACAATTGCCCATAGGAAACTAAAAAAATTATGAGGTCGACCCATCCAGAACTCTTTGAATGGTATGTCTCATAGATCGTAACTTACTTGTACCGTTGTGTCTTGTACCATTAGAATTCCCATGCTAGGGTATGATTTTGATTGCATGGATTGTGAATGCTAGATTGGATGGTCGATTGAATACTCGTGGATGGTAGGCATGCAAGATACTATGTTTGCTTGGAATTTCAGGGACGAAATTCCTAAAGGGGAGGAGAATGTAATGACCCATATTTTACGTATCGGAGAATAGTAAAATAATTATATTTTATTTTCTAATGGTCGGACCATTCTCAGATTTTAATATATGGTTCATGGGGATGTGAGACATTCCCTTGATTTTTACCAAATCGACTTGTGACCATTTTTCCCTTACGAATATTGTTTTAGCTATAACTTTTTAAATGGATTGAATCAAGTGCAGAAATGGTTCTCATTGGATTGGAATGGTGGTCTACAATTCCGTAAAGTGGTCACATTAAAGATTTTGTTCGGTTGTTTAAGAGAAATCGTTGTTTTAAGTTTTAGTTTTTGTTGGGCAGACTATTTAGTTGCTAATAAGCTGACTAGTCATGTGCGTTAGGCTAATGAACTTCAGTTATAAATAAAGGGGTTTAGGGAGAGAATTATGGTTTCTCTCATTCAAATATTAGGTTGGGTATCTGTGATTCTCCGGATCAACCTAATCCCTAATTTCTTCATCCTAATTCGTCAAATATTGCATCTAGAGGCTAGATCATCATCAAGGAAGATTAGATTATCGCAATTGCATCGATTTTGGGGGGTTTTCTATTGTTGTCCAGATCTGATTTTACGAGTATTGCATTGGATCTAGAAATTGGTGAGTGATAGATAACTCTCACACGGAAACTACGTGCTATATGGGTAAATTAGGATCAAATTCATGTTTTTTATGCTAAATTCATCCTAGATCTGATCACATATGTTTAGCTCGGATTATACGTCTTAGGAAAACCTAATTTAATCACACAAACCTGTTGTTTGTTATTAATCATATATGTGTATATGTTTAGATACAAATCATGTTAGATTTTATGTTTATAATATGTTTATGACATGATTGTGATATGTTCATGTTCATATGATCAATATTGGATGAATCGATGTTTATTTTGATTAAATTAATTGCATTATTTGAGTTGTTTGTTAGAATTGTTTCCCGTACAACTTAGGATTAAAGAACAAAGCAAATCAGAGGTTCAGATGATCGAATTCAGATAAAACTTGGCTGAGGCACTTTAGGAGACGAAAGGAGAAAACACGAAAAATTTCGTGCTAAAATTCGTTAAGTAAATGGACATGTACCGATCCATGCTCCATGGATTAGTACCAATCCATGGTATTAGCGTTAATGGTGACGAGTTTTTGTGCTGGGTATAGAAGATGGTTACAAGGCTGCATACAAATTTTCAAGACATTTGGACAGGTCGATGGCAAGATATTCGAAGAATGGATGATGGATCGATAGGAAGCATACTATGAAATGGATTATACTTCGATTGTGAACTCAGGAAGGAGTGGTCAAGGTAGAACTGATGTGATGTTGGTCATGGGATGATATACGACTCTGATACGATGATGGATTAAATCAAGTAGGAGTTAATCAAGGACGACAATGGAATTGGTTTGAGGAGTCGCTCGAAGTTAAAAAGGTGGAATCGCTGAGAAGGAAGGCTCAACAGATTTGAAGTGCCAAGGAATCATTGATTATCGAAGGTTCTAGCGGACACAAAGCAGGGGTATTGTGACCATTAGGATTAGGTAGAATCGTGTACTCTGGATCGAGCTCTATGAGTGATCTAGTTGTCCTGGATGGAGGTAAAGATACACAAAACAGATGTATGGTAGTCTGACTAGAACTGGAGTTTCCATTAGCTCTTTTGATCGATGATAGCAAATACAATTATCGATGGATTCAAAGCTTTAGTCAGTGATAACTAAGATATTGGATATTATGATTGATTGTACGCTTTCTTCTCTATATTTCTCTACGTTGGCTATCACCGTAGGTTGTCGAGGAGAAGTGGGATTAGGGGATTTCCTTTCTTATTCTGGAGTGGCATATGATATATAATTATGTTGTGCTAATCTGTTGGTTGCTGGACAGATCAGATGATTGTACTTTCCATACTCATATATCATGTGTAACTGTTGTTAGTTATTTTATCGCTCACTGAGACTGTTGTCTGACTCAAGGTTTTATGTTTCTCCCTTATTACCTTGGGCTGCTCATCAATGTTGACGGAGAGTAGACTAGGACAACAAGTATCAGGTTTTGGAGCTGATGATGTTGTGTGACGATGAGCAAGAGGCTAACGTACTATTGCTACCTACTGTATTGATAGTTTTGCTATTTCCGTCGTTTATTGAAAATTTATTGACTCTAAGAGATATGTAGAGAGGCATGATTTACGGATTAATCGTTTTCATAATGATTTTGTATTGGTGACTCTGAGATGTTATGAGATTTGGATTTCTATTATGTTATGTTTCACTACTGTATCATGTTGTATATTTTATATTATATAGTATCTATACGTTGTGGGTTATACGATAGGTTTATTTTGGATTATTCTTTATAGATGATCGTCCCATATCAGCCTGACACGTCATGCAATGCACCTTTTTCTTTAGTTCAGTGCAAGAGTTATGGGGTGGTCGTTAGACTTATGGGTATATTTCTCTTGGAAAATTTTAGATATCCCCAACAAGGAATATAATATATATGTAAATCAAATATTGATAAAATTAGATTTGTAGAAACTCAAAACTAAATCTAAAAAGGTAAATCCATTAAATTCAAATCCAAATCAGAAAAAATTAGGGAATAGATTTAGGAGTGTGAATCAAGAATACTCGAGTCATAATTAATTAAAAAACAAAATTATAAATGTAGATTCGGAATATTTCAAATCTGGATATGAAATATTAAAAATAGCTCTAGAAAAATGATTACTTGTTGTAAGCTTTAAGAACGAAGCAGCCACTAGAAAAAGCGAGTGGAAAGACTTTGTTCACCTCGGATCTAAACAAACGATACAATGTGCTCAATTTTATGGGTATGTCGTATAAAATAAAAATTAGAAAAATTATTGTGTTGTCCATGTAACATTTAGCATGTCCACCCTTATAATTGACATATATACTATAACAGAAATTGGACAATCTCTTGTCAATCATCATTTATTTCATTTAATATATTTACAATTACACAAAATTATCAATTGTGTCAATTCATTTCCTTATATACGTTGTATTAAATTCCCTAATCAGTTCATCTTCAATTCTTCTTTAACGTTCTATTAATTATAAATTTATTATCTATTAAATTTGTGATTAATGTCTGTGTATCTTAGTAATAGTTAATACAAATTGATAATCAATAATATCTTCACTAATTACTATGTTGTATTAATAACTAATAGGAATAACTAACATGCATATCAACATTTAGGGTGTGTTCTTTTTTGAATCAAAAGGGGAATATTGAAGGGACTGAGGAAGGGGTAAGTCCATGAAAAGTGAATTTGTTCTTTAACGATAGGGGCAACACGAAAAGGAAAGAAAAAATGAAAGGAAAAGGAGAAGAAAAAAAAAAGGGGAAGTAAAGAGGAAGGAGAAAAATTGAAAAAAAATAAAAAATAAAATAAACGTTTATTTTGAATGGATAGTTCGGCCCGACGCGATCGCTAACACGAACTGTCGTAGTTTAGAAAAGAAGGCTATCTTGGTTTTACCAAATCAACAAAATTATTCGGTGCAATTCGTGTTGTTAATTTTATAAGACAATACAATGGCATAGATAATGAATAATTTGTAATACATGCGTGATTTGTAAGTTATGTAAATGTGGACGTGATGAGATTGAAGATGCTGTATCAAAATTAAGTGCTGTTACACGGTATTTAAGTTAATTTGATTAGTCCATAGGACCATATCGAGTGAAGATTTGTTTAACGTTGGAGTTCAAAGGTGATGTCCTTTAGTACCAAATTAGAACTGATTATTAGCTATTAATTACTAATTATTGCCCAAGAAAGACGAAGAAGATCCGTTTGACATTCCCATGATTACATCGGCAGAATACTATGCACTATGCAGTGCTAATGTTCACATTTGCCTACTACTGTCGGACATCCGTACATGATAATGCTCATCGAGATTCTTCAATTTTTGCAAATAAAAGATTTTTGTAAACATTACAATAATGTATAAGAGAATCTTCAACCATTTAATATTACGGTTGAATACTAAGGGGCCGTTCTTTGGTCCTTAACGGACCATTTCTTCTACGGACGCGTCGGATGCGTCCGTTCAGAAATGGTCCATTAAGAACCGTTAGCCCAACGGCTCGAATTGGAGCCGTTGGGTACCAACGCGTCACGCGTCGGTACCCAACGGCTCCAATTCGAGCCGTCGGGCATCAACCCCTCCTCTTCTATAAAATCTCACCCTCCTCCATTTCTCCTTCTACCCCAAAATCATCTTCTACTTCTCTAAACACTCCTCTATCTTCTCTGAACACTCCTCTATCACTTTCTGTACTGTTTTTATGTAATGGACCGTTATGTTTTGTTAACTGTGTTATTCTGCAATAATTATAATGTTATGTTTAATCGGTAATTAGTTAAATTACAAAATATAAATAAAATACTCCGCTTAAACCGCCAAACGCATGATCCGCTAACTACCATTCTCCACTATAATTTTCCGTTCAAATTCTCAGTTTAAATTCTCCGCTTTCGCTTGTAAAGAACACACCCTAAAATTTTGCTTCAACAGTGGCACTGGCAGCTGAGTGCTGTAGAACGCTGATTTAATCAATGTCCTTGCATTCTGATTGTCATAACGCTGATTTATTTAGCGCTATATAACATGATGTTGATTAAATAAGCATATGAACTAATTTAAAATCCTAGATTTATTTTAAAATATTCAAAGAAAAAACAAATTTCTTGGATAAGTTACCCCATAAACAGCATATTCTCTGCACATCTCAGTTTTCATCGTTAATTACATCTAACCTTAACAGATGCTGCACAGAAAATCTAATCAACGAAAAAAACCAAAACAAAAATAAATAAAAAACTACCATAACAGCGATTCATCAAACCCGAACCCGAGGCAATCCGTTTCACAGGACGACACCCAAAAACTAGACCGACCAATACTTCCCCCGACGTCGATCAACAGATCCGGTAAATCAAACAGCGCATCATCACTCTCACATTTACCATTTTCAGATCCGCCCCCATTTTCGCCGTCGATTACAAATACGGCGGCCGCCGCTTTCACTGCAGCCTCCCGTATATCCTTGGCCGAATTGCTGGCCGGTTTCGGGAGCTCGGAGGCGAGTTCGGGAAAATTGAGGTAGGCGGACTTACCTTTGACGGTCATGGCGGCGACGTCGTGCGCTCGGGCCGCCATTTCGGGGGTGGGGAAGGTGCCGAGCCATATTCGGGATTTTTTGCGGGGTTCCCGGATTTCGGAGACCCATTTGCCCCAGCTTCGCATGCGGACGCCGCGGTACGGGGTGGGTTTGGTAGTTCGGGATGCTTTTGGGGCTGTGGGGTTGATCTTGCGTTCTTTGGAAGAATGGGAGGAATGAGAGGAGGAGGGGTCTTCCATTGTGATATGATATGATGGTTTTGGTCGTTTAAATAGCGCAAGATGACATGATTGAGAAATTAAAGCGTAGGGACCCTGCAAAAAAATAAAAGGTTAGAGCGGTGAATTTTGGCTTTGCACTCGATGGGGATTTTTATATTTCTACTTTGAGCAGATAACCTTGACCAAGCTTACGATACTTCATTTTCATTCTACTTTTGAGTCTTAGATGATTTGATTTTAGGATTATAAAAGAAGCGTCAAAAATTTGCATGGATCATAGCATGATTCATAACCTAACATCTGAAAAACAGGATAAAAATAGTAAATGGATGATACAAAAAAATGTGTAATTTAAAGCGATTTTCATGATATATTATTTATCATTTCCGTTGCGGTTTACAATTCATGGGATCTCCAAATTCTTGCTACGTTTGGTTTTCATTTATCAAACTTTAAACTGTCACTCAAATCCAAATCGTATGCCACTGAGTTAGGACATTAGGAAAGGATTACATTTCAGATTCTAGATTTATTATGCCGACTTATCTTAAAACATTTCGACTACCACTTGAAGACTTGAAGACTTGACGAATCTAAAATTCGCCATGTTAGCTAAATTTTCGAATTCACATTTAGGATTTGGAGATTCATGCATTTATGACTAACATTTGGGCATGTTAGATGCTAAATGATTCAAAATTGAAAATTGTGATGTGAAGTATGATTTCATACTTTAATTTTAAAAGTGAAATTGTAAGTACCATGGATGATGGTTTTTATGGTAACAACCTACAAAATAATATAAAATATAAATACTAATGTTAAAAATGTTTATCTAAATATATATTATATATATTGCAGGATATAGACAAGTACTAATGATGAAGACTACACAATATTAAATGTAGATTCAAAAAGACAATACTGATATTGAGATTCAAGAGTTAGAGAATTAAGTCTCATGAGTATTGAAGAGTTTAAGATTTCAAGATATTCCAAACGTGTACAGAATCTTACAATAAATGTTAAAATTGTGTTAGCATTTGATCTCCTTCTCAAAACGATTTTCAAATAATTCTTGTTTTTAAAATGATGAGTTTTAAAACTTCCTTTTAAATTTTAAAACGTTTCATATTGTTTATACTTTGGTTTTATAAAATTCTTATGTGATTATAAGTTTCGCAAATTTTCTTATACTTTGTTTTAGATAGTTATATATATTATATACGTTTTAATTTAAATATTTAAAAGGTAAAATTTTAAAGTTTTATTAAGTTTCATTATGATTGAAATATGTACAAAGTTTGTCTAAATAATTCTACAAAGATTCAAACTATTTTATAAAGCAAGTTAGGATATATCGACATATCCATCCAATGTATATCGAGACACAGGCTAGTTTAAAAAAAAAAAATCAAAATTTGAAAGAAGCGTCTATTCCTCGCATTCTTTCGCGAATAGACATGTCTATTGATTTTCTATAAAAATCTGAGTTCTAAACCAATTTTTAGTTCCATGTACTCTCTTTCTTCTCCCTTATTTTCTAAGATAACCTTAACCATAGTCTTTCAAATTTCAACTAGAATCAAATCTATTTATTTCTAACTTGAATTTCTGCTACTCTCATTTATCTGTCGATATCAAAGTGCAGGTTATAATTATAGGAGCAACTGCAGTCAAAAATCATAAGATCATAGTCTACATAACTCTTTCAATACCAAAATAATGATCATTAGGGAATGGTGGTGTAGTCCGGAAAATCAACTAGGTGTAAGTATGGTTCGGAAATCAGTTGGTACACTTAGTAGTCCGGAAACTGAGTGACTTTACCTAGAGAGTATGTCTCGTAGCCTTGAAACCGAGATTGTAATTGCATTTACTAGTGGAAAATAAATTCGTATAAAATTTTTGCACGGTCGAATGTAGGATAACTCTGAACTAATTAAATATCACGATATGTTCTTCCATTTTACTTTACTTATAACAACCCAGATTTTTCGGTATTCGAGTTGAACTGACCATTGTGTGATTTCTAAGTTTTAAATCTAAAGAGAATAAAATATGAGTTAGGAAGACCAACTTGTATGTTATTCTAGACTAAAAACGAGGAATTTAGGGCTTTTTAAATTAATGTATTTGGAATACATAATATGTTATTAAATTAACAAGTAATTTATTTCGATAAGTGTATATAAATCATAAATTGTTAATTAATGAGAATATTGAAAAAATATAATTATGATTAAGAATCAATATTTAAGGGGAAAATACATTTTCCATATTAACGGATAGTTGAATGATTATTAAACTATTAAATTGTGTTTTAATTATAATAAGTAATTCTTGTCCAAATAAATAGAGAGATGTGATTTTTTTTTTTTGCAAGGCAACATGAATTTTTTTATTCACACACTATAGAGTTACGATATAAACAAAACAAGGACATCACTTTCTTCAAATCTCATACCTCAGAATGTCAAAAGCCAACAACAAATGATGGATACAAACAAAAAATTTCAAACTAAAACAGTATCAAGTTAATGGAACATTCGCCTAGATAAGTGCAAATTGACAACAAAAGTAAAACTTTGAAAGCTTCATTTGCATAGTGAATATGACATAGTAACCAGGCAATTGACTTGAATACAATTCTAAAAACAAGCTTCTCAAGCTTGAAAGAGCCATAATTTCCTTTAACTGCACAAACTAGCAATGGTACGCCGCATTCAGGAAAACCAACATTGATCATATACAATAACATCAGCATCTCCACCAGAATTACCACAACTTTATCACCATCAGAAATTTCTATACTGAAGTTTGCAAGAAGGTCAGCAAAAGGAATTACTAATCCACTTCCGACATATAAGAAAACCACATCATTACCAAATTTACCGCTGAGAGGTCTCAGAAGTGCTGAAGGGTTGCTTCTTGTATGCCTGAAGGATGATTTTCTTGAAGTGTTAAGTGGCATAACATCATCAATTCCATAATCAATACCCTCATCCATATCATCCATGTCCACTAGCTGTTTCTTATTTACCCTGCTACCTTTAGCTGGTGGTGGAAGATTCAGATGAGAAGGAGGAGCTAAATTCAAATATAGTGAAGATGATGACTTGGCTGAAGTACTCTGATGTTTACTAGTTGTAGAGGGAGTGTGGCAATTAAAAGAGGATACACATGATATTGAAACATTAGATGTTAAAACAGATGAAAAAGATCCACAAACAGTGGAGCTAGCAGAAATTGATGAAGTAGATGATGAAGAAAGTGTTGTAGTAGTCCAATGCATTTAGACCATGTTGAACAGGAGATGAATGCGTACTACTCATCTCTCCTACATTTCCTTCATATAAATTTCCAAAGAAAGTTTCATCACCAGTGATAAAAGCATCCATACTACTATCATTATTTTCCTTACTGCTCATATTAGATTTATTCAAACAAGTCTGATACCTTTACTAACCCCTATCCTAAGATCAGCACCTACACTAACTTCAGTAACATTTGCATTAAGTCCAATACCATTATAGGTGCTAACTCCTTTGCACTTACCAACATCCTCATTTATACCAGTCACTATGTCTATACTAATCACGGGAACTTGTTCATTTAATACTGCTTCAACCCCAATATTATTTTCGCTAGTATCAAAAGCTTAAACATCAAGCGGATTCACATTAGCATTTCCGACATTCGTATCATCTACCACATTCTCCATATTTACACTTTTTTCCATCCAAATTTTCTTTGTCTTTGTATTTACAGTGTACCAACTTCTATGAGAATCACGAGAAAAATCCTTTTTATTATATTGCCCACCAAAATCATTTGTTCTAACATGAGAATCCACAAAAAAATCCTCAACCTGCTCCATATTACCCATCTCATCAATAGGTCTAAAATCACATTTAGGTGTTTCATGACCAAAAACTTTGCAAATAGTATGTAACACCCCGTATGTTGAAATAACTTATTATAATATAAATCAGGGGAGAATTAAATTCTAAAATCTGAATCAGGGGAAACGGGCTATGCCATTGCGTTCGTCTCGGAAAAATACGCAGAATAGAGTCCGAAATTTTGTAAATCGGAGTCCGTATGACCCAGTTAAGGCCCAAAGAAGTTTTCAGAAAATTCAAAGTTAAAAACAGATTTAAAATTCAGTTCTAAAACAGGATTGGAGCCAAAAGCGGAGGTGGCGGGAAAGTTCCCGCCTAGCCCCGTGTCGACAGGCATGTCGACAGGGGTGTCGACAGGCATGTCGACAGGGGTGTCGACAGCCCTGTCGACAGGGGTGTCGACACAGGGTGTCGGCCCTGTTGATCTGGGTGCACCAGATCTGGTTTTTGGTTGAGTCTTGGGCTGGGTTCTAGAGATTTCCGAAATCTAAGGGTCCTAATCTAATCTAGGGTTAATCTAAGGGCCTAAAACACTCACCTAATCTATAAATACACCCTAAAACTACCCTAATTCATACTAAAAATAGAATTGAGGGCTACATGCCGCCAAATTAAATCTTAGAAGGAGCCTCCACTAATTTATGAAGAGGGTTGCAAGCTAATTACTCTCTAATCAATCTCTAATCATCACCATCTTCAAATATAGCAACTAGTTCTACTTCATAAGTTTGCTAATCTTGGTTTTGGTGAGTTTCTATCACTTTAACATCAATTGCTAAAGTAAGTAGATTAGGTGTAATCAGACTTATGGTCTTAAATGCGGATTAGTGAGTTTGAATCATTTGTAATGATATGCTACTCTATGTTTTCCTATGTTTATGCATATTTAATAAGTGGGTTTATGCATGTTTAATAAGTTGGTTTATGCATGTTTAACAAGTGGGTTTGTGCATGTTTAATAAGTGGGTTTATGCATATTTAATAAGTGGGTTTATGCATGTTTAACAAGTGAGTTCATATGCAAGATATGTGTATGATGTTATGTAAGCTATGTATATGATTAAATGCAAGTTTAACATGATATGCAAGTTATGCATGCTTATGCAAGTATGTGAATGCTTATGCAAGTATGTGAATGCTTATGCAAGAATGTGAATGCTTATGCAAGCTATGTATATGCTTAAATGCAAGTTTAACATGATATGCAAGTTATGCATGCTTATGCAAGTATGTGAATGCTTATGCAAGAATGTGAATGCTTATGCAAGTTATGTGTATGCTTAAATGCATGTTTAGCATGTTATGCAAGTTATGAGAATGCTTATATGCAAGTTCAACATGTTATACAAGATATGTGTATGATAATATGCAAGTTCATATGCAACATGTTATGCAAGTCATGTGTATGTGCAAGTTTGGGTTAAATGTAGTTGGGTTAATATATGCTCATATATGCAAGTTGACATCCTCTTAACCCATGACAAAGTTTTGGTTAAACCCATGATATTTGTGATGGATCTTCCCTTTATTATGTCATGAAATGAGAACGATTTACGGGGGAAACGATGGGGTTAATAGATATGTTAATAAAAGTATGATTGGGTATGACTAAGCATACTATAAAAATAAATTAACATAAGTGGGAATTTACCTATTGAGTTAGGTCTACCCCATGGGAATTTACCTATTGAGTTAGGTCTACCCATGTTATGAAAAACTTGATATTAATTAGGGATAATTAATATGGGGGTGATTAATTAGGTGTAATTAATCAACTAAGACACGAGGTTGGACCCTTTTGTAGCGGAAGTCTGCCCGGAACCGACCGGCCATCCAGCGGCTACAAATGATTGGCCCAATGTGAGAGGTCTTAGTTATAAATTAAATACGTGATTAAAGTAAAGACACGAGGTTAGACCCTTTTTATGACAGAAGTCTGCCCGGAACCAACCGGCATATCCAGCAGTCATAAAAGATGCTCTAATGTGAGAGGTCTTTATGAGGTCATGATCTTAATTAATTAATTAAGAAACACTTAACCATATTAGCATGTAGAGGGACATGAGGGGTTAAGTGGGTGCCTTGGGTGGCATGTGGAAATCTAGTGGGTTGCCTTGGGTGGCAATAGAAAATACGATTAGAATACTTAATCAAGTGGAAACATGTAATTAAACATGATTAAAGGGTTAAGTGGGATACACTAGATGAATGACAAGCTTAGGTGGGTAGCTTGTGGGGGCCCATTTCAACCAGTAACCCATATGTATCTTATTGGGCTCGACCCATGTCGAGGACGGGACACGCATACTGGGCTTGACTATAAGAGGCCAAAACGGGTTAGCGGTGGCAACGCAAGTCCAACGGGTTTCATATGCGTGTGTGGACCCGGGCTGGTAGGTAAGACGTTGTTGCATCGTGTAGATATAAGCCGTGCACCGTTAATTATATCGGGTTGCCACTTTGGGGAGTGATACACCCCATTGTGGGGCCGGCACGGGTATCTACGGTAGGGAGCCGATCACTTGGGAGTAGTGGGTACACCTAGTGGAGATAGGGGCAGACGGCACCTATGTAGTCAGCTAGGGGTACACGAAACTACTGGGTAGAATTACTAAGTACACTTAGTGGGATCAACCTTTAAGTAGGAATTACCCTTGGGTGGGTAGAACTGGTGTGGTGCAGTGTAGTAATTATCCTTGGGTGGGTAAATGCGTCTTTACAGTTATCTTAGTTTATCCTAAGTCTACCAAGCTGCTTAGTGTAGCCACTCATCCCCAGACATCACCGTATTTCAAGTTTATGTCTTCTCTGGTTACTTTAATGATTGTATTGTTAAAGTCATAGGACTCGCTCAGACTTATGTCTGACCCCGTTGTTTTTATCTTTTTCCCAACCCTCAGGTCCTACGGTGAATCCTAGCAGTAGTGGAGCTTGATCGGATTGCTGTTCCAGTCTTTAGGAGCTTGGATAGATGTAAAGCTCCAGTTACCCAGTTATCTTTTCTTTTGTCCTGGCTATTGTATGAGAGAGTGGGATTATGTACTTCTTTATTTTGATGGATATTGTACTTGACTTTTATTGTGGTTTTATGATGTAACCAGACATGTTTACTTCCGCTGTTATGAGATGATGTTTTAAATTTCAAGTACTATTTATATCTGTCTTGTTGTAATTTTTCTGTTCTATATTCACTAAAATACTCCACCGATGTTATGGCATTCCCTTTGAGAGTGACCGTAGCGGGTGTGGGGTATTACACGTGGTATCAGAGCAAAGGTTACCGGAACAGATAAAATTTTTTAGAAAACTATTTTTCTAAAAAACATTTTTGGAAGAGATATTTTCAAAAACATGTCTTTAAAGAGAAAAGTTTTTGAAAGAAAAGCATAATCCCCAATAGCCATATCTATATCCTTCGAATTCTCCGTTTTGAATCTTTCCTTTTTCGTTTCAGCATGGCTGAGGATCTTAACTTTCCGGAGGGTGTGACGGTACCAGTATGGTATAGGAGATTGATGGAGGCTAGGGCCACCACTGCGGGTCCAGCAAATGTTCCTCCACCAACCGTAGCACCCGATCTTCCTCCTCCCCCTCCTCCTCGCACGGATACTTTTGCTAAGACTTGCAAGGAATTTAAAGCTATGGGAGGGAAACCTTTTCAAGGATCTGAAACTTTTGTGGAGGCTAGAGATTGGCTTAAAGAGGTGGAAGAGTTGATAGATATCTTTGAGATGGAAGAAGGAAAGAAAGTCAAGTTAGCTGCTTGGTTAATGAAAGGAGAGGCCTCATTCTGGTGGGAGGTCACTAATGGAGAATGCCCCGTTGACTCTTGGGCGGATTTTAGGCAAAGATTTGTGGCAAAGTTTCTCTCAAGGGCGGAGGAAAACTTGTATATGGAAAGATTCTTGACTCTAAAGCAAGGAAATCTCTCAGTGAAGGAATATGTCAATAAGTTTAATCAATTGGCAAGGTTTGGCCTAGACATGGTGAATACACCGGAGAAGAAGGCTTTGAGGTTCGTGAAAGGCTTGAATGAACCGATGCATGGGTTGGCTATGACTCATATCCCTATGGGGGCCACCTTCGAGAAGCTAGTTGACATGGCACTCATGCATGAAGAAGAGAAGGGTCCCAATGCTAATAAGGCACCCGAGAAGAAGGGAGATCAAAAGAGACCTCAGCAACAACAGCAAAATAAAAGTGGGAAAGGCAACGGTGGCAAGGGCAAGAAGAAGAAGTGTTTCAATTGTGGGACACCTGGCCACCTAAGCAAGGATTGTCGCAAGAAGAAGAAGACTGGCTGCTTCCACTGTGGCGAAGCAGGGCATCTAGTGAAAGACTGTCCTAAGAAAGGGCAGAGGACGGGGTCTACCTTAGGAGGACAGGTGCAAGCTCTTATGGCACCGGGTCAGGCTAGGGGGCAAGTACAGGCTCTCGCGGTTCCACCGATTCAGGAAAGAGGTAGAACTATTTCCGTTGAAAGTCTGGTTTTTCTATTTGATCATCCTGTCCGTACATTGTTTGATTCTGGCGCATCGCATTCGTTTATCTCATCATCATCGGTTGAGTCACTGCACTTAGACACCAGTCTGGTAGATGATCCCTTGGTTGTTTCAAACCCAATTGGGGGCTCCACTTATTTGTCCATGATATGTTTGGGTTTGAAGATTTCTATACTTAGCATTGAGTTTAGATCTGATGCTTTTGTTTTGGGCTTCACGGGCTATGGGTTGATTTTGGGCATGGACTGGTTATCCAGTAATGGTGCCGTTCTTGATTGCGAAAGGAGAGTTGTTAGGCTCATGACCCGCTTGGGTAACACTCTCGAGATTTCTTGTAATCCCATGGATTCTGTTATGCTAAGTTATCTTGAATCGCTTGACGTTGCGGTCGAGAGTTTGCAATCTGTTAGAGTGGTCCGGGAATACTCGGATGTGTTTGAGGAGGTGAAGGGCTTACCTCCGAAGCGGGAGATTGACTTCCGAATATATCTGGTGGATAATGCTAAACCTATATCTTTACCAGTGCGCCACATGGCTCCTCGTGAGAGGAGGGAACTCCATAAGCAAGTAGGGGAGTTGCTTGAGAAGGGGTTCATAAGACGAAGTATATTGGAGTGGGGTGCTCCAGTAGTATTTGCTACGAAGGCGGATGGGTCTCTCAGACTTTGTGTAGACTATAGAGAACTCAACAAGCTCACAAAGAAGAATAGACACCCATTGCCGAGGATTGATGATCTTTTCGATCAGTTGGTTGGCGCCTCAGTATTTTCTCAGTTGGACTTAGCCACGGGGTTTCATCAGTTGAGGGTGGCTGAGGATAGCATAGACAAGACTGCCTTTAGGACTCCGGATGGTTTCTATGAGTGGCTGGTGATGCCATTTGGGTTGACGAACGCCCCTGCATACTTTGTTGATTTGATGAGTAGGGTGTTCAGGGAGTTCCTTAATAAATTCGTGGTGGTCTTTGTGGATGATATCTTAGTATTTTCTAAGAGTGAAGAAGAGCATGCCCTACATCTTGGGGAGGTATTGAAGACTCTTCGAGCACATAGCCTTAAGGATAAATTCTCTAAATGTCACTTCTGGAGGAAGGAAGTGCGGTTCTTGGGGCACGTGGTCTCCAAGGAAGGGATAGCTGTGGATCCCGCGAAGGTAGTATCAATTCAGGATTGGAAGGTTCCGAAGAATGCTACCGAAGTAAGAAGTTTCTTGGGGTTGGCGGGTTATTATAGGAAGTTTATCAAAGACTTCGCGAAGATATCAGCCCCTTTAACCCGCCTTACAAAGAAGAATCTTGTTTTCACATGCGACGTAGATTGTGATGATGCGTTCCGACGGTTAAAGAGAGCTTTAACCACCGCTCCAGTTTTAGTGTTGCCAGATGGGAGTAAGCCATTTGTTGTCTATACTGATGCTTGTGGGATAGGACTGGGCGCAGTCTTAATGCAAGAGGGAAGGGTAATAGCCTATGGTGGAAGGCAGTTGAGGGCACATGAGAAAAATTACCCTACCCATGATTTAGAGTTGGCCGCTATTGTTTTTGCGCTTAAGATTTGGCGCCATTATCTTCTTGGTGAGAGATTCGAGTTGTTCACTGACCATAAATCATTGAAGTACTTATTCTCTCAGAAGGATTTAAACTTAAGACATCAAAGGTGGATGGAGTTCTTAGCATCCTATGATTTCGAGATAGCGTATACCCCTGGCAAGGGTAACGTGGTGGCGGACGCCTTGAGCAGAAAGACGTTGTCCTTGAGTCCATTGTTCGTGGAACGACGAAGCTTGGAATTTATCTCGATGTTTGATTTCAGACCTTCCATTGATTATGTACCCGGTTTGCTAGCATCCTTGGAGGTCAGACCTACTCTTCTGGGGCGGATTGGAGAAGCACAGAGGGACGACCCACAGTTGGTTGAGTTGGTAGAGAAGCTCATAAGAGGGGAGTCGTCCAGCCATTTGAGTAGGTACACCCTAGGCGATAGGGGTGCTTGCGTAGAGACGGTAGACTTTGTGTACCGCAAGACGAGGGTTTGAGGAAGGCTATTCTTGATGATGCACACCGTTCTAGGATGACCATTCATCCCGGTGGGGACAAGATGTACCAAGACATGAAGAGGGTTTTCTTCTGGGCCGGTATGAAGAAAGATGTGGCCGAGTATGTCGCTCGATGCTTGGTGTGCCAACAAGTGAAAGCGGAGCAAAAGAAACCAGGTGGGTTGCTTCACCCATTGGAAGTTCCGCAATGGAAGTGGGATAGCGTCTCGATGGATTTTATTGATGGGTTACCCAGATCGAGAAAGGGTAATACGGGGATTTGGGTTGTGGTAGACAGACTTACTAAAAGCGCCCATTTCATACCTGTGAAGAGCAAGAGGACTGCTCCATGGCTAGCTTCAGTATATCTTCGAGAGATAGTTCGATTGCATGGGGTACCCTCTAGCATAGTGAGTGATCGAGATCCTATCTTCACTAGCGAGTTCTGGAAAAGTTTGCAAGAAGCAGTGGGGACTCAATTGTGTCTGAGCACCGCATATCATCCTCAGACGGACGGCCAGACTGAGAGGGTGAATCGTGTCCTAGAAGACCTTTTGAGGCTTTGTATCTTAGATTTTGGAGGTACATGGGAAGAGCATCTTCCATTGGTGGAGTTCGCATATAATAACAGCTTTCAGTCCAGTATTGGTATGGCTCCTTTCGAAGCTCTCTATGGAAGGCCTTGTCGATCACCTACATGTTGGTGGGAATCTACGGATAAAATTTTGCTTGGGCCTGATATGGTTAGGGAGACTTCTAAGAAGATTGACTTGATTCGAAGAAGGATGAAAGCAGCGCAGGATAGGCAAAAATCTTATGCGGAAAAGAGAAGGACGGATCTTGAGTTTGAAGTTGGGGACATGGTCTTTGTCAAAGTGTCTCCGTTACGAAATGTGGTTCGCTTTGGATCTGTTGGGAAGTTAGCACCAAGGTTCGTAGGGCCATTTCCCATTAAGGAAAGGATTGGACGGATGGCATATAGAGTGGAGTTGCCCGACAGACTTAGTGGTGTACATGATGTATTCCATGTGTCGCATTTGAGGAAGTGCTTACATGAGACGGCAGAGGTGGTAGAGCCGAGCTTGCTTAAAGAAGTGGAAGTAGAGCGTGATGCGACTATTCGACGAGCTCCTACCCACATCCTTGGGTCAGAGACTAGGAAATTGAGGAATCGAGAGGTTCAACTAGTCAAAGTACAATGGGGAGAAGACGAGAGCAACGCAACTTGGGAGACGGAAGCGAAGATGCGTTCATTGTACCCATTCCTTTTTGAGGGTATGTCTTTTAACTTCTCCTTTATCGTTTGACTAATACTTATCTTATCTTTAGTATGTCCTCTCATTAAGTACCTTTGACCTTTAGATAGGGTAAACCTATGGTTGAAACATGTGTTTGAGACATGTTATGGTTGATGGATGCAAGTGGATGCAAGTGTTTGCTAGTGGTTGCTCGTGGATGCATATACACACACTCTAGGCACTAGATCGGCTCAATCACTTCATATTGCATAAAATTGTGTGTAGGAAACTATATTTATGGATGTATAATGATTGTGTTATCATATGGATGATGCATTTTGGTGAATGATTGTGCACTCATGTAGATATTGTATGTGTCGATAGGGTTCTCTCGCATACATAATGGATGCATGGCACTATCATGGTTTGCATATGTTCATACATTAGATAGGGAACATATACACACACTTTTTGCATATGCTCATACATCATTAGAAATTGTTTTAAGGACAATGGATGCCCGTGTTTGATGGATTGAGTAGATGGTTGTTTGGTTGGTAGGATACGTTCTTCTTGACTTAGAGATTTCGGGGACGAAATCCTTTAAGTAGGGGAGAATGTAACACCCCGTATGTTGAAATAACTTATTATAATATAAATCAGAGCAGAATTAAATTCTAAAATCTGAATCAGGTGAAACGGGCTGTGCCATTGCGTTCGTCTCGGAAAAATACGCAGAATAGAGTTCGAAATTTTGTAAATCGGAGTCCGTATGACCCAGTTAAGGCCCAAAGAAGTTTTCAGAAAATTCAAAGTTAAAAACAGATTTAAAATTCAGTTCTAAAACAGGATTGGAGCCAAAAGCGGAGGTGGCGGGAAAGTTCCCGCCTAGCCCCGTGTCGACAGGGGTGTCGACAGGCATGTCGACAGGGGTGTCGACAGCCCTGTCGACAGGGGTGTCGACACAGGGTGTCGGCCCTGTTGATCTGGGTGCACCAGATCTGGTTTTTGGTTGAGTCTTGGGCTGGGTTCTAGAGATTTCCGAAATCTAAGGGTCCTAATCTAATCTAGGGTTAATCTAAGGGCCTAAAACACTCACCTAATCTATAAATACACCCTAAACCTACCCTAATCCATACTAAAAATAGAATTGAGGGCTACATGCCGCCAAATTAAATCTTAGAAGGAGCCTCCACTAATTTATGAAGAGGGTTGCAAGCTAATTACTCTCTAATCAATCTCTAATCATCACCATCTTCAAATATAGCAACTAGTTCTACTTCATAAGTTTGCTAATCTTGGTTTTGGTGAGTTTCTATCACTTTAACATCAATTGCTAAAGTAAGTAGATTAGGTGTAATCAGACTTATGGTCTTAAATGCGGATTAGTGAGTTTGAATCATTTGTAATGATATGCTACTCTATGTTTTCCTATGTTTATGCATATTTAATAAGTGGGTTTATGCATGTTTAATAAGTTGGTTTATGCATGTTTAACAAGTGGGTTTGTGCATGTTTAATAAGTGGGTTTATGCATATTTAATAAGTGGGTTTATGCATGTTTAACAAGTGAGTTCATATGCAAGATATGTGTATGATGTTATGTAAGCTATGTATATGATTAAATGCAAGTTTAACATGATATGCAAGTTATGCATGCTTATGCAAGTATGTGAATGCTTATGCAAGTATGTGAATGCTTATGCAAGAATGTGAATGCTTATGCAAGCTATGTATATGCTTAAATGCAAGTTTAACATGATATACAAGTTATGCATGCTTATGCAAGTATGTGAATGCTTATGCAAGAATGTGAATGCTTATGCAAGTTATGTGTATGCTTAAATGCATGTTTAGCATGTTATGCAAGTTATGAGAATGCTTATATGCAAGTTCAACATGTTATACAAGATATGTGTATGATAATATGCAAGTTCATATGCAACATGTTATGCAAGTCATGTGTATGTGCAAGTTTGGGTTAAATGTAGTTGGGTTAATATATGCTCATATGTGCAAGTTGACATCCTCTTAACCCATGACAAAGTTATATGCTAAGATTTGGTTAAACCCACGATATTTGTGATGGATCTTCCCTTTATTATGTCATGAAATGAGAACGATTTACGGGGGGAACGATGGGGTTAATAGATATGTTAATAAAAGTATGATTGGGTATGACTAAGCATACCATAAAAATAAATTAACATAAGTGGGAATTTACCTATTGAGTTAGGTCTACCCCATGGGAATTTACCTATTGAGTTAGGTCTACCCATGTTATGAAAAACTTGATATTAATTAGGGATAATTAATATGGGGGTGATTAATTAGGTGTAATTAATCAACTAAGACACGAGGTTGGACCCTTTTGTAGCGGAAGTCTGCCCGGAACCGAACGGCCATCCAGCGGCTACAAATGATTGGCCCAATGTGAGAGGTCTTAGTCATAAATTAAATATGTGATTAAAGTAAAGACACGAGGTTAGACCCTTTTTATGACAGAAGTCTGCCCGGAACCAACCGGCATATCCAGTAGTCATAAAAGATGGTCTAATGTGAGAGGTCTTTATGAGGTCATGATCTTAATTAATTAATTAAGAAGCACTTAACCATATTAGCATGTAGAGGGACATGAGGGGTTAAGTGGGTGCCTTGGGTGGCATGTGGAAATCTAGTGGGTTGCCTTGGGTGGCAATAGAAAATACGATTAGAATACTTAACCAAGTGGAAACATGTAATTAAACATGATTAAAGGGTTAAGTGGGATACACTAGATGAATGACAAGCTTAGGTGGGTAGCTTGTGGGGGCCCATTTCAACCAGTAACCCATATGTATCTTATTGGGCTCGACCCATGTCGAGGACGGGACACGCGTACTGGGCTTGACTATAAGAGGCCAAAACGGGTTAGCGGTGGCAACGCAAGTCCAACGGGTTTCATATGCGTGTGTGGACCCGGGCTGGTAGGTAAGACGTTGTTGCATCGTGTAGATATAAGCCGTGCACCGTTAATTATATTGGGTTGCCACTTTGGGGAGTGATACACCCCATTGTGGGGCCGGCACGGGTATCTACGGTAGGGAGCCGATCACTTGGGAGTAGTGGGTACACCTAGTGGAGATAGGGGCAGACGGCACCTATGTAGTCAGCTAGGGGTACACGAAACTACTGGGTAGAATTACTAAGTACACTTAGTGGGATCAACCTTTAAGTAGGAATTACCCTTGGGTGGGTAGAACTGGTGTGGTGCAGTGTAGTAATTATCCTTGGGTGGGTAAATGCGTCTTTACAGTTATCTTAGTTTATCCTAAGTCTACCAAGCTGCTTAGTGTAGCCACTCATCCCCAGACATCACCGTATGTCAAGTTTATGTCTTCTCTGGTTACTTTAATGATTGTATTGTTAAAGTCATAGGACTCGCTCAGACTTATGTCTGACCCCGTTGTTTTTATCTTTTTCCCAACCCTCAGGTCCTACGGTGGATCCTAGCAGTAGTGAAGCTTGATGGATTGCTGTTCCAGTCTTTAGGAGCTTGGATAGATGTAAAGCTCCAGTTACCCAGTTATCTTTTCTTTTGTCCTGGCTATTGTATGAGAGAGTGGGATTATGTACTTCTTTATTTTGATGGATATTGTACTTGACTTTTATTGTGGTTTTATGATGTAACCAGACATGTTTACTTCCGCTGTTATGAGATGATGTTTTAAATTTCAAGTACTATTTATATCTGTCTTGTTGTAATTTTTCTGTTCTATATTCACTAAAATACTCCACCGATGTTATGGCATTCCCTTTGAGAGTGACCGTAGCGGGTGTGGGGTATTACATAGTACATATCCTAGGTTTCCTATCATATGTTAATTTTATTGAAGGGCATTTCTCACCTAAATCATCAACAACTATTGATTCAGGTAGTTAAAAATCAGAAGAAATCTCAATCAAAGCTTTTTCATATCTAGATCTCTATAGTTTATCTGAGCAAGTATCAAAACATATTAACTTCCCTACGTGACAAGCAAGCCAATCAATGCCTAATAATGTCTGCGAAATTATAGGAATTCTATCAAAGTGAACCCATACTGGTACTTTCTTAATCAGTTCTTGAGAGTTACCAATTGAAGGATCCCATTTTGTGATAATGAACATAAACCCTCTCGAGGGCTTGCTTAAGAATAAGTGAGAGGAATCTTATGGAAATATCATGGAATAAGGTTAATCCTATCCATAGGGATTCCGTAAATAAAATATCCAAAAAATTTGAAACAATTGGGACTTTTTCAGAGATTGGATGCAGTTTCTAATTTATGGCCTTTGAAAAAAACTGGGTCGGATTTAAGGATTCTATCTCTATCGAATTCATTAGAAAAAATAAAATAGAAATGCGTACCATCCGATTTTATATCGACTTCTCCATCTAATTTCCAATATCTATGCAGAAAGTTTACCACATTCGGGTATGACATAGAGTCATCCAAGAAAAAGCTGACTAAGTGGTTGCACCAATACTTCATGCCTTCCTCTTTAACAAGATCTTACATCTTCTTTGGTAAGCCATCCCTTGCAATATTGAAGTGCTGCAGTTTGAATACCCTCGCATTAGGAGGTATAGAATTGAACAAAGATGTGTAATCTATCTTCATAAAAGATGGAAAGGATGACTTCGACGAGTTAAGATTAGATGAATTGAGATTATTCGTCGAATTTGGAGGATTGAAGGTGAAATTACCTAGACTTGGAATCAAGGAATTAGATCCTACATTTTCCACAGACGGGTTTGCTGAAGAGGAATTGGTAGTAGACGGTGGTGGTGAAGGGCGAGTAAAAAGAGGAGCGAAAGTAGAATTGAAAGCTGATGTGGAAGAAGAAGAAAAGAGGAATGCCACGGTTGTCACTAATTTTCGAAAGCCATTAATTTCATATTCCAATTATGTCAGTGCGTTCAAATTTATTTGGAAATTGATAACTCCTCAATGTTTTTGTTGAATTTTTTTCATTACATGAAAATTAACCCCTAAATAACTAAAAAGGAATGCATGTAGAGGAATGACTATGTGATTTTAAACTATGTTAGTTGGTTTGAAATAATAGTAGTGACAATGTAACGCTAGATTTGTTAGTTGTTTTTAATAAGTATGGGCGACTTTCATTATGATAAAGATATTAACAACTACAATCAGTGATTTAGTTGGTGTTAAATCATTAAAATATCGTGTACGTAAATTCAAGGTCAATGTGTACAGATCATATAAACGTTCAAGTCATGGTTCGATCAAAGGACTGATCAAGTGCATTGTAGTATAACAAACAGATTATTCAGCCTTGCTTTCATGGATCATTAACGATCCATTCAACAAGTCGATTTAAAGCTATAGCATGTGTAGATCGTGTATATGTCCAACCATGGATCGTTATGCATTCTTCGATGGGTCGCCATTGACCCAATCAATGGATCGTTAATATCATATGCTAGCATAAGGCGATTCCATGAAAAATACTATCCACATGGTAAGCAATAGGTTGAATACATGGATTGTTTGACCCCATACTTTGCTAGGTGGGTCGTGCTCGATCCATTCAATGGATCATTTGAGGTTATGACAACGTATGAATATGGAATGCTTGCATGAATGATTTACTGCAATTCATTGTGAAATGTGGATCACCTCTTTGGCAATGGATCGTTGGCAACCAATGAAAATCAGTAGATCATTCGGGACACTAAATAATAGTATAAAAATGACGTGGCTCAACTTATGGTAGGGGTCGACTATGCTTAATACTGCATGGGAATGTAATGCAAAAGATGGATCGGCTGTTATACCACACATCATGATGTGAGTGGTTCTAATATATGTGACTGCATGTATTACCCATAAGGCTGATGGATCATCTATTTTATACATGGATCATGGTAGCATACTTTATAGTTTATTCATGGATCAACTACAAATAATAATCAGTGGCACTCTTGTAAATACAATGGACCGGTTAGTACGTGCCAGTTGTAAAGTGATGAGTGGCAACATCATAAATATATGGATTGGGCATGCTTTACATATATGGATCTATCATAATTCTAATTAATGGATCGGTCATAATAAGCTTCACGTTGCGCCAAAGTGGGCCGATCCATGATGGTTCGGGGTCTTATCCATCATTTTGTGCACCTAAATTACAACTCTGTCACTCCATCAAACTTCCTCTATAAATACCCCATCTTGACATGCATTCAGAGGACCGATTTTTCTCTCAGTGCTACCGAACTCATTTCTCCACTACTCCAAAATCACTCCAACCTCCATTAAAGTTCTTCCAAGCTTAGATACAACACCTCAACTACCATGAAATCATCGAAGATCGTCTAAATGCTCAAATTATTGAAGATCTACTCCAATAATCATCGCAATCAAAGATATCTCATAATTTCCATGGTGAAATTGAGTGAATCCAAAGATTAAAGAGAAGAAAGTAGAGAAAATCACTGTAAAGAGAGAGAATAAGTAAAGTTAGAGAGAATATGTACCTTGTAGCATTGAAAGTGATAATGAGAACTCTCTTCAAAGTGAACGTAGGTCAGATCTAGGTCGAACCACTATGAATTCCTATGTTTTTACCTTTTTGTGTTTGTGGCTACCGCTTTTCTAGATCTTAATCTTTTATGAAGTGTAGAATTACACCTTGTGGAGTTAGTGCCATTTTTTGCATTAACATTTTTGGCTCCCACCGTGGGGCCACATCCACATTCCAAGTTTAAGTGCTTTGTGGGGGCGTTGAAGTTCACAGCCTGCTTCTACGATAGACTCTCAAAGTCTAAGATCCAGGCTGATTGACGAATTATCTTTGAAATGTAGAAACTTGTCCGACATAATGCGGAAAAAGAAAACGAGAAGTAAGACTGTTAGAGGAGGATCCGACAATGTTGCAAATGAAGAAACACAGCTAACCAACTGCTTTGAAGTTGACGAAACCTCGGTAGGTGGAACCGGCGTGACCAGGGATGAATTGGATGCCGCTGTCGCCAATTTGAACCAACGATTGAACACTTCTAATAAAGCCTTGATGGATTCTAATCAGGCCTTGATGGATAAAATTAATGCTCGTATCGCTGCTCAAGTCAACCCCAAACCTCCTCAAAGAGTTCACGTCAACCTTGAGGAGAATGTGAATTCAACAGCCTCTGACCATAATCGTAATAATAATATGGAAGACCTCGATGGTTGGGAGAGAAATAAGAATGAAGCTGAAATTTAAGATTCAAAGTCGAAGACTAAAAGTCATTCCGATCGAAATACCCGAAGTGTTGCTAGTCCCACCAAGGGGACACCTCCCCATAGTGGGGGTAGAAGACCTAGATCCTCTAACCGCGATCGCTCGCCAAGATGAGCGTCCGACAAAGAGATCGAAGTCCGCCCTGCGGAACAACATAACTTGGAGGAATATATCGCGGATATGATAAAGAAGATCATGAAAGATAGCATGGCCCACAATGAAAGTGAAAGGGAATGAGATCTTTCTCCTAGTAAAAATCCGTTCACTAAGAGGATCCACAAGGTGGGTTCCCAAAAAAGTTTACTCATCTTACTCTACCTCCATACAATGGAACTACTGATCCAAACTTCTTTTGGTACAAGTACGAATGGAATATGAATGCGGCTAAGGTGACAGACGAGATCAAGTGCTTATATCTCCCTTTTTACCTTGAAGGGATGGCATCGTTGTGGTTTACGAAGATGCTGCCTAAGTCCATGGACCAATTTGCTGATTTAACTAAGAAGTTCAAAGAGTAGTTCAGGCTGCAAGCTATGAAGGCTAAGCTAAGGATGTTATTTATATACATCGATGGAACATAATCCAAGAGAGTCTGTTAAAGTTTTTCTCAGTAGATTCAATGTTGCTTTATCGAAGGTGGGGAATCCCGAGCCCCGTTTGATCTTAATGTCTCTAATCGGCGCTTTAGATAAGAAGAGCGAATTTGGTAGATGGATAAAAATGAAAGAACCAAATACACTCGAGAAATTCTATAAAAAAAGCAGAGGAGTACATGAGAGTGGATGATGATCCTATGCCTCTTCATATTATTGGTGGTAACGATATTGTTGAAGCTTCAAAGAATGCTAATACTTAATTTAATCAGAAGAATAATCAGGGGCAAAAGTGAACCAACAATGGAAAGGGAAATAAAGATAATAAGAAGATGCGCCTTTTCAATGCATCAGAGATGATGCCTTCGAATGACACCCTTGAAAACATCTACTTTGCAATGAAGGATTTTGAACAATATGCAGAGCCAAAGCAGACGAGGATAGGCAATAAGGCGCCTAACTCGGGGAAGTCTACAGATTTCACAACTAGCCCAGCCGTAATACCAATGCGTGTATGCACTTGAAGTCGTTGATCGAGGAGAAGATCAGAAAAACAGACTTCATCATTATGTGAAGAATCCTCAATTGGCAAATCCTCCTGCCAACCCTCAAGGACAGAGTGCGCCAGTTGGTCAGTCAGGTCCAAGCAATAAAGCTCCAGCGCAGAGCCATCCATGAACTGTGATCAACACAATATCACGAGGTCCACACCCAGTGGAAGAAGTTGGGGGGGCATCGAATATGCAGATGCACTAAAGTACATTCCAAAAGAAGAAAGATGCTTGATTTTAAGCAATACAGTTCCCAACAAGCAACAAAGGATTTCTTATGAAGATATCGTATTCAAGGAAAAGGATGTTGATGGTGTGATAATGCCCACTCTCAATCCCGTGGTCGTAACTATTGGAATAGGCCTAACAATGGTCAAGAAGGTACTTGTGGATTGCGGTGCCTCTTGCAATGTCCTATCCCGCAGTACGTTTAACCATATGGAGCTATCGATGACAAATTTCCAAGCATGCCAAACCAAGATCTAAGGGTTCACGGGGGAGCCCAAACAACATATTGGAACCATTAATCTATTAGTCGAGCTGGGAGAGGGAGATAGTGTGGTCGTTTTGAAGCAAACCTTTGTGATAGTTGATGAATTATCTGCGTAGAGTGGCTATCTCGAAGAAAACCTTTGTGATAGTTAATGAATTGTCTGCCTACAACGCATTATTAGGTAGACTCGCTCTTGCAAAATTCAGGATTGCCTTGGCGCCATGGTGCTTAGCTATGAAATTCCCAACTAAAATGGAGTCGGAATAGTCAGGGGAGATCAGGAAACCGCAAGAGAATGTTACCTTACAGAACTGCGCGTGGCTAAAAAAAAATACATGGGAAAGAGCGTGGAGGTTACAAAGAAATGGATCCTTGTAAGACCAATGCAGGGGATGAAAGAGCAGCACTGATTAAAATAACCCAATATCTATGCACCCTAAAGATCCGGATAGAGTGCTCAAGATAGGGTCTCGGTTGTTCCAGAGATTGCAGAAAGAGTTGATTTTGTTTCTAAAAGATAATCTTGACGTGTTTTCTTGGAGTCATTTTGACATGTGTGGCATATCCACTGAAGTGGCGGTTCATGCACTCACTATTGATCCAAGCATCACTACAGTTAAGCAGAAAAGAAGGATTCAGGGCCCTAAAAGGTCAATGACTCTCAAAGAAGAGTGGATAAACTTATGGAGAATCATTTTATATGAGAGTCCATATGTCCTACTTGGGTGTCGAACCCTGTACTTGTGAAAACCTCCCAATGACAAGTGGCGAGTATGCATCGATTATTCTGATCTTAATAAAGCGTGTACCAATGACAGTTTCCCGCTTCCTAGAATTGATCAGCTTGTTAACGCGACAGCGGGGAATGAACTCCTATCTTTTGTGGATGCATATTTAGGTTATAATCAAATCATGATGCGTGAGCCTGACCAAGAAAACACTAGTTTTATTACGGATGTTGGCTTATACTGTTATAAAGTAATGACGTTTGGGTTGAACAATGCCGGAGCGACTTACCAGCGACTTGTCAACTCAATGTTCAAATCTCAAATAGGCAAGACTATGGAGGTTTACATAGATGACATGCTGGTAATGTCCAAAAGAGTTGATGATCATTTAGAAAATTTGGCCGAAATGTTCAATATTCTTAGAAAGTACGGCATGAAGTGCAGTCCTCTTAAATGTTCATTTAGGGTTGCATCAGGGAAATTTCTTGGATTTATGGTTAATGCCCGGGGCATTGAAGGCAACCCTACATAGATTTATGCTTTGAGAGAAATGCGAGCTCCCAGAACGAAGTAAGATCTGCAGAGTCTGAATGGGAAAGTTGCCGCCTTGAGTTGCTACATTTCTTAGGCAACAGATCAGTGCATTCCTCCTTTTGATGCTCTGAGAAAAGTAAGAAAAGACTTCCAGTGGACTCCAGATTGTCAAACTCTTTTGAAGAGTTTATCAAGCATATGGAATCACCACCAATGTTATTGAAGCTGAAAGAAGAAGAAGACCTATTCTTATACCTAGTAGTTTCATCTCATGCTTTAAGATCTGCATTAGTCAGAGAGGATTCAAAAGTTCAACGACCGGTTTACTACATCAGCAAGAGGCTTACTAAGGCAGAGCTAAACTATCCCATGTTGGATAAGCTTGCATACTGCTTGCTCATCACCTCGAAAAAGCTAAGGCCATATTTTCAGTCTCACCCTATCAAGGTTCTCACAGATAAGCCTCTAAAGCAAGTCATGTTTCGTTCGGAGACTTCAGGAAGGTTAATGAAGTGGAACATCGAGCTTAGCCAATACAATATCACTTACCATCAGCCAAGGGAAATTAAGGGACAAGCTTTAGCAGACTTCATCGCCGAATTTATGGATAGAAGTGATGATAAGGAAGAAACCGTTGAAGTGATCACTCGATGGAAGTTGTTTGTTGATGGTGCTATGAACGCATATTGCTCATAGGCAGGAGTAGTGCTCGAGACCCCTGAAGGATGATTGCTATGTTATGCCTTGAGAATAGAATTCCCGTCAACGAATAATGAAGCAGAATACGAACCTCTAATTACTTAATTGAGGATTGCAAGAGAATTACAATTGAAAGCCTTACACATTTTCAGTGATTCATACTTGGTAGTATGTCAAGTTAAAAGAGAGTTCCAAGTTAAGGGAGGAAACTTGCCAGCTTACCTATTAAAAGATTAGGAGCCACTCAATTACTTCGACTATTACACCATCTCACACATTCCTCGTAAAGAAAATCTAAGGTTGATTCACTTGCAAAACTCGTCAGTACAAGAGATGCACAACTGTTAGGATTAGTGCCAGTTGAAGTCCTTTCAAATCCTAACACAGCTGACAACAATGTGGATTGAATCATGGGAACTACCGCGGAGCCAGATCCATAGATGACTCTAATCAAAGACTATCTCCTTAAAGGTGTGCTCCTAAATGATCATACGAACGAAGAAAGCTACTCAGAAAGGCTCTCATGTATCTTATTCAAGATGGTCGGTTATATAGGCGAGGCTTCTCTATGTCTTTGCTCTGTTGTGTCACTAAAGAGGAATCAACAGCAATCTTGGCAGAACTGCATGAGGAAGAGTGTGGAGGACATACTGGTGGTCAAACACTAGCCAAAAAATATTGTGATACGATTACTTCTGGCCAGAGTGAACCTAGACTTCGAAACTTATACTAAGAAGTGTGACAGATATCAGCGATTCGTGAAGATTCCGAGGGCACCATCTACTTAATTGACTCAAATGGTTATCCCATGGCCATTTACTGTATGGGGCATCGATCTAATTGGGGCATTACCTACTGCAAAATCCGGTTTCAAATATGCCATTGTAGTTGTCGATTACTTCACCAAGTTGATCGAAGCAGCGCCATTGGCCACAATCTCCTCAACGAAAGCTATCAACTTCATCTTGAAGAACATCATTTGCCGGTTTGGTGTGTCGCAGAGGATAATCACAAACAATGGGATACAGTTTGAGAGCGAAGAGTTTAAGGAATTCTGCACTAAATACAAGATCAGAAAAAGCTTTGCTGCAGCGGCCCATCCGCAGTCAAACGGGCAAATGGAAGCTGTGAACAAGATCACCAAATCAACCATCAAGAAGTGGCTCGAGAAAGCTCAAGGTGGTTAGGTCGACGAATTACCACTTGCACTATAGGAGTACAAGACGACTCATAAATCTGCTGCTGGGCACATTCCTTCCTCCTTGGCATTTGGTTCAGAGGAAATGATTCCTGTAGATATTGAAGTCCCTACACACCGTCGAATCCATTTCAACCAGGCCGAGAATGAAAAGCTACAACTTGAAGCGTTGATCGGCTAGAAGAAAGGCGGAAGAGGCAGAGCTCAGAGTTGAAGCCCATCAGTGATGTATTGCTAGGAATTTCAACTCCAAAGTTAACCAACGAACCTTCAGGGTTGGAGCTACTCTGAAGAGAGTTATGACAGTGACCGGAGTCTTCGGGCCAAATTAGGAAGGCCCATACATCATTAGTTAAAAGCTGCTGGATGGCACTATCAAACTGATAACTATTGATGGCATTCCAATTCCGAGGGCATGGAACAACATTCACCTTCACCGATATTTTTCTTGATACTATGTTATAATTTCTTGTAAAAAGTGTGTAAATATTTTTACTAGCATTGTAATGACCATTTGCTTCATGAATAAAAGAATGCCGGCCTGTGTGAATCTGTTACTTGCAAAATTTTCATTAATTCAAAATTTGCTAAAAGACGATTTTTATTGCAGGCTATCCGACTAATGCTTGCTTCTTCAAAATCCAATACAGCGTAATGACTCTAATAACACCAACTCAAGTATCAAGCAATATAAACATTAATACACATAAATTAAATGATGAAGAGCACCTCCTTGAAGCGTGAACGGGAAGAGTTGCCAAAAGTCAAATGGCGAAAAGATGAACAAGCAGATATGGAATCAAAACTAGATAATTGCAAGTTCCGCTCAAAGGGTCACAACCTCTTAGTCCACTTGCGATCGCTTACTGTAATTATGCACATCCGACAGGACGAGTGATGTTCGAAAGAACCTATCGGTCCGGCTGCGATCACCTACTATAGTTATGTGCATCCGACAAAGAGATTGATGTTTACCCTGTGGGATGGCGCAAACTCTTGCAAGTTCCAATGGGCAATCTGCATTCGGATGCGATCGCTTGCTATAGTCAAGCGCATCTAGTAAGAGACCGACGTTTGCTATATGGGATGGTGCAAGCTCTTGCAAGTTCCAAGGGGAAACCCGCATCCGGCTGCGATCGCTTGCCATAGTCAAGCGCATCCAGCAGGAGAACTACGTTCACTTTTCGGAATGGAGCAAAATCCAAAAATCCTTCACGATGCCCGTAAAGGTCCACCTCTCCACAGCAGAGGCTCGGAAAATCCTTTACGTAGTAAAGGAAAAAATTCTTCATGACACCCGTGAAGGTCACCTTAATGGAGCCTCCAATTCCTGATTTGATGGACGAGAGTAGAATAGTTGAGTTATAAACGTCCTCTCCATAGTCGAGGCACTCAATGAAGTCTCCAATGTCAAACACCAGTCAACAGGAGAAGATGTAAGGTGTTGCCAAAATCCTTTATGACGTCCGTATAGGTCACCTTAATGGAGTCTCTGATGCTTGATTCGTTTGACAAAAGCAGACCAATGTTGAGTTCTCTCCATAGCAGAGACACTCGACGAGTCTCCAATGTCAACACCAATCAACATGAGCAGACGTTAGGTGAAACCAAAGTACTTAGCATCGCTCGTAAAGGAAACCTCTACATATTAGATACCAAAGGCAATTCCCACGTTGAAAATAAAAGACCTCCCTAGCATGGGCACAAATATTAGCGACTTCTCTAAGTAGAATCTCAGAATCATTCACTTAAGTTAAGTCTCTTAAAAGATTGGCAAGCTCAGAGCTTAAAGTGCACTGGAAGGAACACAAACTCCGTCAGCACACAACAAGACTCTAATGCGTCGATCCAATACAAAAGAACATAGCATAGTTGACTGCATTCAGCTTTAGCAACTTGTGACGAGTCCATGGTATGGGGGCAACACCATCACATTGAGATAAGGAAATGCTCACATGAAATACCACAAGCTCATCACAACGTCTCATAAAGCTAAAGACTTGTAACATATAAAGAAGCTAATGCATAGAAAAATGCAACAAAGCTACAGTAACAGCTAAAGTATAGAAAATGCAACAACAAGCTTCAAAATATCAACACAAGTTTCAAATACAAAGTAGCATAAATTCATAAGAGGGGACCGACACTAGCATATACAACCGATCTAACTAAAATGCATAAATGAAGCTACAAGAAATAAAGCAAAACAGTCTGAAAGCGCTAATTCTTCTTCTTCCTGTTCTTGGAACTACCGGACCTCAGAGACGGTTTGATAACTTGAGCGGAAGAAGGAGGAGGGGTATCTGCAGGATGACTATCGTCCTTGGCTTCTGAATTACCCTGGGGAAGAGTTAATCTGTTTCTTACGCTTGCCTTTGATACTCTTCCATGGACTCTCATCGGCATCATAAATATCCAATATCCTCTTCTTTGTCACTCTAAGTGTAATCAACATCATCAAAATTGGCGAGTGCACCAATTTTTACTTCTTATGACCCAGGATGCGAAGCAGGAGTGGAAGCGGTAATCAAAGATGCAACGCCTGGAAAAGGAGTGTTGAGCGAGGTAGTGATGGTTGACACCAAGGTCGAATCAGTAATGATGACTTCAATTATCGTGGCTCCAGCTACAATAGGAGAAGGAGTTGGTGAAATCAGGCCTAGTACAAATGAACAATGAGCATGGAATTCAATATACCCTGGTGAAGTACAAAGATAATCCAAGTCCAATACAACTTGATCAATATTGGTTTTACCTACGGTAGAAAAATTCTTACGCACATCCACTGCATAATTATCCGGACTGTCATAATTGCCCTCACCATTTCCTTTGTCCTCCTTGGTATCTTGCTCCTCGACAATCTCTTTTCGTTTCTTGTGAACGGTTGAAGGTCTAAGGGAAAGCAAAATAGGAGCCTGAGAATTGGAAACCTCAACATTAACAGAATCAGTAGGGGCATCGGTAGCAGCTACATCCGAGGACCAGAGAATTCAGCTTCATTACCTAGTAATCCCTGCTCCTTCATGAAAATTTTCTTCCCCGTAGCCAAAGCCTTGCGAGATTCTTCATATAAAAGATTATGTAAGAGGTATTCTTTGCCATAGCTATCTCCAACCAGCACTGACTCCCAGACTAGAGACAGAGTCACTGCAAAATTAGGTCTTAAATAGGGCAAGATGCCTCTGCTAATGACAATCTGAACAAAGTGGAATTGTCATCCATCTTAGCATCAGTGAATGCTTTTTCAGCAGCTGCTTTACATCCAAAGCTTAATCTCTCTCCTGCTCAAGAATTTCTGCCTCAGGTGTCAGCATAGAGATAACCAATTTATGAGCAGTGTTCCTCTCATGATGTCGATAAGTTGCAGAAGCTTTCTTTTACACGGCATGTTGGGTTTTATTGTCTATTGAGCAGACTGAGCATCTATAACTTGTAATATCAGCGTAGTTTCTCTCAATTTAGCAACAACGAGCTGTTCTTTGAGCCTTCGATTCTCGATCTCCAGCCCCTTTGGCTTAGTATTCCTCCATGTAAGAGATGCATTGTTAGCATCCGGAGACTCAAGAACCTTAGCCCATTCAACCTTGTCATTCTCCAATGTAGCGATTTGATCAAGGTTATGCCTGTTAATTCTCTAAAGCTCTTCAGCTAGCTTGTACCATAGAGATAGTTGCTTATCAACTTGGCCCTTAACTACGTCTAACTGCTTCTCGAGGTCACTTTTGACCGTATTCATCTTCTTATTAATGTTGCTTTTCAGTGCATCCATCTCTTTAGGCATATCTTTCATGTCATACAGATGAATGTTCAAATCAAAGTACACTCCTTTTAGACACCAATTCTTGAATCGTTCGGCAAGTGTGGTATGTACTGATTCAAGTTCATAGCGGGGTATATGTACGATCCTTTGTATATCGGCAGGGAGTGGAGTAACAGACAGTGCAATAAAGGGCAGGTAGCCAGAAGTAGTCTAAATTACATGGACGGGAAGTTTGTCCGATCGGGAGCACTTATGAGGATCATCTCTCCCATGATCCATGCTTTGAGCATCCCTCTCTCACTTTTTCCTCCGGCTCTCCTCCTTTTCTCGCCTGCTCCGCTCGTAACGGTTATCATGTTGGTTATCATGTTGATCACGATCACCATAGGATCCTTGGTCCCGATCTTCTTTTTCTTGCTGTTCCAGAGCTTCATTCCTCCACCTCGTTTGTTCTTCGATTTCTATATAGCCATAAGGTTGCTGAGACTGATGAGAATATTGCGGGTTTTGGGAATACTGAGTTTGCTGGTAGTATTGTGAGTATCGTGAATGATGAGACTATATGAGATGCCTTGGGTTGTAAGAGCAAGTTTGGTGCTTAAAGCTCTTCATAAATTGACGATTCATATCTGAACCTGAAATAAGCAAAAACAGGATTTCAGTACATAGACAAAAAGCACTGGGGCAAAGTATAGGGAATGTGCAAAAGCGATGAAATCTTAGAGTTCGTGTGATGTGTGATCTAATGTGCATCTAATAACGAACCGCTCTTTGGTGGTGAAGCTAACGCAGGTCCTATATCAGAAAATGTCCTTTGCAATGGAGGAATTCGAGTCAAAGCCATCTCGGTGGACATTTTTTGACTTTGACTGCAAGCTCCGAAGTGACAGTCTCACTTGGAAGGTCTTTCGCAGTGCTAAGATCACTCAAAGCCTTAAAAATATCCGTAGAACTCTCTTCGTGGGTATCGGGAATAGTGGGACCCTCACTAACTTTCTCAACATTCAAATCATCTTCGAGAACGATTTCACCTTCCGCAAGTTGCTCATCAGTTGCCATTGGGTTTTTACCCTCTGAGTGTATGATTTCCTCTTCTTCTTCAATAGAAGGTAGTTGAGGCTGGGAGGATCCCTCAACTTCACTAGCAACGTCTGAGCGCTTTCTAAAAGCAACCTCCTCGGCAAAAGTTTTTGCTATGGTATCTTCTTTAGTGCTTGGGGCACCAGATGTTTCAAGTCTGGAGGATGTAGCAGAAGATCGGCTTAGTACAAAAGTTCGTGAAGGTGCAAGCAACGTAAATTCACGAAGGAATCCTTCTGTGATAAGAAATTTCTTAGTCCTTTCTTTTTCGTTAACAACTTTCAAAGATTTAAGCAAAGAGCTGAATGCCTCAGAGTCTTTAACAAGAGACGGGACTTCTGTACAAGGAAGAGGAAAATTTAACAGTTGGAACATAAAGGAGGACTAGATGAAGAATTATGAATATACGCCAGGTGCCTTGAAAACTCTCGGGGCACAGGACATAAAAGAATTGATTTACAAACCCCGAAGCGATCTCCGGCAAGCCACATATAACCTTGCGATTTTGAGTGGATTCAACAAATATAATCGAGGATTGTCCTTCCTCTTCTTAAAAACACACAATTAACAGATGTCTTCGAAGGTGGGTGTGCAATGCCTTGTTCTCATAAACAATATGTACAACCCTAGCAAGATAGCATAGCCATTGGGGGTGCAACTGGAAGGGGGAAATCTCTAAGCGCCTAAGAATCATCTGTAGAAAGTAGTTAAAAGGAGGAACACCCTAATTCCATAAAATCTGACGATTGACGACTACAAACCTAGAAGGCGGTTGATCAACATTATCATTTTCACTTGGCAAAATAGCATCGTTCTCAGGAATGCCTAACTGACTACATAGTTGTTTGAAAACATGTGGGATCAGGGTTGTAGAGAATCTCTCAGCAGGTAGGCTACTTAAAGGTCGAGGATCAGGAGTGTCCAGTTGTCGTGGCTTCAGAAGCTTGAGGAGAAACTCTAGTCTGACTAGAAGATGTTATTTCTTTAGTTTGCTGACTACTCAATTTACAAGCTTCCATTCTACATAAACAGTCTTATTTATAAATATATCGCGGGTACGTGTTTCCTAGTGAAATGTGGTGTGTGATCATGCAAATCATTGAAAATGGCAAAGTTTGAAATCCACAAGCCGGCGTGTGTCGATTAGTTGATTTCAAGCGTTGTTATAAATTCAAACCAGAATGTCGAGTTTATGCAGGAAGTTCAACAAAATCTTAAAAAATGGTTGAATAAGATAGTTCTGTATAAGCATGTCATTTGACTTAAGTCAGAAAGTTCATGGCAATTCAATCCTACATGCTTTAACTAATCTGTTGTCGATAGAGAAATACTGAGCCTAAAAATCGTGCAAGTGCTTGTCTTATTACATGTGTATAGTAAAGAAAAAGCACATTCAAGTTTTGAATTAAAGCTTAATGAATGTCTAAGGCCTGGATGCTCGAAGTCAGTGCAATATTGATCACCAAGATTTCTTGTGCTTTGGGAAAGTCCGGGGTTTTGTTCCTTGCCAAGTGAATCTACCCTAATCCTTGCATGCATCGTCTATGGTCCATAGGTGGATCGCACGCGATCCATGTATTGAACGTGATCCATCAGTGGGTCACATACAATTCATGGATCACACGTGGTCCATGGATCATAAGAGACCCATCATTGGATCGTGCATAATCCACGAAAAGGACCAAGGAAAATCCATCCACTTAAGCACTATGAACTCACGATCAATTTTGAGAATCAGGCATCAACAACCAAGTCTCTAACGCTTCAAAACTTCTACAAAGCACACATCAACAATAAGGCTTAAGCGTTTCTATGCTTCACAAAATCATGATGCGGTCTGACAATTTTCAATGATCAACAAACAATTTCAAGTATTGGCTAGCAAACAATTGATCGACAACAATAGTGACACATGAATTGAAGGACAAGAACATATATTAAACTATCAAACAAAATACCAAATTTTCGGATTCAAGCCGGAACTTCAACCAAAACACATCCAATCGAGACACATTTCAGCATGGATGTATACACATGAACAACTCAGGAATAGTCCAAAATTGAAAAAGGAAGAATTCTCAATTATATTGAAAAAATTTAAAACAACTTTGATGCAAAAGTTAAAGCTGCTGCAAAAATCTCCAAACAAATTGCCAAAGATAAACTGCCGAGCCCAAAGCATCGCACAGATCTGAACTATCGAGTTCAACGCAACACAAAGACTCAGTTCCAAATGATTATCGTAACTCAACACCAACAGTTCATCCATAAAAATCATTTAGATCCGAAATCACATTCCACTAAAAATCCTAGAAATTGGGTTAACACAAAAATATGAAAGAATAATAGCCTACGGTGGAAAACTTTGGTTGGTTTATAATAGTTGAAAGGTTGCAAGGCTTTGATGATGTTAAAATCGAGCGGATCTGAAAACTCAAAGCTTGAACCAACTGGAGATAAAAAGTTGTGATGGCGATGGAACTGAATTCCGATCTGGAGACAAATTGAAGTTCTCTGTTGATCGGAGAAGCTTGGACGTCCAGCGATGATGGTGGCAAATTCAATCAGCGATGGTACGACGAGACTTGCTTGCAAGAATTTTTCAGAAAATTTTCTTCCACCATTATAGTTCTTTTCTTCCAAAAAAAGATAGAGTGTGAAAGTGTATTAGGCTTAAGAAGATATAAGTACACATCACGTAGACCAGACGATCCATCAAGTTGGGCAGGAATCAAGCCCATCTGAAGTATGCATTCACAATTCGTAAGTGAGCAGTCATAACTTAACCATTCAGGGTGCATGTGATGCATTATAAAAAAATAACAACCATTGATTTTCGAATCCCATACTTCTTTTAGGGAGTACAAACTTCGAGGGGAAAATGTTAACTCATTAAAATTTCATGTACGTAAATTCAAGGTTAACGTGTACGGATCATATGAATGTTCAAGTCATGGTTCGATCAAAGGACCGATCAAGTGGATTGTAGTATAAAAAAACAGATTATTTAGCCTTGCCTTCATGGATCATTAACGATCCATGCAACAAGTCAATTACAAGCTATAACATGTATAGATTACGTGTACATTCAACCATGGATCGTTATGCATTCTTGGATGGATCGTCGTTGACCCAGTCAATGAATCATTAATAGCCTTTGTTAGCATAAGGCGGTTCCATGCAAATACAGTCCATGCGGCGAGCAATAGGTTGAATATATGGATCGTTTGACCCTATACTTTGCCAGATGGGTTGTGCTTGATCCAGTCAATGGATCATTGAGGCTGTGACAACGTATGAATATGGAACACTTGCATAAATAATTTACTGCAATTCATTGTGAAATGTAGATCACCTCTTTGGCAATGGATCGTTCGGGACACCGAAGCACAATATAAAAATGACGTGGCTCAACTTATGGCAGGGGTCGGCTATGTTTAATATTGCATGCACTACACCAAAACAACAAATTTGGCACACCAGGATGCAGAGATTTGATACGGATTAAAGCCATATTAAATTTGATACAACATATAGCCGTATCAAATTTCATTTTCTACAGCTCAACCAATCTGGACCTCCCCTAATCCCTAAAATTTAACCCTACATCTGCTGAGCTTCGAATCAGTTCAATTGATATGTTCTTGAGCCGTGTCAAATACTCATCACATTTTTATCCCATGATTTTTTCATTTCTCACCTGACTGGAGAATAAAAATATCGCCTTCCCTCTTTTTTTACTCCTACGGTGAAGGAAAAACAAAAATTCATGGCTTAGGGTTTTCTGAAATTTCTCCAAATCATAAATTGATGAATTGATTTATCACTGGCTATCTTTGAGTTGATGTTTGTAGCCTTCATGATTTTGGATTCCAATCTCTCGATTGAAGCAATCGTTCTGTACATCTTCACAATAGTAAGTGAGATTTAATGGTTGCTCTGTTTACATGTTCTATTTTTATCGAAAAAACGAGAGTTCTACATACTTAACATTGCCAAGTTGTGGTTTTTCTGATGATTGTACTTCTGTTCAAGGAGAGAAGAGGATGTTGATTCAAAATTGCACCTGGCTCTATCGATTTGAAAATTATACTTGACTTGGTTTTATCAAAACTAAACATATGCTCAGTTTTGTCAAAACTGAGCCGGCTTAGCTTTAACAACTGAACCGAGCTCAGTTTAGACAACTGAGTTGAGCTCAGTTTTGATACTTATCGAAACTTAGTGCTTAGTTTTGACACATGCTCAGTTTTGATTGAAGATTGAATATATGCTCAGTTTTGACAAATCAAAATCGAACATAACTTGGTTTTGTCAAAGCTATGCAATATTGGGTCTTGCTTTATGAATTGTGCAATATTATATATTGCACCAAAAGAGGGTTAAGTTAGAATTTAGATAGAAACTTCTTGTATATCAGCCAGAGAATTGAATTCTAAATTTGGTATATGAATTGGAAAGTGAAGTTTAGCTATGTAGTGTATATAAATGGAGTTTCCTTATGTTTGTTATATCCAGATTATTGTGTTTCTCCTAACATTTCATTCATAGTTATTGAAAAGTGTAGTGATTAAGACATTGTATAATAGCAACTAATCATGCATCCTCGGATCCTGGTATCTTTGTCAGTAACATGCATTAATGATATTGCCTCCATCTTCTATCTTATACCACCATAATTTCTTGCAATATCATTGCCTTCGTCACCATCTTTTACCTCCATTGTAGCTTTTAGGCTTTATTCATTCTCAACTTGCGACAAGCTCATTCATTCAGTAGCCTTATCGATTGGCGATGACTTTCCATAAAGGTTCATCAAACTTTGATCTGTAGTTGCTTGGTTTCAAACTGAACTGGCCAATCTCAAACAGTGGGAAGAAGTGTCAATCAACAACTATGGAGCCAATCGATTTATATTACTATCTATTTCAATTTGCTTGCTTCTATTTGAGGTTTGATTCTTTTGCATGTTCTCATTTTCTTTTGTTCTGGTTTACATGCATTCCATATTATACTTTATATTGTTATACTTGCTTATTATTTTACTGGATGTTCTTTTTCTCTCTATGATGAAGGTGAAACTTGATATTTATCAAATTTTAGTAATGGATATTTGTAAAAAGACATAAATATGACACTTCCTTGTGTTTGGACAATATGTTTCATTCTGCAGAATACAGCGATATGCGAAAGTTATACAAGAGTATTAACAATTTACGAACCTATTTTATTCATCATGTAAGTTTATTCTATAAGTTATAGTTTTCTCATCTACAATTTGCAATTGTGGCTAAATACGAGTGTGAGGGTATGAGCCCGAGAGCTTTCTATTCGAAACAACAAATGAGCCTGAGAGCTTGATGTTCGAAATAGCAAATGAGCCTGAGAGCTTGCTAAAATAGCAAGCTCCTGAGTGCTTTGCAATTCCGAAACAACAAGCTCCTGAGAACTTTCTGTTCGGAACAGCAAGCACTCAGGAGCTTGCAGTTTTGGAACAGCAAGCACTCACTAGCTTGCTGTTTCAGAATAGCAAGCTCCTGAGCAGTTGCTATTCCGAAACAGCACGCTCCTAAGAGCTTGTTGTTCCGTAACAGCAAGATCCCGAGAGCTTGCTGTTCGGGATAGCAAGCGCTCCGGAGCTTCATTGATCGGTCATGATATGCCTTAAATTTAAATGTCCATATAAGTTTTCCAATTTATTTTGCAACAACAGTTGATGTTATCATTTATAGCTGATTATTATGTCAGTTGATCACACCAGTTATTTGATAGTTATTTTATAGGAATTTTTCTTTTATTTTTATATTGTCTAAATTATGTAGATTGTTTGGTTTTGTGGACATTATCTAACTAACTAGATCACTTCTTCGGGCTTTATATCAATGGGTATTGTGAAAGACATAATCTATGGAGTATTTTTGGATGGTAGGTTAACTTACTCCTCCTTAAATGGGTAAAGGAATTAGAGAAGATATTCTACGGGTGTAATAACCCAGAAAATCTGGGCTAGTTTAAAATTTTTATTTTGCCAATTTTAGCGAATTTTGATTATTTAAAATGGATTATTTTAAATAAAATCGACAAGAAATTTATTTTGAATAGAATTCGAACGTATATATTATATACGTCGTCGTTAGAATATAAATAATTATTTATAATTATAAACAGAATTGAATATGGCGCAGTAGTTCGATAATTCGATTTCAAACTTCAATTGAATGTACCGGGTGCAAAACAATCCGGATTTTAGTGAAACCAAAAATAATAGGATCCATTTGAGAATATATTTCCAACGAATCCGAAAAATCAAAATTTCATAGCGGGAATCAAAAGATATGTCCAGTTGAAAATTCTGAGTAGTCGCTATGGAATTCAGGCCCTTAAAAATGGGAATTTTGCAAATGACCTCGGATTTCGACGAAACCACTTTTGTTGGGTTCGTGATGTCAAATTATTGCTAGATTCCAAATTTCATAATTTTCTGAATCAATATGTGACGTGGCAAGGGAAAACGCATTTGACCAGTTTCAGTTGATTTTAATCGACTAGAAATTGACCATTTTTCCAACGGTCTCAGAATTCGACGAAACTAGTTTTGTTAGGACCGTATCGTCAATACGAAGCTAGAAAATATTTTTCAGGAATTTTTCTAGTTAGTATGGGACCCCGGTAATTTGAAATGTACGTTTAAAATTCAATATAGCGATTTAAATGTAAATTCAACGGAAACTGATCAAAACGACCAAATCAGCCTATGATACATATCCCATTGTGTTCGGAATGGGGGTAAAACACTATAGACGATAGGCGCTGGGCCTCGTTTTGAGGTCGTATGTAAAAGTCAACTTTATGCAATTAAAATAATAATAATAATAAAAATAAATATCTCCTTCCTTTAATCTCTGGGCCCCCCTTTCTCGTTTTCATTCCAGAGAAGAAAAAAAGGGAACGAATTGCGCCCTTCTGGCTGCGACCGCCGCGACCACCAGGGGGCGGCGCGCCTCTGGCGCCGCCATCCAGAGGGGCCCCCTCCTCTTCTTCCTCCCTTCTCCCTTCTTCGCTGGAGCCTTCCCCCGACCTCTCCAGCAATCGCCGCCACCGCTCCTTCGACCTCCGCCCCCCTCATCATCGGAAACCGCCTCACCGCGCCCCCCCAAGGCCACCGCACCCCCAAAACCCCCGAACCCGCATCCAACAGCCTCCGCTACCCCCAAACCCGCATCGAACCACCTCCTCCCCCTTTTACTCCCCCTGCGCCTCTCCTTTTCAAATAACAGTAAGTATTTATTTTATTTTAGTTATTTTATTTCAGTTTTTTTTTGTGTAATAATTTTTAATATAAAAACTGATTTCTTTAGCATATAAAAATTAGATTTTTAATGATAAAAAGTTATGATTTTTGAAAGTAAAAAGAATAGGTTTTTAGTATAAGAAATAGAGATTTTTAATATAAGAAAGTTAATATTTTTATATTTGAAAGGTCATATTTTTATAGAGTGAAAAGTTCGTATATTTTTATAAAGGCGAAATCTATATTTTTATAAAGGCGAAATCTTTATTTTTAAAAAAAGGCGAAATCTATATTTTTGAAAAGGCGAAATCTATATTTTTGAAATGGAATTTTTATCTATATGACATCGTAGTAAAAATTCAATATTTATATATTGAATAGCAAAGTAAAAATTCGATTTTTATATATTGAATAGCAAAGTAAAAATTCGATTTTTATATATTGAATAGCATAGAAAAAAATTCGATTTTTAAATGTATGAAGCGATTATAAAAATATGATTTTTAAATTGAAAGTGAATAAATAAAAATGTGATTTTTATTTTAAAGACATCAAAATATAAAAATGTGTGATTTTTATATATGTAGTGGCTACGGGCAACGAAGATGACGAAGATGCGATAACGATGAAGATTTCTCTAAATGAAGAGTCGTGGTATTGGATAGCTTTTGGTGAGAATTTCTCACTCTTCAATTTCTTTTCTAGTTATATATATATACTAGGATGCAGACGGTGTTTAGTAGCACCCGACACAATCGTCCACAGACCATGGACTTGTTTGTTTGGTTGTGTAGTTAGTTAGATTGTTTGGGTTGAATTAAATTGTTTGGTGAAATGGAATTGATTTGATTGATGTGTGAATGGCGTGGGCCTTCACTAGACCGGGGATAAGGCTAGGCCTCGTCCCGTTTCTTGTATCGCGCCGTTATGCCGCCAAAATTTTCTAAAATAAGTTAGAAAAATAAAATATCATTTTTATTTTGTAAATGAACCGAATAGAATATTCATAGGTTGAATAAAATATTTTATCGTTAAAAATATAATTTTTAACATGAATGTGAATAAATAAATATTTATAAACAAATCGACCGATTTGTTTATATACACTGATTTGACTGATATTGATTCGGTCGATAAATTTTACACATCGCCCAACTGCACAAATAAAATATGCGTTTGATTGTTTGAAACCCCACATGGGTGTTGGGATGAAATTTGAAGTTCACTCATCCTGATTGATTAAATATGTCGATCGATTGATTGACAGGCTGTTATAAGCGTTAGATATTTATATTTGATGCTTATACAGTGTAGTGTACTTTGGTTGATAGTTGAATATTTTTCAATGCTATTATATACGTGTGATGTATGAAAATCCATATAATCAACATTATATGGTGATTGATTGGGCCTCATTCCAATTTAGAAAATAAAGGATATTATAAAATAAAGGTTCATGTGTTGACTGTACTCATCCGTTGAGATTAGTCATGTGTTGAACGAAATATTTTAAAAATAAAATTTACATCTTTATCATATATAAAATTAGAAACTAACTGGAAAATAGATAAGATGAGTGGTCTCCTGGATATTAATCTGATGTTGGTTTCGGCCTTCGGGGTTAATATTCAAGAAATCGTTCTCTTACTAATTTACGGTTGGAGTCTGATTCAATATCAAACGATAGATACCTTAATTTTCATAAAATATATTAAATAACAAAAATAGTCACACGTGGACAGTACTCATTCGCTGAGATTAGTCGTGTGTTTACAAAGATATAGAGTCGTGTATTGAAAGAAATACAGATCCATTTGTTGAATATAAAGCCGTGTTGATTAGTGATGCGCTATTTTGACGTGAACGATATGTATATCGATTATATTCGTTTTTGAATATACAACGAATTCGAAATGAATTGAATATAAAACGAATTCGAAATGAATTGAATATAAAACGAATTTGAAATGAATTGAATATACAACGAATTTGAATTGAATTGAAAACGATTTCGAAATGAATTGAATATAAAACGATTTCGAAATGAATTGAATATAAAACGATTTCGAAATGAATTGAATATAAAACGATTTCGAAATGAATTGAATATAAAACGATTTGAATTGAATCGAATAGAAAACCAATTTGAATTGAATCGAATTGAAAACGAATTGAAATGAATTCAAACTGAATTGAAATTTGAATTGAATAGAAATGAATTTTAAAACGAATTTATAAGGAAAAATTCAATTTTGATTTGAAATTGAAATGGAAGTTGAAAATGTTTTTGAAACGAATTTAAAACGATTTATAAAATTCGTTTTAAATGGTAATCGACGAAATATATACTATATATATGATATAATGGCCTGAATAGAACGCGCCACGCCGCGGCAGTTCGCGAATTTCGACCATTTATTTCAAACGGACAATACGGGAGATCCGACCGTCGGATTCTCCTAAAACCGGAACCGTTGGGTTCGTATCGAAAAGAGCTTTCTAACGAATATTAGAAATTTGAAATCTAATGGTTGGATTTGGAGATATGTCCAAATCAAATTTGGAAAAGGTCGTTGTAAGTGCAGTTCGATGGCTGTTGATGGAAATCGACTGTACGGGCCTTGATACAATTATTAAAAATAGTAATAATTTGTGTAAAATCATAAGAAAGGATTTGGGAAAAAATGGGATGAAAACTCCATATTTGAAAAGATAAAAATAGATTTTTTATCAAAATGAACTAGTTTTGAACTGAAATTAAAACCTATTTATTTTTAAAATAAATAAATTGGATTTGAAATGGGTTTAAATAAAATTGAATTCTGGGTTTATCGTGAACAGTGTTTTAAATAACGCTTGTTCTTTAACCCGATAATAAATAGAATGTGATTTGGGTTTGTCGTGAACTGTGTCTTAAATGACATTAGATCTTTAACCCAGTAAAGGAGTTTTAACGAATCTGCAATTAGATTGAAATGTGAATCTATAATCTAAATTATCAAATTTAGAAATGAGCGAGAACGGAGTATCGCCAATTTTGCTCCAAAGCGATAGTTAAATCTTTAATTAGATTTGAACGTGAAATGGTAATTAATTTTACCGATAACACCATAGTATTAGATATGGAGTATTACCAGTTTTGCTTCATGGGATGAATAGGTTGGGATTGGGAAATAAAATAAATAATTACTTCAGTGTGGTTCGCTAATCTCGACTAGTTTAGAAAACCATAATTTGGTTTGAAACGACATCCAAAGGAAGATTAAAGGATAAATTTTAAAGAATTTATCTTGGATAAAATTAATGGGAACCTTTCCCTAAGAATGTGATTTCGTGAATAAAAGGATATTCTGCATTGGAATGAGGCGTATGTTGTGTTTGTGTAACATTTGTTTTTAATATATGCGAGTTGTTCGGAAAGGCCGGGTTTATACCCGTTCTGAATAACCGATTCGACGATAAGTCGAAGATGAAGATGGTGGTTGAAGACCGGAAGTCTTCACATCGTTTGGATAATTACTAACGATCCTGATTGGGCTGTACACCCAAGAGGATGGAAATAGTTGGTGGTCGTCCAGACGTACTTGGAGATGGATGGATATGCGAGGAAAGTGCCTCCGGTTTCGTTATGACACAGAACGAACTTGTAAATGGATTGTGTGTCTGACATTGGATTTTATTCTGTGTTGATTGATTTCTGTTAAATATAAATCTGTTTGGCGGCGGAGAATTTATTCTCTTGCTTAACGCCCTTCTCTAAGACGTACGAGCTTAGAGATTATATATCGATAGATATCAATCGCACGGCCTGAATTGCCTGTGTGGCATGCTGAGTTGCATGGATCAAGGCTTCTGTTGAAAAGCAAAGTCTTGTGGTTGATGATCAAAGCACAACCTACATGGCAGCTTTGTGTATAACGTGAATTCGCGAGCCTCACGCCTCGGTATGAGTCAAAAAGGGATACGGACTGCAGGGAGAGCACGACGTTTCTTTCTAGCTTTGGTGGTGTCAGTGACTTACCAGCCCTGACATTTATATACTTTTCACCTATGTGGTTGTTGGATGAGGCGCCTCGATTTTAGGTCTGTAAGGACCTGGAAACGTGTGTTCAGGAATTGCCAATCCTCTAACGTAAGTGAGGACCGGCCCTGAAGATCCAGGGTTGCCCAGAGTGCGTAGCCCTGAGATATTTGCTAGAGTGTCTCGAACGCGGAGAGGAGCTTGCCCTTTGCCTCGACTCATGACGGAAATCCAATTTCCAATACGTGATATTGCGGTTTTAATTGTAGAACTAGTATGGCGACATGATATATGGTACCCATGCCGTCTATGATTTATATTTATGATTGAAATTGTTTTGACACTATACACTTATTATAGTATCAAATGATTTGTTTTAAACGTACCAAGCATGTTTGGCTATTATAAGGGAAAACCCTATCCTCCGGCTTGCGTTGCATTGTGTGATGGGACCTGGGTCTTATAATAGCTTCATTTTTCGAAAAAGCATTGTGCTGTTTATTCTATGCACTGTTATTCGTGGGAGGAAGCCCGTTCCGTGTTATACGGCGTGGTCCCTTGAATTACTCTCTTTTAAAGTAAAGTTTTAAATAACTGTTTTAGTTCTCACACCAGTCACATGACTGACCTGGAGTTTATTGTTTTAACCTAAACTCTGGGTGCCCCTATTTTCTGCACGGGCAGCTAGTAGTTTCGGTTTTGCAGATTTATATTCACAGGATCCTGGTTTACAGCTGGAATGATATCCGGAAAGCTCTGTATCCGTATATCACCTTCAGTTGTGCTTTGTATTATTTTCCGCTGCTATGTAATTTATTGTAATCTCTGATATTTGTCGAATGTAATTTATTCATTTATACTCTGTATATTCTTGTATCTGATGTAATTGTTGTAATAACTAATGAAATGTTCTTCCGTCTGCGTTCTGTTGTGTGTTGTTCTCAAAGTATCAGGCCTTTCCTTAACGGGGAAGAAACGGATTACTACAGTTGGTATCAGAGCTTTGGTTTACAGAGCTCGAGAATAAGACACATTAGAACCATACGAAAGAATTCATCAGATATTGGATTAGTAATATCCAATTAGAATGACTCGTTAGAGATAGGATCAGTAGTATCCTAGAACGAGTGTGAAGAGTATATTTTTCAAATGAAAACAATTTTGTTTTGAAAATTTAAACCATTTTATACGTATTTGAATATTTATTTATATTGAATTTGGACAATCGAGTATATATAGATTTCGCATATACGCGTCATGAACGTATATTCGAAGTTTTAATATACTGGATAGATATAGAGTCACATTCTAGTCGCTCGGAGATAATTCTGGTAATGCGGCCGCATTATCCATATTTGTGTTCGTGTTACGAAGGTGTGATATCTATATATTTCCATTAGACTGGTGTGAGGACCAAAACTTATATAGCTAGAACACATTGTTGTGAATTGGCATCAAAAACATGATTTTTGTATATATATCAAAATTATGAATTTGAAACGTTAAATTCACTAATTGATTGATGTTTGTGTTGTTTGTTTATTTGTTTAATAATTTTGAACCATTTAGGCTAATTGCACCAAATATTAAATTGTATTGAAAATTTGTCGCATTTGCTTGCATATACATGTACTTACATTGAATAGGTCATAGCAAGGAGGCTAGAGCAGAGAATAAAATTTGTTTGCCCGACAAATAGGTACATGTTTACTACATAATTTACTGTTTTGTTTGGGTGATGATGATTTTATGAGCCTATTGGCTAGCCGCTTGGCTTTTTCTTTTTCTTTTTGAGATCGGAAGGCCTATATGGCAATTTCGGGATTTTCCCGTGGCTCCCGGTGCAGGGGAGGTTATGGCGAAATTTTTCGAAAATTTAGGGTGTTAGCCAAATTTTTGAAAATTTGAAAATTCTCAGAAACTGAAAAGTTGGAGAATGGAAGCCAGATCAAACGTAGAGCTGATTAATCAAACCACTTTCGACTCTGTTCCTTTTCGGGGACGAAAAGTTTTAAGTGGGAGAGATTGTAATAACCCGGAAAATCTGGGCCAGTTTAAAATTTTTATTTTGCCAATTTTAGCGAATTTTGATTATTTAAAATGGATTATTCTAAATAAAATTGACAAGAAATTTATTTTGAATAGAATTCGAACGTATATATTATATACGTCGTCGTTAGAATATAAATAATTATTTATAATTATAAATAGAATTGAATATGGCGCGGTAGTTCGATAATTCGATTTCAAACTTCAATTGAATGTACCGGGTGCAAAACAATCCGGATTTTAGTGAAACCAAAAATAATAGGATCTATTTGAGAATATCTTTCCAACGAATCCGAAAAATCAAAATTTCATTGCGGGAATCAAAAGATATGTCCAGTTGAATATTCTGAGTAGTCGCTATGGAATTCAGGCCCTTAAAAATGGGAATTTTGCAAATGACCTCGGATTTCGACGAAACCACTTTTGTTGGGTTCGTGATGTCAAATTATTGCTAGATTCCAAATTTCATAATTTTCTGAATCAATATGTGAGCGTGGCAAGGGAAAACGCGTTTGACCAGTTTCAGTTGATTTTAATCGACTAGAAATTGACCATTTTTCCAACGGTCTCAGAATTCGACGAAACTAGTTTTGTTAGGACCGTATCGTCAATACGAAGCTAGAAAATATTTTTCAGGAATTTTTCTAGTTAGTATGTGACCCCGGTAATTTGAAATGTACGTTTAAAATTCAATATAGCGATTTAAATGTAAATTCAACGGAAACTGATCAAAACGACCAAATCAGCCTATGACACATATCCCATTGTGTTCGGAATGGGCGTAAAACGCTGTAAACGACAGGCGGTGGGCCTCGTTTTGAGGTCGTATGTAAAAGTCAACTTTATGCAATTAAAATAATAATAAAAATAAAAATCTCCTTCCTTTAATCTCTGGCCCCCCTTTCTCGTTTTCATTCCAGAGAGAAAAAAAAGGGAACGAATCGCGCCCTTCCGGCTGCGACCGCCGCGGCCACTAGGGGGCGGCGCGCCTCTGGCGCCGCCATCCAGAGGGGCCCCCTCCTCTTCTTCCTCCCTTCTCCCTTCTTTCTTCGCTGGAGCCTTCCCCCGAGCTCTCCAGTAATCGCCGCCACCGCTCCTTCGACCTCCGCCCCCTCATCATCGGAAACCGCCTCACCGCGCCCCCAAGGCCACCGCACTCCCAAAACCCTCGAACCCGCATCCAACAGCCTCCGCTACCCAAAAACACGCATCCAACCACCTCCGCCCCCTTTTACTCCCCCTGCGCCTCTCCTTTTCAAATAACAGTAAGTATTTATTTTATTTTAGTTATTTTATTTCAGTTTTTTTTTGTGTAATAATTTTTAATATAAAAACTGATTTCTTTAGCATATAAAAATTAGATTTTTTATGATAAAAAGTTATGATTTTTGAAAGTAAAAAGAATAGGTTTTTAGTATAAGGAAATATAGATTTTTATTATAAGAAAGTTAATATTTTTATATTTGAAAGGTCATATTTTTATAGAGTGAAAAGTTCATATATTTTTATAAAGGCGAAATCTATATTTTTATAAAGGCGAAATCTTTATTTTTAAAAAAGGCGAAATCTATATTTTTGAAAAGGCGAAATCTATATTTTTGAAATGGAATTTTTATCTATATGACATCGTAGTAAAAATTCGATATTTATATATTGAATAGCAAAGTAAAAATTCGATTTTTATATATTGAATAGCAAAGTAAAAATTCGATTTTTATATATTGAATAGCATAGAAAAAAATTCGATTTTTAAATGTATGAAGCGATTATAAAAATATGATTTTTAAATTGAAAGTGAATAAATAAAAATGTGATTTTTATTTTAAAGACATCAAAATATAAAAATGTGTGATTTTTATATATGTAGTGGCTACGGGCAACGAAGATGCAATAACGATGAAGATTTCTCTAAATGAAGAGTCGTGGTATTGGATAGCTTTCGGTGAGAATTTCTCACTCTTCAATTTCTTTTCTAGTTATATATATATATATACTAGGATGCAGACGGTGTTTAGTAGCACCCGACACAATCGTCCACAGACCATGGACTTGTTTGTTTGGTTGTGTAGTTAGTTAGATTGTTTGGGTTGAATTAAATTGTTTGGTGAAATGGAATTGATTTGATTGATGTGTGAATGGCGTGGGCCTTCACTAGACCGGGGATAAGGCTAGGCCTCGTCCCGTTTCTAATATCGCGCCGTTATGCCGCCAAAATTTTCTAAAATAAGTTAGAAAAATAAAATATCATTTTTATTTTGTAAATGAACCGAATAGAATATTCATATGTTGAATAAAATATTTTATTGTTAAAAATATAATTTTTAACGTGAATGTGAATAAATAAATATTTATAAACAAATCGACCGATTTGTTTATATACACTGATTTGACTGATATTGATTGGGTCGATAAATTTTACACATCGCCCAACTGCACAAATAAAATATGCGTTTGATTGTTTGAAACCCCACATGGGTGTTGGGATGAAATTTGAAGTTCACTCATCCTGATTGATTAAATATGTCGATCGATTGATTGACAGGCTGTTATAAGCGTTAGATATCTATATTTGATGCTTATACTGTGTAGTGCACTTTGGTTGATAGTTGAATATTTTTCAATGCTATTATATACGTGTGATGTATGAAAATCCATATAATCAACATTATATAGTGATTGATTGGGCCTCATTCCAATTTAGAAAATAAAAGATATTATAAAATAAAGGTTCATGTGTTGATTGTACTCATCCGTTGAGATTAGTCATGTGTTGAACGAAATATTTTAATAATAAAATTTACATCTTTGTCATATATAAAATTAGAAACTAACTGGAAAATAGATAAGATGAGTGGTCTCCTGGATATTAATCTGATGTTGGTTTCGGCCTTCGGGGTTAATATTCAGGAAATCGTTCTCTTACTAATTTACGGTTGGAGTCTGATTCAATATCAAACGATAGATACCTTAATTTTCATAAAATAAATTAAATAACAAAAATAGTCACATGTGGACAGTACTCATTCGCTGAGATTAGTCGTGTGTTGACAAAGATATAGAGTCGTGTATTGAAAGAAATACAGATCCATTTGTTGAATATAAAGCCGTTTTGATTAGTGATGCGCTATTTTGACGTGAACGATATGTATATCGATTATATTCGTTTTTGAATATACAACGAATTTGAAATGAATTGAATATAAAACGAATTCGAAATGAATTGAATATAAAACGAATTCGAAATGAATTGAATATACAACGAATTTGAATTGAATTGAAAACGATTTCGAAATGAATTGAATATAAAATGATTTCGAAATGAATTGAATATAAAACGATTTCAAAATGAATTGAATATAAAACGATTTGAATTGAATCGAATAGAAAACCAATTTGAATTGAATCGAATTGAAAACGATTTGAAATGAATTCAAATTGAATTGAAATTTGAATTGAATAGAATTGAATTTTAAAACGAATTTATAAGGCAAAATTCAATTTTGATTTGAATTTGAAATGGAAGTTGAAAATGTTTTTGAAACGAATTTAAAACGATTTATAAAATTTGTTTTAAATGGTAATCGACGAAATATATATTATATATATAATATAATGGCCTGAATAGAACGCGCCGCGCCGCGGCAGTTCGCGAATTTCCACCATTTATTTCAAACGGACATTACGGGAGATCCGACCGTCGGATTCTCCTAAAACCGGAACCGTTGGGTTCATATCGAAAAGAGCTTTCTAACGAATGTTAGAAATTTGAAATCTAACGGTTGGATTTGGAGATATGTCCAAATCAAATTTGGAAAAGGTCGTTGTAAGTGCAGTTCGATGGCCGTTGATGGAAATCGACTGTACGGGCCTTGATAAAATTATTAAATATAGTAATAATTTGTGTAAAATCATAAGAAATGATTTGGGAAAAATTGGGATGAAAAACTCCATATTTGAAAAGATAAAAATAGATTTTTTATCGAAATGAACTAGTTTCGAACTGAAATTAAAACCCATTTATTTTTAAAATAAATAAATAGGATTTGAAATGGGTTTAAATAAAATTGAATTCTGGGTTTATCGTGAACAGTGTTTTAAATAACGCTTGTTCTTTAACCTGATAATAAATAGAATGTGATTTGGGTTTGTCGTGAACTGTGTCTTAAATGACATTAGTTCTTTAACCCAGTAAAGGAGTTTTAACGAATCTGCAATTAGATTGAAATGTGAATCTATAATCTAAATTATCAAATTTAGAAATGAGCGAGAATGGAGTATCGCCAATTTTGCTCCAAAGCGATAGTTAAATCTTTAATTAGATTTGAACGTGAAATGGTAATTAATTTTACCGATAACACCATAGTATTAGATATGGAGTATTACCAGTTTTGCTTCATGGGATGAATAGGTTGGGATTGGGAAATAAAATAAATAATTACTTCGGTGTGGTTTGCTAATCTCGACTAGTTTAGAAAACCATAATTTGGTTTGAAACGACATCCAAAGGAAGATTAAAGGATAAATTTTAAAGAATTTATCTTGGATAAATTTAATGGGAACCTTTGCCTAAGAATGTGATTTCGTGAATAAAAGGATATTCTGCATTGGAATGAGGCGTATGTTGTGTTTGTGTAACATTTGTTTTTAATATACGCGGGTTGTTCGGAAACGCCGGGTTTATACCCATTCTGAATAACCGATTCGACGATAAGTCGAAGATGAAGACGGTGGTTGAAGACCGGAAGTCTTCACGTCGTTTGGATAATTACTAACGATCCTGATTGGGCTGTACACCCAAGAGGATGGAAATAGTTGGTGGTCGTCCAGACGTACTTGGAGATGGATGGATATGCGAGGAAAGTGCCTCCGGTTTCGTTCCGACCCAGAACGAACTTGTAAATGGATTGTGTGTCTGACATTGGATTTTATTCTATGTTGATTGATTTCTGTTAAATATATATCTGTTTGGCGGCGGAGAATTTATTCTCTTGCTTAACGCCCTTCTCTAAGACGCACGAGCTTAGAGGTTATATATCGATAGATATCAATCGCACGACATGAATTGCCTGTGTGGCATGCTGAGTTGCATGGATCAAGGCTTCTGTTGAAAAGCAAAGTCTTGTGGTTGATGATCAAAGCACAGCCTACGTGGCGGCTTTATGTATAACGCGAATTCGCGAGCCTCACACCTCGGTATGAGTCAAAAACGGGATACGGACTGCAGGGAGAGCACGACTTTTCTTTCTAGCTTTGGTGGTGTCAGTGACTTACTAGTCCTGACATTTATATACTTTTCACCTATGTGGTTGTTGGATGAGGCGCCTCGATTTTAGGTCTGTAAGGACCGGGAAACGTGTGTTCAGGAATTGCCAATCCTCTAACGTAAGTGAGGACCGGCCCTGAAGATCCAGGGTTGCCCAGAGTGCGTAGCCCTGAGACATTTGCTAGAGTGTCTCGAACGCGGAGAGGAGCTTGCCTCGAATCATGACGGAAATCCAATTTCCAATACGTGATATTGCGGTTTTAATTGTGGAACTAGTATGGCGACATGATATATGGTACCCATGCCGTCTATGATTTATATTTATGATTGAAATTGTTTTGACACTATACACTTATTATAGTATCAAATGATTTGTTTTAAACGTACCAAGCATGTTTGGCTATTATAAGGGAAAACCCTATCCTCCGGCTTGTGTTGCATTGTGTGATGGGACCTGGGTCTTATAATAGCTTCATTTTTCGAAAAAGCATTGCGCTGTTTATTCTATGCACTGGTATTCTTGGGAGGAAACCCGTTCCGTGTTATACGGCATGGTCCCTTGAATTACTCTCTTTTAAAGTAAAGTTTTAAATAACTGTTTTAGTTCTCACACCAGTCACATGACTGACCTGGAGTTTATTGTTTTAACCTAAACTCTGGGTGCCCCTATTTTCCGCCCGGGCAGCTAGTAGTTTCAGTTTTGCAGATTTATATTCACAGGATCCTGGTTTACTGCTGGAATGATATCCGGAAAGCTCTGTATCCGTATATCACCTTCAGTTGTGCTTTGTATTATTTTCCGCTGCTATGTAATTTATTGTAATCTCTGATATTTGTCAAATGTAATTTATTCATTTATACTCTGTATATTCTTGTATCTGATGTAATTGTTGTAATAACTAATGAAATGTTCTTCCGTCTGCGTTCTGTTGTGTGTTGTTCTCAAAGTATCTACCCTTTCCTTAACGGGGAAGAAACGGGTTACTACAACAGGAATGTTAATGCATATGATAATGCTCGGAAATCGGAAGTGAAAAATGATGAACTTGCAAATGTGATATGTAGGTATGGTGCTTTTAATGTAATCGTGTTTCATTTGCATGTAATCAATTATTTGTGAAGAAACACATTATCTGTAGCATAACATGTATGTGTCTAGAGGTGGTTGCAAAAGAAATCACTTCGGACAACTTTTTTCTTTTTGCTTATAAGTGATATTATTCCGCATATATTTGTACTCAACACCTTTAACAAGGACACAACCACTGCTGTATTTTTATTAATGTGGTAGCTTTGGTCATACTTGCATAGATGTCTATTGATTAGAACTTAGGTTGAAAGCCATACTATTTTTGACCCATATACCCAATAGTGCCATTCTTCCATATCTTTCCTATTTTTAGGATAAACCCACTTCCCTTTTCAATAATCTTAATCAACCAGAAAACTATTTTGTTTATATTTTAACTACATAGTAGTGTACTTGGAAAAAATGCATGAATAACAGAAAGTACTCATTTTCCCATGCCACTCACAATAATTATCAAGGATTACTCTTAATACCTTCCAAAATGAAAGATTTGGAAATAACATGAAAGATTGCTCTCATACATGATGTAGCATTGTAGGAAACTTTGAATTCAGTCAAGTTGTTAGATGTATCTTTACTTAAAATTGATAGAATTGATATCAAAATGTTGAAGCAACATATGCTTACCCTGCATATTCCAACTGCTATATCAGCTTATTTTGCAAGATCGTGAATTGTTGCACCATTCCTTTAGTTTCCATAAAATGTATACAAAATCAATCATTAAATCTCTTGTTACCAACTATTGAGTCTTGGTCATAAGTGTGGTTGTTGACTGCTTTATCACTAATTCAAGATACGTTTGTTAATAGATAGAATTAGTTAAATCAATATTTAAGGATATTAAAGCTATTCTCATTGTAATGAATGACTGCGATACAGTTCTGGTACATGAGAAGATTCTATTGAGTTGGTTTAAGGTTCTTTCAATCCTTTGAATTGTGCATATGCTACCCAACTATAATTTATTTAGCACCATGTTGTCTCAAAAATGTTTCCTTTATCACCATGTTGATATGGTTTGGTTCTAGTCAGAGTTGATCTCATGTGTTTGCATAACCATAAGATTACATAACATTTACGTTGTTCTCAAATAAATGCTTTTAATATTGTCTTAGGAATGTTTTCTCCGACGATGGTCCTCCAGCTTCAGATCCTTTTCCTATAGCTACCGCATAAGCAAGTTTATTTTGAATTTATTTTGTTTTTCTTCATCTTCAATTGCGCAATGTAAACACCATGTTGTGTTTTTCTCCCCTTTTTTAATCAGGCAATGGCTAGGTATGTTCGTAGAGAATTAACTTGTTTGTCAACGATGGGTATCCTTCGTTACCTTTTTCATTTTGCATAACAGTAAAGAACTAACCAGATCACTTCAGACAATATCACTATAAACATAGAATAACGCTGTCCATATCCACGTGAATCCTGTTGAGCCAATGCCTTCTCATATATGTCAAAACTTTGTGGTAAGGAATCACACTTTCTATGTTTAAATTCCCTGCCTGTATGGTTCATAGATTTGAATTTATAACTTAGTGCTTCTCTTCATGTAGGTTTGTTGTAAGAAAGAAAAACTGCAAATTTTGATTTCCTTGCTTCAAAGAGATGCACCAAATTCTGGAATAATGGTGTCTTCAGGTAGTTTTTTCTTTTTGTATATATGTTCTTTTATTTTAGTTGGTCGAGTTCGTATGAGTATGGCCCTTTCTTTTATTTAATGAAACAGAAAACTTGTACATATTTTGAATTAATTAAAATAAAAGTTTGATTGCCTTTCATTTTGTGTAGAATTGTTTAAATGTTTGTGTTTTTATCCTTTCCATTCAGAATTGATAGCAAATTGTATTTTTTTTTTAAATTAGAAACGGCTCATGGCCGTATATAATTTTCAAATAGATACGGCCATGAGCTGTATCTCATTATCAATTAGATATGGCAATGAGCCGTATCTCATTATCAATTAGATATGGCAATGAGCCGTATCAATCTAAGAGTTTGATACAGATCCAAATCCGTATCATTCCATGAATCTGATACGGATTTAGGCCGTACCAAACCATGAATTTGATACGGCTTTAAGCCATATCAATCTATGAATTTGGTACGGCTAAAGGCCGTATCAAAGTAACTAACATGCCCTTATTTGATACGGCCCAAAGCACTGCCTAATTGCATTTGATACGGTCAAAAGCACAACTTAATTTGTAGTTATGGTGTAGTGACGGGAATGTAATGCAAAAGATGGATCAATTGTTATACCACACACCATGACATGAATGGTTCTAATATATGTGACTGCATGTATTGCCCATAAGGCTGATGGATCAGCTATTTTATACATGGATTATGGCAACATACTTTATATTTTATTCATGGATCGCCTACGAATAATAAGAAGTGGCACTCTTGTAAATACAATGGATCGGTTATATATTATGAATGGATCGGTTAGTATGTGCTAGTTGTAAAGTGATGAGTGGCAACTTCGTAAATATATGGACTGGGCATGCCTTATGTATATGGATCTGTCGTAATTCCAATTGATGGGTCGGTCATAATAAGCTTCATGTTGCGCCAAAGTGGATCGATCCATGATGGATCGGGGTCCGATCTATCACTCTATGCACCTAAATTACAACTCTGCAACTCCATTCGAACTTCATCTATAAATACCCTGTCTTCACACACATTCAGGGGACCGAATTTTCTCTCCACAAAGTGCTGCCAAACTCATTTCTACACTAATCCAAATCACTTCAACCTCCATTAAAGTTCTTCCAATCTTGGATTCAACACCTCAATCACCATGAAATTATCGAAAGTTTGTCTAAGTGCTCAAATTGTTGAAGATCTACTTCAACAATCATCGCAATCAAAGAGATCTCACCATTTCCTTGGTGAAATTGAGTGAATCCATAAAGTAAAGAGAAGAAAGTAGAGAAAATCAATGTAAAGAGAGAGAGAATGAGTAAAGTTATAGACATTTTGTACCTTGTAACATTGAAAGTGATAATGAGAACTCTCTTTAATGTGGACGTAGGCATGATTTAGGCCGAACCACTCTGTGTTTTTACCGTTTGTGTTTATGGCTACCACTTTTTTAGATTTTAATCTTTTGTGAAGTGTAGAATTACACCTTGGGGTGTTAGTTCCATTTTTTGCATTAACAATTGGATTATTTTCTATAGGAGAATATTGATATTGATGTCAATAAATATTTGTAGTTGAAAATATTTATTTGAGTAAATTGATTTAATTTATTAAATCAAAGGAGGTAACCTTAGTTATTAATGTGTAATTATGTTTCTTAACCGTTGTCGTGGTTATTCTACCGTGGAGTTCTAAGTTATTCAGTGCAGTCGATATCTTTGTCTTATCTCGCGAATTGCCTTATCTTCTCTGCGGTGTGCCGGCCATACATTATCCCATCAGATATGCTTTGGGGTGATTGTTTTTGGTCTCTATCTCAGTGAGCTAAGGGCTTGTGTTTCCAAATTTTGTTAGTGTTAAGGTGGGGTTAGGTTGATGCTCTGTGAAGTGGTTGATCGCCCTGTTTTGATTTGGCATCATCTTGGTAGTATGCAAGATATTTGATCTGGGTTATGGCTTTGGTCACAGGTAATGTGGTTGTGGATGGACTTTCATATGGGCTGTTGGAGTAGATGTGCCTATTGCTGGCTGTTAGCTATGTTGGTGGCATCTTAGGTCACAACTTTGGAGTTGGTCATATACAATGAGATGATGGTGTACAGGCTGATCTTGGTTGGACTGTATCCCTCCTAGCTGTAGTGTTTTCGTGAATTTCGCTTTGGTTGATTTTGGTCTTAGGCATTTTGTTATCCTATAGCTTGGGATTACTTAGATGTAACTGCCTTCATGGCTTGAATTGTAATTTTTCTTAGTTGCAGTACTCTGTACTATTGTTTAGGATATGTGATGTTACTCATGTAATTTGTTGCCCCTGCGCGGGCATGTATTAGCAGTGTAGTCCGTGTGATTATCTCCCATTTTGTTAGGTAGCAGTGGATGTTCCACTTTAAAAGCAAGTGGTCGGTCCACGTTAAAAACTGTCTATGGTGGACGGTCCACCATAAAAACCAAATGTATTAGGATAGTAATATATTAATCTCCTGTAATCATTGTAATTATTATTTGTTATAATAATAAGTGTTCGCAGTCACTTTAAAAACCGGATGGTTTTGCCAAAAAAATATATTAACATCAACATTGGTGTTTTAAGTGGATTATTGTTAACTTAAAAATATAAATATTGGTTGCGAGTCAATATTTGATGATTGAAATATTTTATTATAGTTAATTGATGCAATTTGTTAAATCCTATGACCATTTTGTGTAAACAAAAAAAATTAAAATGGGTAAAATAATTGTTAGACAAACATGTTCATATTGGTGTATTATGCTTAATTTGATATTTAAAACTTGGTTTAGTGTATTTTGAAGTTAATTGTAGTGTATGCATTTGTATACATAAATTTAACCACAATTTGATTATGTGTGTGTGTTAAAAATGGTGTAAATTTGTGTATGTTGGTTTGTAGCCTAACCTAAACAATTTGTAACACTAGCATATTGGGTTAACGGGTCTAAAACCCAATGGCTTAGATTTCTCTAGAAGGAGTCTAAAAGAAAACACGTACTTTCATTTTCTCCCCCACAGAAAACCTAATTCTCCTTACCAAAATCTTCAACTTGAGAAATTCATGGCCATTCTTCTCTGGTTGCTCCCAAAACCACTTCCATCTATCTAAACTAAATTAAAAAAGAGAGAAAAGCGTCTCCCTTTCAAGATGTGACATAATCTCAGCCATTTTTTAGTCTCTAGAATCAATAGTTGCAAGTTACTCTAAATTTCTTAGAGGCTTTGCATGTTGTTGTTTTTCATTTATATGGGTTTTAGGAGCATCTAGCCACCTCTTTGCAAACTTAAGTCACGGGAAATCACATCTAATCCAAGCAAGGTGAGTAGTGTGACTCATACTATCTAGTTCACAATTTTTCTATGCTTTTCTGTGCTGAGAATGTTAAAATACGTAAGTTTACTTCTGTGTGTTTCTGAGTTACAAATATTTGTTGAATCTGAAACGAATTTTAGCATATCTTTCTCATTTCTTATTTGAATTCGATTTTCTAGGATGTTCTGGAAAGCTCAGAACATGTTTTACCAGTGTCATGTTCTAAGTTTTCCATGATTTTGATGATAACTTGTTAAATTTTGCATTTTTTTTTGCTATCTTGAGGGCATAAATCGACAGTAGCAAACTGTTAAACAGAAACAAAATTGTGTATCACTTTTTCATTTTTTATCCGAATTCGATTATCTTAGATGTTCTGGGAAGCTTTAAACATGTTATACAAGTTTCATGTTTTGAGTTTTACATGATTTTGAAGATAATTTATTCTGATTTGCAATTTTATACTGCTTTCTTGAGTATAAAAATTAGATAGTAGCTCTCTTTTTTATATCTGAAACGAAATTGTACATAACTTCTTCGCTTTTTTTGAATTAGATTATCTTGGATGTTTTGAAAATCTTAAAACATAGTCTATTAGTTTAACTCTTAAGTTTTCTATGATTTTGTAGATAATTTATTCTAATTTGCAGTTTTGTACTGTTGTCCTAAGAATAAATATTCGACAGTTGCCATTTGTTAAATCTGAAACAAAACTGTGCATAAATTTTTCTTTTCTTATATGAATTAGATTATCTTGAATGTTTCGAAAAGCTTAGAACATGTTCTGTAAGTTTTGTGTTTTGAGTTTTTTATGATTTTGATGATAATTTATTATAATTTACATTTTTATACTGTTGTCCTGAGAATAAGAATTCGAAAGTATCTCATTGTGAGTCCGAATGAGTTTCCTTTTTTATTTTGATGATTTGAAAGTGGATTTTGATTGGCTTCGATTATATTGGACAAGTCAATATTTTACACAAACTCGTAACCCGGATTTGCAATTTGTGTTGTTGCGTTGACTTTTAGTGTTCAAAGTTGATGAATCATTGACAGCGCATGGTTTTTATAAATCATTTTCGAAATGTTTTGAATAAGAAAGTATGGTTTTGTAAATATATTTTTTGACTAGGTTGTATGAATTTTATAATTAATAATAATATTTAAAATTTTCAAACTATGTAATTTTAATGATTTTCCAACAAATTCTTCTTTCCAAACTAATTTCTTAAAAAGTATGATTTAAATGCATATCATTCACATTTACACCCTTCAAGAAGGCGTGTTGGGGATTGAATAATGTTGTAAACCCTATGGTATGGGACGTGGCGGTATATGATTTCATTTAATCCCAAAGTAATAATCTCGGTGTTTACCAGTGATCTCCGTTGCCCTTTGTGACATCCAATGTTTAAGATTCTTGTGGTTTCAGTGTTTTACCTATGACTCATGTGACCCTTTGTGTTAATTAGTTTTTGCGATTTCTTGTGAATTTCTGCGTTTTCCTTTGTGGAGCCGACTTACAGTGTGTGAACTGTTAAGTGGTAACATATGGTAAGGGACACACAAATACCATTTTTCGAGTTACGATCTGAGGGTCTATGACACATTCCTGTGTGACCGCCAGTAAAAGGCCTTCGGGTCAATCCTATGTAAACTCTGTGTTGACCTTCGGGTCAATCTTGTGTGAAATCCTGTATGAACTCTATGGATCTTTGGGTCGTCTGGGTACCCTTCTATGTGATTTTGTACTAACTATGGCTTTAAGCAATCCTATGCGATAGCACGTGAGACTTAGCTTTGGCTTGCCACTCTGTGTTGGATTCAATCTCTTTGTTTCAATGTTTTATGTTTATCATTGATTTCACTATAATGATTATTATTATTATAGATTATGGTGATTTTATTAGTGGTTTTAAACTCTTAAAAGATATTTCTGTGATTCCATGAATCTGGGATTTTAGTGATTCAGCGTTTATTATAGATCATGGTGATTTCATTAGTGGTTTTAAACTCTTAAAAGACATTCTATGATTCCATGAATCTGGGATTTTAGTGATTCAGCGTTTCGGTGATTTTGTGATTCTGCGTTTTAGTGATTCAGTGTTTCTATGTTTCAGTGACTTCCGTGATTTATGTGATTTTGGAATCTTCCATTAGTGTTACGTAATCCCAAGTGTTTATTACCCTAACTGGAGAGTTCGGGTAATTCGTGTGTAACGACTCGGATTTTTCAGGCATTTGAATTTGAATATTTAAATCTGTTTATAATGTTGAAATAGGAATATTATTGGATTTTTATATAAAATTTATTAATAAAACAAAGTTTGAATGTACAAAGTTATATATTTAATTTAAAACAAGCTCGCAGCAGCGTAGTAGTTTGTAATATGGAGTTTTGAACTTTAATCGATTATATAGAATCCAATATAAGCCGGAATTCTTTGAAACAAGAATCATTCAAATCAATTTGATTATAATTTTCTAATAAAATAGAAAAATCGAGATTTCATATTATTGATTGTTAGTTATGGCAAAATCAAATTATCTGAAAGTTTCTATGGATACGTTTATAAACTGTAACGTTTATTTAATAAATTTAAATAGGATTTCTATAAAATTTGAATATCATTTAACTCGGAATTTGTAATGTTGAGTTATTAAATCCATATTGGTCTATTTTTGAAGCTATATACGTAATTCCATTTGGATATGTATGATAATAATAATTTATTATTATTTAATTGGATTGTATGGAATTTATTTACATGTTATCGATATTATCATAAGCCTTAAGAATAGTCATTTTGCAAAAGGCCTCGGTTTTCTATGAAACGAGTTTCATTGGATCCATAACATTGAATTATTTTAAGAAACAAAATTTCATGGCAATTCGATGTCGTCTGCGACAATAGTATCAATAAACGATTAATCATTCTATATCGCATGTAACTAAATGAATTTAATTTAAATGGATGAGTATTTGTGCTTTTCTCGAGCTAACGATAGAATTAAGTTGCGAAAGCTTTCTATTGAATTCGTAGCAACGTTTAGAGTCAGGGTAGGTAGGTAGTTCGTTATTTTTGGAGATTGAGTAATCTGGTGTCCAAAATAGCCTCATTTTGCGTATAAAATATCATTCCAGGAAACAATCTTGAAATGCGAAGAAACTTGTGTTGTTGGAACTGTATTAGTTAATTATTGTAGGATTTCGATTTTCCTATCGATCAGACTTACCGTTTGATCGTGCGAAAATTAAACGCCTAAATTTTTATTGAATTGTTTTATCGATTTAATTTGGAATTGCATAGTAACCGATTTTCAGACGAACTCAGATTTCGACGAAACTAACTTTATTAAATCCATAGCGATACATTATTTTAAGATTTCAAATTTGATGTTAATTGTATTTATTTGGTGATCATGCGCAATTTAAACGCATGTCGATTCATGTTGGGAATTATAAAGAATTTTTTACAAACATCTCAGAATTCAATGAACGTTGTTCCATCGTGTCCGGAATATTGTTTTATGCTTGAAATTCAGTTTTCATCGCGATCGGAGGTAGTATATGGATGTTTTTGCATGTTATTTCACGCCAAAGTTTTGTTTAATATTAAAATATTATATACTCTCACGTATATATAACCCTAAACAACCTTAACCCTAAAAAAAATTCGTATCTCGCGGTCAACGTTTTTCATGCCGCCTCCATCAGGAATGAATGGTCGAACCACTCGCTACTGTCCTGCTCGATTTCTATTGATCCACGCATCAAAATTACAAACCCCCAACTATGAAGATTCTCAGCTCAGTAAGAGCTTCAACCTCAACGGTGGTGATCGAGTTTTGACTATCATGGTGGCTAGAATTTGGCCTCGAAGGCGCCGACTTTCATGGTGATTAACTGGTGATTGGCGTTACCGAGATGGACCAAACTTGAGGGCAAAGGAGGATTGGGGTGAGGCGCTCGTGGTGGCACACCCAAATCGACCACTGATCATCGAAGTGCGACATGGTGGGGTAAGTTCGAAGGCAGCGTGTTAGTTGGGGGGTTTCAAACGAAGCTTGAACAACACAGGGAGAAAGAACGAATCGACCCGCTTTTGAATTAAACATAATTAATATAAGTTAACAAATAATTAAGGAATATTTAATTTAATTAAAATAGTGAACGCTTATATGGTTATAACCTGTGCATATATTATCAGAATTGGACAAACAATGATACACCGGGCTCGTCTTAACAAGCACTATGCCATGGAACAGAATTGGATGCGTGGGGATCAACTGGAATTTTCAAATATATTAAACGCTAGTTTAATTTAACCGAAACAAGCCGTTTTAACAACGTACCAAATCAAGGTAAGTTTATTCACTCAGTTTGTCCCACTTATAATTTATATAAGTCGAGTCCAATATTCAGGTGCTATGTTTGCTTGTTATTGGATGACTACCAAATAGTATTTATATATATTGACTGAACTAATTAAATTAAACTTTCATTTAATTTAATTGAAATCAATGGTTATTTTTTACAATTGTAACAAATTGAGGTAACTTACCTTGTTGATCACATTTATAATATAAACGTGTTTAGTTTAATGGGTTGTTTGAATTGTTATTAATGGTGTTAAACAAATGGTTGATGTTAAATTGTCGTTGTTAACTGTTATAGAAATTTTCAGTTTAAATTGAATATATTTATGGATGATTTTATTTGAGGTAACCGATTTGGATGTAGGGAATGACAGTTGGGGGGATTGAACCGAATTCCTTACTAGTAGTTTTTAAATTTTATTTATTATACTATATGTTGAAAAATATGAACTTGTGGTGCAGGAAATGACAGGTTGGAGGAATCCAATAGGATTCCTCACTAATATTGATAACTTTTATATGTATGATTGGATATGTGTGAATTGGTGTGAAATTAGCTAATATTTTATGGGTTGGGTACTTTAGTGGACACTTGCCTCTTTAGTACCGTCGATAAAATAAAATAGAATCGATGTTAAATCGATTCTGAAAATTTTCCAAGTATATTTATATATATTTGAAATACGAGTCTTGTTTTTAAATATAAACGTCGAAGTTCTATTTATATTTTTATAATTATTTAAATTATAATTAATGGAAAATTTCATGATATTAGTAAATAAATGGTTAAGCGGTATAAACTAAATTGGAATGTTGAAATGGTTGCGAAAAAGGTCGTAAGTGTTGTAAAAGAAGTCGAAAAAGTTTTAAATTGTTGAAATGGATTAATAGAATTATAAGTGTAATTGAATGGATTTAAAAGCGCGAAAGTCGTCTTGCCAAAAAAAGCACGAAAGTGAATTTTCGTAACTAATGAACGTTTTTACAAACGTTGTTTATAAATATATGAAAAGTGATTAAATAACATTTTGTGAATGGAAATTAGCAAGTCGATGAAAATTGAAGTGGAATATTGATTTGGGTGTATAATTTGGATTATGAAAAATAATTAGTAAATGAGATTGCAAGTCAAGATTTCTCAAAATTACTATTAATGGGAATGCATATATAAATGGAATTATAGGGAAAAGAGTTGTGAATTGGATTTCCTAAAATAAAGGAATTGGTCAAATAAGAGTTTAAATATTGGCAAATCGATTAAAAGTATGCAATGTAAAAGAATCCCAATTATTTGCAAAGTAACTGCAAATAGAAAGTATTTGGTAAATGAAAGGGTTAATGATTTTGGGAAGGACATTTGTAATATTTGTTTATAGAGGTTGAGTTGAACTATTTTGGTTATTAAAAATAAGATATTGTAAAAGATTTTGATATATAATTTCAAACAATGAATAGTAGTTGTTACAAATAAATTTGTAAAATATCATAATATTTTTTAAAGATATATTTGAAGAAATTGAAATCTGATGTTTGTTTGGTCGTGTAGAATAACTTTCTAAGTGTCGATCTTTGGATTTGTATATTAGAGGATTATCTACTTACAGACTTATGTTCAGGAATTGATAAAAGTTGAGGCAAAGTGATGAATCAATATTTATATACTGAAAATAAGAAATGGAAATGTTTTTAAAAGATTGAAGGTTTAAGAAGAGAAGTGATTTGTAAAATAATATTATAAAAAGATATTTGATCTAAAGTAATAATTGAACATTCTTATATTGAATTAGAATAGGAAATATTTTCCGAATATGATAAAATTTAGAAGTTTTAATTAATGAAGGGTTAATTAAAGAGGCTAAATGATCCTGACCATTAAATCAGTGAATTCATTCTCTTTTTATAAATAAATGGTTGTTTATTCGATAGTTAAATGATCGATTATCGAATATTGCCTATATGATTGTTGGTACGGAAAGACATGGATCGAATTTATATTCCAAAACCATTTGGAACCAATGAATACGTGAATGTGGAAGAAGCTGATTAAAGATAAAGCAATTGAAGACTGTGGATCTTCAAAAGCAGAAGGGCTACTTAATAAATTTTCTCTGAGCTGCAACCAAAGATATTTTGATGGTAATTCGGTCGTGGTTGGAGTCTGCGGATTGCAGGGACTACTCGCTACTGATCCTTTGGGCTATTCCTATATAAGCACCTGGTAGGAGAGTGCCTTCATCTTGTTCCTAGATGACTTGTATGGATGAATGTCTGACAAAATATTTCCAAAAGATCATGTACATTGATCTCTTTAAATGTATTCACGTTTGATGGCAGAGAATTTGTTTCTATTAGTTTTATGCATGTGATATTTTTAAGAAATCAATAAATGAATTGGCGGATCTGGAGATGTGGCATTCTAAGTGAACGGTGATATTATGCTCTGAAGGTTAAGTATAACCTCAAGCATTTTCAATCGGGAAATGGTGTAAAATTGGGTAGGTCGCATGGCTATGTGGGTCGCTCCCATTAGAGTATATCATTACCTAATCTTGTGAATTCAAATGCCTTCGGTTATCCTTTTATTTTTATACGCTTTTGGCAGTTGATGGCCCCCAACCATGATATTGATATATTCGGAACACTCAAGACAAGTGGCTGACCGGTCGTGTTTAGCTGGGTTGCAAGATGTTTTTGTTGAACCCTAGTGTATTCATCTCTAGAGGTACATTGACGGAAGGTGGTCCCATAACTTGCCATAGTTGAAATCCATTCTCCAATAAGAGCCCACGGTTTTTGATTATATACTATGTATGTAGAGCGTGAGATGCGAGCATTCTGCTAGATGGTTATTTATTTGATTTAGACACTATTATAATATCAGAATAGTATGGTTTCAAAATGTTTTGGGTTATCGTAAGGTAGAAACCATCCGTATTTATGTGTGGACTGATCTTACAATTATTCTTTTCTTTCAAAAGAAGTTTTCAAAAACTAAAATCAGTTGGATGATACCTATAAACTTAGTAAGTCTTCTCATGCTGGTTTACAAGACGGATCCATGGCGTTTACAATGCCCGGGTCAGACCGATTTTTACAGGTTCAGGCTATCAGATGTTGTGAAGTCCAAAGATGAGCTGGAGAAGTCCGGACGTATGATACGTATCTAATATTTATTCCACTATGTTGTTTTATATGAGGACAGGTTGTTATAACTGTGACGACCACCCACAACCCCTGCACTAAACAAGAGGAATGATGCGCTGAAAGGTATGTCAGGCAGCTGTGGATGGTCATCATAGGTAAATAACAACATCGGAACCTGTCGTAGAACTCACAATGCAAGGATAAAATATAGTAGAAAATATGCAACATGTAATAATAGTAAAACATTATATAACAAACTTTTGAAACTTTCCCAACATCCTGAAAGATTATCCAAACATCATAGGAAATATCAAAGTCTGTACATAACGCCTTACTGCAACACTCATAGAGCAACTCAAACAGCGGAAACAGAAATACTAAATAGTAATAAAACTGATACATAAGCCTCCAGCTCGCCTCCGGGCTGTAACATCGTCCTCACTAAGCTATCACCTGTCACCTAGTCTACCCATCAACAACCGGATGAACAGCCCAAGGTAATAAGAGGGGAACATAAAACCTTGAGTCGGACAATAGTCTTAGTGAGCGATAAAATAGCTAACAAACATCAACAATAAAGTATATGAGAATGGATAGATAAGCATACTAATCTACCCACTATACCAGAGAAGAACTCAAACCCATCTACCCCCACATCAGAAAGTGATATCCTTTACATCAAACATTCATCTATGATAATTAGAACAACCATTCATTCATGGCAATCAAAAATCAACCATCAATAGCACTCATAGCATCCAGATTATAGATCTCACGTAAACCATCCTAATCGAATTCAACATCCCTTAAGCACAAGCCCCGGAGGCGTAAACCAATATCAAACAAGCATCCAAGGAACATCTTCGACGTTGAGTAATCTACGTGAGACGATACGAACTGAACATCCAACATGCATGACAGACTCTGGCTATCACCGCCAATCCTTCTTCGAAACCATCGTTAATCATATGATGGCCAACCTTGCCATATGTCAAGGGCTAATGGTAACCCCAGTTATAGCATAAACTCCATACTACTTTCAAAGATATGTATGTTTGTCCAACCCTGAAAACTAGGCCATTCAATGATACCCAGGGTACTCGACCTACAACCGGTCTTCTAGGTGCTCCTATTGTACCCCTGTTTTGAGCCTGTTATAACTTACAGCAACGATAATCTCTCGGCCTTCACATCTCTAATCATCCAACCCGATGACTTTTCATAGCTCAAGCAACCTTCTCGAGCAACCATTATCCACCAACTCACGACCTTTTAATTGTCGCCTCATTCGTTGTTCTACACCGATCAATGAAAACATTTCAACACTTTGAATCCCCTTAATTGAATTCTCCTCGAAGTCACAACATCACCGAGCCAAATTACGTCACTGCATTGCGGCTAGGGTTCGGGGGGTTGCGACTGACCCTCCTTGCACAACCCTTCATGCTCGGCTTGAACTCTGCCGCGACCCAAGTCTGCTTGAGTCCATAGTTGACTGACCCGGTCACTTGCTTCAAGACATGACCGACCACCCTATTCAACTCAACCACGCTCGACCCGGACATGCTCGACCGACCCCAAGCCATGCCCGACCCGACCATGCTTGATCCAACACTGCTCGACCTAGAATACCTTCCTCCATGACCATGCTTGACCTAGCCATCTACGTGCAATCGACTGATGCCTACGCGACCGACCCCCTATTGTACTATTGTACTACATTGTACAACACGTTGTACTATCCGCTCGACCAACCCACTCGCACGCATGACCCGTGACCTGTAGATCCCCAATTCAAGCCCAATTTCAACCAAAACATCGCCAATCAACCATCTCGACGATATCTATTCACCCAATTCATCAATTACTACCATAAACATGCTTTGAAATCATTAACAACATGAAAATAACGATTTCATCAATAATTATGCTAACTCACCCAAAATCATGATAAATGAACATATGAACTAAACTATGGATCCAACTTGCATAAACATATGAAATAGCATAAGAATTACCAGTTTTAAACTTACTAAATTAGATCATAGGGTGATTCATATGAAAATAAGCTTATCATGGTGTAGATCTATAAGAAAACACTTGAATTTGATGAAAAACATGGTCAAACATTCATATATTTGATTGAATCTGTGTGAGAGATGCATATCACTCACCTATTCTCCAAAACAACCCAAAATGATAAAAATATAATTCCAGACATCGAGTAGTTCGAACCAAACTCCTCGATTTAATGAATTCTCACTCCAAATGACGTAGATTTAGCTTCAGTTGGCGTAGATCTTAGATTTTCTTACTTAAATCTCAATTTCCTAAGCTTTAATGGTGGAAAGATGGAGAAATAGAGGAATGGAGGATCCCTTGGCTCTTCCAAATGAGAGAATGAGGAAAGTAAACTATTTCCCATACCTCCCACCCCCTATTTATAGCCTTCCACCAGCCCACTAATGAGCTTCTTCAAATCAGCCCATTTGGCTTAAAAAACTGAACAACCAACTATTTAACCTTAAAACAACGATTCCTCCCAAACTGCTGAGCCAAATCTTTAATGTAACCACTCTTCAGAAAGGCAATCATCATCTCATTTCCAATGGCACAGGTTTCACCACCTGATTCGACCAGAGTCAAAAGTTATTCCTTGTATAAGACTGACAAGGGCAAAATGGTCATAAACAAAATGGGTAAAAATTATGGACATGTCTCACATCCCCACAAAATTGTGAAAATTATGTACATGTCTAATAGGGGAAAAATGGCAGAGTCTAGACAGACTCTCTGAAAATATGAGATTTAACCTAGCCTCTACAAGTTCATTTATAGGTGCTCCGCGACGAATTTGGTCCAGAAAGCAGTCCACATTCGCACAAGTAAATTTACTCTAGATCAGGGGGGTCGACCCTAGGGTCAACACACCCTTGATGGGGTTGACCCTAGGGTTGACCCACTCCTTTAGGTGTCGACCCTAGGGTCAACCCCATCAAGGGTGTGTCGACCCAAGGGTCGACCCCCCTGACCTGGGGTAGATTCACTTACGTAAACATGGACTGCTTTCTGGACCAAATTCATCGTTGAGCACCTATAAATGAACTTGTAGAGCATAGCCTAAATCTCATATTTCCAATGATCCTGTCTAGACTTTGCCATTTTTCTTCCTCCTCAAATCTCTTCAGAAAATAGAAAAACTAGTCTTAGGAAATCCTGATTCAAGAGGAGAAGAATTTATATCTACAAATGGGTGTTTAGAGTTCAAATCGAAGTAAGGTAAATTTTTGGATCTGGTCTATTTGAATTTCTCCTCTTTCTTCCCTTTTTTCTTTTAGTTAAGAATTGTGGATCCATGGTTACTTAGGTTCTAGAATCAGTTAAGGGAGCCATGGAATGCTAGGTATGGACCATATTCATGGATTGGAAAGCGATTAGGTGAGTGGATTTAAGTTATGCTTTTTTTACAATGGTATATTTACCGTTTGGCATCCCCCGTTAATTTGTATCATAAACATACTGAAATGTAAACCTGTTGAAATGCATAAATTTAATAGAATTACTATTGTAAATCAATTTATCCCAATAACCTGTTAATCAGACATTGTAAGTTAAGTTGCAATGAAATTGGAAATAATTATGGCATTTGAAATCAATTCTGCTGGAACATCCTGTTATACGATTATATTTCCATTAATCACCTGCCAGAATTGGGAACTTCTGTGAACACTATAATTAGGAAATTTACGATGAACTTGAATAATTGCTGAGAATATTATTGGGCCAAAAGACCGTGAATGAGAATTACGGTAAATATTTAAAGAATGAATATGCCTACTATAGCAGTAAAACATACATATATTGGTGCTAAGGCACGAGGTTTGGCCCAACTTGTGGTAGAAGTCTGCCCGGAACCGCCTGGTATATCCAGCATCCACAAGTGGTCGGCTTAATGTGAGAGGTCTGGTACATAAGCGTACCTATAATTATGCGTATATGACAAGATAGAAGTAAATGACACTCATGGTAATAAATGGAGATTACAACTACATGAAAATTGGAATGAACAGGGAATGATAACAACCTATTATGAGTAAAACCTGAACAGAAAAGGGAAAGATAATAGGTAGGCTTGTCCTAGGGACAATTAGAAATCATAGCTTAGATTATAATAAACGATAGACAAAAAGTGATAACTTATGCAATAAGTTGTACTTAATTATTAATTAATTAATCTGTAAACTTATGAATCGGAATCCTTCTTATAGGAATGACATGTTAAAGACTTATTAATGAACCTAAAGGGGATAAATCATATAACTGAAATTAATAATAAAGTGGAACTTGGTAATTTGAATAAGAAGTCAATATGACTTGAAATAACCAAGTTAAACGGAAAATCTGATGAGGTAGAGCAAGCGCATAATTAAATGATTATACATAGGGTCTAATAACACATTAACTCGAGGCGCTTAGACCAGTCCGTATGTTTGAAGGTGAATACCCAACGGGGTAGATCATCGTGGTGTCATAAGGCATGCGGGGAGCGCAAGCCCATCTAATTATTCTGCTGACTCTAAAGGACTGAAAGGGGGAAGCACGCGACTTCCTAGGACGTGGAGGGTACTCCTGGTAGTCCTCTATGCGGTGACAGCGCTTAGGCTATTGGGTGGCTTAGGTATTCAATGGCCCTGTTGCCTTGTGACTAGGCGGGTTGCGTCCACTTCTGTCTGCCTTTGGCGTGTCTAACCATCTGTTTGATAGTACTCGTCAGGTACCAACCATCTACAGTCGGCGTTATGCGGAAAGACGGAGAGCTAAACCAAAAGACCATAGACCTTTACTATCAAGGCGGTGGGTGAGGGACAGGCCAATTTGGAATCATTGTTTTTTGTTTTCTCTAGGGCCAGTCACTATCTCTCAATACTGTCGGTCTTTCACTAATTGATGGAGGGGTTGGGTGGGACCATAGCTACTGAAAATGCAGACCATAGCATCTATGTATACAGATATCTAAAAAGCTCCCGACCGAGTTCTTTTTCTCTTGTACAACCCTGTTACGGAACTCGGTGCACAATAGAGAATATGTGCGGTTAAGGCATCGAGTATGATTGACCATACATACGTTAGAAAGTCTAGATACATGCATGTCTGCTCTGGGTGGTGTATCATAGGCTCTAGGGCATTACTCTGTTATGGAATCTGATTCGATCGAATGGTTCGAAGGTGGCAGCCCGTACGCTTGCGTAGTATGGCGATGGCAGTTCTATGTGGAACGTAGCATCATTATAAAATAGAGATCCATACATCGCCCCAGCGTGGGATGAGGGACTGCGTATATTTTCTATGGTGTTATGGTGGAGACCGTGCGAGTGGGGTACCATGGATGTAACGACCCGCATTCTACGCATCGGAGGATCGTAGAATATTTATTTTATTTTCATATGAGGTCGTATAGTCATGTAACTTTGGGGGACAACTATTAGGGTAATTTCCCATGTTCATAATTTTTGCTGATTTTTAAATGACTGTTTTGCCCTTAGCTGATCTTGTTTCGGCCATAACTTTTGATCAGTAAGGAGTTTTGATGTGAAACCACTTCCAATAGATTCAGACGATGGTTTAGAATTCCATAAAGTGGTCACATTAGCCAAACAGACTCACGGTTTGGGAGATATGGCTGAAACAAAGTTTAGAAGGTGAAAATCTGCTAAAGTGGGCTGATTTTGGTGATTAGCAAATGGGCCCATAACCCATTTCGGGATTAGGGTTATGGAGAGGCTGAAATGAGTTATGTTTTCATTCTATTTTAGTTTACTAGTCGCCATTTACCTCTTAGAAACCCTAACAATGGCCTCCAACACCCAAATCACCTTCTAATCACCATTTAATCAAGTTTTGGCCTAATCTACATCAAATCAAGGCAAATTAGTATCAAATTGGGAATAGATTGCTGTGTGGCATAGAGATTCAACCTAAATCAGAGATATTTTCAAATCTAAGATTTATTTGTGGCTAAGGTGAGTGATTCACATTGTTTTTCACTAGTTATGACTAATTAGAGGTGATTAGTGGTAATTAGCGAAATTATAACTTAGAAAAATTTGGAAAAATGTCTACAAATTCTTAAATATAATTTTAAGCCTCTATTAGAAATTTGGGTTAATTTGGATATGTTTTAATAATCATATCATTAGTTATGCTTAAACATGATTAAGGGAAAAACATGGGTTTTGGGCATGTTTGATCTATAATTGATATGATACTTCATCATTTGGTGTTTATGGTTGATTAGATATGTTGCTATGACTGTATGGTATGCTTTGTAGTTGTTTAGCAATGTTAGAGTAGTCGAAAATGCCATCGTGTGGCATAAACAGTTGCTGGAAAAGTTGTAGGAAAAACAGTGCATGAAATCTTGACCGAACCGGTTCGTGACAATGACGCCATGACCCAATCCGGTCAAGATCCCACGAGCCGACCCGTGTTGTGACCCGAACCACTAGATGGAGGCACGCCCCGAATCCAATTGGTACTCGCGATCCGACCCGAGGAGTTGACATACATGGACTGATTTGAATGGAGGAGCTCGAACCGACCCAATGGGGTGACCACGAGCCGAGCCATTCGTGACCAGAAGATCCACGATCCGAATCGGAGCACTATGAGCCGTTCCATGCATCATGAATCGAAACACTACTCTGAACCGAAGCACCACGACTGGAGCATCACGACCCGACCAAGAGGAGAAGCAACGAACCAGTGGGGACCCGAACCAGATGAAGATCGAACTGATGGGTGATTACAAAGCAAAGCAAAGTGAAGTAAAGGGACGAACCGATCCGGAGAAGATCAAGCCCGAGATGCAAAGTTAGTCCAAATGAGAAGTAGAACTCAGGATCCAGATGGGAACCAACGAGTTGACTTCATGATTGGACTTTGTTGTGGGACGTGTGTAAAGGGGTTATCGACGTCTATAGCTTTAATTCACCATTAGGAGACAGATATTGGCTATGGATCAGTGCAGTGAAGTGATCATGGCTTCATGGGGCAGAGTGATCGTAGCAAGGCTATGAGCCGGTGAAGTGGAGTCGTTTTGACTCCATAGGGCAGTGTGGACATAGCAAAGGATTAGTGGCTATGGATTAGTGTAGTGGAGTCACTGTGACTCCATAGGGTAAAGTGATCATAGCAAAGGATTTGGGTGGTCAAAGCGGTGGATATCGTATGCTTTACGCACAGAGTGAGAGATGTGAGGATGGTTGTTATGCTTGATTATATGACATCACTATGACATGCACACCCCCTTCCCCGTATCTTTACACCATATGTTAGTGTCACCTTAGAGTATTGTACATCTTGTTGTGCTAACTCTTTGGTTGCAGGTCCAGGTTCGGGTATGGTTTAGTATACCTGTTATTATTCTGTTTTGCTGCTTATCGCTCATACCAGACTTTTATTTGACCTAGAGTTTTATGTCTCTTCTTATTACTCTGGGTGCTCTTAAACGAGCAGACTAGAGACAGGTCAGGTGATTATGCAGGAGTAGCTGTACCGGAGACGAGCAGGAGGCTTCTACGTATGATATATATATAATCTCCCTGTGTCGCTGCTAGTCAATACTTTGGGCATTAGTAGTGTACCTTTCTTATTTTTCCTTGGAGATAGTTTTAAAAGTTGTAATAATGATGATGTGGAATATAAGCTGTATTTGGATTTTCCGTTGCTATGATGATTTAGTTTACAGCTTATGCACTGTCTCACCTACTTTATGTCAAAGTTATGTTATTATTATATTTTGTTCCATGCGCTGTGAGATATACTACAGGTCCCTTGCTAGTTCAAATTCCTTTCTTTTCCTTTCTTGGTGACCGTCCTGTGCTAGTCGGGCATTGGCACAGCGCACTTTCATTGGAAATGTCGGCTGGTGCAGGGCGGGCCGTCACACTTGATATCAGAGCTCTAGGTTGCGTAGTTAACCCAGGGAGAGATAATACGTATATGAGAGTGTGTATTTGTATTATTTTGGTTTTCAAAAGATATGTATATATATACTATTAGTATATTTAAGGATGAGGTCGCACTGCACTGGCACCACTGAAGAGATGGTTAATTGTTTCCTCCTTACAGATTGAACGATGAGCCGACATACGAGGGGTACTGGTAGAGGAGCCAATAATGGGAATGCTCCTAATATGAGGATGATGTTCACTGACTTCATGAGAGAGATGCTTAGGGATGTTCAGAAAGCAGCCTCTAATGCTGCAAATGGAGGTGGTGCAGTGGTGCAGGCGCCTAGGAACGATTTCGCCAAGCTCTGTAAGGGCTACACTAGTCTTGGTGGGAAGCCGTTCCATGGAACGGAATCGGCTACGGAAGTTCAAGATTGGTTGGATAGTTGTGAGCATATCTTCGAAGACCTGGGTATCGAGGATGCGATGAAGAGAAGGCTAGCATCTTGTCAGCTGCAAGGACGGGCTATTAATTGGTGGAATGCTATTAAGATAGCTACCCCTGAGGATCAAGTTACTTGGGACCAGTTTAAGGCCTGATTCAGTGATAAGTTTATCCTAGCTGCTCAGAAATCAGAATTGTTTAGGAAATTTCTAGAGATTAAGCAGAATGGTAGGGCAGTCTCGGAGTACATTACTGAGTTCGATACTTTATCGAAGTATGGATTATCCCTTATTGACACTCCCGAGAAGAAGAATGAGAAGTTCATAACTGGTTTAGATCAGTACTTGGGAGAAAGGCATATAAATCATATTGATGAGACTTTTGAATCGATTATAGGGAAAGCATTGAGATCAGAGAGCCTTTATCCTAAGCCCAAGACTGAAGTCGTCGTTGCATCAGCAGAGGGGCCAAAGCCGTAAGCAAGCGGTGGAGGCAAGAATAATTCCCAGAACAAAAGGAAGCAGAACCAAGCTAAGGATGGTCAGAAAAAGGGCAAGAAAGATGTTGAGTGCTTTAGCTGTGGCAAGAAGGGCCATTATGCTAAAGGATGTCGAGTAAAGCCTACGGACAGGAAGTGCTTCAACTGTGGCCAAGTGGGACATCACAAGGATAAATGTCCGCAAACCCCTAAAGAGAAGCAGATTGTGAAACATATGCTCTTAATGATGTTCCTTCTTCATCGAATGTCCTAACTGCAGCGGAGAAAGGAAAGAATGTTGTCATTCAAGGTATGCTTTATGTTTATGATGTTCCCATTCGAGTACTGTTTGATGCCGTGGCTTCCCATTCCATCATATCTAGTGACCTGGTAGATAGGTTGGGATTGGAACCTGAAATAGTTGATAGACCTTTAGCGGTGATGAACTCGATTGGTGGTTTGACTAGTCTTTGTATGATTTGTTGTAATGTGGTCTTATCGAGTCATGGATGTATGTTTGCTTGTGATTGCTTTGTTTTGGGCTTTACTAGGTTTGGCATTATTTTGGGAGTCGATTGGCTCTAAAGATACGGGGTGGTGGTAGACTGTGAGGTCTTTTTGGTGATAGTTAGAGCGGATGATGGGCAGAGGGTAGTGTTTGGTGGTCTACCTAGTGATGGGGTAATGGCTAGTTTTCTAAATTCCCTCGACATCCTGCATGATGAGTTGTCAGATGTGCCCGTGGATGGCCAGTATTCAGACGTCTTCGAGGAAATGACTGGACTTCCACCACACCGAGAGATTGAGTTTCGTATTGATTTAGTGAAAGATGCCAGACCTATAGTGAAGCCACTTCGTCATATGGCACCAAGGGAGTAGCAAGAGCTCGGGGTGCAAGTGAGCGATCTTTTAAAGAAGGGATTTATCAGAAGAAGTGTTTCTGAGTGGGGAGCACTAATTGTGTTTGCTACCAAGGCAGATGGTTCCCTTCGATTGTGTGCGGACTACCGCGAGTTGAATAAGGTGATGAGGAAGAATAAGTATCCTCTACCGCAGATAAATGATTTGTTTGATCAGTTGAGTGGCGCGAGAGTGTTCTTCCAGTTGGATCTCGCAATAGGTTTTCCTCAGCTTAGGGTGGAAGCTGAGAGTATAGCTAAAACGACCTTTCGGACGCTGTCTGGATTCTATGAGTGGTTGGTCATGCCATTCGGGTTGACCAATCCACCAGCATATTTTGTGTATCTTACGAATACAGTATTCCGAGATCAATTGAATAAGTTTGTTCATGTGTTCGTAGACGATATCTTAGTTTATTCTAGGACAGAGGAAGAACACAAGGAACATTTGAGGATAGTGATGAAGGTGTTGAGAAAACACCAATTGAAAGCAAAGTTTTCTAAGTGTCACTTCTGGAGAAGGGAACTGATATTCTTGGGCCATGTTGTTTCAGAGAATGGCATTCTCGTGGACCCTGCGAAGGTGGTTATGGTACATGATTGGTCTATGCCCAAGAATGCAATAGACGCAAGAAGTTTCTTGGGGTTATCCGGATATTATCGTAAGTTTATCCAAGACTTCTCCAAGATAGAAACACCGTTGACTCAGTTGACCAAGAAGAATCAAGCTTTCGTTTGGGACGAAAAGTGCGAGAATGCATTCAAGAGTCTAAAGGGAAAGTTTAGGGGCTATCTTTCTTGAGTGGAAGCAGCTGGAGTATATCGTAGGGTACGATTTCAGACCAAACTGCGAATTGGATCCAGAGATGTTAGGAAGTTTGACAATCAGACCCACTTTGATTGAGCGGATTGGTTCCAGTTAGAGGGACGATTCTAACCTATTAGAAATCATCTCCAAGTTAGAGATGGGTATCGACGAGGAGATGAACAAGTATGGTCTTGATCAGGATGGATGGCTCAGAAAAAATGGTAGATTGGTTGTACCCAATGTCAATGGATTGAGAGATGAAGTGCTTAGAGAATGTCATCACTCAAAACTGACTATGCACCCTGGTGGTAATAAAATGTACCGAGACATGAAGCAGACCTACTACTGGCAAGGGATGAAAGGAGACGTTGGGAAGTTTATATCCAAATGCATGAATTGCCAGCTAGTTAAAGCTGAGCAAAAGAAGCCTAGTGGTTTGTTGCAACCATTAGAAATCCCCAAATGGAAATAGGAACAAGTCTCAATGGATTTCATTGATGGGTTACCAAGGACTAGATCGGGTCATGATAGCATTTGGGTGATTGTGGACCGATTGACCAAGAGTGCAAGGTTTATACCCGTCAAGTCGAATAGAATAGCAGCTAAGTTAGCAGAACTGCATATGAAATGGGTAGTGAGATTTCATGGAGTACCCAAAGGCATTATGAGTGACCGAGATCCGTTGTTTACTAGTGGATTTTGGAAGTTCTTACAAGAGGCGTTAGGATCAGAATTACATCTTAGTACCACGTACCATCCTCAAACCGATGGTCAGACATAGAGCGTGAATCATGTATTAGAAGTTCTCTTAAGAGCTTGTGTATTAGATTTTGGCCGATAATTGGACAACCATTTGCATCTAGTAGAGTTTGCATATAATAACAGTTATCAATCCAGTATTGGTATGGCTCCATATAAAGCTTTCTACGGAAGACCGTGCAACTCACCGTCATGTTGGTTAAAAACCGGTGAGAAATTTGTGCATGGGCCAGATGTGATAAGAGAAACCTCAGATAAGATGAAAGTTATCCGACAACGGATGAAGGCTGCCCAAGATAGGCAGAAGAGTTTTGCCGATAAGAGGAGACGACATTTAAAATTCTCCATTGGCAACTTGGTGTTTGTCAAGATTTCTTTGTTAAAGAGCATGATACGATTTGGTAGGAGAGGCATGTTAACACCAAGAATTGTTGGTCCATTCCCACTTCTCGAACAAGTTGGGAATTTAGCATATAAAGTTGTGTTACCAGAAAAGATGGCGGGAGTTCATAACGTATTTCATGTTTCCCAGTTAAGGAAATTCATGCACAACCCCGATGTGGCTATTCCACCTGATCAGTTGGATGATATCGAAGTAGAACCCAAGGCGGTTGGGAACCACAAGCCGATTTGTATTGTCGAGCATGATACGAAGAAACTTCGAAGGAAAGCTGTGAATCTAGTCAAGGTTCAGTGGCGCGAGGATGAGAATGACTGTACTTGGGAGATAGAGGAGAGCATTAGGAAGATATATCCAGAACTCTTTGCCTGGTAAGATTTTAAATTGCGATTTAGTTATTCTGCATGCTAGAATAGGTTTGTTTTGTTTGTTCTGTATGTTTGATTGCGAGATAAGGCTGGTAGGCATGCGGGACCCTTTGATTTTTTCTTAGTTGAGGAATTTCGGGGGCGAAATTTCTTAAGGGGTGGGGGAGAATGTAACAACCCGCATTCAACGCATTGGAGGATCATAGAATATTTATTTAATTTTCACATGAGGTCGTATAGTCGTGTAACTTTGGGGGACGACTACTGGGGTCATTTCCCATGTTCATGATTTTTGCCGATTTTTAAATGACCGTTTTGCCCTTAGTTGATCTTGTTTCGACCATAACTTTTGATTGATAAGGAGTTTTGACCTGAAACTACTTCCATTGGATTCGGATGATGGTTTACAATTCTGCAGAGTGGTCACATTAGCCAAACGGACTCACCGTTTGGGAGATATGGCTGAAACAAAGTTTAGAAGGTGAAAATCTGCTAAAGTGGGCTGATTAGGGTGATTAGCAAATGGGCCCATAACCCATTTAGGGATTAGGGTTATGGGGAGGCTGAAATGAGTTAGGTTTTCATTCTATTTCAGTTTACTAGCCGCCATTTACCTCTTAGAAACCCTAACAATTTCCTCCAACACCCAAATCACCTTCTAATCACCATTTAATCAAGTTTTGGCCTAATCTACATCAAATCAAGGCAAATTAGTATCAAATTGGGAATAGATTGCTGTGTTGCATAGAGATTCAACCCAAATCAGAGATATTTTCAGATCTAAGATTTATTTGTGGCTAAGGTGAGTGATTCACATTGTTTTTCACTAGTTATGACTAATTAGAGGTGATTAGTGGTAATTAGCGAAATTATAACTTAGAAAAATTTGGAAAAATGTCTACAAATTCTTAAATATAATTTTAAGCCTCTATTAGAAATTTGGGTTAATTTGGATATGTTTTAATAATCATATCATTAGTTATGCTTAAACATGATTAAGGGGAAAACATGGGTTTTGGGCATGTTTGATCTATAATTGATATGATACTTCATCATTTGGTGTTTATGGTTGATTAGATATGTTGCTATGACTGTATGGTATGCGTTGTAGTTGTTTAGCAATGTTAGAGTAGTCAAAAATGCCATCGTGTGGCATGAACAGTTGCTGGAAAAGTTGTAGGAAAAACAGTACAGGAAATCTTGACCGAACCGGTTCGTGACCATGACGCCATGACCCAATCCGGTCAAGACCCCACGAGTCGACCCGTGTTGTGACCCGAACCACTAGATGGAGGCACGCCCCGAATCCAATGGGTGCTCGCGATCCGACCCGAGGAGTTGATATACATGGACTGATTTGAATGGAGGAGCCCGAACCGACCCAATGGGGTGAACACGAGCCGAGCCATTCGTGACCAGAAGATCCACGATCCGAACCGGAGCACCATGAGCCGCTCCATGCATCATGAATTGAAACGCTACTCCGAACCGAAGCACCACGACTGGAGCATCACGACCCGACCAAGAGGAGAAGCAACGAACCAGTGGGGACCCGAACCAGATGAAGATCGAACTGATGGGTGATTACAAAGCAAAGCAAAGTGAAGTAAAGGGACGAACTGATCCGGAGAAGATCAAGCCCGAGATGCAAAGTTAGTCCAAATGAGAAGTAGAACTCAGGATCCAGATGGGAACCAACGAGTTGACTTCATGATTGGACTTTGTTGCGGGACGTGTGTAAAAGGGTTATCGACGTCTATAGCTTTAATTCACCATTAGGAGACAGATATTGGCTACGGATCAGTGCAGTGAAGTGATCATGGCTTCATGGGGTAGAGTGATCGTAGCAAGGCTATGAGCCGGTGAAGTGGAGTCGTTTTGACTCCATGGGGCAGTGTGGACATAGCAAAGGATTAGTGGCTATGGATTAGTGCAGTGGAGTCACTGTGACTGCATAGGGTAGAGTGATCATAGCAAAGGATTTGGGTGGTCAAAGCGGTGGATATCTATGCTTTACGCACAGAGTGAGAGATGTGAGGATGGTTGCTATGCTTGATTATATAACATCACTATGACATGCACACCCCCTCCCCCGTATCTTTACACCATATGTTAGTGGGCTGATTAGGGTGATTAGGAAATGAGCCCATAACCCATTTTGGGATTAGGGTTATGGGGAGGCTGAAATGAGTTAGGTTTTCATTCTATTTCAGTTTTCTAGCTGGCATTTACCTCTTAGAAACCCTAACAATGGCCTCCAACACTCAAATCACCTTATAATCACCATTTAATCAAGTTTTAGCCTAATCTACATCAAATCAAGGCAAATTAGCATCAAATCGGGAATAGAGCTGCTGTGGTGCATAGAGATTCAACCCAAATCAGAGATATTTTCAGATCTAAGATTTATTTGTGGCTAAGGTGAGTGATTCACATTGTTTTTCACTAATTATGGCTAATTAGGGTTATTAGTGGTAATTAGCGAAATTATAACTTAGAAAAATTTGGAAATTATTTTAGAAATTCTAAAATATTATTTTAAGCCTCTGTTAGAAATTTGGGTTAATTTGGATATGTTTTACTAATCATATCATTAGTTATGCTTAAACATTATTAAGGGAAAAACATGGGTTTTGGGCACGTTTGACCTATAATTGATATGATTCTTCATCGTTTGGTGTTTATGGTTGATTAGATATGTTGATATGACTGTATTGTATTCTTTGTGGTTGTTTAGAAATGTTAGAGTTGTCGAAAATACCATCGTTTGGCGTAAACAGTCGCTGGAAAAGTTGCAGGAAAAATAGTGAAGGAAATCTGAACCGAACCGGTTTGTGACCATGACGCCATGACCCGATCCGGTCAAGACCCCACAAACCGACCCGTGTTGTGACCCAAACCACCAGATTGAGGCACGACCTGAACCCAATGGGTGCTCGCGATCCGACCTAAGGAGTTGACATACATGGACTGATTTGACGGGAGGAGCCCGAATCGACCCAATGGGGTGGCCACGAGCTGAGCCATTCGTGACCAGAAGATCCACGATCCGAACTGGAGCACGACGAGCCGCTCTATGCATCACGAACCGAACCGCTACTCCGAACCGAAGCACCACGACTGGAGCATCACGACCCGACAAAGAGGAGAAGCAACGAACCAGTAGGGACCCGAACCAGATGGAGATTGAACTGATGGGTGATTACAAAGCAAAGAAAAGTGAAGTAAAGGGCCAAACCGATCCGGACAAGACCAAACCCGAGATTCAAAGGTAGTCCAAATGAGAAATAGAACTCACGATCCAGATGGGAACCAAGGAGTTGACTTCATAATTGGACTTTGTTGTGGGACATGTGCAAAGGGGTTATCGTCGTTTATAGCTTTGACTCACCATAGAGAGACAGATATTGGCTACGAATCAGTGCAGTGAAGTCATCATGGCTTCATGGGGCAGAGTGATCGTAGCAAGGCTATGAGCCAGCGCAGTGGAGTCGTTATGACTCCATGGGGCAGAGTGGACATAGCAAAGGATTAGTGGCTATGGATCATGCAGTGGAGTCACTGTGACTCCATGGGGCAGAGTGATCATAGCAAAGGATTTGGGTGGTCAAAGTGGTGGATATCGTATGCTTTACGCACAGAGTGAGAGATGTGAGGATGGTTGCTACGCTTGATTATTTGACATCACTATGACATGCACACCCCCTCCCCGTATCTTTACACCATATGTTAGTGTCACCTTAGAATATTGTACATCTTGTTGTGCTAACTCTTTGGTTGCAGGTCAAAGTTCAGGTACGGTTTAGTATACCTGTTATTGTTCTATTTTGCTGCTTATCGCTCATACCAGACTTTTGTTTGACCCTTAGTTTTATGTCTCTTCTTATTACTCTGGGTGCTCTTAAACGGGTAGACTAGAGACATGTCAGATGATTATGCACGAATAGTTGTACCAGAGACGAGCAGGAGGCTTCTACGTATGATATATATATATATATATTTTTATATATATATATATATAATCTCCCTGTGTCGCTGTTGGTCACTACTTTGGGATTAGTAGTGTACCTTTCTTATTTTGCTTTGGAGACAGTTTTAAAAGTTGTAATAATGATGATGTGGAACATAAGCTGTATTTTGGATTTTCCGCTGCTATGATGGTTTAGTTTTCATTTTATGCACTGTCTCACCTACTTTATGTCAAAGTTATGTTATTATTTTATTTTGTTCCATGCGCTGTGAGATATACTATAGGTCCCTTGCTAGTTCAAATTCCTTTCTTTTCCTTTCTTGGCGACCGTCCCATGCTAGTCGGGCATTGGCATAGCGCACTTTCATTGGAAATGTCAGCTGGTGCGGGACGGGCCGTCACAATGGAGTGTACCTTAATATTGGGGGTAGCTACATATATACTATACTAGGTTATTCTACTTGGGAGTAGATGGGCACGACGTTTTTGTGAGCCTTGAGTGTTGTTAACCCGCGTAACCTAATAAATAAGAAAATGTAATTAAACAGTATATGTAGGGTTATCCAAAATGTGTAGTTTAAATCCAATCACCAGAACTTGTGTTCTAACCCCCTCCTCATAACATACTCGCTGGTTAGGTTGTGGCAGATATATGATAGCTTTGGATATTGGTTAGGCAGTATTATTATCTGGGTAAGGCTATATTTTGATTATATTATATTTTATTCATTCCGTTGTGAGATATTCTCTAAGCTCTGATATATTTTATATCTCTATCTTTTCTGCAGGATACCAGACAAACCAACACGAGTTTCGATAATTAGAATTTGGAAAAAACCCGGTCGGTCAAAATTCAAGTTGTTACAGTCACTGTGATATATCGTATATTGTTCTAAAATGATATGTGGCCATCGTAGTTTTTTATTAGGGGTGTTGGGTATGTCGATCCTCTTGAGTTAAGAAAGGAAAATTCATTCACCCAATCGACGTACTTAATACTCGCCTAATACGAAATTATGGATTGTTCCCCCTAACCAATCCTATTCTCCGCTCTAATAGACGACATTACTTTTTAATGCTCCTAATTTGGGTGGGTCTCGGGGTGGGGGCATCACATTTTGCATTTACTTGTATATGCTTTCCTGATTATGTGATTGTTAATAACATCAACTTAAATATAAATCTGTTAAAAGTTTAAAAATATTCTTATAATTAAGCTAATATTATTCACCTCCTCCAGTGTTATTATTTGCCTTAAGTTGGATTCCACATCCGTACAATTAGTATTAGAGCAAGGTCTTTCAAAGTTACAATAATCTAGTGTTTGAAAATTTTTTTAAATGGTTACTAGCACTAGTAATGGTAATGTTAGTAATATGGTTGTAATTCCTTTATAGAAGTCAATCTACTACCAAACACCACTTTTTAATGATAGTAATTACTCATATTGGTCATGTAGGATGAAAATTGATTTGCAGTCAACTGGACTAGATATTTGGAATATCACATGAACAGAACACACTAAACCTAAGGCAAATTTTGCACGGTACAGTGTTAACCAAAAAGCAGTTGCACAATGTATCTCTAAGGCCATGAATACGTTCTTCTATTCTCCAGATAGAAATGAATTTAATATAGTATATATCTGTAAGTTTACATTCGAAATTTGGAGAACTTTGCAAGTTACACGTGAAGTCTCAAGTAAAGTTAAACAAACCAAGATTTCCATGTTAACAATTCAATTTTAGTTATTGAAAATGATTCCAAATGAATTAATATCTGTTTGTAAAATAGATTACAAGGAATAGTACATTCATTATTGCATTAGATAAAAGTTTTTCTAAAGAGGCCCAAGTTTAAAAATAAATAATTCACTAACTCCTAATTGAGATTATAGCAATTGAAGAGGCCAATGACATTAGTACTCCAAAAATTGAAGAGTTATTGGCAATTCAATGGTCTTTAAAGCACAGGGTGAATGAGAAGAAAAATAATTAAGAAGAAAACACTAGTCTTCAATGCAATAATGAACAAATGTGATTCAGAAAGTGATTTTAAAGAACTAGAATTCATGACAAGGAGTTTCATAAAATTTCCGAAATATAGAAGGATGGACAATTCCAAAAAAATATAATGAGGATTCAAGAAAGGAAGTGATGTTCTAAATGACATCAGTAACTATGATAAATTTGGACATGTGAAACGAAATTGTCTAAATCCAGAAAAATAGGAAAACACACCAAATACTAATTTATCCAGAAAACGGAAAAGTGCATTTACTGAAACATTAGATGATTCGGATATATCCTCAAGTGATAATGATTCAGAAACCATTAGCATGTACTTTACAACGGTTCGCAGTTCAGACAAAGAAAAAATTTTGGATCTAAAATAGGTACGCATTTGAATTAGTTACTTGATTTTTTGGTTGTTTTGATTGCTTTGACTTTTTTAGTTGCCTTGACGTTTGGTTGATCTGATTTTTAAATTAATTGGTTGTTATTTAAATAATATTATAATTATTTAATTTTAGATTAACAAAATAATAATATAAAATGTATTTACAAAGTTAAAAAGTTCAATTATTAACAATTTATCTTTTAATACACACACACATCAACTTAAAAATATGTCGACACACCCTACATACATACGTCAACATATATGTGCACTTCAACTTTAAAATTTGAATTTACCTCCGTCTTTTCACCAACCCTTATGTCATAAAAAGACATATTTTGACCAGAAAACGCGACATTTGAATATATGTTTATTATATCCATGTCTCTTCATTCATTTCACCTTTCATTTCAAGTATTCTTCAAACTTTTGTTTTGGAGATTGGATACTTTGTTAGAAGTCTGCATTGTATATAACACACCGTATGGCAAATGGGCTAAATCTAATAAGGTGGGATTCGAACCCATGACATCCCATACTATGTCAAATGTCTAACCATTTTGACAATGGTTCTTTTCTTCAAAATCTCATATTCCAAAAACACTTCTTTAATGAATTCCTCAAGCACTCTCACCTCCATGAGACCATCAAAATCCCTTAAAAATATTTCTTTAATGGTTAAGAAGTAATTCAAGCTTATATAAGCTATATGAATTTTGGAAAAGTTCTTACAGGAAAGTTTGCATTCTCTAGCAATTATTCTACATATGAAATTTATTCTTTTAGTTCTGAAAACATTGCTCCTAATCTTATTGATGCTAATCAAAATGATTTGATTTCGTCCTCATTTAATGGAAATGCTTTTTGTGAACTCAAACAGAAATTTTTATGAGGGAAACAAAGGAGAAGTATGGAGTAGTGTTAAAAGAATGCTAATAGTTTTAGATTGTGAAGTTTTAGGTTACGTACTTGGTTACAAATCCATAGGTACTAACCTTTTTACTATCAAAATAAATTATCACTATCATGAGATTTTTCATCACATTTTGAAGAGGATGATAACTTTGAGTTTAAAATTAGAAATTCAGACGAAAACAAAGAATTATATACCTTGTTTTACAACAACTACCACTTCAAGATGGAGAAATTTCAATAATCGAACTTGAGAAGTGTGTAAAGCTTCTTTTGTTATTTATAGTAATTAGACTCATTCCGATATAAACTAGCCATAAATGATTTTAGAAGGATTCTATTCTAATAATATTTCAAACAATGAAAGCATCATTTTCAAGGACTTTATCCTAATTGGATTTTTAAACTATTTTGATGTCTTTCAAATGAGAGGAATATGTCTCTCGAAAGCTTTTTATCCAAGCCAGTCTTTCACTTATGAAAATTCCTTTGATGTATGATCCTAATAAAACACTTGACGAAAAGGAAGAGATGCTTGCTCATAAAGAGGAGGAAGAGGGAGAAGAGATGGAAATAGAAAAGAAATAAGAAGTGGGAACCTCATTGGAAAGCATTGATTTTCTTGCCAATCCAACATACAAAGATCTTCATAAAAATCAAAAGAAGGTTGTTGAAATTTAAAAGATACTTAAGAGATCCATTAATAATAAATTAAACAAAGTTGTAATAAGATGGAAAAATTCTTTAGGAAACTTACTATAACACTCCGTATTTTCTATAAATATTAAAAGAAAAAATCGATAATTTATTATTTAAGAATTTAGCTCTGAAACATATACCATTGTGTTCGTGACAATTTTCTGATTCTTTTTGATATACGACTTGCCCAAAACGTAGTCCATAAGGGAAAGTTATTAACAAATAGAGATTTAAAAGGTTGTATGCCTATATACGCGCATAAATTCGAAATTTGATGTGTTATAAGTGGAAAATAATAATTTACATAAGTAATATTAGGAAATAAAACGAACATTAAATAAAAATTAATAGCTGTTGAAATCACGTCTAGACCCAGGCTCGAGGTCGACCTGGTGCATACATGGGTCGACCATAGCGTCGACACACCTATACGACGGGTCGACCCACCCGGGCTAGATCTGTTTTTTAAGTGACATGTTTTCTTGGATGAACGATGTAGATTTTATATTATTTAATCCGACAGACTAGAATTTTTTGTACACCTATAAATAGACTAGCAGGGCCTGACCTCCAACTCATATTTTCTGAGACGATGCCAAGGCTTTGCCATTTTCTTTCTTCCCCAAATCTTTGTATTAGCTTTTAGGGTATTTGATTCAATATTTAAAGACAAAGAATATAAACCTACAACATAGGTTTCAGATTTATGATCAACCTGAGGTAAGTCCTGTAAATCTGATTTATTTAGGCTTCTTTCTTTACCTCTTCTTTAACATAAAATTCGTAAATCCATGGTTATCTTAATATTAAATTATGTTTGAAAGACCTAGGGAATAGCTGATCTGAATCAGATTCAAGGATTGGAAAACATTCCGTGAGTGGATTTACAATATACCTTTTGGTTAACGGTATATTCACCATTTACATTCCCCATTATTCTGAACATGATAAGTAATTGTAAACTGTGATAATTGCGATAAAATTTAATTTTAAGTACGTTAAGAATATTGTTAAATCTATTATATTAATCTTCTGTTTGGTTTAAGATTTATTGTATTACTGAAATTGTGGAATTTGAAAATAACATGAATATGTTCCTAAAGTTGTTATTTAATGACAAATTGGATATGTTGTAAATAGAATTTCAGTGAAATTGGGAATAATGGAAAAAAATATGTATGCCTAATTTGTATCGAAAATTTACAGTTGGAAAAGGTAAATGAAAATAGGAATTAACATCTAAGTCAAAAATGAAAGAGGGGAAAATTCATAGTAGACCGAGTTAGTGTGATTTCCAGAAAAAAGGATGCATTTCCATGACGGTAGAATTATTGTAAACGTAGTTACAAGAAAAGAAAGGGAAAAGTAATTAGTGTGAAGTAGAGATTCTTTTACCATATTGCACACTAATTAAATGAAAAGATATATGTAAGTCCATGATGAAAATAAAAGAAGTAACTTGCAACTATAGGTCTTGATTGATGTGAGTTACGGAAATGGATTTTTACATCTTTCCAACTAATCTATCTAATGAGGTGTGTGAAATATTTTCCTGAAATAATGAGAATATACAAGACGGTAAATAAATGGATATTACGAAAGTAAAAGGTTGGTTAATGTTAAGGAACCAAAGGAAATGTGATGAATGGGGAATATAACCTATTATAGTTAATTATATGAATGAGAATGTAATATAATAGGTAGGTTTGTCCTAGGGAAAAATGGAATTATAACATGGGTTATAATAATGAAAAAGAGAATTTGTTAATAAACCTTAGTTAAGAGAACTAACTTAATAAGTAAACAAAAACAATAGGTAGTGATAATAGTGTAAGACGAGGTTATGATTAAATAAGAAGAGTAAAGTAGACTTGTTATTGGCAGACTCATCAAATGAAATAAGTTGATCTTAATAATATATTAAGTAAAATGTAAACAGGGAACATGTGGATCGGGATAAAGTATACTTAATTAAACATTAAGTAACTTGTAACTGTAAAACATTTGAACAGTGATATATTGAACTTGACTTGACATAGGAAAGGTTGTATATTAATTTTGTTAATTATAATCCAAAAATAGAAGGTTGTTGATTTCTTTCGTTAATTACAACTTAAGAAACATAACAAAAAGTCACACTGGGCTTATTAATGAACTTAAACGTGCTACGTTAAAACTTGTATGAATAATAAGCGAGAGGGGTCCATTCCCTTGAGATATAAGGGGATCAGGGAAAACTTAGTAACTTGAAATAAAAAGTGGAAACGTGGATAATCAAGTTAATTAACAATCTGATGAGATAAAGCAAGCGCTTGATTAATAGATTAGACATAGAATCGAGTAACACGTTAGTGTTATGCGCTTGTACCAGTCTGCACGTACGATGGTGAAGAACCCAATGGGGTAGATCATCGTGGTGTCTGGAGACACGAGAGTAGCACGTCCATCTGGTTATTATGCTTGGTTATTCTCTTTGATTGATCTCTGGGACTAGGGGGAAGCACGCGGTTGACGAAGGACGTGGTAGGGTACTCCATGGTGGTAATCTGTGCGGTTCATGCTCAGGCTGTGCTCGTAGAGTTTTGATCTGTGCGGTACCACCCAGTGAATATACCTTGACTGCAACCGTAGTTTGGAAGTCAGAATACCATGGCTGATTGCATTGGGTGATTCAGCGATTTGCCTCAAAAGAGGCGAGGTAGGACAAATGCTGGATAACAATCCCTTTGGAACCTTTCATTGGTAGTTAGTGTGACATGGAAAGACTATAGTTAACCTACAGACCATCGATCTTTCACTATCGAGACGTTGGTTGTAGGGCACACCAAATTGGATGCTAGATTGTTCGATAGGGGCACGTCATTTAGCTATTGGTGTAGTCTTTCACTAGTTGAGGGAGGGGCCGGGATAGGGCCACAACCATCGTGAAAATGCAGACCATACTCTGGATATCAGTGATTTAGGCCTGCGGGCCTTTACAAATATGGAAATCTCCCGACCGAGTTATGTGCATTGGATTGAGCACTATTACGGGATTCGGGGTAGAGTAGACAGTACGTTCATGTGAGGGTCTAGATACACACATTGGGTGGTGTATTGTATATGATAGGACGTTACTCCATGTTGAGGTTTGATTCGGACGAGGAGATCAGATACGACGATCCGTATGCTTGCGTGGCATAGCGATGATGGTTCTGTACGATTACATGGCATAATGATTTCGATTTTCAAACGTCATTCGGCATAGGACGTAAGTTGTGTATGCTTTCGTGGCATGACGGTGGAGACAGTACGAGGAGGGTACTACTGGGAGTGCCTTGAGATGTTGGGTATAACTACATATATTCCGTATTAGGTTAATCTACTGGAAAGTAGACGGGTACGAAGTGAGCGTAGAGCCTTGAGTGCTATTAACCCAGATAACCTAATAAATAAGAAAACATAACTGAACGATATATATATAGGGTCATTCTAGAATGTAAAAAAATTCCAGTCAGCAGAACCTTGTGTTTTGACACGCTCCTCATAACATACTCGCAGGTTAGGTTTATGGCAGAGATTTGATAATTTGGATACTGGTTATATAGTGTTATTGCTTCGGTAAGGCTATATTTGATTATATTATATTTCTGCTATGAGATGTTTACTGAGCTCTGATATATTGATTATCTCTGTCTTTTCTGCAGGATACCAGACAAGCCGACTCGAACTTCGATAGATTGGTGTTTTTGTAAAAAAAAATCGATCTATCAAAATTCGAGTTGTCACAACTGGTACAGAGCTTAGGTTTAGGATTCCTGTATAGATAGTGAGTGAATGCATTTGTATTTTTAAAATATAATTATATTATATATACACCTAGATCCATAAAAGAACTCACTAAATAGGAAGAGCGACATATGGAAAGAATTGGGATATCAGTTATGTATTATAAAGAAATAGTTATGGAATTTTGAGAATAAGGACACCTACGTGGTTTGGGTGAAAAATGTACAGTGTGTTTTGTAATCGAAAATGTAGGGTCCCATATGTCAATATTTCAGATTACGGGTTTGGCAGTGGGGCCTTATAAATTAGCAAAGAGTAAAAAGGAAATGGAGCAGGAATATATATCCATATTTGGGAGAAATGACTTTGTGGGAATATTTAGGAATGTCTATGTAAGTTGGAAACCCACTTTGAGTCCCCCTATTGTTAACTTTTGAGAACTTGAAACTTTAAAAGCTTATGGGTTGTAGTTTAGTGTTTTTAAAGTTTTGACCTTAAGAGTTTTCAATTTTAAAATATGTACTAGCCAAATTATGAAGAAACAATTTTAGAACAAAAAGAAGTATTTTTGAAGTTTGAAAAAAAAATGTAGGAAACATATTTGAAAAGTACATATTGGGTTTTGGAGAAAAATAAAATAAAATGGGTTATATTTTGGAAATGGTGATTTCTTATGAAATTTTGGTCAAATATTAATTCTTTTAGAAAAATGTGTACATTATAGAGTATGTATAGATTTTTAGTTTTTATGCTATAATGAATGAAAGAATTAAATAACACATAGGAAGATTACATTTTGTCAAAATCTAAAAATTTTGCTACATAAAAATTTGAAAAGCTCTATTCTTTTGACAATAAATATTTGACAATTGTTTTAACATAGACTTTGATGGGTGGACAAAATAAGTCAGAAAAAAATTAGAATATAGTAGGTGTTTGGGATAAGTTCAGAAATTAACACCTTGTTGTAAGTGATTGAACTGACATAGTAAAAAATGAATGGTTGTATAGCTGATTGGGAAATAGTTGTCCTTGTCTACTCCAGCCTTTTTAAAAAAGTTTTGCATTTTTATGAGATGACATTTTTTATGGTTTGGCAAAGATAAGTCATAATAAGGAAAAATGAAGTTTTGAAGCTTTTAATTTTTGAAAAAAATGATAAAGTCAAACCATGCTTTTAAATCATGGAGTAGGTAAGGATTAGTACCTTGGAAAGATGAGAGATATTTTGAGGCTATAAAGCGGATAACAAGAATTATTTTGGAATAATGGAAAATTCCCATAGAGTATGTAAGCACTATAGATCCGAAGTTGTTGCTTGGAAAAGACTGTTAGTACCCAGCAAGGACTAGTTTTGACAAGTAGATGGTAGTGGGTAGCAGGTGAGTTGTTTAGATCCTATGGTTTGGACTTTTATTTGTCAGTGGGGACATGTTCATAGGATTCTTAGCCTTCTGTAGTAGTTATATAGTGTGTTTGTTTTCCTATTTTAACTTTGAAAGAATTAAAAGGCTTATTTGAAGTTAAGCTTAGATCCGTGGATTAAGTTAAATAAGCTAAGGAAAAAGGTGATGACATAACTAAGAGAAAACAACAAATAAAACGAGCAATAAATATGACAATTGGGAAAAACGAAAATTTCAAAAAGTAAAAAAAGATGATTTTTCCAAAGTAAGTTGGAAAAAAGGGATTTTATAACAAAGAAAATTTTCTTATGCAAACTGTGCTCGGATAGGTAGGTAGAAAATCTTTATAAAGTAGTTGCATAAAATCCTAGTACAGATAGAAAAGGTACATAAAAGAAAAACAGAAGATGTGAAGTTTCCGTTTTCCACCTATTTGTAACACAAGAAATCAAATTCAAAAAATTTGACTTTTTTGAACTTCGCAAATTTAAAGTTGATAGGCACGGTTTTGGATGCAAAAAATGAATGAAATGTGCTCTTGCTCTGTAAGGGTGTAGGAAAATCTGTATTAAAAAGTATTTTGATTTTCAAAATATTGCATTTATATAGAAATTGCCAGTATATTTAAGATGTGTGCATCATATTTTCAAAAAGATTTTCAAGAAAATTTGGATTTACATAGGAGGTATCGCTTAGGCATTCATTACATTCATGTATTATTATGTTATACTACACTTTCCATAAGTGCACATATAATTGAAAATTTGGATGTACACAAAATGGTTGCAATTTATACGTGGGAGGACGTCACTCCATCCTTGTCAAATTTCAGGAATGAAATTTCCTAAGGAGTGGAGAATGTAACACCCTGTATTTTATATAAATATTAAAAGAAAATATCGATAATTTATGATTTCAGAATTTAGCCCTGAAACATATACCACTGTGTTCATGGCAATTTTCTGATTTGTTTTGATATATGACTTGCCCAAAACGGAGTCTGTATGGGAAAGTTATTAATCAATAAACATTTAAAAGGTTGTATGTGAATATACGTGCATAAATTCGAAATTTTAATTAGATATGTGTTATAAGTGGAAAATAATAATTTACATCAGTAATATTAGGAAATAAAATGAACATTAAACGTAACGTTAAAATAAAAATTAATGGCCGCTGAAATCACATTCAGACCCAGGCTTTTTTCCCACCTGGGGCATAGATGGGTCGACACATCTATAAGGTGGTTCGACACATGGGTCGACCCACTCGGGCCAGACCTACTTTTTTAAGTGACTTGTTTTCTTGGATGAGCGGTGTAGATATTACATTATTAAATCCGACACACCAGAGGTTCATGTACACCTATAAATAGACTATCAGGGCCTAGTCTCCAACTCATATTTTCTGAGATGATGCCAAAGCTCTTCCATTTTCTTTCTTTTCCAAAACTTTCAAAAACTAGAATATTAGCTTTTAGGAGTTCTGATTCAAGATTTGAAGACAAAGAATGTAAATCTACAAATAGGTGTTTAGATTTCTGATCAAAGTGAGGTAAAGCCTGTGAATCTAATTTATTTTGGTTTCTTTCTTTCTTTCCCTCTTATTTTAGCATCAAATTTGTAAATATGTAGTTATCGTAATACTAGATTCTTTTAGAAAGACCACATAATAGTATATCTGAATCAAGTTCAAGGATAGGAAAGAAGTCAGGTTAGTGGATTTAGAATTATACCTTTCTGGTAAGGGTATATTTACCATTTGATTCCTCATTATTCTTAACATGATAAGTAATTGTAATCCGTGGTAATTGCGATAAAATTTACTTTTAGTATGTTAAGAATATTGCTGTTGTACAAATTTATTTTATTGATCTTCTGTTTGGATTAAGAATTATTGTAATGCTAAAATTGTGGAATTTGCAATAAACATATGTTCCAGAAATTGTTATTTAATGACAAATTGGATATGTTGTAAATATAATTACAGTGAAATTGGGAATAATGGAAAATAAATATATATGCCTAATTTATATGGAAAATTTACAGTGATTTGGAAACGGTAAATGAAAATAGGAATTAACATCCAACTCAGAAAATAAAAAGTGGAAATTCGTAGTAGACTAAGTTAGTTGGATTTTAGTAAAAAAAGGATACATTTCCATAACGGTAAAATTATTGTAAACACAGTTGCAAGAAAAGAAAGGGAAAATAAATTAGTGTGAAATAAGGATTCTTTTACAGTATTACACACTAATCAAATAAAAATATACATGTATTTCCACAATGAAAATAAAAGAAATAGCTTGCAACTACGGATCTTGGTTGATGTGCATTATAGAAATAGATTTTTTTCATCTTTCCACTAATCAATCTATTGAGGTATGTGAAATATTTTCCTAAAATAATGAGAATATACAAGATTGTAAATAAATGGATGTTACAACAATAAAAATTTAGTTAATGTTAAGGAACCAAGGGAAAATGCGATGAACGGGGAATATAACCTATTATAATTAATTATATGAATGAGAATGTAATATAATAGGTAGGCTTGTCCTGGGGACAAGTGGAATTATAACATGGGTTATAACAAATGAAAAAGAGAACTTATTAATAAACCTTAGTTAAGAACTAAGTTAATAAGTAAACAGCAACAGTTTGTGATAATAGTGTAAGATAAGAAAGAGTAAAGTAGGCTTATTATTCGTAGTCTCACGAAATGAAATAAGTTGTACTTAATTATATGTTAAGTAACATGTTAACAAGAAACTGGTAGATTAGGATAAAGTATATTAATTAAACGTTAAGTAACTTGTAACTGTTAAACATTTGACCAGTGATGTATTGAACTTGACTTGACATGGGAAAGGTTGTAGATTACTTTCGTTAATTACAATCCAAAAATTAAAAGGTTGTAGATTACTTTCATCAATTACAACCTAAGAAACATAACAAATGGTCACACTGGGATTATCAATGAACTTAAACGTGCTAAGTTAAAACTTGTATGCTTAATAAGGGAGAGGGGTCCATTCCTTTGAGATATAAGGGGCTCAGGGAAAACTTAGTAACTTGAATAAAAAGTGGTAATGTGGATAATCAAGTTAATTAACAATCTGATGAGATAAAGCAAGCACTTGATTAAAAGATTAGACGTAGAATCAAATAACACATTGTGTGACGCGCTTAGACCAGTCCGCACGTAGGAAGAAGAAGAGTCCAACGGGGTAGATCATCGTGGTGTCTAGAGATACGAAAAAGAGCATGTCCATCTAATTATTATTCTTGGTTATTTTGTCGGATTGCTCTGAGAGAATGGAGGGAAGCATGCGGCTTCCGAGGGACGTGGTAGGGTACTTCGTGGTGGTCCTCTGTACGGTGTATGCTCAGGATGTACTCGTAGAGGTTTGGTCTGTACGGTATCACCTTATGAGTGTACCTTGACTGCCACTACGGTTTGGCAGTTAGAAGGCTATGGTGGATGGTGTTGGGTGATTTGGCGATTTTTCTCCGAAGAGACGGGTCAGGACCAGTGTAGGATAGTAATCGTCGCGTACCTGTCATTGGCAATCAGTGTGACCCTAAAAGACTAGAGCTAAACCTATAAACCATCAATCTTTCACTATTGAGACACTGGTTGCGGGACACGCCAAGTTGGATGTGTAGTTGTTTGATAGGGGCATGTCACTTAGCTCTTTGTGTATTCTTTTGTTAGTTGAGGTATGGGCCACGGTGGGGACATAGGCTCCATGAAAATGCAGACCATACTCTGGATATCTATACTGAAGTCCTAATGAGGTGGGCCTTTATAGATATTGAAAGCTCCCAACCGAGTTTCCTTCATTGGGTGGAGCCCTATTAAGGGACTTGGGGGTACATAAACACACTAGGTGGTGTATTGTAGACGATATGACATTACTCCATTCCAAGGCTTGATTTGACCGAGGAGTTCATACACGAAGATCTGTACGCTTACGTGGCATAACCACTATGCTATAAACGGCCTAATGCAATGAATTTGCAAGGTGTTGCCAGCCAAAATGTCCCGATAGCTATACAATTTTGGCTCTACTGCAACGTTTTATTTTTTGGTGTTACCTTAGCCATAAAAATGTGTTGCTCTAGAATAATAAGTGTAACACGATGCAACATTTTATACTATGTTGTTATAATAGACCTTTCCATGTCCTACATGGCGATCCACGTGAATACGATCCAACAGTCTACGTTACAATCCACATCAATCTGTTTTTCGTTCACCGCCTTAGCTCCTTTGCCCCAAATTTTCATTTTCCCGCTGAAACATAATTCACCCTATTTGCCTTTGTTTCTTTTTCACTGGAGAAAAAACTTCGATTAATTAATGGCAGCTCTCCGATTTATGATATTAGGGGCAGCTATCCACTTCGTTTTATCATCGCCCCTCTTCTACCGTCTCCACATCGTTTACTCATTTCAAAACCATTTGCACTCCCTCTTCGTCTGGTGAGAGGCATCATCGGATTTGGGCATATTTTCAACGATGCGGGTCATGTAGATGCTTCAGGTTCTCATTCTTCTGTTGTCACCAGATCTGGCCGCATTTTTGATGTTGTTGTGTCAGCCTCAGGTAATTCTTTGCACCTGATTAGGGTTGTTGTGGGATGTTCCCTCGAGGAATTGAATGTAGAAAACGTTGAAAAGCTTTTGGCTGATGTAAATGTGTTGCCAGACTCCTCATACCTTCTAAAATGCTGCTAACATCTTAATGCCAACCTAGTGTTTGCAATAATGTCGCAATGGACCCTGAATTTCCTGCACCGAAATAGCCTAAATGTGACAAGAAAAGAATCTTAATTCCTGGGTAAATAATCAAAATCTTGGATAATATATTTTTTGTTAGTCATTTGTTTATTTTTATATTAATTTAATTGTATATATTTCTTATCTGCCGATGAAGATGCTGCTTGATGATACAGGTTCTTCACATTTTTCATGCAGCAAAAAACACTTCATAGAATTGCATTTGGAAAGCCCTGAGAATATGTTGTCCTTAAGGATAAAAGGTAATGTTCACTGCGTTCTGTATTTCTTTACATTAGCAAGCTAAAAGTTACGCTTATATATACACATTTACTAAATGGTTTGATTCTTTCTTTAATAGAAAATTATTTCCCTCTTTTTTATTTTGCATTTTGATACACTGGACATGAACCTGCACAAATTGTTAAGTTCTCTCATCCTGTCGCTATGATGGTAGTTGTGAATGGAAAATATCCTTATAAACATGGTCGTTTAAAAGAAGGCTTGGTCTTCCATCCCCCACCGGCAGGACTGTGGGCCCCTAGACCCCCACCGGCACTGTGCCCAAACTTGCTTCTCGGCTCGCCTTTGGCTCGGTACTTGGCTCGCCTTCGGCTCGGCATATACGTGTCAGTGTTAGTGTCTGTATAAATTGAAACTGCATATGTAATGAGTGAACTAAGTGATGTTGTGAGGAATATCTGTATATGTGATTGACTATTGTGACGATTTGCCCGGACCAGCCGACATTTCCATTGAAGGTGCGCTGTGCCAATGTCCGACTAGCATGGGACGGTCGTCAGAGAACGGGAAAGAAATAAATTTGAACTAACAAGGAACCTATACAATGTCTCACAGCGCATGAAATAAAATATAACAATAACATACTTGACATAAAACAGGCGAGACAGTGCATAAGCTGTAAACTAAACCATAATCATCATAGCAGCGGAAATTCAAAAGACAGCTTATTACAACTCCAACATACTGCCTCTAAAGCAAAGAAAAAGGTGCACTACCAATGCCCAAAGTAGTGACCAGCAACAACAATGGGAGAATATCTATCTATATATATATCATACGTGGAAGCCTCCTGCTCGTCACCAGTGCAGTTACTCGTGCATACCACCTAACCTGTCTCTATTCTGCCCGTTTAAGAGCACCCAGGGTGATAAGAAGTGACATAAAACTCTGGGTCAGACAAAAGTCTGGTATGAGTGATAAATAGCAAAACATAACAATAACATGTATACATAACCATACCTGAACCTGGACCTGCAATTAAAGAGTTAGCACAACAGGATGTACAATACTCTAAGGTGAACATATGGTGTAAAGATACGGTGGAGGGGTGTGCATGTCATAGTGATGGTAAACAATCAAGCATAGTAACCATCCTCACATCTCTCACTCAGTGTGTAAAGCATACGATATCTAAGGCTTTGATCACCCAAATCCTTGCTATGATCACTCTGCCCCATGGAGTCATGGCGACTCCACTACACTGATCCATAGCCACTAGTCCTTGCTATGTCCACTCTACCCCATGAAGTCATGACGATTTCACTGCACTGGCTCATAGCTATGCTACGATCACTCTACCCCATGGAGTAATAACTACCCCACTGCACTGATCTGTAGCCTAACATTCGTCTCTCGGTGGTGTATCAAAGCTATAGACGTCGATAACCCCTTTGCACACATCCCGCAGCAATGTCCAACTCATGAAGTTAACTCGTTGGTTCCTAACTGGATCCTGAGTTACAACTTCCCATTTGGACTACCTTTGCATCTCGGGTTTTGGTCTCCTCCGGATCGGTTCGGAAAACAGCTCCATTCGGTTCGGTTCTGTACTCCTGAAATAGTACGGTTCGTGATTTTCACTATCGGGTCGGGTCGACTCCGCCATCCAGGTCGGTTCGGGAGCTCCATTCTGAGTCGTGGAGATGAGCTTAGTTAGAGCACTCCTTCTGGCGGTTCGGTTCGAGATATATGCTCCAGGTCTGGTCGTGATCTCCAGCTCGTGGCATCGGCTCGTGGATGCTGTGCGGTTCGAGTTCGAAGCAGCAGATCGGCTCGTGATGGGGGTGTGCCTCACGGGCGGTTTGGGTCGAGTTTCCATCACTGGTTCGTGATACGTGCTTCGCGAGTGGGGGAGGGCGATCCGATCCAGTTTCTGCACAATATTCTGCAACTTTTCCAGCGACTGTTTTACACCACACAATGGCGTTTTCGACCATTCTAACTTTGCTAAACAATCATAAAACATTCCAAACAATCATAGCAACATGTATAACCAACCACAAACACTGAAACAACAAATTTAACATGCTAATAAGGATCAAACATACACAAAACCCATATTTTCCCCTTAATCTCCTTAATCATGATTTAACCATACGATTAGTAAAACATGTCCAAATTAACCCACATTTTTATCAGAGCCCTAAAATAATATTTTAGAATTTTACAAATTTTTCCAGAATTTTCTGAGACATAATTTCGTTAATTATCACAAATCACCCCTAATTAATAGTACTTAGTGAAAAACAATGCAAATCACTCACCTTAGCCACAAATAAAACTTAGATCTGAAAGTATATCTGATTCGGGTTGAATCTCTATATGATCCAGCAGCTCTATCCCAAACTCTATGCTAATTTTCCTTGGTTTGATGTAGATTAGGCTAAAACTTGATTAAATGGTGATTAGAAGGTGATTTGGGTATTGAAGGCCATTGTTAGGGTTGAAGGGAGGTAAGTAGCGGCTAGAAAATGACAAAGAAAAGGTATCTCCAACCCTAATCAGCCCTCATATAGCTCTAATCCCGAAGTTCCCCAATGGGCCTAGATGTTGATCACCTGGTTAAGCCCAATTAAGTTGTTTTTCACCTTATAAACCTTAATTCAGCCATATCTCCCAAACGGTAAGTTCGTTTGACAAGTGTGACCACTCTACGGAAAGGTAAACCATCATCCGAATCTAATGGAAGTAGTTTCAGGTCAAAACTCCTTACGAATCAAAAGTTATAGGCGAAACAAGGTTCACTAGGGGCAAAATGGTCATTTAAAAATCAGCAAAAATCGTGAACATGGGAAATGACCCCAATCGTAATTCCCCAAAGTTGCATGACCATACAACTTCATATGATAATGAAATTAATATTCTATGATCCTCCGATGCGTAAAATGCGGGTCGTTACACTCTCCCCACTTAAGAAATTTCGCCCCCGAAATTCCTCAACTAAGAAACAACCAATGGGTCCCGCATGCCTACCAGCCATATCTCGCAATCAAACATACAAAACAAACAAAACAAAACTGTCCTAGCATGCGAAAAGACTAAATCGAAATGAAAACCTTACCAGGTAAAGAGTTTTGGATAAGTCTCCTTAATGCTCTCCTCTGTCTCCCAAGTACAGTCATTCTCATCCCTGCCTCACCGAACCTTTACTAGATTCACCGCTTTTCTTCAAAGTTTCTTCGTATCGTGGTCGACAATACGAATCAGCTTGCGGTTCCCAACCGCCTGGGGTTCTACTTAGATATCATCCAATTGATCAGGTGAAATAGCCACATCGGGGTCGTGTACGAATTTCCTTAATTGGGAAACATGAAATACATTACGAACTCCCGCCATCTTGTCTGGCAACTTAACTTTATATGCTAAATTCCCAACTTGTTCGAGAACTGGGAATGGACCAACAAATCTTGGCGTTAACTTGCCTCTCCTACCAAATCGTATCATGCTCTTTAACGGAGAAATCTTGACAAATACCAAGTCGCCAATGAAGAATTTTAAATCCCTTCTCCTCTTATCGGCATAACTCTTCTGCTTATCGTGAGCAGCCTTCATTCGTTATTGGATAACCTTAATCTTGTCTGAAGTTTCTCTTATTACTTCTGGTCCAAGCACATATTTCTCATCGGTTTCTAACCAACAAGATGGTGAGTTGCACGGTCTTTCGTACAAAGCTTCAAATGGAGCCATACCAATACTGGATTGATAACTGTTATTATATGCAAACTCTACAAGATGCAAATGGTCATCTTATGATCCACCAAAATCCAATACACAAGCTCTGAAGAGATCTTCTAATATACGGTTCACCCTCTCCGTCTGACTGTCGGTTTGAGGATGGTACACGGTACTGAGATGTAGTTCTGATCCTAATGCCTCTTATAAGCTCTTCCAAAATCCACAAGTAAATAAAGGATCTCGGTCACTCATAATGCCTTTGGGTACTCCATGAAATCTCACTACCCACTTCATATACAATTCCGCAAACTTAGCTGCACTTATATTCGACTTGACGGGTATAAACTTCGCACTCTTGGTCAATCGATCCACAATTACCTAAATACTATCATGGCCCGATCTAGCCCTTGGTAACCCATCAATGAAATCCATTCAGACTCATTCCCATTTCCATTCTGGAATTGCTAATGGTTGCAACAAACCACTAGGCTTCTTTTGCTCAGCTTTAACTAGCTGGCAGTTCTTGCACTTAGATATAAACTTCCCAATGTCTCTTTTCATCCCTTTCCAATAGTAAATCTACTTCATGTCTCGATACATTTTGTTATCATCGGGATGAATAGTCAGTTTTGAGTGATGACATTCTCTAAGCATTTCATCTCTCAATCCATTGACATTGGGTACAACCTGTCTCCCATTCTTTCTAAGCCATCCATCTCGACCAAGCCCATACTTGTTCATCTCCTCGTCGATACCCATCTCTAACTTGGAGATGATTTCTAATAGGTTAGGATCGTCCTTCTGACAGGAACCAATCTGCTCAATCAAAGTGGGTCTGATCGTCAAACTTGCTAACATCTCTGGATCCAATTCGCACTTTGGTCTGAAATCGTACCCTGCAATGTACTCCAGTTGCTTCCATTCAAGAAACATAACCCCTAAACTGGCATGTCTTCTACTCAATGCATTAGATACCACATTTCCCTTTCCTAGTGTATATGCGATATCGAAATCATAGGAAGCCAAGAATTCTAACCATCTTTGCTGTCGGAGATTTAGATCATTCTGAGAGAAGAGATACTTTAACGATTTATGATCGGTAAACAACTCGAATCTTTCTCCCAAGAGATAATATCTCCACATCTTCAATGCGAACACGATCGCTGCCAATTCCAAATCATGGGTAGGATATCTTTTCTCATGCGGTTTCAGTTGCCGACTAGCATAAGCTACAACCCTACCTCCTTGCATCAATACAACACCTAGTCTGGTACCACAGGCATTTGTGTATACCGTCATCTTTTCATTCCCTTTAGAATGACTAACACTAGCGCACATGCCAACTTTTCCTTTAGACTCTTGAATGCATTTTCACACCTCTCGTCCCAAACGAAAGCTTGATTCTTCTTGGTCAACTGAGTTAACGGTGCCGCTATCTTGGAGAAGTGTTGGATAAACTTACGATAATATTCAGCTAATCCCAAGAAACTTCTTACGTCTGTTGCATTCTTGGGCATAGACCAATTTTGTACCATAGCCACCTAGCAGGATCCACGAAAATCTCAGTCTTTGAAACAACATGGCCCAAGAATCTCACTTCTCTCTTCCAGAAGTGACACGTAGAAAATTTTGCCTTCAATTGGTGTTTTCTCAACACCTCCATCACTATCCTCAAACGTTCCTTGTGTTCTTCCTCTGTCCTTGAGTAAACCAAGATATCGTTTATGAACACAAGAACAAACCTATTCAATTGATCCCTGAATACTCTATTCATAAGATCCACTAAATATGCTTGTGCATTGGTCAACCCGAATGGCATGACCAACCACTCATAGAATCCATATGGCATCCGAAAGGCCGTTTTATCTATACTCTCAGCTTCTACCCTAAGCTGAAGAAAAACTGTCGCGAGATCCAACTAGGAGAACACTCTCGCGCCACTCAGTTGATCAAACAAATCATCTATCCACGGTAGAGGATACTTATTCTTCCTCGTCACCTTATTCAACTCGTGGTAGTCGACACACAAGAATCATATTGAATATTTGACAATACATTCCGTACCCTGCTAAAAAACCAATCCTTGTTTACCAACCACACATTGTCTAACCAAATCCAATTCTCTCTCGATACGTTCCTCAAAAAATCCGATTCGTGCTGATTCTTCCCCCAACTAACGAAGAGATCTTGGCGGAATTGCCACATATGAAATTGAGCACAATTTTGCAAAGAAATACCCCACTTGTTTCTCGAGAAGAGATGGGAAATGTGCTCAATATCATTTGATTGAATAGTTGCCTCGGCTCCTTGTTGTTTGAAGAAACCTTCCCCTTCAATTGGTCTTTTTTCACGAAAAGCAGACATGAGATAACAAATCAAGTCTTTCCCGAAAAGGGAACCATCTGCCTTGGTAGCAAACACAACTGGTGCTTCCTACTCGGAGACACTTCTTCTGATAAATCTCTTCTTCAAAAGATCGCTTACTTGCACCCCGAGCTCTCTCTTCTCCCTTAGTGCCATACGACAAAGAGGCATCACTGTAGGTCTGGCATCTTTCACTAAATCCATACGAAACTCAATCTCTCGGTGTGGTGGAAGTCCAGTCACTTCCTCAAAGACTTCCGGATACTGGCCAGCCACGGGTACATCTGACAACTCATCATGTGGGAGGTCAAGGGAATTTAGAAAACTAGCAACTACCCATCACTAGGTAGACCACCAAACACTACCCTCTGCCCATCATCCGCTCTAACTGTCACCAAAAAGCCCTTACAGTCTACCACCACCCCGTACCTTTGAGGCCAATCGACCCCCAAAATAATGCCAAACCCAGTGAAGCCCAAAATAAAGCAATCACAAGCAAACATATATCCGTGACTTGATAAGATCACATTACGACAAATCATACTCAGGCTAATTGAACCACCAATCGGGTTCATCACCGCTAAAGGTCTACCGACTATCTCGGGTTCCAATCCCAACCTATCTACCTGGTCACTAGATATGAAGGAACGGGAAGCCCTAGTATCAAACAATACTCAAACAGAAACATCATAAATAGAAAGCATACCTTGAATGACGACATTCTTTCCTTTCTCTGCCGCAGTTGAGGCATTCGACGAAGAAGGAACAACATTAATAGCTTATGCTTTCACAATCTGCTTCTCTTTAGGGGTTGCAGACATTTATCCTTGTGATGTCCCACTTGGCCGCAGTTGAAGCACTTCCTGTCCGCTAGCTTTGCTCGACATTCTTTAGCATAATGGCCCTTCTTGTCACAGCTAAAGCACTCAACATCTTTCTTACTCTTCTTTTGACCATCCTTGGTCTGATTCTATTTCCTTTTGTTCTGAGAATTATTCTTGCCTCCACCGCTTGCCTGTGGCTTTAGCCCCTCTGCAGATGCAACAACGACTTCAGTCTTGGGCTTAGGATAAAGGATCTCTTATCTCAATGCTTTTCCAACAATCGATTCAAGAGTCTCATCAATATGGTTGATAAGCCTTTCCCCTAAGTATTGATCTAAACCTGTTATGAACTTCTCATTCTTCTTCTCAGGAGTGTCAATAAGGGATAATCCATACTTCGATAAAGTATCGAACTCAGTAATATAATCCAAGACTGCCCTACCATTCCGCTTAAGCTCCAAGAACTTCCTAAACAACTATGATTTCTAAGCAGTTGGGATAAACTTATCACTGAATCGGGTTTTGAACTTCCCAAGTAACTTGATACTCAGGGGTAGCTGCCTTAATAGCATTCCACCATTTCATAGCCCGTCCTTGCAGCTGACAGAATGCTAGCTTCCTCTTCATCACATCATCGATCCCTAAGTCCATGAAGATGCGCTCACAACTATCAAGCTAATCCTGAACTTCTGTAGCCGATTCTATTCCGTGGAACGGCTTCCCACCAAGACTAGTGTAGTCCCTATAGAGCTTGGCGAAATCGGCCCTAGGTGCCTGCACCGCTGCACCACCACCATTTGCAGCATTATGAGTTGCCGTCTAAACATCCCTAAGCATATCTCTCATGAAGTCAGTGAACATCGTCCTCATATCAGGAGCATTCCCATTATTAGCTCCTCTACCAGTATCGTCTCATCGTTCAATCTGTAAGGAGTAAACGATTAACCATCTCTTCAGTGGTGCCAGTTGAGTGCAACTCCATCCTTAAATATACTAATAATGTATATATATCTTTTGAAAACCAAAATATCACAAATACACGCTCTCATATACGTATACTATCTCTCCCTAGTGTCTTCCCTTAGGTTAACTACGCAACCTAGAGCTCTGATACCAAGTGTGATGACCTTCCCGCACCAGCCGACATTTTCAATGAAGGTGCGCTGTGCCAATGCCCGACTAGCACGGGACGGTCGTCAGAGAAAGGGAGAGAAAGAAATTTGAACTAATATGGAACCTGTAGAATGTCTCACAGCGCATGGAATAAAATATAATAATAACATACTTGACATAAAACAGGTGAGATAGTGCATAAGCTGAAAACTAAACCATAATCATCATAGCAACGGAAATTCAAAATATAACTTATTACAACTCGAACATACTGTCTCTAAAGCAAATAAAAAGGTGCACTACCAATGCCCAAAGTAGTGACCAGCAACAACACAGGGAGAATATATATATATATATATATCATACGTGGAAGCCTCCTGCTCGTCTCCGGTGCAGCTACTCGTGCGTACCACCTAACCCGTCTCTAGTCTGCCTGTTTAAGAGCACCCAGAGTGATAAGAAGAGACATAAAACTCTGGGTCAGACAAAAGTCTGATATGAGCAATAAGCAGCAAAACAGAACAATAACAGGTATACATAACCATACCTGAACCTGGACCTACAACCAAAGAGTTAGAACAACATGATGTACAATACCCTAAGGTGACACTAACATATGGTGTAAAGATACAGGGGAGGGGTGTGCATGTCATAGTGATGGCAAACAATCAAACATAGTAACCATCCTCACATCTCTCACTCAATGCGTAAAGCATATGATATCCACCGCTTTGATTACCCAAATCCTTGTTATGATCACTCTGCCCCATGGAGTCAGGGCGACTCCACTGCACTGATTCAAAGCCACTAGTCCTTGCTATGTCCACTCTGCCCCCATGAAGTCATGACGACTTCACTGCACTGGCTCATACCCATGCTATGATCACTCTGCCCCATGGAGTAATAACTACCCCACCGCACTGATCCGTAGCCTAACATTCGTCTCTCGGTGGTGAATCAAAGCTATAGACGTTGATAACTCCCTTTGCACATGTACCGCGGCAAAGTCCAACTCATGAAGTTAACTCGTTGGTTCCCAACTGGATCATGAGTTACAACTTCCCATTTGGACTACCTTTGCATCTCGGGTTTTGGTCTCCTCCGGATTAGTTCAGAAAACAGCTCCATTCGGTTCGATTCTATCCTCCTGAAATAGTATGGTTCGTTATCTTCACTATCGGGTCGGGTCAGCTTCCTCATCCAGGTCAGTTCGTGAGCTCCAGTCCGAGTCGTGGAGATGAGCTCAGTTCGTTTAATCCTTCTTCTAGTGGTTTGGTTTGAGATATATGCTCCAGGTTGGGTCATGATCTCCAGCTCCTGGCATCGGCTCGTGGATGCTGTGCGGTTCGGGTTCGAAGTAGCAGATCAGCTCGTGATGGGGTGTCGGGTTGAGTTTCCATCACTGGTTCGTGATACGTGCTTCGCGAGTGGGGGAGGGCGATCTGATCCAGTTTCTGCACAATATTCTGCAACTTTTCCAGTGACTGTTTTACGCTACACAATGGCGTTATCGACCATTCTAACTTTGCTAAACAATCGTAAAACATTCCAAACAGTCATAGCAACATGTATAACCAACCACAAACACTAAAACAACAAATTTAACATGCTAATAAGGATCAAACATACCCAAAACCCATGTTTTCCCCTTAATCTCCTTAATCATGATTTAACCATATGATTAGTAAAACATGTCCAAATTAACCCAAATTTTTATTAGAGCCCTAAAATAATATTTTAGAATTTTACAAAATTTTCCAGATTTTTCTGAGACATAATTTCGTTAATTATCACTAATCACCCCTAATTAACCGTACTTAGTGAAAAACACTGCAAACCACTCACCTTAGCCACAAATAAAACTTAGATCTGAAAGTATCTCTGATTTGGGTTAAATCTCTATGTGTTCCAGCGGCTCTATTACAAACTCCATGCTAATTTGCCTTGGTTTGATGTAGATTAGGCTAAAACTTTATTAAACGGTGATTAGAAGGTGATTTGGGTGTTGGAGGCCATTGTTAGGGTTGGAGGGAGGTAAGTGGCGACAGGAAAATAGCAAAGAAAAGGTTTCTCTAACCCTAATCAGCCCTTATATAGCTCTAATCCCGAAATTCCCCAATGGGCCTAGCTGCTAATCACCCGGTTAAGCCCAATTAAGCTGTTTTTCACCTTCTAAACCTTAATTCAGCCATATCTCCCAAACAGTAAGTCCGTTTGGCAAGTTTGACCACTCTATTGAAAGGTAAACCATCATCCGAATCAAATGGAAGTGGTTTTGGGTCAAAACTCCTTACCAATCAAAAGTTATAGGCGAAACAAAGTTCGCTAGGGGCAAAATGGTCATTTAAAATTTGGCAAAAATCGTGAACATGGGAAATGACCCCAATAGTCGTTCCCCAAAGATATACGACCATACGACTTCATATGATAATGAAATAAATATTCTATGATCCTCCGATGCGTAGAATGCAGGTTGTTACAACTATGTTATTAAAAGTGAAGTGTAAATGGTGGAGTTAGAAATATGTACTATTTCATTTGTTGAAATAAAATATTTCTTTGAATAAAAATACTATTTGAATATTTAATTCCGTGTAGTAGCATTTAATTCTCCTTTTTGTTAAATTATATATATTTTTTAAAAATTAATATAAATATATATAGAAATATTTTTGGAATGTTGCTACAACACCTAAGGATGTTGCTATTGACCTAAATATGGGTCTAGTCTATTGTAAAAATATTTGTTATGTTACCGTAGATAGTCAAAATATTGCATTTGAGGTCTGCAACAATGGTCAAAATTGCATCACCCGAAAAATATTGCCAAATACCTATGCCAACATTTTCCGGGCTTGTGCCAATAATTTTTTCTTTTGAATTAAGCCGTTTATGGCATAGTGAGTGATGATGGTTTCGTGCGATGACATGGCGTAATGATTTTGATTTTCGTACGTCGTTCGACGTAGGATCTAAGCAGCATACGCTTCCGTGGCATGACGGTAGAGACCGTACGAGGAGGGTACTATAGGGAGTACCTTGAGATGTTAGGTATAGCTACATATAATTTGTATGAGGTTAATCTACTGAAAAGTTGATGGGTACGACGTGAGTGTAGAGCCTTGAGTATTATTAACCCAGATAACCTAATAAATAATAAAACATAACTGAACGGTATATGTAGGGTTATTTCAGAATGTATAATTTATTCAGTCACCAGAACCTTGTGTTCTGACCCCCTCCTCATAATATACTCGCTTGTTATGTTTATGGCAGAGATTTGATAGCTTTGGATACTGGTTAGCTAGTATTATTACTTCTGTAAGGCTATATTCAATTATATTATATTTTATCAATTCTGCTGTGAGATGTTTACTGAGATCTGATATTTTTTTTATCTCTTTCTTTTCTATTGGATACTAGACAAACCGACTTAAGCTTCGATAAACTGAGATTTTTAAAGAAAAATTTCGTTATGTCAAAATTCGGGTTGTTACACTTACCCAGAAAATTGGGCCTTCTACATCATCATCGTCCTCCATATCTTTCTAGTTATATATATATATATATATATATATATATATATATATATATATATATATGTATGTATGTATGTGTGTGTGTGTGTATTTGTATTAGTTTATGTTCTAAGTTATGCAATATTTGAATTACTTGTAATTATTGTTTAATTATTAGTAGAAGTACCTACGCAAATTAAAAAAAAACTTAAATATATGAAAAATACTTTAAAAAAAAATTAAAGTTGCAGGGTATATGTCGACATACCCATGCAATTTATGTCGTCATATAACAGTTTCTAGAATTCTAAATTTTTGAAATTTGAATGGTTGCATTGTGTCTATTTGTTTCAAACGATTGTTTATTCTTATATATACCTATTAGACCCAAAAAATGAGACTAACAAATTTTCATCTTCTTCTTATACATCTTCAAACTCAAATCAAAATAACAGCTACCGCTATGCACAACTTGTCTGAGAGCCTTGAGAAAACTCTTGAATCCTCCAGAACTATTCTCACTTTTATTCTATGGAATCAAAGGCACTTAGAATTGAGTCAAATGCAGATGATCAAAGAATAATAAAGACTTTTTGATGCAATTTAATGGATGATCTATTCCTTGTCCAAGATGAGCCAACAAACATGCATCATAAGCAAAGATAATGAAAACTTAAAAGAAGTAAAGACAGATATAATCTTTGGAGAAGATGGTTGGATTGATGTTTCATATATTGTTTAGTTAATAGGTTTGTTAATGAGTATATATTTTAATTCAAATATGGATTGATAGGAATTGAGTGATCGTATCGTCCAATTTGGTTGGATTCAATTGTTACAATTTGTATAATTTGATTGGTTCGAATAGTTTGATTAATTTGTAATAATCTGAATGATTTATAATAATTTGAATGGTTTGCTCCTATAACGTATTTGAATTTTGTATGCATAACTATCTCTCGCGTTATTACGACAATATGTTGTTCAAGAGGAGTCAATATCAGAGCTAGTATCTGAGTTAGTACTAGAGACAACCTTTGATTTTATATTTGAGTCAATAATAGAATTGAGATTAAAGTCATTATCTTTGTTGGTGATAAAGTGGGAGAAATATAAAATAGGACAAATAGGCATAGAATAAGTGGAAGTTTTATGATTCAGAGAAGTCATGTTATATTTTATAAAATAGTTTTGTCATCACTAAAAAGGAGAGATGGTTAGTACCATGGTTAATGGTTTTAATGACAACAATCCAAGGAATAATATAAATTATAAATTATAAATACTAATGTTACTGATATATGTTTAGATATATATCATATATATAATGCAGGATATAGATTGGTACTGATGATGAAGACTATACAATATCAAGTGTAAATTCAAGATAATGATGTTGAAAGGTTTTAAGAGTTAGAGAATTAAGACCCACAAGTATTGAAGAGTTAAAAATTTCAGGACATTCCAAATGAATATAGAGTCTTAGAATAAATGTTTAAATTTTGATAGCACTTGATCTAATTTTCAAAATGGTTTCTAAAAATGATTTTCAAATATGCTTATGTCCATAAAAGATAAGTTTTTAAAACATCCTTTTTAATTTCAAAACATTTTATATTGTTTATACTTTGGTTATATAAATTTTTTAGTTGATTACAACTTTAGCAATTTTTCTTGTACTATTTTTAAACTTTTTATAAATATTATATTCATGCTTTAACTAAATATTTCCAAAATTATTTGTAAAGTTGTATAAAGTTTCATAATGATTGAAATATGTATAACTTACAAGTTGGAAAACAATGGCTGAGTCACGTACAAAGTCGCTTTCTTGAAGATCATTTGGCAATCTGCTGAATAGTGCAAAGCAATTTGTACCTTTCGCCGCTGCCTCTAGGATAAAACAACCACTTTTTCAATATCAATTTGCTTGCACAAACGAATTGAGCCTGATTTTCACTCAAATTAAAAAAAGTTGTACTGCTCTTTTCTTTTTGTAATGAAAATTTTTCAATGAAGATAAGGAGGATTTTGAAGAGAGTGGAAGATGAAATATTGTTCCATATATTGCTTTGTCTATTACATTTGTTATATAGACAAAATGCAAAAATGTAACGTTCACTATGTTAGTGGGCGGAAAGTTGGATCACAGTTAGTACCATAATGAATAATAGAAATGATAAAAAAACTGCAATTTATCACGTGTAAGTTGTATTCAAAAGAGATGAATGTTAATAAGTTTTAATTTATTATCATTCATAACAATATTTTAATACCATTTTTTTTGTAACAGCTCGATAAAAAGTCACATAAATATATGACCATTGTGCTAGTGTAACTGTTCAATCACAATAGTGGCTTATATATATACATATATATATATATTACCGTTATAACTTACAACAGCTCAATTGCAATAATGGCTCAATAATAAATTATTTGTAACTGTACTTTTTTAATAAATTCACTACATATACCAAATGTTTCCAAAAATCCCCCACTTGAATTTAAAAAAAAAAGATGAGCAGTTCATAAAGACATAAGACTGTGCATGAACAAAGATGTCTTCCAACTTAAACTTTAGCATTGTGGATAAGATTCAGTTTTCTACAGGTGTGATACGTGGTTTTGAACTCTATTCCTAACATCAGACCAGAGTACTCTTGAAGGTAAGCACTCCAATCCAAATATAGTATAGATCTCATTAAAAATTTCTATTAACTCATCCACTAATCACTTCAGGAATACATGCCTCTTTGTATATAAGAATAACAACCATTATCACTACACAACTTGTTTTTACCCATTATTGAACCTAGTTCTTGGGATCTCTAGTCATTAGGTCGGTTTACCATTGTGTGTGATTTAATAATCTAAGGGCAATAGTCGTATTCTTTTAGAAGAATTGAGGACTTTCTCTCTAGACAGTCCTTTCATCAAAGAATCTACCAAATTTTCATCATTGCGTATGTGATCCACTCTAACAGTACCTGAAGAGAGTAGATCTCTAAAAGTACTATTCTTATGACGTATTTGTCATCTCTTACGATTATAATAACGGTTCGGTACTTTTGGGATAGTCGTGGTACTATCGCTATGGATCAACACAGCTGGTATCAGTTTTTCCTATAAGGGAATCTTAGTTAGCAGATTTCTCAAGTACCTTATTTCTTCACTAATTGTGGCTAGTTCTATCATTTCAGACTCCATAGTAGATTGAGCCAAAATAGTCTGTGTCATGGATTTCCAAGAAATAGCTCCTCCAACAATGCTAAATATATAGTCACTGGTCGCTTTTGAATCATCAGATAAAGTATTCCAATCTGCATCAGAAAAACCTTCAAGAACAACTGGAAACTTTTCATAGTAATCCAAGGTTCATGATTCGTTTAAGGTATCTCATGACCCTCTTGGTAGCATGCCCATGCTCTATAATAGGTCTACTGGTAAACCTGCATAATAATCCCATGACATAGGCAATCTCGGGTCTAGTACAATCAGTGGCATACCGAAGGCTGCCAATGATGCTCGCTTATTCAAACTATGTTACACCTTCACTATTATTTTTAAATAGCTTTATACTGGGATCATATGGTGTACATAAAGGTTTGCAGTCAAAGTAATTGTATTTCTTGAGAATCTTCTCAACATAATGAGATTGATCCAAAGAAAGTCCCTTTTCGGACCTACTAATCTTAATACCAATGATTACACTCACTTAATCTAGATCTTTCATGTCAAAATTGACACTTAACAAAGATCTAACAGTGTTTATGGCATGAATGTTTGACCCAAAAATAAGTTGGTCATCCACTATAAACATAGAATAGTACAAATGTCATTCTCAGATTTATAATAAATGCATTTGTCACTTTCATTAATTTTAAAACCATGCGAGGTTACCAAGTTATCAAAATTTTCATGTCATTTCTTAGGGGCTTGTTTTAAACCATATAATGATTTATATAATGTGCAAACTTTATGTTCTCGACCAGGAACTACAAATCCTTCATGTTGGTCCATATAGATTTCCTCTTCTAGTTCACCATTTAAAAAAGCAGTTTTAACGTCCATTTGATATATTATTAAATTATGAATATATGCAAGTGAAATTAATACTCAAATGGATGTAATTCTAGTTACATGTGAAAAAGTGTCAAAAAAGTTTACATTTTCTTTCTGTTTAAAACCTTTAGCTGTTAAACGTGCTTTATATTTATCAACTATGCTATCAGGTTTTAATTTTCTTTTAAGTACCTATTTACAACCTATAGGTTTACAACTAGGTGGTAAATCTGCTAAGTGCCAATTCTTATTAGATTCCAAAGAATATGTCTCATCATTTATAGCCTCTAGCCAAAAATCATCATCTAAAGAAGATAAGGCCTCTTGGAGGTTTAGGGGAACTTACTCCAAAGTAAAAGCATAAAAATATGAACCTGAATATTTTTCAGTTCTAGCTCTTTTACTTCTTCTAGATTCGTTTCAGAATATTCATTAAGTTCTGTTCTAATAGGCATATGATTACATGGTGTGCCCCCACTGTTCCTCAATTTAATGGAAATTTCAATTCATAAAAATCAACATCATTTGATTCAATTATGTTATGTGCATTTAAGTCATAAAATCTGTATGCTTTGTTATTAATAACACATAGCCAATAAATACACATTCATATGCTCTACTTGCCAATTTTATTCTTTTAGGGTTTGGAATACGAACATATGCCAAACATCCTCAAGTTCTAAAATTGGACACATCGAGTTTGTAATTCTTCAATATTTCAAGGGTTGAATTTTTCTTTTTTATTTAGGAATTCTATTTAAAACATATACATGATTAATAATATATTCCCCCACTAATATTTTGCTACACCCGAATTCAATATTTCAAGATGCAATTCTCTCTTGTATTATGCCATTTAGTTTATAGAAATCCAGAATTGAAATTGATTCCTACTCAGTACCTCTGTCACTACGAAGTCTCTTGTTTTCTTATTGGATTGATTTTCAATTTCAGTTTGAATGTTTTAAACATGTCAAATGCATCACTTTTATTTTTCATAAGATATACATAAATGAAATCTGAAAAGTCATCAATAAAAGTGATAAAATAACAGTGTCCATGTCTAGTCATTGTGCCATAAGCTCACATATGTTGGAATGAAATAAATCTAGGGGTTCATATATTCTATCAACGGATTTATATGTTTTTTTGTAATTTTATCTTTATTACGGATTCGCATTTATCAAAATCAATTTTTGACATTCTTGGAATCAAATCTAAGGTGCTTATGTTATGAATTATAAGTTTAATAACATGACATGATCTAGAGTGCCAAATATTAAAGTCACACAACATGTAAGCAGAACTGGTCAGTTTATTAGATTCAACATTAAGTTTAAACATTCCTTCGCAAGCATAATCCTTTCCCACAAACGTACCTTTATAAGTTGAAGTGTACAAAATAACCGCTATGACTAGATTAAAGCCAGCCTTATTAAGAAGGAAGTCAGAAACCATATTCTTTCTCATCTCTGGAGTATGAAACACATCTTTCAAGATAACTATCTTTCCAAAGGTAAAATTAATTTCCATATTACTAACCCCCAACAACTTTAGTGGTGTCAGTATTTCCCAACAACACTTTCTGATTTTCAACAGCCATGTATGTAGTTAACATAACACAATCATTGCAAACAAAGCGAGAAGCACTACTATCTACCTACCAACACTCTGATCCACCAATAAGGTGAATCACAGTAATCATAGCCGTAAGAGGCTCCTTATTAAGGTTCGCCTACGGTGCAGGGCCTGTCCTGTTTCGACACTTGCGTGCCATATGACCTAGTTTTCCACAGTTGTAACATAAAAACAACTGTCCAGAATAACTCTATTGGGTTGGTCGTTGCTGGGTTTGGTTTGGCTTGTTACTGGGTCTGGTTTGGCTTTCATAGTGTCAGTCTCAGCTTAGGATCTTAATCTTGACGTCGTTCTTCATACGTATCGATACCAAGTTCTTCGGTATGGATAGCTTCCGAAAGTGCTTTTAGTCTTTGACAACTAGCTCTAGTTTCGGCTATGAGCCTTCATAACATTATTCTTGCGCTTTCGTGTCTTATGACCTCAAAATCTTCATCTCTTTCAGTATCGACACTAAGTAAATTAGTGCAAATAACTTCATTTCTTCTAAACTTTGGCTCACTATTGATGACTCTCTCGAGTTGGTTATGACCTTGCAACAACATGCTTTCAGTGCACCTCCTGATGGCTTTCGAAGCTATGTCTCGATGTGCGTATCGGTATAAAGCAAATTGGTAACGATAACTTCTTGCTCCATCCTGTTTGTGTTTCAGACTATATACTTTCCTCTCTTGGTTTCGAGTCCCAGACCATATGCTTTTGGCTTTCGCCTCTTTTTGTTTGCTTCTGGTTTCACATGCTATACTTCCGGAACTAAGCAATGTTGGTTGCATTCAGTGTCGGCACTGCTTTGCCATTATCCTCTTTTGTGTCAGTTTTGAGCCCCTTTCTCTCGTGTTGGCACCGATATCCCATTAATCAAAACTTTCTCTTTTTTTCTTTCGGCCTTAGCTATCGTAGTAGCTTGATGTCATTTTCATGCTTTCGCATCCTTCTCCCTGAGTTAGTTGTGGTTTGATACCCCTTCACTGGTAGCTGGTTTCAAGGTTGAATTTGCTAGTAACATTTACCCCCTTATGAAGGGGTATTTTCGACTTTTCAATTCAAACCTCAGCTTTTGTACAGTTCTTCGTTCTCCCGCATCTTGGTTTTCTTCAATCTGGCTCACTTATTTGATCATGTTTGTACGACCGAGATTTAAGGAACACTCTGGCATAAATATTCCTCCTTCATCCTCTTTGTCTCTTCACCTGCAAATTACATTGCTCAAACAATATCATCTTTCTGCGAGATTTCTACAAGTCCTTTCATAAATTCAACTCCGATTTTCTGTAAGTATTTTACTCTGATTTAAAATTTGTATTCAAAAAACGTTCTGCTGATTTTGATTGGGAAATCAATGAATTTTTTTCATGTTTTGAGTGATGAGTATAGCTTAAGTGATGATTACTAGCAAATAATACTGGTTATCCATTTTCCTAACACACTTTTAGGATCTTAAAATGCAAAACTGACATAAAAAGTTATTTTCTATTGTAAAGAAGGATGTTGAGTTTCCGGTACAGGTAAATTCATTACTGGACTACTGTCAACTCGTTTTATTTCCGAATTTGCCAACACCTATATTCCGCTTATTCTGCTTTCGATCATTGGGTTATTGAACTAATGTGGAAAGGTTATCGAATGTTTTTCTTCCATTTTGTTTCAGGTGTTGGAAAAATCAAGAATTTTGTGTTTATGGTAATTTTATTTGACTTCACCCGTACCAGGTCTTAAGGCCAATTAGGCCTTTGGTGATGATACCCCTTCATCGACATCCTGATTTTCCCAACGCATGCCTTTCGCCCTTTTGGTCTCAGAGTTGGGGCAATTAACTTGATTATCACCAATAGACCCTATGGTTTCTAAATATATACCTATGGTTTCTAAATATAATTGAAGTATTCTCATATGAATGGACCTTGTTAAAATTAGTACTTATGATTAATGTGATATTTAATTAGTCTAAGGTTGACTATCAACTTATTAATGGCACGTGAAAACTCATGCAAACGAATGCGGTACTAATATATGTCATGGAATGATATCACATGGAAGCATTATGTATGATAAAAAGAGCTTAGGTAAGTATCTAATTTCGGTGCTTTTGGAACTTCCCAAATGAAGAAAGCGTTTTGTAATGACCCGGGGAATTCGCGACCTTGGTTATCGACATAAACTCAATATCGACTATCCAAGCATCGGAAATACCGGATAGTAAATAGAAAGATGTTAGAGGGTGAGAATAGATGTTAAAAGTGGGAATTAGGGAAACAGGTTGCGCCATTGCATTCATCTCGGAATTCTTCTTGAGATAGAGTCCGAGTTAGCGTGAATCGTACTCCGTATGAAGAAGTTATGGAGTTCAAAAGATTTATAGTTTAATCAGAAAATTAAATATAAATAATAGTTAATTCAGAAAGTAGTTCGAATTTCGAAATTCCGAGAATCAGCTGGGCGGGAAAATTCTTGCCCATAGGGGTCGACTCCCCCCGTGGGGGTCGACATAGGTGTCGACCCCCCAAGAGGGGTGTCGACCCCCTTGTAAGGGACGACCCCCTCAGCCAGATCCGAACAATGACGATTTCTGACTTGTTGCTGAGTCACTAGGGCATAAATGGCGGTTTCTGGATAGCTCTAATTGGTCTGGATTGTTCCGATTTCTCCTAGGTTGATATAATGGCTTACATTAATTTAAACTTCTATATAAATAACCCCAACCCTCAACCCTAAACCACACAATTTCATTTCAAGGAGCCGTCATGTTGTCCATGGCCAAACTAGTGTAGCCTCCAGTCTTCCCTAAAACTAGAAAACAAGTTAGAAGCTACGAATCAAATCTAAATTAGAGAATCGATAGTCTACATCAAAGGATAACTTTCCAGTTTCGGAAAACAGATCCCAGAAAACAGATCCCAGAAAACAAGATTTGTCCTTTATTTTGTAAGTTCAAGTTACTTTTAGATGTGAATTCTCAATTGAAATTCTTGGCATGTAATAATATGAATCCAAGTTACACTTGATTATGAGATAATCCTTTAAGATTTATCCTATCTATTTTATCAGATCTGTGCCTACGATGTTATTCAAATCTATTTTATCAGATTTGTGCCTGCGATGTTATTCAAATCTAATCTATCAGATTTATGCCTGCAATGTAATTTTATTCAGATCTATACTTCTTTTATGTTCCTGATACTGCTATTATCAAATCTAGCGTCGTACAACTATTTTATGTCTAATCTTTTATGTTTCCTCTTCTTCCCCTTTTATTATTGATCTAGGTTGTCTCGAACCTATACAAAATCTTGTTATATATATGATTGGAATACGGGGGAATTGGGCCTAATCTATTTTTTTGTACTAGTGGGCATAACTTGTAATTGAGGTTCGGGCATAACTTGTAATTGAGATTTGGGCATAACTTGTAACTGAGATTTGGGTATAACTTGTAATTGATATTGGGCATTATTATCGTTATAACTGCAAGATGGGTTAACTTGCATATAAATCAAGTTTTGGGCATGATTGTTATTGTTCCGAATTTGGGGTAACTTGAAACATTAAACCTAGATTGGGGGAAAAATGTAAATTGGAATATTAAATCTAGATTGGGCCTAACTATTGGCTGGGTCGCCAAGTATAATGAATATTGTAATTTTGGGGCATGATTATTATTGCAAATTCGGGAAGATTGGGTGTAATCTATGTTGAGTAATAACTTGAATTTGAATTTATGGGGCATAACTTGTAATTAGCCTTATTGAGGTATAACTTGAGAATTAGAACATGACTAGTTTTGTGAATTTGGAATAATTAGCATATAAAATCTAGACTTGGACATGTATGGTAAATATGTTAAAAAGATAAACATGCCTAACCCGAGGTTAGATTGAGTTGTGGTGTAAAAATGCCCGGAACCACCAGGCACATCCAGTAACCGCAACAACACAGATCTAATGTGAGAGGTTAGCGCATTTAGCCCAAAAGCCCGAGGTTAGAATGAGTTTGCGGTAGAAGTCTGCCCGGAACCGCCCGGCACATCCAGCAACCGCAAACAACAGTTCTAATGTGAGAGCTTATGACGTTATTGAATGAATTAATGCTAATAAGCAAGACATGCAAATAACCGAATGGTAGGGTTAAGTTAATTTAGGCAACACTTAACCAATACAGCATGTTAATTAAATAGGTGAGTAGGGTTAAGTTAATAAGAAACACTTAACCAATATGACATGATAAATGGGTAGGGTTAAGTTAAAACAAGAGAGCAACACTTAACCAATATAACAGGATGCGTGGTAGGGTTAAGTTAAAATAAGAGAGCAACACTTAACCAATATAACAGAATGCGTGGAAGGGTTAAGTTAAAACAAGAAAGCAACACTTAACCAATATAACATGATGAATGGGGAGGGTTAAGTTAACACAACAAGGCAACACTTAACCAATGTAACACAACAAGTGGGTGGGTTAAGTTAACTTGAATTGATTGATGACACTGAACCAATACAGCATGATGAACGCGTGGGGTTAAGTTAATAAGAAACACTTAACCAATGTAACTTGATGAACGAATGAGGGTAAGTTAATGGGAAATGCTTAATCAATATAACATGATGAATGAACGGGGTTAAGTTAATAGGGAACACTTAACTAATCCAACATGACGAGTGAGAAGGGTTAATAAGAAACACTTAACCAACATGACATGATAAGTGGGTGGGTTAAGTTAACATGAATGGACAACACTTAACCAATATGGCATAACGTGTGGGAGGGTTAAGTACATATTGGATTGGTGGGTAATATTTGTATAAATAGGCCCACAAACTTAACCATTAAATAAAAATGCTTGAGTCAGTGGGAGGGTTAAGTACATATCGGGTTGGTGGGTAATATTAGTATATATAGGCCCACAAACTTAACCGCTAAATAAACATGTTTGAATCAATGGAAGGGTTAAGTACATCTCGTGTAGGTGGGTAATATTTGTATATATAGGCCCACAAACTTAACCAGTAGGAAACCCTAGTAACGGAGACCCATTTCAGCAGTAACTCACATACATGTATCATGGTACCCTGAACTAGGTAGGGTGGGGCACGATTACTGGGCTGATTATAAACGGTCAAAATAGTGGTAGGTGGTACGTCTGTGTAGGTTCCGATAGATTACGGGCATGCACGTACTCCGGAGAGGAAAAAGTAGGCACTAGGTACCAGTAGTTATACACTGTGCATCTTGAATTGTGTCGGGTTGATATCATAAGGATTGATACACCTTATGGTGGGACCAGCACAGGGCATCTACACGCAAGAGAGGGCCGATTGACAAAGACACATGGAACATTAATACAAGTTGGGAGCCGATTGATAGGGTAGCAAGGGTACATCTAATATCTTCATGGCAATTAGGCTGATTGAGGTAAGATCCTCATACTAGATGTACACTTGAAGGCTACCACAGTTGCGGGAATTCGGATCACGTTATCATATTATCATTTTACATAGATTTCTAGATGGGACACTAGTTAGGGGTGCAGAGATATAGAAATCAGAATAACAAGGTAGTAGCGAAGCAGAGAAAGAGTAGAAGTGCATTCAGTTTATCTTTCCTTATCATATCTATACTAATCGTATGTTATCTTATTATCCTTGATCTCACGGTATTGTCTTATATTCAATTTATTCATGTCATGATGCTTTTGCCTATTTACATGTGAAAGTCACTGGACTTACCAGACTGATGTCTGACCTAGTTTGTTTCACCTCTTTTCTTCCGTTTCCCCCGCTAGGTTCACAGCGAGGAAATGTTACCACTTAGCTCAGTTTTCTTTCCAAGCTCGAAGATAGTTGATGTATTGCTTTGGAATCTCTCTTCCATTACTACGGCTGGTTCATGCTTTATTAGGGAATATCATAGTTATTTTTATGCTTCATTTATACTTGGAAGTTTCTGAATTAAGACAGAGGTTCTACGTATTACTTTTAAGTATGATTGAGATAAATGTTGTAAAAGTTTGACTAAACCACATTGTTTATAAAATGACTTTATTTTCCGTTGCTTTATTTATCTGTCTTGTAATTTGTCTGCATCTTTTACCTAAAACGCTCCACCGAAGTTAAGGCATTCCCTTTGTGAGTGACCTTAACGGAGGTGGGGGTGTTACACGTGGTATCAGAGTTGAAGGTTACCAGATTAGATAAAAGATTTGAAAAATTATTTTCAAAACGGTTTTAAAAGAAGCATTTTCAAAAGAAATGTTTGTTTTAAAGGCATATTCCCCAAAGCCATATGCACTATCTTTTGATCCTCTGTTTGAATCCTTATTTCCTTCTTTCCTGAGTCTCCAGGGCTCCTGGCTTTCTGGGAGGTAACATCATCACGGCATGGTTCTGTAGGCTTGATGAGACTACGACACCTGTCAAAGGGCAAAGAAGTGCCCAACATCCATCCATAGTCGCGGTAGTTTCACCTGCGGCTAATTCTCTTCCAAGCTTTGTAGGGTTTTCTGTGCGATGGAGGCAGCTTTCAAGAGACTTATCAACAAGTTACACAAGGATGGAAAAGATGAGAATGAGGGAGTTTGGCTAAGGAGCACAACCCAAGGATGGGAATCTCATAGATATTGACTTGGTTCACAGAGGAGGTAAAAAGAAAGAGGTGTAAGTGGAAGAATCAGAGGACAAGAAGGGAAGAAAGAATAGGAAAACCTAAGACAAGAGGAAGTGTCTTTATAACGGGTCATATAATTAAGGACAAGGGCAAGAATTAAGGACAGGATTTTCAGGAGGGCAAGTGCATGAGAGTAAATGAGAGAGAAACAGTAAAGTTTCTATTGAAAAAGTCTAGTTTTTCTTTTAGATCATCCTGTTAGTACTCTTTTTGATTTTAACGCTTCACATTCGCTTATATCTGCTTCCATAGTTGAGTCTCTGCACCTTAGTACTTGTATAATAGAAGATCCCATTATTGTCTCAAATTCGGTTGGTAGTTCAGCTCGTTTATCTTTGATTTGTAAGGATTTGAGAATATCTATGTTAAGTATTGAGTTTAAGTGTAATGCTTATGTTTTTGGTTTCATGGGCTATGGGTTAATTCTAGGCATGGATTGGTTTGCTAGTAATTGTGAAAGAAGGGTAGTTAGACTTTTGACTTGCTTCGGGAATGCCCTCGAGATTTCATGCGATCTTAAGGGATCAGTTAGGCTTAGCTACCTAGAATCACTTGATGCATCTATCGACGATTTGCGATCCGTTAGAGTAGTCCATGAGTATGCAGACGTTTTTGATCAGGTTAGGGGTTTATCCCCTAAAACACGAGATAGACTTCCGCATATATCTAGTTGACAATGCAAAGCCAGTTGCATTACCTGTATGACACATGACTCCAAGGGAAATGAAGGGCTCAGTAAACAAATAAAAGAGTTACTTGAGAAAGGGTTCATAAGGCGAAGTACTTCTAAATGGGGTGCTCCAGTTGTTTTCGGTACAAAGGCAGATGGTTCACTTCGCTTGTGCATAGATGATATTTTGGTTTTCTCTAAGAATGAGGAAGAACATGCTTTGCATCTAAGGGAAGTCTCGGATACGCTCTAAGCGCATCAATTTAAGGCGAAGTTCTCCAAAAATGTCATTTTTGGAGGGAAGAATTAAGGTTTCTAGGACATGTGGCGCCCAAAGAAGGGATAACAGTAGATACCTCAAAAGTAATTGCGGTGCAAGACTGGAAGGTCCCAAGGAATGCAACAGAAGTAAGAAGCTTTCTTGGACTAGTAGGCTAATATAGGAAGTTAATTAAGAACTTTATGAAGGTATTGGCCCCACTTACTAGATTAACGAAGAAGAATCTAATCATCTTAGTATATACACTTGGTAACATGGTTAGCATCTGTTTATTTCCAAGAGATAGTTCTGGGAATGTTAGCATGACATAACAGAAGTTGTAGTGCCGAGTATACTAGAAGGGGAAGAAGTGGAATGAGAGGCGACAGTGAAATGAGTCCCAACTTATATTTGGGAAACAGAAATTAAGAAACTATGCAATCGTGAAAATAAGACAGTCAGAGCACAATGGAGGGAAGCTCAAGAAGATACGACTTCTAAGAATGAAGACTAGATACGCGCACCATACCCTTTTTGAAGGTATATCCTTGATCTCTCTTTTTTGTAAAGTTTATTTGCATGCTAGTCTTTATCTTTTAAGTATATCCTCTCGATCCTATCCTAAATCCTTAGGTAGAAGCCAATTGATGTAAACATGTGTTTGAAACATGTAATGTTTGGTGGATGCAAGTGGATGTAAGTGTTTGCTAGTGGTTGCTCATGGATGCATATACACACACATTTGGTACTAGATCGGCTCAGTCACTTTCATATTGCATATGCATATATGTATATGGATTGAAACTTGATGTGTTGTCATATGGATGTTGCACTTGTATGAATGATTGTGCACTCATGTAGAAGTTATAAAGTACGATTAGGAATAATCGCATACATAATGGACTCATGGAACTATCATGATTTGCATTAAGGAAGTCAACTGAATCAGTAGACTGCCTGATTTTGCATTAGATAAGGACATGTACACACACTATGCATACAGTCATGAAAGCATTTGAGATCTTTTTAAGGATAGTGGATGCATGTGTTTGATGGTTGAGTAGACGGAAAATTGGATGGTAGGATATACATTCTTCTTAACTGGAAGATTTCGGGGATGAAATCCTTTAAGGAGGGGAGAATGTAACACCCTGTATTTTCTGTGAATATTAAAGAATACTTAATTTTAAAAGTGGGAGTTAAGGGAAACGGGTTGCGCCATTGCGTTCGTATTGGAATTCTTCTTGAGATATAGTCCGAGTTTGCGTGAATCGGACTCCGTATGAAGAAGTTATGGAGTTCAGAAGATTTCTAGTTTAATCAGAAAATTAAATATAAATAATAATTAATTCAGAAAGTAGTTCGAATTTCAAAATTCCGAGAATCAGCTGGGCGGGAAAATTCCCGCCCATAAGGGTCGACTCCCCCGAGGGGGTCAACATAGATGTCGACCCCCCAAGAGGGGTGTCGACTGGGGTGTTGACCCCGCTGTAGGGGTCAACCCCCTCAGCCAGATCCGAACAGTGGCAATTTCTGACTTATTGCTGAGTCACTAGGGAATAGATGGCGGTTTCTGGATAGCTCTAATTGGTCTGGATGGTTCTGATTTCTCCTAGGTTGATCTAACGGCTTACATTAATTTAAACTTCTATATAAACAACCCCAACCCTCAACCCTAAACCACACAATTTCATTTCAAGGAGCCATCATGCTGTCTTGGGCCAAACTAGTGTAGCCTCCGGTCTTCCATAAAACTAGAAAACAAGTTAGAGCTACGAATCAAATCTAAATTAGAGAATCGATAGTCTACATCAAAGAATTACTTTTCAGTTTCAGAAAACAGATCCTAGAAAACAAGATTTGTCCTTTGTTTTGTAAGTTCAAGTTACTTTCAGATGTGAATTCTTAATTGAAATTCTTGGCATGTAATAATATGAATCCAAGCTATAACTGATTATGAGATAATCCTTTCAGATTTATCCTATCTATTTTATCAGATCTGTGCCTGCGGTGTTATTCAAATCTATTTTATCAAATTTGTGCCTGCGATGTTATTCAAATCTAATCTATCAGATTTATGCCTACGATGTAATTTTATTCAGATCTATACTTCTTTTATGTTCTTGATACTGCTGTTATCAAATCTAGCGTCGTACATCTATTTTATGTCTAATCTTTTATGTTTCCTCTTCTTCCCCTTATATTATTGATCTAGGTTGTCTCAAACCTAGACGAAATCTAGTTATATATACGATTGGAATACGGGTGAATTGGGCCTAATCTATTTTTTTGTACTATTGGGCGTAACTTGTAATTGAGGTTTGGGCATAACTTGTAATTGAGATTTAGGCATAACTTGTAACTGAGATTTGGGTCTAACTTGTAATTGATATTGGGCATCATTATCGTTATAACTGCAAGATGTGTTAATTTGCACATAAATCCAGTTTTGGGCATGATTGTTATTGTTCTGAGGAGTAACTTGAAACATTAAACCTAGATTGGGAAAAAAAATGTAAATTGGAATATTAAATCTAGATTGTGCCTAACTATTGGCTGGGACGCCAAGTATAATGAATATTGTAATTTTGGGGCATAATTATTATTGCAAATTTGGGAAGATTGGGTGTAATCTATGTTGAGTAGTAACTTGAATTTGAATTTGAATTTGACGGGCATAACTTGTAATTAGCTTTGTTGAGGTATAACTTGAGAATTGGAACATGACTAGTTTTGTGAATTTTGGATATTTAGCATATAAAATCTAGACTTGGACATGCACGGTAAATATGCTAAAAAGATAAACATGCCTAACCCGAGGTTAGATTGAGTTGCGGTGTAAAACGGCCCGGAACCGCCCAGCACATCCAGTAACCGCAACAACATAGATCTAATGTGAGAGGTTAGCCCATTTAGCCCAAAAACCCGAGGTTAGAATGAGTTTGCGGTAGAAGTCTTCCCGGAACCGCCCGACACATCCAGCAACCTCAAACAACAGCTCTAATGTAATAGGTTAAGGCGTTAATGAATAAATTAATCCTAATAAGCAAGACATGCTAATAATTGAATAGTAGGGTTTAGTTAATTTAGGCAACATTTAACCAATACAGCATGTTAATTAAACAGGTAAGTAGGGTTAAGTTAATAAGAAACACTTAACCAATATGACATAATGAATGGGTAGGGTTAAGTTAAAACAATAGAGCAACACTTAACCAATATAACAGGATGTGTGGAAGGGTTAAGTTTAAACAAGATAGTAACACTTAACCAATATAACAGGATGCGTGGAAGGGTTAAGTTAAAACAAGAAAGCACCAGTTAACCAATATAACATGATGAATGGGGAGGGTTAAGTTAACACAAGAAGGCAACACTTAACCAATGTAACACGACAAGTGGGTGGGTTAAGTTAACTTGAATTGATTGATGACACTTAACCAATACAACATGATGGACGCGTGGGGTTAAGTTAATAAGAAAAACTTAACCAATGTTACTTGATGAACGAATGCGGTTAAGTTAATGGGAAATACTTAACCAATATAACATGATGAATGAACGAGGTTAAGTTAATAGGAAACACTTAACCAATCCAACATGACGAGTGAGAAGGGTTAATAAGAAACACATAACCAATATGACATGATGAGTGGGTGGGTTAAATTAACATTAATGGACAACAATTAACCAATATGGCATAATGTGTGGGAGGGTTAAGTACATATTGGGTTGGTGGGTAATATTAGTAAATATAGGCCCACAAACTTGACCATTAAATAAAAATGCTTGAATCAGTGGGAGTGTTAAGTACATATCGGGTTGGTGGGTGATATTAGTATATATAGGCCCACAAACTTAACCGTTAAATAAACATGTTTGAATCAATAGGAGGGTTAAGTACATCTCGTGTAGGTGGGTAATATTTGTATATACAGGCCCACAAACTTAACCAGTAGGAAACCCTAGTAACGAGGACCCATTTCCGTAGTAACCCACATACATGTATCATGGTACCCTGAACTAGGCAGGGTGGGGCACGATTACTGGGTTGATTATAAGCGGTCAAAATAGCCAAGGAGTACGTCTGTGTAGGTTCCGACGGATTACGGGCGTGCACGTACTCCGGAGTCCGGAGTGGAAAATGCAGGCACTGGGTACCAGTAGTTATACACTGTGCATCTTGAATCATGTCGGGTTGCTATCATAAGGATTGATACATCTTATGGTGGGACCAGCACAGGGTATCTACACGCAAGAGAGGGCCAATTGACATAGACACATGGAACATTAATGCAAGTAGGGAGCCGATCAATAGGGTAGTAAGGGTACATCTAACATATTCATGGCAATTAGGCTGATTGAGGTAAGATCCTCATACTAGATGTACACCTGAAGGCTACCATAGTTGCGAGGATTGGGATCACATTATTATATTATCATTTTACATAGATTTCTAGTTGGGACACTAGTTAGGGGGTGCAGAGATATAGAAATCAGAATAACAGGGTAGTAGCGAAGCAGAGAAAGAGTAGAAGTGCATTCTATTTATCTTGCCTTCTCATATTTGTACTAATCGTATGTTATCTTGTTATCCTTTTTCTCATGGTATTGTCTTATATTCAGTTTATTCATGTCATGATGCTTTTGCCTATTTACATGTTGAAAGTCACTGGACTTACCAGACTTATGTCTGACCTAGTTTGTTTCACCTCTTTTCTTCCGTTTCCCCCCTAGGTTCACAGGGAGGAAATGTTACCACTTAGCTCAGTTTTCTTTCCAAGCTTGAAGATAGTCGATGTATTGCTTTGGACTCTCTCTTCCACTAATATGGCTGGTTCATGCTTTATTGGGGAATATCATTGTTATTTTTATGCTTCTTTTATACTTGGAAGTTTTTGAATCAAGACAGAGGTTCTATGTATTACTTTTAAGTATGATTGAGACAATTGTTGTAAAAGTTTGACTAAACCACATTGTTTATAAAATGACTTTATTTTCCGCTGCTTTATTTTTCTGTCTTGTAATTTATCTGCATCTTTTACCTAAAACGCTCCACCGAAGTTATGGCATTCCCTTTGTGAGTGACCTTAGCGGAGGTGGGGTGTTACAATAGATAAGATATAAAATTAGAACAGAAGAAGAAGAAGATCACAACAACAGAATCAAAGTAACACGAATCTCACAGCGGAACCAGTAAAATATAACATAACTTTGAAATAAAACCAGTATATATATACATTTACATTTATCAGAGTACAACACTTACAACACAGCGGAAATAAACAATTGTTATAAAATCCTGAAGCCTTCTGCTCCAGCTTTCCAATTATATCTGTAAAATCCTGAATACTTGATTGCCTGTACAAAATTGGGCACCCAAGAGTTTAGGGAAAACAAATAAACTCCGGGTCTGTCATGGGAATGGTGTGAATAAACAATTTAAAACAGCTTAAGAAAAATAAACGATGTATCATAAGACCACGCCGTATAATACGAAATGGGTTTTTCCCTTATGAGAATCCAAAACACTTGATTTAACATTTCCAAATCCTTTTGACCAAAATGATAAACTTTATATCAAACTCATTTGATATTATAATAGTGTCCATCAATCATAACTAAATAATCAATTAGCAGAACGCTTTCATCTCACGTTCCACAAACATAATATAAAATCAAAAACCGTATGCGCTTATTGGTTAATGAACTCCAAATGGCAAGGTATGGGACCACCATTCGACAGTGTATCTCTAGAGAGGAATACACTGGATCCAATAAGAACATCTTGTAACCCAGGCTAAACATGACCGGTCACTCATTTCGCTTGAGTGTACCGAATGTATTATCACCAACGGTTGGGACTAGCAACCGTTTCCCGATAGGGACAACATCGAAATAGATAATAGAAGTAAATGGAATTTCTCTAGATTAGGTGACAATGCACCCTAATTGGCAGCTAACCACTTAGTCATGTGACCTACCCGATTTTATACATTTCGGGTTGTGAGGCTAAAAGCCATAACGTATCCTTTACAAACCACATCTTCATTAACTTTGAATGTCACATCGTCATTCGCGCTAAATCAAAAATAGATTTCTCCAAACATATCACGGGTAAACAACTAAGAGAAACGAATTCCTCCGCCACCAAACGTAAATACGTTTGAAGAGATCAACTTACGCGATCTATTAAATATACTCTGTTAGACATTCTTCCATACATGTCGTTCTGGGACTGGACATACCAAAGGTACTATTCTATAAATCCATCTTAGGCAATTTTTACCTAGGGTTTACTGAATATCCCTTGTATAAGTCCATCTTCAATTATCTTCATTATATTTGATTCGCAACGCTAATGCCATACGGAGTGGTTTTCAGATAATATATCTGATCCCGGTCTCTCCGTATTGACAACGGAAATGGTCAAAATCTTTGATAGTCGTTGATTTAACTATCAAAGGGAAACATGTGTACAAACAACGATATTATTTCCAAATGGAAATTCTATTGATCAATCATCAATCAACATTTATTCATTTCCCTATTTCCGTTTCCATATATTCATCAAATCCTTATTTTCTGATTTTATAAAAAATACTTTATTAACTTTGGAAAGCGTTTCCATTTCTGATTAACGCATCAATATCTTCTCACATATTTCAGTCTCTAACTGTAAACTAGTAAGAGGACATTCCCCTACATATTAACCCCGAAGGACGAAACCAAAATCAGATCAATACCCAGACAGCTGTTCAACTTAACTAATCTCCAATCAGTTTCTAATTCCTTTAACTCCATTTTAATTCCTATTTCAAACCCTATTTCCTTTATAAATATTTTATTAGCAAAATATTTACTTAAATCCTTTATTCACATTAAATGTAAATAATATTTCTTCTTTGCAATCAAAACAGTTTGATTTCGTATTTAAAACAATATCCCAAATCCAATTTCTATTTCTATTTTTATTTGTAGAATTATTCATATAAATCTCCTTTTTATTTCTAACACTTAAATCGCAATTAATTTCCTTTATATAATTCTATTTATTCTATATAAATCCTTTTACATATTTCTATTTATTTTATATAAATCCTTTTATAAAATTCTATTTATTTTATATAAATCCTTTTATATAATCCTATTCATTTTTATATAAATCATATTCATTTTATATAAATCCTATTCATTTTATATATAAAGATTTCATTTTTAATATTCACATTGAAATTTTCCTTTTTACATTGCAGTATTTCATACGGTATTTAAAATACCAAATAACATGACCAGTGTCATCATAATCAATCACAGATTTTATATCACATCATATATCACAATATATGAAAACAAACAGTATTATAATATTGAGGAATCCAGTTGGATCCATCCAACCTGTCACCCTGCATTCACAGATGTTAAACAATATAACTAACATCAATTTCATTTCTATATGAAATATTTTGATAAACAGAATCAATATATAATTAATGATTATATATATAACTCTATCTATAATTTCAGCCAATTAATTAACAGTTCAACCAACAGTCAACACACATCAATCAATCATCATTTATCAATACTAGATTATATTTATAGAATATAAACTGTACAGAGTTAGTGAGATTTACTCACATTGGACAGTCATCGTTAAATAAAGATTTGCGTCAGTTGATTCAGACGGACAATCTATTTCGCTATAAATTGTAACGAGCTCCCATTCACTCCGAGTCAGTTCCATTGTGTAGCCGCCCTCCATACGATCCCAACGGATCTTGTTTCACTGAATTCTGTAATCGTATGTAAAAGTTATAATGTTTAAAAAAAATTTAAAGAGTATTTATTCAATTTTATGTCATTACTTTATTAATTTGGGCTCACCAGCAAAATACTCGACCCAATATCTTCATACTTTACCCAATGAAAAGCGTCCATCTCCCTCAAATTAGAACTCGTGAGTCTTCTCCAGGAATTCACCATATTACTCCTAATTACCCTATTAACGTTAACCCCATTCAATTACTATGTAATCCTTCTTCTCAATATTTGTTCAACTCGACACCGACTTCTTCAAACCACTGTCCCTACTTCCACCCATCACCAGAGTCTACTGCGTCAAGTCCCTAGCACCGCCATGCTTCCCCATCTCACCTCGCTTCAGAAAACTGCCGCATCAAAGAAACCCATCCATGTCGTGTTGTCTTCCACCACATCTCCTCCTCCTCTCAATAATACAACAAACCATCCTTACCAAAAATGCTCAACTCGCACTCCACTTTCTTCTCTGCGATGAATACCTCACGCCAGAAAATACTGTGCAAGATCGTACCCTTTTCTCACTGCCGCACTTCCTACAATGCCCAAAACCAACCAAAGTTATCGCCACGTTCATCGCTCTCCCTCCTCGTCAAGGCCATAACCACCGATCCTATCCTGAGGCCATACACTAGAACGCGTTCACTTCCTGTACCAACAATGAACAACCACCGTGCCGACCCCACAGCGAAGCTTCAGAAGTCATCGACACAAACTAACTCAAAAAGCACCCTTCGAACATCTTATGACCATCGCGACCTTTTCATACCTCAAATCCACCCATACTTCGTCTATAAGCTTGAAATCCTCCAATCAGTCACGTTATGAGCTCGAATTTGAGAATCAACACAAAAAGCCCTCAAAATATATAACTCTAAGGTCACTGCATTATTTTGAGCGGATATAGCCCGCGTTGAATTCAAGAAAACGGGTACCGGGATGTAGAGTTTGAGGTTAAGACCACAAATATATGAATAACATGATTTATGGATTTTTGTTTGAATCTCTATTATTTTCCAATGAAAATCATTTGCTGAAGATGGAAAAATTAGTGGCGGCTCATATTTTTCGTTTATGTTGACCAAAGAAATTGAAAGTTTGAGTTACAAGGATAGGTATATTTATAGGATAAGTAAAATATTATTTTAATCGATTATTATATTAATTATAATCAATTATTGTTTACTTTATCCTACTAAAAATTCATATGGTCATATATTATACCCAAATTCAACGAAAATGGACATACCAATAGAGTTCGACATTACAGACCCAACGAAACTTGTTTCATCGAATTCCGAGTTCGTTTGCTCACACAACGTGTTTTTAACAGTCAAAATATTGACTGTTTTTTACATTAAAATCCCATACGGCCAAATATCGACTCCAAAAATCACGAAAATTAAAATCTAACAATAATTTAATTCCGGATCCAACAAAATTAGTTTCGTCGAAAACAGAGGTCATTTGCAAGACTGGCTAATTTTAAAGCTCTAAATAAACCCTTTTAAATATTTAATATATTAGAAAATATTTAAATTTAATATTAATAAATTAAAATTATCGTATATATTCACAATAGAATATCATACGGCTCCAAAATATTCATATCTGAATTTATAACTTGATATTTCAAATTCAGTGTTGAATCGATACCCATTTTATATTAAAAATCCTTTTATAATATAAATAAATCGTTATAAATTATAAAGGAATTTCATAGCAACTTTTTGAAAATTAGATTTGGACACAACTCAAAATCTACACGACGAAATCTCGAATTTTCTCTTCGATTAGAAACATCTACTTCACCAACTCCGAACGTTTCTTGTTTCACACAAATCCGATTTAAAACGGATTCTATATATTCGTTTAAAGTTCGAATCGCCAAATTACGAACTGCCGCGCCATTTCAAGCTCGATTATAATTAAATTATAATTTATACGTACTAACATCGTTTAAATAATATATTCGTTATTCAAATTCAATTCTAAACTGTATTCTACCTTATATATGATCCAATTCACACTGTATTGTGAATTCAGCTATTTATGATTATTTCGGAATTATAATATATTATTATATTATAAATATTATTTAAATATTCCATATTATTTAATTAAATAACCATTTATATCTATAAATCACTTTTTAAATAATTAAATAAATTAATTATTATACATTAAAAATACGGAACGTTACATTCTTTCCCCCTTAAAATAATTTCGTCCTCGAAATTGCTAAGGTAGAAAACAAAGCCTATTAACTAGGTAAAATTTATTTATTCACTTCTTAACTTCAGTTTCAACAGAACGAATTTAATTTTAATTAAATATTTATTCATTCATACTAAAATAAGTTTTCAAAAATCCTAAAAAATTTCTAACATCTTAACTTTTTGAAAAATTTCGCTAGCACCTCCTTTATACTGGTCAATAGCTCAAACTCCAACTCGCCTCTCTAGGCCTTCTTCAACCCAAAAGAAAATCAAACAGCTAAGCGGCTTGCCAATTTGGTTCATAAAAACCTCATACCCAATATAAATATAAACTGGTACCTTTTTGTCGGGCATATCAATACATCCTTTCCATCTGTTACCAATTCTGCATATATCAATGTCATCCCAATCATTCGGTTATACCCAAGCCAAATTCAGTTCTTAACTCAGATTCCATTTTTAATTTCAACTCTTAACTTACCAGTCCAATTTCGTTTCAGATTATCTCTAATCCAATCTAATTCCATATTTTCTATCTCAATTCATTTTCCCCTTAACTGGTTTCAATTCTATTTCTATTTCTATTTGCTTTTACAAATTCTAATTTAATTTGTTTCAATCCAAACAATCTCCCCTAGGGAATTTTTTAACATTTTAGCATTTCTAAAACCAGATATCCCTTTTCAGGATTCAAAACAACTTGCTTTCCACAAAACAATTCAAAAACAAAATTTTTGTTAGTAATCCGTCACTTAGCAACTCGAAAATCACACTGATGATGTGGCCATCATCATCAGCATTATTTTCCAGCTATCGAAGTGAGTTCAATACTATAAGAATTTCAAAACCATATTTAAACACCTTCATTTTGAAATCACTTTCAAAATATCCTTCACAATGCTTATAAACAATTTAAAATCTCCTAGGATTTTAAAATTCTTATATACTTAATTCCATTCCATTTACAAACACTTCTCATGTTTTTTTGGAATTTTAATTCCAATTCTGATTTAAATTCAGATTTAATTCATCTGATTTCATATATTACACTTGTATGAATTCTAATTGGTTATTTATATAACCATTTCAATTTATAATCTCATCCGATTATAATAAAAACCAACACATCTTATATATTATAATTATTCCAATTCCAATATATAGATTCCTTCTGTAACAAAATATACTTCGGGTAGAATTATTTCATTTGCCCTGTTTTTAAAACATACCATGTCGGTTCATCGTATTCAAGTTTTTATTAACTCCTACCGATACAGTGGATCAAACTTATCGACCAGAACTCATAAACAATTCAATCAATAAATCCCCATAATATAAAATCATTTTATATTGAACAACAAATACGCGCTCATATATATACAATCAAACTGAATCTAGGGTATTGCTAACCTTTTCTCTACTGAGTCACGCCATAGAGCCAAGGTAAATCACTTAACCTTCAGCTCTGATACCACTGTAACGACCCAAGGAATTCGCGACCTTGGTTATCGACATAAGCTCAATGTCAACTATCCAAGCATCGGAAATACCGGATAGTTAATCGAAAGAAATTAGAGGGTGAGAATAGATAATATAGAAAATTAGAATTAAAGAAGAAGAAGATCACAATAACAGAATCATAGTAACACGAATCATGCAGCGGAACGAGTAAAATATAGCATAACTTTGGAATAAAACCAATATATATACAATAACATTTATCAGAGTACAACACTTACAACACAGCGGAAATAAACAATTGCTATAAAATCTTGAAGACTCCTGCTCCAGCTTTCCAATTATATCTATAAAATCCTGACTACTTAACTGCCCGTACAAAATTGGGCACCCAAGAGTTTAGGGAAAACAAAACAAAATAAACTCTGAGTCAGTCATGGGACTGGTGTGTGTAAACAATTTAAAACAGCTTGAGAAAAATAAACGATATCTCATAAGACCATGCCGTGTAATACGGAACAGGTTTTCCGCTAATAAGAATCCAAAACACTTGATTTAACATTTCCAATTCCTTTTGAACGAAATGATAAACTTTATATCAAACTCATTTAATATTATAATAGTGTCCATCGGTCACAACTAAATAATCAACTAGCAGAACGCTTTCATCTCACGTTCCACATACATGATATAAAATCAGAAACCGCGGGCGCTTATTGGTCAATGAATTCCAACTGGCAAGGTATGGCACAACCTTCCGATAGTGTATCTCTAGAGAGGAGTACACCAGTTTCAACAAGAACATCTTGTAACTCAGGCTAAACATGACCAGTCACTCATTTCGCTTCAGTGTACCGAATGTATTATCACCAACGGTTGGGATTAGCAACCGTTTCCCAAAAGGGACAGCAACGAAATTGATTATAGAAGTAAATGGAATCTCTCTAGATCAGGTGACAATACACCCTAATTGGCAGCTAACCACTTAGCCATGCGACCTACCCGATTTTATACCATTTCTGGTTATGAGGCGAAAGGCCATAACGTATCCTTTACAAACCACATCTTCATTCACTTTGAATGTCACATCGTCATAGCCACTAAATCACAAATTGATTTCTCCAAACATATCACGGGTAAACAGCTAAAAGAAACAAATTCCTCCGCCACCAAACATAAATGCGTATGAAGAGATCAACTTACGCGACCTATTAAATATACTCTGTCAGACATTCTTCCATACAGGTCGTCCTGGGATTGGACAGACCGAAGGTACTATTCTGTAAATCCATCTTAGGAAATTTCTACCTAAGATTTACTGAATAGCCCTTGCATAACTCCGTCTTCAATTATCTTCATCATATTTGATTCGCAACGCTAATGCCATACGGAGTGGTTTTTAGATAATATATCTGATCCCGGTCTCTCCGTATTGACAACGGAAATGGTCAAAATCTTTAATACTCGGTGATTTAACTATCAAAGGAAAACATGTTTACAAACAATGATATTATTTCCAAATGGAAATTCTATCGATTAATCATCAATCAACATTTATTCATTTCGCCATTTCTCGTTTCCATATATTCATCAAATCCTTATTTTCTAATTTTAGAAAATATACATTATTAACTTTCAAAAATGTTTCCATTTCTGATTAACGCATCACTATCTTCTCACATATATCAGTCTCTAACTGTAAACTAGTAAGAGAACAGCTCCTTATGTATTAACCCCGAAGGCCGAAACCAACATCAGATCAATATCCAGACAGCTGTTCAACTTAACTAATCTCCAGTCAGTTTCTAATTCCTTTAACTCCATTTTAATTCCTATTTCAAACCCTATTTCCTTTGTAAATATTTTATTAGCAAAATATTTACTTAAATCCTTTATTCACATTAAATGTAAATAATATTTCTTCTTTGCAATCAAAACAGTTTGATTTCGTATTTAAAACAATATCCCAAATCCAATTTCTATTAATATTTTTACTTGTATAATTATTCATACAAAACTCCTTTTAATTTCTAACACTTAAATCGCATTTGATTCCCTATATATAATTTTGTTTATTTTATATAAATCCTTTTATATAATTCTATTTATTTTATATAAATCCTTTTGTAAATTTCTGTTTATTTTATATAAATCCTTTTATATAATCCTATTCATTTTTATATAAATCCTATTCATTTTATATATAAATATTTCATTTTTAATATTCACTCTGAAAATTTCCTTTTTACAATGCAGTATTTCATATGGTATTTAAAATACCAAATAACATGACCAGTGTCATCATAATCAATCACAGATTTTATATCACATCATATATCACAATATATGAAAACAAACAGTATTATAATATTGAGGAATCCAATTGGATCCCTCCAACCTGCCTCCCTGCATTCACAGATGTTAAACAATATAATTAACATCAATTTCATTTCTATATGAAATATTCTGATAAACAAAATCAATATATAATTAACGACTATATATAACTCTATCTATAATTTCAGCCAATTAATTAACAGTTCAACCAACAATCAACACACAACAATCAATCATCATTTATCAATACTAGATTATATTTATAAAATATAAACTGTACAGAGTTAGTGAGATTTACTAACATTGGACGGTCATCGTTAAATAATGATTTGCGTCAGTTGATTCAGACGGACAATTTATTTCGCTACAAATTATAACGAGCTCCCATTCACTCCCAGCCAGTTCCATTGTGTAGCCGCCCTCCATACGATCCCAACGGATCCCGTTTCACTGAATTCTTTAATCGTATGTAAAAGTTATAATGTTTGCAAGTTTTTTAATGAGTATTTATTCTATTTTATGTCATTACTTTATTAATTTGGGCTCACCAACAAAACACTCGACCCAATATCTTCATACTTTACCCAATGAAAAGCATCCATCTCCCTCAAATTAAAACTCGTGAGTCTTCTCCAGGAATTCACCATATTACTCCTAATTACCCTATTAACGTTAATCCCATTAAGTTACTGCGTAATCCTTCTTCTCAATATTTGTTTAACTCAACATCGACTTCTTCAAACCACCGTCCCCGCTTCCACCCGTCACCAAAGTCCACCATGTCAAGTCCCTTGCACCTCCATCCTTCCCCATCTCACCTCGCTTCAAAAAAATACCGCATCAAAGAAACCCATCCATGTCGTGCTGTCTTCCACCACATCTCCTCCTCCTCTCAATAATCCAACAAACCTTCCTTACCAAAAATGCTCAATTCGCACTCCACTTTCTTCTCTGCGATGAACACTTCATGTCAGAAAATACTGTGCAAGATCATACCCTTTTCCCACTGCCGCACTTCCTACATTGTCCAAAACCAACCAACGTTATTGCCAGCGTTCATCGCTTTCCCTCCTCGTCAAGGCCATAACCACCGATCCCATCCCGAGGCCATACACTAGAACGCGTCACTTCCTGTATCAACAATGAATAACCGCCGTGCCGACCCCACAGCGAAGCTTCAGAAGTCATCGACACAAACTAACTCAGAAAGCACCCTTCGAACATCTTATGACCATCGCGACCTTTTCATACTTCAAATCCACCCATACTTCGTCTATAAGCTTGAAATCTTCCACTCAGTCACATTATGAGCTCGAATTCGAGAATCAACACTAAAAGCCCTTAAAATCTATAACCTTAAGGTTGTTGCGTTATTTCGAGCGGATATAGCTAGCGTCGAATTCAAGAAAATAGGTACCAGGATGTAGAGTTTGAGGTTAAGACCACAAATATATGAATAACATGATTTCTGGATTTTTGTTTGAATTTCTATTATTTTCCAAAGAAAATCATTTGCTGAAGATAGAAGAATTTGTGGCGGCTCATGTTTTAATTTATGTCGACCAGAGAAATTGAAAGTTAGTGTTACAAGTATAGATATATTTGTAGGATAAGTAAAATATTATTTTAATCGATTATTATTTTAATTATAATCAATCGCTGTTTACTTTATCCTACTAAAAATTCATATGGTCACACATTATATCCAAATTCTACGAAAATGGACATACCACTAAAGTTCGACATTACGGACCCAACAAAAGTTGTCTCGTCGAATTCTGAATCCGTTTGCTCACACAACGTATTTTTAACAGTCAAAATATTAACTTTTTTCACATTAGAATCCTGTGCGGCCATATATTGACTCCAAAAATCACGAAACTTGAAATCTAACAATAATTTAATATTCTGGATCCAACAAAATTAGTTTCATCGAAAACGGAGGTCGTTTAAAAGACTGGCTATTTTTAAAGCTATAAATATACCCTTTTAAATATTTAATATATTTAAAAATATTTAAATTTAATATTAATAAATTAATATTATCGTACATATTCATAATAGAATATCCTACGGCTCCAGAATATCCATGTCCGAGTTTATAACTCGATATTTTAAATCCACTGTTGAATCGATACCCATTTTATATTAAAAATCCTTTTATAATATAAATAAACCATTATAAATTATAAAGGAATTTCATAACGACTTTTCGAAAATTTGATTTGGACATAATTCAAAATCTACATGACGAAATCTTGAATTTTCTCTTCCACTAGAAAAATATACTTCACCGGCTCCGAACGTTTCTTGTTTCACACAAATCCAATTTAAAACGGATTATGTATATTCATTTAAAGTTCGAATCGCCAAATTACGATCTACTGCGCCATTTCGAGCTCGATTATAATTAAATTATAATTTATACGTTCTAACGTCATTTAAATAATATATTCGTTATTCAATTCAATTCTAAACTATATCCTTCCTTATATATGATCCAATTCACACTGTATTGTAAATTCAGCTATTTTTGATTATTTCAAAATTATAATATATTTTATATTATAAATATTTATTAAATATTCCATATTATTTAATTAAATAACCATTTAAATCTATAAATCAATTTTAAATAATTAAATAAATAAATTATTATATCGTAAAAATAAGGGATGTTACACGTTTACTTTAAAGAAGTCCCTTATTGCTTCCCAAGACGAAGTGAAAACTGTCCTAGAGAGCTTTGGGATGTCCAGTATAGATGTCATCCCTGCTTCTTCTCAGCGTACCATTAAAGAGCCACTAGAAGGATACTTTGCATTCACTGTCATCTACATTTGGCATGGGGGCTTCTTCCCTTTTCCGACCTTCATCTCCAGGCTACTGTATGACCTGGTAATTGCTCCTATCCAGCTTTTACCGAATACCTATACTCTACTTTTATGCCTCAGAAATCTTAGCGCTTGAGTCAGGCCAAGCTTCTCTCATTCCCAAACTTATTCGCCACTTGATGTGCTTTTCTAAAGGAGATGATTCGCCATATTGCATGCAAATCGGATAAAGAAGTTGATCAGTGATAGTATCAAAAAGTCTGGACCTTGGGAAGATCAATTTTTCTTCATCAGGTGCCATCCTGGCATTTCAGGTACTTTTGCTGATTTTGGTGAGTTTTCTAGTTCTTATAGTATAGCTATGTTATTCCCACATTATGCTTAACTCTTTTCCTTTCTAGATCCTTCTTCCAGGAAAATAGTTTTGACGAAGAGTGAGTCCCGGGCCGTGGATGTTATTTTCAAAGCATCCGAAGAATCGGGACATTGATCAATTTTTCTAATTCTGAATAAACATCTTCAATTTAGCCTTCTTCCTGCTGGACATAGGGTCCTGAGGCAACCTCCTGCTCATTATTTTGGCGTCAAACGCTTGACTTTGGGCTCCAATTTTTTAGTGCATCGTCTCCCTTGTTTCTAGGTACTCTAGGTAAGATTATTTTCTGTTTCCTAAGGCGACTTTAATTAGCAGGATTTTGGTTTTTCATTCTCGATTTTTTAAACCATATTTGATTAGGTTCTTTAGCTTCTGAGGGTATGTTCCCTATAGATGCTCTAGACCAGTTTGATGCTGAAGCCAGAAAAAGGTTCGTTGACTACACCATTGAACCACTATCCAAAAATTGTAGTTTGATACTTACGCTTCTTCCTCCAAATACATTATTGCCATAATTGTTGATAAGGGAATTCCTGGCCTTAAAACCTCTGTTGCTAAACCATTTCTTGACCTTACTTATTCCCCTGAGGATACTTCTAGAAGTAAGCTTGCGGGTCCCACTTTGCTGTCAACTTTCCTAAGTGCATCATATGTGCGTTGTTTATCCCTTAAGAATCGTACGCATATTGGATGATTAAATCTGGGTTAAAACCTTGAGACAAGTACTTGTATCAGTCAAGCATCATAAAGCTCGCATGCTCATGTCTGGATTGTACATATACGGGTCGATCGCATATATACAGATCAAGCCAGAGGTAAAGGTTGGTCGCACACAACAAGGGTCGAGCACACCGTAAGGGATCATCGTTCGTGGCAGAGGTCGGTCGAACATAACATGGCTTGTACGCTTTTAAAGTGTTTGCTCGCACAATGTCCTATCACGCGGTCATTCGCACAAGCCTCATGCCGATTCATATATGTACAACATCCACATTCTGGGATCGGTCGCTTAGGTCGTCTTACTCGCTCGCTCACACTCCATTCAGATGACCACAAGTAAGGGAAACACGTCTTGTAATCTGGGTGGTCGCGCAGCCCCCTTGATCGGTCACCCCTTGGTTATCCAAATCATTTCCTGATCTGATTACTCGTACATTATTTGTCTGCTCGCACACTACAATCCTGATCGCTCGCTCACTCCTTAGTTAAATACCACTGCTTCAATGAGATGCCACCTACCTGTCGATCAGATAAAGGCCTATGCTAATTCCTGGTTGGTCGCTACTACACCTACCCTGCAGCTCTGATCAGTCGCTCATACACTCACCACCCATTCGCCCGTTCAACATGCCCGTGCATATGAAGGTCGCTCGCACGAGACAATTTGATATAGCTGTCAATAATTGGCTACGACCAGGCGGTGGCATTTTCGTAATTAAAGGGATGAGCGCCCCGTAACCTGCATATATGAATTTCAACTCATTTCTTCATGGAAGCTCACATATAAATAGGCCATGACTTCCACCACAAAGGGGATCGATTTCCACTACCCCGAAGGGCTGCCAAATTGCTTCCTCTCCCATTTCAAGTGATCTTAACATCATTTATCACTTCCAAGCAAAGATCTAGAGCTCGATCCACCATGGTTTCCATTGAGATCAACCAAGTGTTTTAGAGATTGAAGATCCTCCTTCATCCACCTTACATTTGTAGATTTCTCACCATTCCTCCACCGATCTCACCATTTCTCTACTGGTCTAATCATTTCTCTACCAATATACATAGATCTAAGTGAGATTTACTTGTAATAAGAGAAGATAAATGTACAAAGAAAGAATTTATGTCTTGCAACCATTAATGTCGTAATAAAATATTTGCTAAAGTGAACGTAGATCTACTTAAGATCGAACCACTATAAAATCTTTGCGTCTTTTCCTTTTTATTTTTGATTGTGGTCTCATTCCTTACTGGTTGGTGAAGTGCTTTCAAAGCACCCTTGGTGTTTGAGCCAATGTTGACTCAAACATTTGGCTCCCACCGTGGGTCCGCTTTTGCTTTCCATGAGGTCCATAGCCTTGGTGAATCCCGCTTCCTACGATAAGCTCACAAAGCCTAAAGAGTGGACTCATCGAAGAATTTGCCTCAAAGTTCAAAAATTTGTCTGAAATCATGGCTGGTTCAAAGATGAACAACAAGTCCGTTAGAGTTACTATGATTGTTCAAAATGCTCATAATAATCAAGTTACACCACAAACTTTGAACCGAGAAGTTGGAGAGTCCTCAAGGTCATCTGTAACTCGAGAGGAATTAAATGTGGTGGTAACTGGCTTGAATGAAAAAAATGGATGCTACGACTAAAATGATGATGGAAAAACTTGATGCTTTGCTTAATGCTCAAGCCAATCCCCCGCCTCTAAAGGTTGTGGTTAATGCTGACGAAAAAGAGGACTCTTCTGCCTCAGACCCAAGTCGATCCCACTTCTTAGTGGAAGACAAGGGGGAGGCCAGTGTTAAGGACTCTAAAGTCAAAGCACCTCAACATGTCGAGAAACGTACTCAAAGCGCCACAAGTCCCATTAAAGAGCACCTCCCAAGGGAGGTCCAGGGCATCAGAAGTTGAACCAGGGTCACTCCGGTAAAAGGACTGACGCCTGCTCCATGGAACGAGCTGGCGATGAGGAGCGCATCTCGGATATGATCCAACGAATAATGAAAGAAAACATGGCCCATCAAGATGATGAGAAGGAATGGGAGTTTTCTCCCAACAAGAACTCATTCACAGAAAGGATTCGTCAAGCAAAATTCCCTAAGAAATTCACACCCCCGACAATAGCCCCCTATAGTGGAACTGGAGATCCGAACATCTTCCTGTTCAAGTATGATCAACACATGAACAGAGCTAGGGCCACTGACGAGATAAAATGCTTATACTTCCCTGTATGCATGGAAGGGGTAGCTTCACTATGGTTCGCTAGGATTCCGCCTAAATGTGTTGATCAATTTGTTGATTTGGCAAGAAGGTTCCAAGACCAGTTCCAAATATAAGCTACCAAAGTAAGGGATGTGATGTCACATAGCGAAATGGAGCAAATGCCTAGAGAGACGATCAAAGCTTCCCTTATAAGGTTCCACGCTGTGGCAACCGAAGTTATAGAACTAGAACGTTGGTACTTACTGGCAACATTGAAGGGTGCTATTGATAAGAAGTCACATTTTGGGAAGTGGCTCAAGATGAAAAAACCCAAAACTCTAAAGAAGTTTTATAAGAAAGATGAAGAGTGTATGAGCTTGGAGGATGATCCACCCACTGTCAGGAATGTTGTAGAGAGTAGTGCCGCCAAAGAAAGGAAGGGAAATAAGATCCAAGGTGAGCAAAAGAATAACCCTGGGAAGAAAAGGGGAAACGAAGGGAAGGATAACAAATCATATAAGAAGACAAGATTCTACAAGCATTCAGACTTGAATCCCCTGAATGAAACCCCCGAGAGGATTTACTCTGCTACAAAGGATTCAAGCATTTTCCCTCAAATAAAGCCATAGAAAATAACGGAGCAACAAGCCAACTCCAGTAAATTCTGTCGCTTTCATTACCAACCAGGTCACAATACCAATGAATGTCGGCACCTGAAGAGCCTGATTGAGGAGCTAATCAGGAAGAACCAACTTTAACAATATGTAAGGAATCCTAAAAATGCTCCAACTTCCTAGGGGTAGGGTAATGCTTCCAATCAACCCGGCTCTAATTAGAAAGCTCAAGCTCCTATTGACTCAAGACCGATAATGAAAACAATTTCTAGAGGAGCCCACCCAGTTGGAAGAAGCTGAGGGGATATGGAAAAATGTGCTAATGAACTGAAGGGTGCTTCAGAAGAAGAGAGATGCCTGATATTCAGCAATGAACTTCCAATGAAGATGCCCAAAACTTCAGCTAACGATGTGGTGTTCAAGGACAGAGATTCTGATAGGCTACTTACACTGACTGTTGATCATATGGTGATCACAGTCGGCCTCAGCCCTGCGAATGTGAGAAGAGTCCTGGTTGAGATAGGAGCCTCAGTTAATGTTCTTTTCATAAATTCCTTTCAGAAAATGAACCTCTCAATGACGGATGTGAAGGCATGTGCGAGTAAAATTCATGGGTTCACAGGACAGCCTACACGACCCATTGGTGTAATCGATTTGCTCGTAGAATTGGCAGACGGAGAATGCAAAGTATCTTTGGTGCAAACCTTTGTCTTGGTAGATGAACTCTTCGCCCACAATGCCGACTTCGGGAGACTAATCCTGATAGGCTTCAAAGTCGCACTAGCTCCATGCTGCTTAACCATGAAGTTTCCAACCGAAAATGGAGTTGGTGCAATCAAGGGGGGTTAGGCCACTGCAAGGGATTACTATATGATAGAGCTGCGTGAGGCCAGGAAGAAAGAGTTGGGGAAGAGTGCTGAGGCTCCGCTCCGCATTCGAGACCTCCCCTTATAGCAATTAAGTAGGGTCCCTGAACTGGCGAGCACAGTGGAGCGTGAAGAGAAATTGATCTTAAAAAAGCCTATGCAAGGGATGAAAGAGCGTCTCCAACTGAGATCAAAATTCATGTTGTTGCTAATCCGAAAGATCGAAACCGTGTGCTGAATATAGGATCTAAGTTGAGCCTGGAATTGAAGAGTCAATTGATTGTCTTTTTGAAAGCTAACTTGGATGTGTTCCGTGGAGCGAATCTGACATGTGCGGCATATCTCGGATGTTGTGGTCCATAAGCTTAACACTGATCCACGTGTTCCATCTGTCAAACAGAAAAGAAGGACCCAAGGGCTAGAAAGGTCGAGAGCTCTGAAGGAGGAAGTCTATAGGTTAATGGAGAACGACTTCATTAGGGAATTCGCCTACCCAAACTGGGTATCCAACCCTGTACTCGTAAAGAAAACGAATGGAAAATGGCGAGTTTGCATAGACTGTTCAGATCTCAATAAAGCCTGTCCAAAGGATAACTTCCCTCTTCCTAGGATAGATCGGCTGGTAGACTCTACAGCTGGACATGAGCTGCTGCCTTTTATGGATTCATATTTAGGCTACAATCAGACCATGATGTACGGACCAAATCAAGAAGATACAAGCTTTACCACTGATATCAGCCTGTACTACTACAAAGTGATGCTATTTGGCCTAGAAAATGCGGGGAGCAACTTACCAGTGACTTATAAACGCCATGTTTAAAGCATAAATCGATAGGACAATGGAGGTTTATGTCGATGATATGCTGGTAAAGTCAAAAGAAGCTACCAATGATTTGGAGAATTTGGCCCAAATGTTTGATATTCTGTGCCAGTACGGTATGAAGTTGAACCCTCTAAAGTGGTCTTTCGGAGTCACTTCAGGCAACTTTCTGGGATTCATGGTCAATACCTAGGGAAAAGAGGCTAATCCAACTTAGATATCAGCTTTGAGAGAGAGACGCATGCTCCAAGAACCAAGAGGGAACTTTAGTGCTTAAATGGGAAAATCGCAGCTTTGAATCGCTTCACATCAAGGGCAACATACAGGTGCCTTCCTTTCTTCGATGCCCTTAGAGAAGGAAAGAAAGATATTTAATGGACTCAAGAATGCTAGAAAGCCTTTAGGAACTAATCCAACACATGGCCATACCTCCGATGCTTTGCAAGCCCAATGACGGAGAAGACTTTTTCTTATATTTGGCAGTATCATCCCATGCTCTGAGTGCAACATTGGTAAAAGAGGATTCGAAAGTCCAAAGGCCTGTCTATTACATTAGTAAAAGGCTGACTGGGGCAGAGTTGAATTACCCAAAGCTGGAAAAGCTCGCTTATTGCCTTAAAGAACCTCCGGCCCAACTTTCAGGCTTATTCTATTAAGGTCCTCACAGATCAGCCTTTGAAGCACGTGTTTTCTATCCAGAGACTTCTAAGAGGTTTTTGAAATGGAATATCGGGCTCAGTCAGTATGACGTTACATACCCCTCAAGAAAGCAATCAATAGACAAGCGCTTGCAGATTTTATCGTAGAGTTCACCGACCGAGAAGAAGAGAAACTGGAACCTGCTATCGATGCCGATATTCAATGGAAACTATTTGTTGATGGATCATCAAATGACTACTTTCTAGAGCAGGAGTAATCTTGGAGACTCCTAAAGGAAGATCTATCGGCTATGCGTTAAGATTGGAATTTCCATCAACAAATAATGAAGTCGAATACAAAGCCCTCATTGTAGGAATAAATTTGGTAAGAGAATTGCAGCTAAAGACCTTACAAATTTTCAGTGATTCGCAATTTGTGGTATGTCAAGTCCGGAAGGAGTTCCAGGCCAAAATAGGCAACTTGCCAGCTTATCTATCAGAGGCTTTGGAACTACTGGAGAGCTTCGAACACTAAACCATATCCCATATTCCAAGAGAAGAAAATACCAAGGCGAATTCACTAGCAAAGTATGCAAGCACAGGAGATGCACAACTTATGGGATTAGTTCCAGTGGAAGTCCTTTCCAGTCCCAACATGGAGAATATTGATATGGATTGGGTCATAGAGGCAACCGATGAGCCAGACTCATGGATGGCACCAATCAAAGAGTATCTCATGACCACTGCACTCCCGGCAGAAGCTAAGAAGCAAAGAAAGATTTACGAAAAGCTCTTATGTATCTCATTCAGGATGGACGACTATACAGGTGAGGGTTTTCTATGTCCCTGCTTCAATGTGTTACGAAGAAAGATTCAAAGGCAATCATAAGGAATTGCATGAGGGTGAATGCGGAGGCTATACTGGTGGTAAGATATTGGCTAAGAAAATTCTGCAATATGGTTACTTCTGGCCAGATGTAAATCAAGACTCCGCAGCAAACACGAAAAAGTACGACAGATGTCAAATATTTGTGAAGATCTAAGAATGCCATCCACAACCATAACTCAAATGGTCAGCCCATGGCCATTCGCCATCTGGGGCATTGATCTCATAGGAGCACTTCCTACCGCAAAGTCTGGTTTGAAATATGCCATTATCGCCGTTGATTACTTTACCAAGTAGGATGAAGCAGAACCGTTTGAAACCATAACCTCAAAGAAAGTTATTAACTTTGTCTTGAAAAACATCATTTGCAGGTTCGGAGTGCCATAAAAGATAATCACAGACAATAGAACCCAGTTCGAAAGTGAAGAATTCCAGAGCTTCTCTGCCAAGTATAAGATCCAAAAGAGCTTTTCAGCAGTGGCCCATCCGCAGGAAAATAGGCAAGTGGAAGTAGTAAATAAGATCATAAAATCAACTATCAAGAACCGTTTAGAGAAATCCAAAGGTGGTTGGGTAGATGAGCTTCAGCTGGCACTATGGGCATACCGCACAACTCATAAAACAGCGACCGGGGACACTCCCTTTTCCTTGGCTATCGGTTCTGAAGCTATTATTCCTGTGGAGCTGGAAGCTCCCACTCATAGGAGGATTCACTTCAATCAAGAGGAAAATGAGAGGTTACAACTTAAGGCTATCGATCAGCTCGAGGAAAAAAGAAATGAAGCAAAACTCCGAGTTGCTACGCACCAAAGGAGGGTAGCCAAACATTTTAATTCTAAAGTCAGACACAGGACTTTCGAGATCGGTTGTGCTAAAAAAAGTAATGACTAGAACCGGGGTTTTTGGGCTGAATTGGGAAGGACCCTATGTTATAAGCCATAAACTCGAAGATGGCACCTTCAAGTTGTCTACCACCGATGGAGCTCAGATTCCTCGAGCTTGGAATAGCGAGCATCTCCGTCGCTACTTTCTATGCTGCACTGTTCAAATCTATTGTAAAAAGTTGCAAATATTTGCAAGCTTTACATTTGAGCTATGTACATATAAAAAGCCATGAGTGAGAAAGTCTACTTGCTTGCAAGAAACATGTATTTGCAAACTCATGCTAAAATTGATCTTTTAATGTAGGAAAAACAAGAACAACCACTCATTTACAATCCAACTAGACCTGAAAGCTTCCTAAGCATATACCAGCTGGGATAGCTCAAGCGCAACAAATGGGCACCAAGTCGAAAAATGCACCTTTCATCACAAAAGACACTTCCTAAAAAGGAGGTTTAAGATGCCGAATCCCTGGGTACGGTCGCCTATCAATATAAGCGCCCCACGGAAGGATTGGTATCAAAATCGAAAAACGATGCAAAGGTGGAAACAATCCAATCTGACCAACAAGTAAAAGATTGCAAGTTCCACCATAGAGGCACCTTCTTAAATAAAAGGTTCAGGACATCAATTCTATAAATCGAGACAATACCCGATAAAAGAACCGACGTCTGCCTCGTAGGATGAAGCAACATGTCGGAAGGTCTGACAAACCTAAGCTGGAAGTACGAGTCCTAGAACAGAAGGACCAACAACCCAAGATGGAAGGACCAGCAGCATGTCGGAAGGACCGACAAAACCTAGGCCGGAATTACCAGTCCTAGGCCGGAAGGACTGGCAACCCAAGCTAGAAGAACCAGCACCATGTCAGAAGGATCGACAAAACCGAGGCTGGAATTATCAGTCCAAGGCCGAAAGGACTGACAACCCAAGCGGGAAAGACCAGCACCATGTTAGAAGGACAGACAAAACCTAGGTTGGAAGTACCTGTCCTAGGCCGGAAGGACTGGGACCAAGCTGGAAGGACCAGCATTACCAAAAATCTCATCCGAAAGGGGGTATCTAATATAGTCTTTCCGATTCTGGTTTAATCATAACAGACAAAACATAAAATTGGATTGAACTTACATGTATTCAAGTCTAATCTCCGAAGGGCCTAGACTGCTGGGTTAGCGAGAATATGACTGAATGCGTTACAAATATAAAACCCCTCAAAAGGGGGCACTAGAAAAATGGCATGAATCGATCAACTAAACTGAATTCTAACTATAACTAAGAGAATTTAGAAAAGTGATCCCTTCCAACCTAGTAAACTTGTAATGAACTTTGGTATGGGGGTTTAACCATAGCATCATAAGCAAACCAACGATGCTAATTTTACATATCATAAGTTCGTTACAACAACCAAGTAATCGACAAGTGTACTGTGTTGCAAGTGCAACATGAAGTGTACAAATAAAAGTACGACAAAGATGAATAACATGCTACAGTACAACAAACAAAAACACTATTCCATGAAAACAGAATAAAGTACAAGTTCATCACAGAGCCACAAGTCTGTTACAGGACCACAGAGTCAACAACATAAGCCCAAAGTAGTAAGCGAGGACTGACACTCGAATATACAACCGGTCTAAATATCATCATTTTCTTTGCTATCTCCTACACACGGATTGACGATATCTTCCTGGACAGCATGCTCCTCAGTAGAATTAACTTCAATAGCATTCTTATCAGTGTGAATAACAAGAAGGCCTGAAGGAGGAATTTGAGAACTTGAAGCCTCAGCCTTAGCAGGGCAGGATGGAACATGAATAGAGGTGCCATCCGGGGTTTTCTCCCCGAGGGATTGAGCTCGCTCTTCTTTATATCTTCCTTCCCTCTGCAAAAGCATCACGGTCCTCTGCTTCTAGGAGAGTCTCTTGAAGGACACTATCCTCTATACCAATGGAGTATATAAGCACTTGTTCCTAGACAAGAGCCAAAGTTCGTGGAAAGTCATTATTTAAATATCTTAAGCTTCCACGATTCATAACGCTATAAACATAAAATTGGAACAAAGTGTCATCAGTTTTAACCTTGGCCTGTTCAAGAGCACTAGTCAGTTTGGTTTTATCTTCTTCCAGAACTTTAAGAGCTTTGTTCTAGGAAGTAATCTTGTCTTTAAGAACTGCCTTTTTCTCTTGATAAGAAGCCGAAGCTTTCTTTTCCAAAGCCAACTAAGATTCAGCAAATTCTCGGGCAGATTGAGCTTCTTGAACTTGTTTTCTAATAGCCTCAACCTCTCTTCTAAGCTTCTCAATTTCGGCCTCTAAGCTGCTTACCCTGGTATTTCCATCCTTTAAAGATGAAATTTCAGATTCTTGGGACTTAATCACATGGATCAGTCCAGCCTTGTCATTTTCCAAAATTTCAATATGCTCAAGATGTCGGTTGTTTAACCTCTAAAACTCACAATCAAATTTTCTCTATGACTCAAATCGACTTCCGATTGTGTTCATGGCCTTGTCTAACTGTGTTTCAAGTTAACTCTTGGCAGTATCAAGTTGAGTAGTCATGTAGATATTTATAGTGCTCAGCTCTTCGACAACATCCTGTTTGTCATTTATGTGTAAATCCAAATCAAAGTTCATTCCTTTAAATCCCAACCTCCAAATCTATCTTTAAGCTTCAAATTTCCAGCCGGAATTTTGTAGGGAGGCCTGTCGAGGATCATCTGGATCTGACTAAAAGTTGGGACAATGGATTGAGAAGCGGCAAAGGGTTATCCAAGAGGAACAGGAATATCAGGATCCGAGAAATCAATGGATTTATGATGTTTCAAATTCTCATCCTCACCTTGTTCATTTTTGCTTCTCTTCTTCTGGTACTGCCGCTCACCATTACCGCCTCTGTAAGATGCAGATATATGATCGTGCTTTCCTTTCTTCTGAGGGTCAGTCAAGGAAGGTTTGGAAATATGCTCAGGTGGAGGATTTAAAGATAGTTGAGAACGCTTCGTACAACAGGAGAGGCGAGATTGTAAAAGACTTTATGGATTAACATAACCAGAGTCTTGAGAGAAGTTGTCCGATAATGAATGCTTCATTCTTGAATCTTGGAAATGGAAAGATATAATTTTTAGTACTTAAACTAGAGAATACTAGAGCAAGATAAAAAGGGTTTAAGCAGAGCATCAGAAATATATGGCATAAGTAAGAAAATGTGCTAGTATATATCCATTAATGAACTAATCTTAAGCGATGGTTCTAAGGCAATCCCTAGCTTTGCGAGTAATTTTCCTAGTCTAGAGACGGGAGCTTTGAGTGCACTAATTCTTGTATTTAGGGTCTGGGGTTTAAATGTTTGGATAGAAATATCACCTTGAATGATGTCTTTAACCGGGCTAAGGTCACCGAGATCCTTAAAAGTTTATGAAACGCCTTCTTCTTGACTATCCTGAATGGCAAGATTCCTATCAACTGCCTCAGCACTCAAAATTTCCTTAGAAGTTTCCCTAGCCACATCAAGCCACTCATTCTCTTTCGTCGGATCTGAAACAGTTTTTGAAGTAGTTTCACATAATCCTGACCAGTTTCCTCCAAAGAACCCAAAGTGGTACCCTCCTCCTTAGTCTGATCGAATAAAGTCATAAGACTCTTTCGCTCATGCCGCTTGAGCACTGCCTTCTCAATAGAAACCAACTTGGATTTGGGAGGTGTTTTACTGCCCCGTGTAGGATTGAAACATTTCTTTACTAGAGCCTTCTTGGCTGGAGACTTGCTAACAGTACCTTTCTTGTCAGTTGAATCCACCACGAGAGTTCGCAAGGGAGGAAGTAGGTCACATTGACGAAGGAACTCTTCTGTAATAAAAAATTTCCAGTTCCTTTCACTTCACAGACAGCTAGTAAAGAATTACGGAGGTCTTGATCAAAGGAATACTCTAATCAGGGAGCACTGTAACATAGCTAAAATATTAAAGTATTGTATTAAGCAGGAAAGAAATGAAATAGTGAAGAGTAAGTGCATTCACCTCCTTCCATCCAAAAACCATAGAAGTTGGCAGGGAACCGAACAAAGAACTATTGGTTCGGAAATCCTCGAACACTTTCTACTACACCATCAATTATTTTGGAGCCCTGGCTCTCAACGAAAATAAATGAGGGATGGTCCTTCTTCCTCCTCTTAAAAGAATATAAAGAACATATATCTTCAAATGTAGGCTCACGTTGTTTTTCCTTCATAAAAAGCATGTAGAGGCTTACTAAAACGGCATAGCCATTTGGGTGCAATTGGTACGGGGCAATAGCTAAGCATCGGAGAATCAATTCTAAATAGGGGTTAAAAGGAGGAATCGCCCCGCTCGTTATCATACCAAGATTAACGGCAACATACCCAGTTAGGGGAATGTCAGCAAATTCATCCTTCCTAGGGAACTTAGCCTCTTCCTTTTCTGAAATTCTAAATTGGTTACACAACTGCTGATATGAGCTAAAAGGTAGTTCAATTACCTAACTTTCGCGAGGTATATTGGAAAGTGGATGGGGCATGGGAAAGTTTTGATTGACATTTACTTTGGGGAAGTGCCCGATGTAGCTTCAGTGATTTGGTCAGAACTTTCAGCTTCACCAGACATTGTTCCTTCCTTGGGATTCTGGCGTAACTGATGACGAGTTAGCATATCTACACAAACAGTTATGCCGTTACAAATTAATACTACAAGAAGGTTCAAACATCAATAAAAATTTTAGCTTCGAGATGAATCAAGCAATGACAAATTGGTGGAGGCCATGCATGTCTAAACAAAGCAGGTTTGTGCATAACCGACCCTTACATGATCGAGCAAAAATGACCTGGCCAAATTTAAACATGAACGAACCAGTGAGAGCCGTGCATGATTAAACTTAGGAAGGTCCAACATGGTCATGTACTCAGACTAAGTTGAGCATGGACAACATAGACCTGGTCGGTCACACACGACCCATGCTCGGTCATTCATGAAGGGTTCTTGCTCGTTCGTGCGTGTTTAGGCAAAGCCCGGTCGTGCATACCCAATCCAATCCTAGTCGCGCATGATCAATTCAAATTAGGTCATGCATGCTCGAATCAAGGAGGTCGCTCATACCCAACCAAAGCAGACTCATTCATAACCAATCCCGCATAGGGGTCGAGCAGGAACGATCCTAGCCAAGTTGAACTTGAGTGACCACGGTGATTGAGTAAGGTTGCGAAAAGACTGCAAGATCAGAAGTTTCTAAACTGAATATGAAGTGAAAATGAGTGCCATAAGCTAACACAAACTACCAGATGATCAAAGCATAAGGATTCAAGTTAAGACCAAGTATACCCCTATTAAAAATTCTACGCATTACAGAAGGGTTAAAGCATGTAAGTTTACAAGGTTTCACGTGTAAGGCATTTCATCAAACACTACATGTGCATCAGGGTTCGAATCAAAATTTAGAGAATCCCGTGTAATTCGAACTCCTCAATCCATTACATACATCACAATTACCAAAACATTACAATCCCACAAAATCATCAAAAGCCTCAATTCATACTCAAATCATTCAGACCGTACCCCCAAATCCTCGAATCCAAATCTTGAAGTTTCACGAAGCTAATTGATTAACCCAAAACAAAGATAAAAAAGGAGAAATCACCTATGATAATCATAATCAGAATGCTTCAGATTCTAGGGAGGTTGCTCCGGTTCGATTCGAAAATCGATCAAGCTTTTCTGGAGAAAATCAAACACAGTGACGAACTGGGAATCAATCGAGCATTGCAGTATTGTGCTGAATTTTCTAGAATGCGACCGCCATTAATTTGTTTTCTTTAATAAAAATTGGAATAAGAGAACGAAATAAGAAGCTGGGAAACGAGGAGACAGTATATAGAGAAGATTAAAATGCTCGTCCAGACCAAAGCGACACATCAGCGCACAAACCAACTCAGCCCAAGAAGATTGCACAACCCATGATTAAACATGGTGGCCCAACCCGACAAGCTCGCTCAAGCCCAAATAACCTACTCGATCATACTATGTGTTGACCCGATCAGTTAGACTCGATCGATCATGTTACAAACGAACGACCTTAAGCTCAGTCGATTATGTCTGCGTGCGAGCAGCTTTGAGCTCATTCGATCTTTATGCGTGTGAGCTACTTGCAAATGCTATCATCTCGTGGGAAACTAGATATAATCCATCCAATGGTGCTACATTTAATTATTTCAAAGCATGCAATTCTTTATAAATTAAAAACTACAAACTTCGAGGGGCAAATGTTTATCCCTTAAGAATCGTACACACATTGGATGATTAAATCTGGGTTAAAACCATGAGACAAGTACTTGTATCAGTCAAGCATCATAAAGCTCGCGCGCTTATGTCCGGGTCGTACATATATGGGCCGATCGTATATATACAGATCAAGCCAGAGGTGAAGGTTGGTCGTACACAACTAGGGTCAAGCACAACATAAGGGATCATCATTCATGGCAAAGGACGGTCGAACATAACACGGCTTGTACGCTTTTAAAGAGTTCGCTCGAACACAGACCACCCATTCTCCCGTTCAACCCGCCCGCCCATATGAAAGTCACTCGCATGAGACAACTAGATACAGCTATCAATAGTTAGCTACAACCAGGCGGTGGCATTTTCATAATTAAAGGGATGAGCGACCCGTAACCTGCACATATGAATTTCAACTCATTTCTTCATATAAGCTTACCTATAAGTAGGCCATGGTTTCCACCACAAAAGAGATCGATTTCCACACCCCAAAGGGCTTCCAAATTGCTTCCTCTCTCATTTCAAGTGATCCTAACATCATCTATCACTTCCAAGCAAAGTTCTAGAGCTTGATCCACCATGGCTTCCATCGAGAACAACCAAGTGTTTTAGAGATTGAAGATCTTCCTTTATCCTCCTTGCATTTAAAGGTTTCTCACCATTCCTCCACCGATCTCACAATTTCTCCACTGGTCTAATCATTTCTCCACCAATTTACATAGATCTAAGTGAGATTTACTTGTAATAAGAGAATATGAATGTACAGAGAAAGATTCTATGTCCTGTAACCATTGATGTCATAATAAAATCTTTGCCAAAATGGATGTAGATTTACCTAAGATCAAACCACTATAAAATATTTGCGTCTTTTCCTTTTTATTTGCGATTGTGGTCTCATTCCTTACCGATTGGTGAAGTGCTTCCAAAGCACCATTGGTGTTTGAGCCAATTTTGAATCAAACATGCGTGAACATGATGCAATACCACCTTTATCTCCATCAGGCACTAATCCTCCGATGTCGCCTTTGATGCCCTTAGATTTTGTTGAGTTTGTAACACTTGCTCCCTCCTCACCTGATGTTGCCAAAATTCCTCTGCCCTTTTATGTCTGCAGATTAGGAGAATTTCTTCCAACATTTCGTAAAGCAACAACTTTTGGTACAAATAATTTTTCTTGGCGCCGCTCTTATGTTTAATTTTGTTCAAAGGTTGATTCAACTTTTCTTTTTTAAGTGACTAAGGGTTGGTTCTTGTCTAGAAGAAAACCACCCGACTAAGGGAGGAGAAGCTGCCTTGAAAGCTAAAATTGACTCCTTAACCATGGAAAAGGATAAAAGTGACGATAAGTGTGAGAGACTATAGCCTTCTCTTGAGTAGGAGAGGCAAACCAAGGAACATAAATGGTGGCTAATCACGTTGTTGGAGAGAAGAATTGGCAAGATTTATATTGCAGAGTGAATAATCCATGAGGCTATGATTAGGATCTCGGAATTCTTAAGAGACCGCTTTCCAGTGGTTGCTAAAGAATACTACGAAGATGCCCTTTTCCTCTGATTTTCTGAAAACTTCAAAAAGTTTCCAAGAATTGAATTTCCTTCTATTTCTCCCTTTGTTTGGGATAGTGTTATGGAAAGAATTAACTTGGTCAAGCAAGGGTTGAAGTCCTAAAGAAAGACAAGACGATGCTTGAGAACCTCCTACTCATTGAGGACTTGCCTAATGATTCTGATGACGAATAGGAAGATATGGCTGCTAATGATGATGATGCAGGTGATGATGGTAATGGTCCAGGTGATGCAAGTCGACGAGATGAGTCTGATAAAGATGATGGTCGTCCACCTCCTGCTACTGGGGGCACGCGCGATTCTGTGAGATCCACCCTTGATCTTTCGGACACCCTTTTTTCCCAATACCTGACCAAGTCATCTGCTAAGAAGGGTGGTTCTTCTGAGCCGAAGGACAAAGAAATTTCCATTTAGTCTGACACTCTTGCCTCAAAGGTATGGCCTTTGCTTTCACAATGATTTCTTCCTTCTTGAGTTTATAGCAATGATTAGTTTTCTTATATCGTGACAGAACCTATCTTCCACAAAGACGCAATTACAGGAAATGCTTCACATTCATTGTTTTAGATCAGAAGGAGGATTTTCAACGTGTCCATCTCATAAACCTAGGGGAAAAAACTTTATAGGAAACTTAGGCATATTTTCATGAAATACCTTTGACTTCCTTTCAACTTTCTGAGTAATGCTTATGATATAGTTTTAACAAGACTTATAATCAACAATATTGTATTGATGTATAATTACGAACAACAGATGTAATAATAATTAAGCTTGTTCTTTTGTAATTTGTGGTCATGTGTATTACCAAAACAATTCTGAATTTGTCTGGATAATGTTCATGCAGTAGTCTTTCTTTAAAGGGAAAAATGTTATTAGTGTCATTTCTTTATAGTTAGATTTGTACATCATTGTATCTTATCTTGTTTGTGAGTAGGAGAATAAATTCCAGACTCCCCCTTTTCAATTTGGGGACAAATCACTGGTAACTGTAGAATAGAAGGATATCTTTAAGGAAGCTTCCACAGTTAGGAGGGAAAGGACGTACTTTCTCCAAAAGATAACTAACAGTAATTTGTATGAACAAGTGTCCATTTTAGAGAGTCAGTTTAAAGAGAAAGATAAGACTATCCTTGAGCTGCAAAGGAAATTAAGGGTCAATACTTCTACCAACTCGAACGAAGAAATAAGCAAATTTCTTCACTGAATTGATGAAGTAGAAGTTTAAATGGAGAAAACAAAGACAGGTTATGAATCCCTAGAATATGCTTTAAAGAATCCTGACTCGGATAAAAGGGTTTGGCTATTGCAAGACTTCTTTTTTTGATAATTGTGATGTGTTTCTTGTGTGTCATGAATGTTAAACACTTAACGTAGTAGTAATATGCTTGTAGTAACTTGTAAGAGGGTTTTGCAGACAAGTTCGTAGATAATATCACCTGATATATGGTCCTTTCCCTCGCTAGGAACGCCCTTTCCCAAAGTCCTATTGCACTGTTATGCCCAAATTTAACACACATTGTCTGTTGTTAGCTTCATAAGATACATACATATATGATAATTTTCTCATTCCTCGTGAGATAGTATTCATGTTGCAATCACACTATAAGCGAATGCATGATTGGATAAGATACTCATTCATTTTTCATGTTTTAGGGATGTAATCCTACTCAACAAAAACTTCTTTTAAGAATGTTCCCATGCGAAGTGTTAAGGAAAACATAACCCCTATTGTACTTTCTTTGTAATGAAATAGTGTGATTATTTGCACTACATGTTTTATTTGAATAATAAGCAAGAACTTCATGCATATGGGTTAAGGAAATCTCCCTGAGCAATATGGAAGATCATTAACATCGTTTGAAGGCTTTTAAGTGGCTGACTTGAGTCACTATCCCAAGCATCGACATTAAATCCTTTTTTCAATAATAAGAATTATAGTCTCTTAATCTAGATTAGGGTATTAATAAGAGGCGACCGAAATATTTCCTTCAGGCAATAATTAGAACCTAGATTCATGCATTTGTTAGCAGACCAGAAACCCACTTCTGGCTATTAATAGAAGTTTCGAGATAACCCAGATTCGGAATTTAGTAGTAGACCAAAAATCACTTCTGGTAATAATAGAAGTCGCGAACCAACTTAGATTCGGGTATTTGATGGAAGACCAGATATCCACATCTGACATTAATAGAAGCGTCTCACCCTTTCGAGTTTATTTTACAAAGCAGGGGATATACGTGCTTTGTTAGCCACTCTCTGGGCTTGTGATTGCCATAACAAAAGATGTACGTGCTTTGTTGGCCACTTTCTAGGTCTATGCGTCCAGTGCACTTGGCTAGCTTATTCTCAAGCAGGGTCCAAGGACTTTCCTGACCTCCCTCCTGGAGGCGCCTAACACTAGTCATCGGAGGCTGTGATAAGCGCTTAGAAGAATAAAGTAGGCCATCATAGACGCGACTAAAAGTCTCACTCTTTTGATGCCCTACCCTGGCCACCGTAAGTGGTGATAGAGGCTTACACTCCACCCCCTCCAAGGGATTCTGTAACACCCCGTGAATTCTATAATGCTAAGCTTCACAAATTAAAGTGAAATTAATTCAAAATAAAATAATTAAAGGAAATGGGTTACGCCATTGCGTTCGTCTCGGAATTCTGCTTGAGATAGAGTCCGAGTTTGCGCGAATCGGACTCCGTATGAAGGAGTTATGGCCTTCGGAAGTTTCAGAATAAAATTTAAATTCAAACAGCTCAGTTTAAAATTCAAAAATTGAATTTCAGGTTCAAACTGGGCTGGGTGGAAAAATTCCTGCCCAGAAGACCAGGTCGACCATAGGGTCGACCATGGTGTCGACCTTGGCCCCCCAGGTCGACCATAGTGTCGACCTGGGTGTCGACCTGCCAGTCGACCTGCCTGGTCGACCTGGCTGGCCAGGTCTGGCTCTGGCTCGAATTTCTGTGGCTGTGTGTGTCACTAGGCCTGACGTGTCACCTCTTGATTGGCTCTTTGAACTCTGAATAGTCTAGATTCCTCCTGTCTTCATCTGACGGCTCAAAACAACTTAAAAATCTATAAATACACCCTAAGTCTCAACTAAAAATTCACACAAAAAAATTAGAAAGGAGTCGTCATGCTGCTAGGGAGGAATTGGACATAGCCGTCAAGAGAAAAGCCTAGAGACGAATCAAATTAAGAAGAAGATCAAAAGTTTAATCAAATTAATCAACGCAACGTTAGTCTACCCAAAGGAGCGCATCTCAATTTCAGAATTCAGAATTCAAGATTTTGCATTCGTTGTAAGTATAGTGACCTTTCAGAATATGAATAAAAATTGTGATGTGATTCGATGTAAATGAAAATAGAAATGTGTTATTGTATTGTATAAATTCTGTGTATTGAAATGGTTCTATCATGACTTGTGTATTGATGTTTGTTGCATAAATTGATTGTTGCAAGCCTATTGAACAATTGTATATGAAAACAATGGCACTTGCAAGTTTGTGGTAAAAACTAGAAATTGATCCCTTTATGTATATGTCGATGGCATGGACTATGTATATTCCCTTAGTCTAAATTAGAATTTATGTAAACATGTTCTAGATTTGAAAACCTTTTATGCTACACGACCCAAAACCTACGATATCATTCTCATGTTTATTTGCAAGTATAATTGGATATATGTTAAGTATCGTTTGGGTTTTCTAAGCTATGCAAGTTCATGTTTATTTGCAGGTATAATTGGATCCATGATAAGTATCGTTTGGGTTTCATAAACTATGCAAGTTCAGGTTGAAATAGGCTATGTGATTAGATGCTATAATTGGACATTTTGGTGAATATACAACATGCTAGTTTTATGTTTGACATTATGCCAAGTTAAACATGTTTAAACACAAGTTTGTATAAACCTAAACTATGCCATTTCATATGTCACCTACTTAGTTATACTTTGATTTGAATGCAAGTTCACATGACCCATCATTTATGTTAGTATCGCTAAATTGCAAGTTCATGCGCCACACACCCTTATATGTTGTAAAATATTACATGTTATTGATTTTCCCCTTTTTCTCGCATTTATAAAGTTGGGCCGAATTGTGTCGAGCCCAACATTTGTTATAACGTTGCGAACATATAAACGGGGGTAATAACGTTGGGTGTAAAACATTGAAAATACATGTTGGCATGTTTGGCACATGCCAACGACAATGACATTTAAAGCGGTATGAATTGTTATACACAAAAATAAAAGATATGACATTTACATATAATTGAGAAATAATAAAATATGTAAATTTAGAAAACACGATATGCTTAACCCGAGGTTGGATTGAGTTGTGACGTAAACCTGCCCGGACCCACCCAACTGTCCAGTAGTCACAACAATACCTATCCAATGTGGGTGGTTAAGCATTGAGCACAATAATGACACGAGGTTAGACTGAGCTACGGTGTAAACCTGCCCGGAAACGACCGACATATCTAGTAATCGTAGCAATACCTGTCTAATGTGAGTGGTCAGGTGCTCCTAAGAGGCTAAGGACAGATGGTAGGGTTAAGTCAACTATAACACTTAACCAAATTCAATATGTTAACAAGAATTGATGGGTGGGGTTAGGTAAATACAGACACTTAACCACTTAACATGTTTGACTAGAAAATCTTGGTAACGAGGGACCCGTTTCAGCAGTAACCCAAGTTAGGTATCAACGGTACCCTGAAACTAGGCAGGGTGAGGCACGATTACTGGGCTGATTGTAAGCGGTCAAACGACGGCGGTGGGTGCACAGTGCAGGTCTAATGGGGTGCGGGCGTGCACACATTCCGAAGCAGACAACCAGGGCACTGGGGACACCAGTAGTATAACCTATGCCTTCTAGAATTTGTGTCGGGGCCGCCACCATGGGTCTTGATACACCTCATGGTGGGACCAACATAGGTATCTACAATTCTTGGGGGCCGTATGATACATTTTAACGCGGGTAGGAGCCGATCTTTTAATAAGAATGGGGATCACTTCACCTCACCATGGGATGCCAGTTAGAATAAACTCAAGTAGGTGCAGAGACATAGTATGGGTGTGATAGTACATTCGACTCTAAACTTCACCTCCTTAGCTTGTGACACCATCCTATTTTCAGTATATATCTATCATGCCCTTTTCTTATTCACATACTGAAGAGTTACTAGATTTACTCAGGCTTTATGTCTGACCCTATTTTCTTTCGTCTTCTTTTCTTTCATCCCCCCCCCAGGTCCACAGGGAGGAAACAACTCAGCTCAGTCAGGCTCTGTACAAGCTCCAAGAACATAGATGTATGATTTGGGTCTCTTTTGCTCGGACTATGCCTTTGGATATCACTATGGGGATTTTTGTCACTTTATTTATGTTTTATGCTTCTTTAATAATCAAGACAGTAATGAGGTTGTAATGTTGGAAGTATTTTGAGACAATTATGGAATGTTATGTTTTGAACACGTATTGATGAAAAAAAAAGTCTGTTTGGTTTCCGCTGTTTAAAATATGTGTATTTATATCTGTCTTGAGTTTATCTGTGGCTTTTACTTATAAACCTCCACCAAAATTAAGGCATTCCCTTTGTGAGTGACCTTAATGGAGGTGGGGTGTTTCACTTGGTATCAGAGCCTAGGTTTACCAGACAAGATAAAAGTTTTATGAAATTGTTTTCAAAAAGAAAATTTAAAGAAGTGTTTTTTAGAGAAAAGTGTTGTATTTACAAAAAAGACAAAATCCCCTAAAGCCATGTGCCATATCTATCTCTCTCTATCCTTCGTTTTGAATTTTTCCTTTCTGTTTCAGCATGTCTGGAGACCTTAACCTCCCGGAAGGAGTGCTGATTCCCAGCTGGTTTAGGAGGTACTTAGAAGCAAGGGCCAATGGCGCGGGCCCAGCAGACATCCCTCCTCCAGTGTCCGCGGTTCCTCCTCCTCCTCTACCTTCTCGTGGAAATGCCTTCGCAAAAACATGTAGAGACTTCAAGGCAATGGGTGGAAAAGACTTTTATGGGACAGAATCCTTTGTAGGGGCAAGAAACTGGCTAAAGGAGACTCAGGATCTGTTTGTCATCTTCGGAGTTGATGACAGGCAAAAGATACAACTAGCGGTATGGTTGCTTAAGGATGAAGCTTCCTATTGGTGGGAAGTTACCAATGCTTAGAGGGCGGTGGAAACATGGGAGGATTTCAGGACAAGGTTTGAGATGAAATTCCTCTCCCAAGCAGAAAGAAGCCTGCAAATGGAGAAGTTCCTAACTCTGAAGCAGGGGAGCATGACGATCAGGGAATATGTTAATCAGTTTAATCAGCTGGCCAGATTTGGGTTAGACTTAGTAAACACCCAACACAAGAAGGCACTTCGCTTCGTCAAGGGTTTGAATGAGCCTCTACACAGCCTTGCCATGACACATGTATCCACGGGAGCAACTTATGAAATCTTGGTGGACATGGCGTTGCTACACGAGGAAGACTACGGCAAGAAAGAAACTAAGGTGGAAGAGAAGAAAGAGGGTCTACAAGCAAAGAAAACTGACTTCAAGAAAGGAGAGAAGAACAATAAGCCCCGTGAGAAGAGAAGGTGCAATTTCTGTGGCATTGTGGGCCATATATCAAAAGACTGCCGGAAAAGAAAGGCGAAGATGGGTGGTTGCTTTCATTGTGGAGAGACTGGGCACCAAGCTAAGGACTGCCTAAAGAAGAAAGGGCAGGGACAAAAAGCCGGATCCACTTCAGGGGGTCAGGTTCATGCGCTAGTGGCACCTCAGCAGGAACGAGGTAGTAATATTTCTGTAGAAAGTGTAGTCTATGTTTATGATCATCTAGTTCGTACACTTTTTGACTCTGGCACATCACACTCTTTTATTTCATCTGCCTTAGTAGAATATCTGCATCTAGACACTAGTATGGTAGAAGATCCCTTAGTAGTTTGAACTCCAACTGGGGGCTCCGCTTACTTGTCAATGGTTTGTTTGGGTTTGAAAATCTCTATTCTTAGCATTAAGTTTAGTTGTAATGCCTTTGTCTTAGGCTTCTCTGGATATGGTTTGATCTTAGGCATGGACTGGTTATCCAGTAATAGTGACATTCTTGATTGTGAGAAAAGAGTAGTTAGACTCTTAACTCGGCTTGGTAACACTCTAGAAATTTCTTGTAATCCCTTGAATGCTGTTATGCTTAGTTATCTAGTGTCGCTTGATGCTTTCGATGAGAATTTGCAATCAGTAAGAGTAGTCCGGGAATATCCGGATGTTTTTGAGGAGGTGAAAGGCTTACCTCCGAGGCGGGAAATAGACTTCCGCATTTATCTTGTGGATAATGCAAAGCCTATAGCTTTACCTGTCCGACACATGGCTCTAAAGGAGAGAAAGGAGGTCAGTAAGCAGGTTAAAGAACTTCTCGAAAAAGGGTTCATTAGACGAAGCATTTCGGAATGGGGTGCTCCAGTGGTGTTCGCAACCAAAGCGGACGGTTCGCTTCGCCTTTGTGTCGACTATAGGGAGTTAAAAAAATTGACCAAGAAAAATAGGCACCCTCTTCCCCGAATCGACGATTTGTTTGATCAGCTTGTAGGTGCGACGGTCTTCTCCCAACTTGATCTGGCAACTGGGTTCCATCAGCTAAGAGTAGCTGAAGATAGCATTGATAAAACGGCGTTTAGAACCCTAGATGGTTTCTTCGAATGGCTTGTAATGCCTTTCGGCTTGACAAATGCACCCGCTTATTTCGTAGACCTAATGAGCAGGGTGTTCAGAGAATTCCTCAACAAATTCGTGGTTGTCTTCATAGACGATATCTTAATCTTCTCAAAGAATGAGGAAGAACATGCTAAGCATCTGAAAGAAATCATGGAAACTCTTCGAGCTCATCAACTAAAAGCCAAATTCTCCAAGTGTCACTTCTGGGGAAAAGAAGTAAGATTTTTGGGGCATATAGTGTCCAAAGATGGGTTGGCCGTGGATCCCGCGAAAGTGGTGGCAGTGCAAGATTGGAAGACACCAAGAAATGCAACCGAAGTTCGAAGCTTTCTTGGGCTGGCCGGTTTTTACCTAAAATTTATTAGGGATTTCGCGAAATCTCAGCCCCACTCACAAGGCTAACAATGAAGAATATGGCGTTCACTTGGGATTTCGACTGCGAGTTTGCTTTCCAACGATTAAAAAGGGCTCTCACAACAGCCCCAGTTCTGACTTTGCCAAATGGAAGCAAAATGTTCACAATATACACGGATGCATGTGAAACGGGACTAGGCGCTGATCTAATGCAAGAAGGAGGGGTAGTAGCTTATGGCGGAAGACAATTGAAAGTTCATGAAAAGAACTACCCAACCCACGATCTTGAGTTAGCCGCCATCGTCTTTGCGCTTAAGTCATGGCGCCATTATCTCCTAGGTGAGAAGTTTGAATTATACACTGACCATAAATCATTGAAATATCTCTTCTCGCAGAAGGATCTTAACTTGAGGCAGCAAAGATGGATGGAAAATCTTGCCTCGTATGACTTTGAAATTTCCCATACTCCCGGAAAAGGCAACGTAGTAGCAGATGCGTTTGAGCCGAAAGAAACTGACCTTAAGCCCGCTCTTTGTGGAAAGGCAAAGCCTGGAGTATATAGCCAGTTTTAACTTTAGGCCCTCCTCAGATTTTGTACCGGGTTTGCTAGCATCTCTAGAAGTACGCCGTACTCTCTTGGACTCAATAGGGGCTGCACAACGTGAAGACCCTCGGCTTGTTGATGTGATTGATAAACTTATTACGGGTGAGACTTCTAGTCACCTCAGTAGGTACGCCATCGATGATAAGGGTTGGCTGAGGCGAGATGGAAGATTATGTGTCCCACAAGCAAGGGAGTTGACAAAGAAGGTTCTCGAAGAAGCGCATCATTCCAAGATGACTATACACCCTGGCGGTGATAAGATGTACAAGGATATAAAAAGGGCTTTCTTTTGGAGCGGCATGAAGCAAGACGTGGCAGATTTTTTTTCTAAGTGCATGACCTGCCAACGGGTCAAGGTGGAATATAAGAAGCCTGGAGGACTACTTCATCCTTTAGAGGTCCCACAGTGGAAGTGGGAGAGCATTTCAATGGACTTCATTGGTGGACTGCCTAGGTCGAGAAGAGGCAACACTAACATTTGGGTAATAGTGGATAGGCTTACTAAAAGCGCCCACTTCATACCTATCAAGAGTAGAAGGACTGCTGCATCTCTAGCATCTCTTTATCTCAAGGAAATAGTTCGACTCCATGGGATACCCTCCAACATTGTTAGTGACAGAGACCCTATCTTCACAAGCGAGTTTTGGCGGAGTCTGCAAGAAGCTGTAGGCACACAGTTATGTTTGAGCACGGCCTATCACCCTCAAACTAATGGCCAGACGGAAAGGGTGAATAGAGTTTTAGAGGATCTTTTGAGACTTTGCGTTCTTGACTTTGGAGGGACGTGGGAGGATCACCTTCCTTTAGTGGAATTTGCCTACAACAACAGTTACCAGGCTACCATCGGCATGACACCCTTCGAAGCCTTGTATGGAAGAACGTGCAAATCACCAACTTGTTGGTGGGAGTCTACAGATAAGCTTATACTTGGGCCAGATATGATTTGAGAGACTTCGGAGAAAGTGGACCTGATACGAAGGAGGATGAAGACTGCCCAAGGCCGACAGAAATCCTACGCCGACAAAAGAAGGACCGACCTTGAGTTTGAGGTTGGGGACAGGGTTTTCCTTAAGGTATCTCCTTTAAGGAACATCGTTCGTTTTGGATCCACAGGAAAGCTAGCACCAAGATTTGTAGGATCGTTTCCTATCATCGAGAAGGTTGGAAAGATGGCCTATAGATTAGAGCTACCCGAGAGACAGGCCGGAGTTCACAACGTCTTTCATGTATCTCACCTCCGGAAGTGTTTACAGGAGTCTGCGGAAGTGGTGGAACCTAGCATTCTAGAAGAAGCCGAAGTGGAACGTGAAGCAACTGTGAGAAGAGTTCCAACCCGCATCTTAGGAATTGAAGTGAAAAAGCTACGCAACCGCAAAGTCAAACTCGTTAAAGCTCAGTGGAGCGACGCCGAGGAAGACGCGACTTGGGAAACTGAGGACAGAATACGCGCTGCCTGCCCTCTTCTTTTTGAGGGTACATCTTTGATCTCTCTTTTTCCTTAAATTATGCTTTATCGACCTTTTTAGGTATATCTCCTCGGTCCTTTTCCTAACTCCTTAGGTAGAAAACAAATGGATGCAAACATGTATTTGAAAACATGTTATGAATGATGGCTGCAAATGGTTGCTAGTGGTTGCTCGTGGATGCATATACACACACACACACCCTAGGTTATAGATCGGCTCAGTCACTTCATATTGCATATGCATATATATGTATTCTCACTTATATATGGTTGAAACTGGATATGTTGTCATATGGTTGTCGCATTTGTATGAATAGTTGTGCACTCATGTAGAATTATGAGTAGGAAAAATTTGCATACATAATGGATTCATGACACTTACATGATTCACATTAAGGAGGTCAACTGAATCAGTAGACCGCCTGATTTCTGCATTAGATAAGGACATATACACACACTATGCATATGATCACGAAGCATTAGAAGTCTTTTAAGGACAGTGGATGCCTATGTTTGTTGGTTGAGTAGATGGACTATTGGATGGTAGGATATACATTCTTCCTAACTTGAAGATTTCGGGGACGAAATCCTTTTTTGGGGGGGGGGAGGGGGAATGTAACACCCCGTGAATTCTATAACGCTAAGCTTCACAAATTAAAGTGAAATTAATTCTAAATAAAAGAATTAAGGGAAACAGGTTACGCCATTACGTTCGTCTCGGAATTCTGCTTGAGATAGAGTCCGAGTTTGCGCGAATCGGACTCCGTATGAAGGAGTTATGGCCTTCGGAAGTTTCAGAATAAAATTTAAATTCAAACAGCTCAGTTTAAAATTCAAAAATCGAATTTCAGGTTCAAACTGGGCTGGGCGGGAAAATTCCCGCCCAGAAGACCAGGTCGACCATAGAGTCGACCATGGTGTCGACCTGGCCCCCCCCAGGTCGACCATAGTGTCGACCTGGGTGTCGACCTGCCAGTCGACCTGCCTGGTCGACCTGGCTGGCCAGGTCTGGCTCTGGCTCGAATTTCTATGGCTCTGTGTGTCACTAGGGCTGACGTGTCACCTCTTGATTGGCTCTTTGAACTCTGAATGATCTAGATTCCTCCTGTCTTCATCTGATGGCTCAAAACAACTTAAAAATCTATAAATACACCCTAAGTCTCAACTGAAAATTCACACAAAAAATGAGAAAGGAGTCGTCATGCTGCTAGGGAGGAATTCGACATAGCCGTCAAGAGAAAAGCCTAGAGACGAATCAAATTAAGAAGAAGATCAAAAGTTTAATCAAATTAATCAACGCAACGTTAGTCTACCCAAAGGAGCGCATCTCAATTTCAGAATTCAGAATTCAGAATTCAAGATTCTGCATTCGTTGTAAGTATAGTGACCTTTCAGAATATGAATAAAAATTGTGATGTGATTCGATATAAATGAAAATAGAAATGTGTTATTGTATTGTATAAATTTTGTGTATTGAAATGGTTCTATCATAACTTGTGTATTGATGTTTGTGGCATAAATTGATTGATGCAAGCCTATTGAACAATTGTATATGAAAACAATGGCACTTGCAAGTTTGTGGTAAAAACTAGAAATTGATCCCTTTATGTATATGTCGATGGCATGGACTATGTATATTCCCTTAGTCTAAATTAGAATTTATGTAAACATGTTCTAGATTTGAAAACCTTTTACGCCTACATGACCCAAAACCTACGATATCATTCTCATGTTTATTTGTAAGTATAATTGGATATATGTTAAGTATCGTTTGGGTTTTCTAAGCTATGCAAGTTCATGTTTATTTGCAAGTATAATTGGATCCATGATAAGTATCGTTTGGGTTTCATAAACTATGCAAGTTCAGGTTGAAATAGGCTATGTGATTAGATGCTATAATTGGACATTTTGGTGAATATACAACATGCTAGTTTTATGTCAGACATTATACCAAGTTAAACATGTTTAAACACAAGTTTGTGTAAACCTAAACTATGCCATTTCATATGTCACCTACTTAGTTATACTTTGATTTGAATGCAAGTTCACATGACCCATTATTTATGTTAGTATCGCTAAATTGCAAGTTCATGCGCCACACACCCTTATATGTTGTAAAATATTACATGTTATTGATTTCCCCCTTTTTCTCGTGTTTATAAAGTTGGGCCGAATTGTATCGAGCCCAACATTTGTTATAACGTTGCGAACGTATAAACGGGGGTAATAACGTTGGGTGTAAAACATTGAAAATACATGTTGGCATGTTTGGCTCATGCCAACGACAATGACATTTAAAGCGGTATGAATTGTTATACCCAAAAATACAAGATATGACATTTACATATAATTGAGAAATAATAAAATATGTAAATTTAGTAAACACGATATGCTTAACCCGAGGTTGGATTGAGTTGTGACGTAAACCTGCCCGGACCCGCCCGGCTGTCCAGTAGTCACAGCATTACCTATCCAATGTGGGTGGTTAAGAATTAAGCCCAATAATGACCCGAGGTTAGACTGAGCTATGGTGTAAACCTGCCCGGAACCGACCGGCATATCCAGTAACCGTAGCAATACCTGTCTAATGTGAGTGGTCAGGTGCTCCTAAGAGGCTAAGGACAGATGGTAGGGTTAAGTCAACTATAACACTTAACCAAATTCAACATGTTAACAAGAATTGATGGGTGGGGTTAGGTAAATACAGACACTTAACCACTTAACATGTTTGACTAGAAAATCCTGGTAACGAGGGACCCGTTTCAGCAGTAACCCAAGTCAGGTATCAACGGTACCCTGAAACTAGGCAGGGTGGGGCACGATTACTGGGCTGATTGTAAGCGGTCAAACGACGGCGGTGGGTGCACAGTGCAGGTCTAACGGGATGCGGGCATGCACACACTCCGGAGAAGACAACCAGGGCACTGGGGACACCAGTAGTATAACCTATGCCTTCTAGAATTTGTGTCGGGGCCGCCACCATGGGTCTTGATACACCCCATGGTGGGACCAGCATAGGTATCTACAATTCTTGGGGGCCGTATGACACATGTTAACGTGAGTATGAGCCGATCTTTTAATAAGAATGGGGATCACTTCACCCTCACCATGGGGTGCCAGTTAGAATAAACTCAAGTAGGTGCAGAGATATAGTATGGGTGTGATAGTACATTCGACTCTAAACGTCACCTCCTTAGCTTGTGACACCATCCTATTTTCAGTATATATCTATCATGCCCTTTTCTTATTCACATACTGAAGAGTTACTAGATTTACTCAGGCTTTATGTCTGACCCTATTTTCTTTCGTCTTCTTTTCTTTCGTCCCCCCCTCCCCCCCAGGTCCACAGGGAGGAAACAGCTCAGCTCAGTCAGGCTCTGTACAAGCTCCAAGAACGTAGATGTACGATTTGGGTCTCTTTTGCTCGGACTATGCCTTTGGATATCACTATGGGGATTTTTGTCACTTTATTTATGTTTTATGCTTCTTTAATAATCGAGACAGTAATGAGGTTGTAATGTTGGAAGTATTTTGAGACAATTATGGAATGTTTTGTTTTGAACACGTATTGATGAAATAAAAGTCAGTTTGGTTTCCGCTGTTTAAAATATGTGAGTTTATCTGTGGCTTTTACTTATAAACCTCCCCCGAAATTAAGGCATTCCCTTTGTGACTGACCCTGTCCATCATTGGTGGTAATAAGGGTTTTTCATTCCCATCTACGGGGTACGAGGAACATAAGAAGAGGTAGGTCATGCTCTTCAACAAGCAGAGGTAGGACATGCTTGGTTCATAGCAAAGGCAACGCATACTCTTCTACGAGCAGAGGCAGGATGTGCTAATTAGATGCCTTGTCCCTACCATTTCTGGCGTGGGTCGGTGGTTTACTCTTTTGATGCTTTAACCTAGTCCTTTCTTACTTGGATGATGTTAAAGGCTTATACACCACCTTCCTCTAAGAGGGGCCTTGGCCTGGCCATCTTAGCAGTGACAATGGTTTGTAACCATTGTAATTTGAGCCATCTTGGGTTGCTCCAAATTTTGAGAGGGTTTCCAAGCCCTGAACTTTGCAGACAATTCTTTTTTTAAGGGGACTTTTATTGGACTTAGTTCGATTCTTTTACAAAGTCTTGCAATTAGCCTTGATTAAAGAACTTGATAATCATCCTTTCAAGAACTCTACAGCAGTTGGTTTCATGTCCATTCATCATATGATAGTGATAGTAAGGCCCTCCCAATTTGACTTCGTTCTTGGGTTCCATCATTAATGAGGGCCAGAAGTTTAATTCATATTTAGTCAAGAAGTAGATATTCTCGATTGATGCAGTAAGCATGTAATCTTCCGGTAATCCTTATTCAAGGATTTCCTTTCGACATTGGAACTTAACCCTTTTATTACATAACTTTCTTGGCTCTTCTTTTTGTTCAAGCTTTCTTTTTGTTGTGTCCCGAGATGGAGGTGCAATTTTATTAGACCATTTTGCGGCAAAGTGGTTGAAATCCGTCTTAATTCTTTGCCTAAATATAGTTTCCCCATCATGTGCTTGAATGGCTTCTTTTATGTGAGTAAATGAGTTACATTCTCTTGATGTAGAACTTCTCAAAGCAAAGATTGGATTTGGCCTTATGTGGAAAGGGTTAATGCTCCAATAGTCCTGATCATAAGGCTTTACTTCTTTACCCTTGTTGCTGATTTGCAAGGTTTCATACTTAATCCTTTGTTCTACAGTAATCCATGGTTCATCAATACTAGATGCAACCATTGGAAATTCAGAAGCTATTCATAGAGTCCTTCTATTCATGGTTTCTCCTTCTTTAAAGCTTAGTCCAATCCGGGATGGAACATCAAGGGATGTGGCTGTTAACCACAAGGTCAAAGGTTCAAACCCTCCTTCTAGCGCCAAAATGTTAATGATATTTTTTTTCAACACCGGAGATAGGTATATGGATGAGGACCAATGGGTTGTAAGGGATTACTTAGTTACCATAAGCTTGAGCTAGTTCACTCTTTCCTAGATATCAAGGTCTTAGCTCGAAGATTAGTTACTCTTCCCTCGAGGGGTGAGTATCACGCTTACGAAACTTAACAACCAACAGTTACCTTGGGATAAGGGTTCCCTAAATGCAACACAAGTTAGGAAGCTAAACGGCTTAAAGAAGGGTATTTTGGTAATTTAGGCTTAGGGGTAAGGCTCATGTATGTGGTCTTTGTTGTAAAGAAACCATAAAGAAATAGGCAAAAGAAATAGAAAGCTAGACCCTAGAAAATATGCTAAGTGTCAATCCACTCTTTATTTCTCATTGATTTGAGTACATAAATGTTTACAAAGGAAATCCCCAAATTGATTTACAAATTAAAGTTTCACTCTATAAGAAATGAGTACAAAATTGGGGAATGAGAAAAGTTCCCAAAAATGTGAGCCCCGAGTCTTATTTATAGCCAAATCAAGCCCCCTTTTTTCATTGGCTCGGCAGAAGCCTCTTTCGGGTGCGACAATAGGCTTTCGGTTACCTTATACCTTTCGGTTCGGTAACCGCTTGTTTCAGCCGCCTTTCTTTCTAATTTTTATTGTCACCGGGTCTAGTTTGGCTTCCGGAGTGTTGGTCTCGACTTAATCTTGATGCTACTCTTCATATGTATCAATACCAAGTTCTTCGGTATGGATAGATTTCGGAACTGTTTTCGGTCTTTGACAACAAGCTCTAGTTTTGGCTTTATGTCTTCATAACATTGTTCTTGGGCTTTCGTGTCTTATGACCTTAGAAAACTCATCTCTTTTGGTATCGACACTAGGTAAATTAGTGCAGATAGCTTCATTTGTTATGGACTTCGGCTCACTTTTGGTGACTCTCTGGAGTTGGTACTGACCTTGCGACAACATGCTTTCAGTGCACCTTCTGATGACTTTCGAAGCTGTGTTTCAGTGTGGGTAATGGTACAAAGCAAATTGGTATAGCCTCTTGGTCCATCCTATTTATGTCTCGAACTACATACTTTCCTCTCTTGGATTTGGATCCTAGACCACATGCTTTTGGCTTTCGCTTCTTTTTATTTGCTTCCAGTTTCACGTGCTACACTTCTAGAACTGAGTCATGTTGGTTTCTTTTAATGTCGGCACTTCTTTGTCGTTATCCCCTTTCATGTTAGTTCTGAGTCCTTTCCTTACATGTTGATACTAATATCCCATCAATCAAAACCTTCTCTTTTTGCTTTCGGCCTTAGTTGTCATAGTAGCTTGATGCCGGTTTCATGCTTTTGCATCCTTCTCCTTGAGTTAGTTACGGTTCGATACCCCTTCACTGATAACTAGTTCTAGTGTTTAATCTGGTGTTAATAGTTATGTTAGTCGGAGGAAAGTTGGATCACAATCAATACCATAACAAATAAAATAAACGATAAAAAAACTTCATTTTATAATGTGTAAATTGTACTCAAAAGTGATGAATGTTAATGAGTTTTAATTTATTATCATTCACTACAATATTTTAATACCATTCGTTTTTGTAATAGCTTGATAAAAAGTCACATAAATATATGACCACTATGCTAGTATAACTACTTGATCACAATAATGGCTCATACGCACACACACATTAGCGTCATAACTTTCAATGACTCAATTGCAAAATTGGATCAATAATAAATTCTTAGTAACTGTATTTTTTGAATGAACTCACTAAATTTAAAAAATGTTTCTAACCGTATGTTTAAAAGATTTTACAAACTTACAAATTATTTAATAAAGAAAATTATTTTCAATATGATTTAAATAAAAATAAATTTCAAAATTAAACTAGGATATGTCGACATCTCCATCCAATGTGTGTCCATATACTAGGCAACTTTTTTAAAAATAAATTCTAAAAGAAGTGTTTAATCGTCATATCCTTTCGCAAATAGATATGTCTGTTGATTGCTTCAAATATCAAAGTTTTGAATAAATTTTTAACTTCATCTTCTTCATTTCTAGGTACTCACTTTCTTCTCTGTCATGTTCTAAGAAAATATTAATCATTTTCTATGGAATTTCAACTAGAATAAAAACTGTTTAATTTTGATTTGAATCTTACTGCTCACTTATCAATCTCTAAACACCAAAGTGCAGTTCTTGATTATAAGAGCAACTGTAATCAAAGTAGGAGAAACAGTGGCCAAAGATCAAAAGATCGGATTTTGTTAAACGCTTTCAAACCCAAGATATTAATTATCAGGGTGTAGTGGCAGTCCCGAAAATCCACAAGGTGTTATTGTGGCCTATAAATCAATTAGATGTGCTTAGTAGTTCGAAAATAAAGTAACTCTAATTAGGGGTAGAATTCTCAAGGGTATGTCTTATAGCATGGAAACTAAGATTATATTTGCATTTACTACTGGAAAAGAAATTTGAATCTGCATAGAACTGGATATAACGTAAATTCGAGCCACCATTTTTTTATTCTTTTCTTTTACTTTACTACAATTACTTTTACCTGCATTACGGTTGTGTAATTATTTCTATGATTGTTAATAACATCAATTTAAGTATAAATCTATTAAAAGTTGACAAAGATCTATATAATTAATAAAACAATATTCATCCCCTCTACTATTAATATCTCCATAAGATCCATTCCGCATACTCGTAGATACTCATAGAGAACTAGAGGCCAATCCATCATGCTGCTTTTCGTTCAGTTCACTACACGAATTTGGATTTGGCATGATGAAATTGTTCGCTTACTTTTCTTACTATTCATTGTTAATTTAGATTATTACAATACGAATGTGAGAACGGAATGTGAGAAAATAGCATGTATAGTTGGCCTAATCTATAAAATAGCAAGAAACTTAAATTAACAAAAGGCAAGTTTACTGGATCGTAAGCATATATTCAAAATTTTATTTGGTACGGAATGAGACATGGATCTGAGAACATTGGTGCAACAGAGTTCGCTGATGAATACGACATCGACTGCGGTGTATTTGGTTTAAGGGAAACTACGAACCCTGGTATTCTTTCTCTCGACCTCTGTATAGATTTGGATATGATAGATGCTACTCGACCAATTATACATAAGGATAAATGGATTTTAGTCTTCGAAAATCTCTGAAGTCAACTTGTGGCGATCTTCCAGAAAGAAAAGTGAGGTGGAGATGATAAATGATCACTCTTTTGATTAGAACATGACTAGAGCCCTCATATATGTAGAGGGCAATGACATTCCACCTTCCGAAGAGGCACGCGTATAACAGAATGAAAAGAAGGGTTCACTTGGTTTGTGGTTATCTGGGTCAGCGATTACAATAATATAATGTGGCACTATCATTTGCAATAGTTCAATAATAAGTTATTGTGATAGGTCGTGTTCTTGGCTATGCAAGGTACAATGAAAAATATATAATCCATGTACAACTTATTATATTTATTGCTGACTACTCTCCTAACAGTCAGATAGGGCATGCATGTAATGTTTTTTTGGTTGCCACAAAGTGTAGCACTCTACACCACTTAGCACACTCCAAATGAGTCATGCCAATTAATGTGGTGCGTTTTAGGTATGACTACAATTTTTGCATAAACTAAGATTCACAAGACATAAAAATAATTACAGAGGAAACATAATGTTTAAAATTTTAAAAAGGTATTATTCCATAACCGAACAACATGTCGTTATATCAAAGCCTTGAGATTACTATAATATCGTAGTACATAATATTTATATCAAAACACTCCCTTCCCATATCTAGTTTCATAAAAAAAGGCTGAAGGAAAATTGAAATTGAGAACATATATGAAAAAAGCATCCAAACCGAACTTTGAGCCTACGAATAAATCTATTACTTTCGCGTATGCCTATCGAGGAAGAGAAGAATGGAGAGTGGATCAGACATAAAGTCTGGAAAATGGAAGCGACTGCCAGAATTTGAACAAGTAAGAGATAATGGACTTGATAATAATTCTAGTGTTATAAGGGTAAAATGTCTATGCACGACGTAATGTGATTTCTTAATGGGTTTGATTGTTCGAATTGATTGTCTACATAATAATTCTAACCATCGAAGTATTTTAAGGGTTTATTCCTATTTTTACTGATATGCATGTAAATGTGCATGTTTATACTTACATATTTCACCTACTTTTATTTAGTAAATGAATATATTAGGCTATTTTACATCAAAATTTAAATGTTATCAAATCATCATACATACATGGTCATTTAGGGACAAAACGGTCATTTGTATGCATATACTGATTTAAGAAAAATTACTTGGATATTTTTGTTTTGTATGAATTTGGATTCAAATGCAAGTGGTTTCATGGAAAATATGCATGCACATGTGAATATACAAAGGAATGAAGATGATAATAATTTATATCTTGGATAATGGAGGATCCCACATACCTACCAAACCCACTTTCCTTTTATGTAACACCCCGTATTTTCTGTTAACGTTATAATAACGAATTAAACAATAATTAATTTTAATGTGAGAATCAAGGGAAAACGGGTTACGCCATTGTGTTCGTCTCGGAATTTTGGTTGAGACAGAGTCCGAGTTTGCGTAAATTGGACTTCGTATAAAGAAGTTATGGTTGTCGGAAGTTTCCAGAAATTCAAATAAAATTCAAACAGCTCGAAACCAGATTCAAAATTCAAAACAGAACTCAGAAGCAGGCTGGGCGGGAAAATTCCTTCCCAGGACCCATGTCGACCAGGGGGTCGACCTCCCCCCTACAGGTCGACCTGGGGGTCGACCTAGGGGTCAACCTGAGGGTCGACCTACCCCCCCTTCGGCCAGATCTGTATTTTGATGACTTATGACTTGTTGCTGAGTCACTAGGGTTTCTGAATAGTTATGATCTGGTATGGATGGTTGTGGATAACTCTAGGTTCATCCGACAGCTCTAATTGAATTGAAATTCTATATAAACACAAGTAGACTAAAACCCTAAACCCTAATCGAAATTAGAACCATGGCCATCATGCTATCACCCTGCAACCTAGAGTAGCCGCCTCTGTAACAGCCCGCACCTCTGTTCACACAAGATATTGTCCCCAACTTAGCCACCGTATAGGTGTGGGGTTTTGTTCCTCAAAAGGCCTCGGCGTTAGTAAGAGATGGGCTCTACTATATAAGTACCCACTTCACACAGGCTTCCACGATGTGGGACTTAGGGTGTAACATTCTCCCCTCCTACATAGCCCAACGTCCCCGTTGGCTCACAAACACTTAACCCAGGCGCTGTGGTCCATACAGGAGCCACAATTCCGGCTGGGTATTGGCTCTGATACCACTGTAACAACCCGCACCTCTGTTCACGCAAGATATTGTCCCCAACTTAGCCACCATATAGGTGTGGGGTTTTGTTCCTCAAAAGGCCTCGACGTTAGTAAGAGATGGGCTCTACTATATAAGTACCCACTTCACACAGGCTTCCACGATGTGGGACTTAGGGTGTTACATTAATGTAAGTTCGCATAAATGCAAATAGATCTCAAAGAGGGAACTTAGAAGCATGACATAATTAATAAGGTTTGGGCCACAAGTTAAACATGGTGGCATATGAGGCAAATGTGCTCATAAACTTGCATATTACATTATAGGCCTCAAAACATGCATGATATCAACTTTAGCAAAATAAATGAAACATGGTCATAAATGACATAGGATGATAGCAAGTGATTCGCATATAACATCATATGCAAGATAACATAAGGTTTATGAGAGTTTCTATGTTGCTTTATGCAACATTTCAAATCAAAGCTCATAGCTTTTTATGCACAAAGTCAAGGTGATAGCTTTACAAACATGCATAGAATAAATCTATGCATAACATGATAAAATCAAAGCACAAATCATGCTTAGGCCCAAACTCAAACTTGCAACATGTCATATTTAACTTCATAGTTAGAATCTAAGAGTAGTATATGGCTTACAATGCTATGAAGACTTATAAAATAAAATAAGATTGAGACGAAGCCACTAGCAACTCTAAAAACCCCCAAATGTATACAAGCTCCAAGTTGTCTTGAGAAACAAGAGGCTCCTTTGATTTGTATGAAGAAAGATTCTTGCTTTGATGAAGAAAGATTGAACTTTGGCCTTGAATCAAACTTAGAAACTCTCAAACAAGCTTAGGAACTCTCATATGAATGAAGGTGGAGACTATGGCAAGAGGGTGGAGGCCATGATTAAACATTTTGGCATAATCTAGTTGTAGGTTTGATTTATGATGGTTTAGGTTAGGTATTAGGGTCCTTTTATAGAAGTTTAGGTTAGTTTAGGCCATAGGATTAACCCTAATTCAGATCTGAGCCTTTAAAATCCGTCACCAGCCCTAAAGCATGTCTTGAGAAACAAGTCAGGTGCACCCAGGCCAGACTGGCCGACCACCCAAGTCGACAGGGGTGTCGACTGGGCAGTCGACACAGCCTGAGGTGTGTCGACTCCCAAGTCGACTCCCCAGTCGACTTGGGGGGGGGGGGGGGTGGCGGGATCTTTTCCCGCCTATCCTGCTCAGCTGAATTTGAATTCTGAATGAACTTGAAATTTTCTGAAAACTTTGACGGGCCATAACTTGGTCATACGGACTCCGATTTTTGAAAACTCGGACTCTATTTCGCGTATTTTTCCGATACGAACATAATGGCATAGCCTGTTTACCTTGATTCAGATTTTATCATTTAATTCTGCCTTGATTTATGTTATAACTTGTTATTCAAAATACGGGTTGTTACATCCTCCCCCCCTAAAGGATTTCGTCCCCGAAATCTCTAAGTTAGGAAGAACGTATCCTACCATCCATCATCCATCTACTCAAAACATCATCCACGTGCAGTCAATGTCCTTAACAAATTTTAAATGTTGTATGATTATATGCAAAGGTGTGTGTATATGTACTTATCTAATGTGAAAATCCGGCGGTTACTGATTCAGTAAACCTCCTTAATGCAAAGTATGTTAGTGAAATGCGTCCATATGTATGCAAATTCCTAACATAATTTATAATCTCTATATGAGTGCACATAACATTTATCCATATGCAACATCCACGTGATAGCATAACAAGTTTGATCCATGAATAAATATAAGCACTCATGCATATGCAATATGAAAGTGTGTGAGCCGATCTTAGTGCCTAATGTGTATCATGCGTCCACGAGTATCCACTTGCAAACACTTGCAACCACTTGCAAACATCAAGCATAACATGTTTCAAATACATTATTCATCCAAAGGGTTTCTACCTAAGGTTCTCATGACAAGGTTAACGAGATAACAAGATAAACATGGATAGTAAAAGAAAGATATGTTAACTAGGAGAAGAGTTTGAGAATGTACCCTAAAAAAGAAATGGATAAAGCCCACGCATCTTCTCCTCTGTTTCCCAAGTTGCATCCTCTTCGGCTTCACTCCACTGAACTTTCACCAATTTGACTTCTTGATTTCTTAGCTTCTTGATCTCCGTTCCCAAGATACGAATCGGAGCTCTCCTCAAGGTTGCCTCTTTCTCTACCTCCACATCTTCAAGAATGCTAGGTTCAACCACCTCAGCGGACTCATGTAGGCACTTTCGGAGATGCGAGATATGAAAGACATTATGCACTCCGGCCAGCTTCTCGGGCAATTCCACCTTATAAGCCATCTTTCCAATTCTCTCTATGATAGGGAAGGGTCCTACGAACCTTGGTGGCAGCTTCCCAACTGCTCCAAAACAAACCACATTACGCAAAGGAGAAACCTTCACGAAAACCATATCTCCAACTTCGAATTCCAAATCTGTCCTTCGCTTGTCAGCATAGGATTTCTGTCTGTCTTGGGGCGCTTTCATCCGTCTTCTCACCAATTCAACTTTCTCGGATGTGTCCCGTATCATATCGGGCCCAAGTATAAGCCTATCCGTTGTCTCCCACCAACAAGATGGTGACCTACACGGCCTCCCATACAAAGCTTCAAATGGTGCCATCCCTATGCTAATTTGATAGCTATTATTATAAGCAAACTCTACAAGAGGAAGGTGGTCTTCCCAAGTACCACCAAAGTCAAGCACACAAAGCCTCAAAAGATCTTCTAGCACTCTATTCACCCTTTCGGTTTGGCCATCCGTCTGGGGGTGATAGGCTGTACTTAGATTCAATCGCGTACCCATCGCTTCTTGCAAACTATTCCAGAACTGGCTAGTGAAGATTGGGTCACGATCGCTAACTATGCTAGAAGGAACTCCATGCAATCGCACTATCTCTCGAAGATAAACAGATGCTAGCCATGATGCGGTCCTCTTGCTCTTCACTGGAATGAAATGAGCACTCTTCGTAAGTCTATCAACTATGACCCATATGCTCGTATTCCCTTTCCTTGACCTAGGCAATCCATCCACAAAATCCATAGAGATACTTTCCCATTTCCATTGCGGGACCTCCAATGGATGTAATAGCCCACCGGGTTTCTTCGACTCGGCTTTCACTTGTTGGCACACCATGCACTTTGAAACATACTCAGCCACATTCTTCTTCATTCCAGCCCAAAAGAAAATGCGCTTCATGTCCCTATACATCTTATCTCCTCCAGGATGTATAGTCATCTTCGAGTGATGCGCTTCTTCGAGAACTTTATGCACCAAGTCTCCAACTTGTGGAACGCATAGCCTTCCATCACGCCTTAGCCAACCTTTGTCATCAATAGTATATCTAGCAAGGTGACTAGACGTCTCACCACGAATCAACTTGTCCATGATCTCGACTATTTGCGGATCTTCCTTCTGCGAAGTCCCTACTTGATCAAGAAGTATCGGTCTAAGCTCAAGAGATGCTAACGAACCCGTCATCGACTCAACAGTTGTTGTGAAATCAAAGGTTGCCAAGAACTCTAGGCTCCTCATCTCAACAAACAAGGGACTCAAAGTCAACCTACTTCTGCTTAGTGCATCTGCCACAACATTACCCTTGCCAGGGGTATAAGCTATCTCGAAGTCCTAAGATGCCAAGAATTCTGTCCACCTTTGCTGCCTTAGATTCAGATCTTTCTGCGAGAAGAGGTACTTGAGCGACTTGTGATCAGTGTATAACTCAAACCTTTTGCCTAGAAGATAGTGGCACCAGGATTTGAGTGCAAAGACGATCACCGCCAACTCCAAATCATGAGTGGGATAGTTCATCTCATGAACTTTAAGTTGCCTACCCCCATAACATATCACTCTTCCTTTCTGCATCAGAACAGCACCTAACCCCGTGCCACATGCATCGGTGTACACGGTAAACATCTTACCGCCATCGGGTAATGCCAAAACTGGAGCTGTAGTAAGGGCCCTCTTGAGCCTTTGAAAAGGAAGCTCACACTCTAAGTCCCATGCAAAGACTAAGTTCTTCTTCGTCAACTTAGTAAGAGGGGCTGAAATCTTAGCGAAGTCCCTGATGAACTTCCTATTGTAGCCCGCCAGACTGAGAAAGCTTCTTACTTCGGTTGCATTCCTAGGAGTCTTCCAGTCTTGAACCGCAACCACTTTCGCGGGATCCACAGCTATGCCTTGCTTAGAAACTATATGTCCAAGAAACCGAACTTCCGTTCTCCAAAAATGGCATTTGGAGAACTTGGCTTTCAACTGATGAGCCCTCAGCGTATCCATCACTTCCTTGAGGTGTCTAGCATGTTCTTCCTCATCCTTTGAGAAGATCAGAATATCATCCACGAAGGCAACCACAAACTTGTTGAGGAACTCCTTGAACACCCTACTCATCAAATCTACGAAGTAGGCGGGTGCATTAGTCAAACCGAATGGCATGACTAGCCATTCAAAGAACCCATCTGGAGTCCTAAACGCAGTCTTATCAATACTATCCTCAGCCACTCTAAGCTGATGGAATCCGGTGGCTAGATCGAGCTGAGAGAAAACAGAAGCACCAACAAGCTGGTCAAAGAGGTCATCTATCCTCGGTAACAGGTGCCTATTCTTCTTTGTCAGTTTGTTCAACTCTCGATAATCAACACATAGACGAAGCGAACCATCCGCCTTAGTAGCGAACACCACAGGAGCACCCCATTCAGAAATGCTTCGCCTAATAAAAATTTTCTCAAGCAACTCCTTGATTTGCTTATTGAGATCTCTTCTTTCTCGTGGGGCCATGTGCCTAACGGGCAATGAAACTGGCTTGGCATTATCAACAAGATAAATGCGGAAATCTATCTCTCGTTTAGGGGGTAACCCCTTAACCTCTTCAAAGACATCAGGATATTCTCGAACTACCCTTACAGATTGCAGATCATCGATGGACGAGTTAAGAGATTCAAGATAACATAACATGACGGGATCTCTACGGTTACAAGAAATTTCTAGGGTATTACCGAGGCGAGTCATGAGCCTCACCACCCTATGCTCACAATCGAGGATGGCTCCATAACTGGACAACCAATCCATGCCCAAAATCAGCCCGTATCCCGTGAATCCGAGAACATAAGCATTACACGTGAATTCTACGGTCAAGATAGAAATCTTCAAATCCACACAAATCATAGATAGATGGGCGGAACCCCCAATTGGATTTGAAACACTAACGGGATCCTCAACTAGACTAGTACTTAGGTGCAAACTTTCAACAATGTCAGAAGAAATAAAGGTATGCAATGCGCCAGAATCAAATAAGGTGCGAACAGGAAAATCAGAAATTTAAACAAGGCTTTCTACAGAAATACTACCTCGGTCCTGAACTGGAGCAGTGTTGAGAGCATGCACTTGCCCTCCAGAAGGTCCTGCATGCTGAGTCTGCCCTTGCCCTTGTCCTTGCTTCTTGGGGCAATCTTTGCTAATGTGTCCAGTCTCTCCACAATGAAAGCATTCGCCCAACTTCCTCTTCTTCTTCCTGCAATCTTTGGCTATGTGCGCAACAATCCCATAGAAGTTGCATTTTCTTGGGTCCTTTGCCTTGTTGTTGTTGGTCTTATTGCCCTTGTTGTTCTGATTGCTCTGATTCCCTCCCCACTTGGAGTCCGCCTTCTTGGTTTGAGTCTCATTAGGCTTGACTTCTTTCTTGCCATTCTTATCGTCTCCTTGAAGCAATGCCATGTCCACTAGGCTTTCAAAAGTGGCCCCCATGGGTATATGTGACATGGCTAAACCTTGTAATGGGTCATTCAACCCTCGTGCAAAGTGTAGAGCCTTCTTCTGGGGAGTATTAACCATGTCCAAACCGAATCGAGCAAGCTGGTTAAACTTATTCACATACTCCCTCACTGTCATGTCCCCTTGCTTCAAAGATATAAACTTCTCCAATTGCATATTTGCCTCAACAGATGATAGAAACTTAAGCCCAAACCTTGTCCTCAAGTCGGCCCAAGTCTCTATAGGCCTAGTAGCATTGGTGACCTCCCACCAATAAGCAGCTTCTTCTTTCAATAGCCATGCTGCCAACAGAACTTTTCTACGGTCTTCCACATCAAAGATGGCGAAGAGATCTTCAGTTTCTTTCAACCAATTTCGTGCCCCAACAAAAGTCTCCGTCCCAACAAAATTCTTGCCACCCATCGCCTTAAAGTCTTTGCAAACCTTTGCGAAATCTGCTTGTGGATGCTGAGGAGGAGGAGGAGGAACCTCAGTTACAGTGGGAGTGTTTGCTGGGCCCACATCGTTATCCCTAGCTTCCAAGTACCTCCGGAACCATCCGGGAATGGTTACTCCCTCGGGAAGGTTAAGATCGGCCATGCTGAAAAAGGAAAAGATAGATTAAGAACGAGGAAACGAAGGATAGTGCTAATGGCTTTTGGGGAATAGCCTTTTAAAATAAACTAGACTTTTCTTGGAAAATACTTAATTGGTTTTGAAAATAGTTTTTCAAAAAAAAGTTTTTAAAACTTTTGTCCGGTCTAGTAAAACCTTATGCTCTGATACCAAATGTAAGTTCGCATAAATGCAAATAGATCTCAAAGAGGGAACTTAGAAGCATGACATAATTAATAAGGTTTGGGCCACAAGTTAAACATGGTGGCATATGAGGCAAATGTGCTCATAAACTTGCATATTACATTATAGGCCTCAAAACATGCATGATATCAACTTTAGCAAAATAAATGAAACATGGTCATAAATGACATAGGATGATAGCAAGTGATTCGCATATAACATCATATGCAAGATAACATAAGGTTTATGAGAGTTTCTATGTTGCTTTATGCAACATTTCAAATCAAAGCTCATAGCTTTTTATGCACAAAGTCAAGGTGATAGCTTTACAAACATGCATAGAATAAATCTATGCATAACATGATAAAATCAAAGCACAAATCATGCTTAGGCCCAAACTCAAACTTGCAACATGTCATATTTAACTTCATAGTTAGAATCTAAGAGTAGTATAGGGCTTACAATGCTATGAAGACTTATAAAATAAAATAAGATTGAGACGAAGCCACTAGCAACTCTAAAAACCCCCAAATGTATACAAGCTCCAAGTTGTCTTGAGAAACAAGAGGCTCCTTTGATTTGTATGAAGAAAGATCCTTGTTTTAATGAAGAAAGGTTGAACTTTGGCCTTGAATCAAACTTAGAAACTCTCAAACAAGCTTAGGAACTCTCATATGAATTAAGGTGGAGACTATGGCAAGAGGGTGGAGGCCATGATTAAACATTTTGGCATAATCTAGTTGTAGATTTGATTTATGATGGTTTAGGCTAGGTATTAGGGTCCTTTTATAGAAGTTTAGGTTAGTTTAGGCCATACGATTAACCCTAATTCAGATCTGAGCCTTTAAAATCCGTCACCAGCCCTAAAGCATGTCTTGAGAAACAAGTCAGGTGCACCCAGGCCAGACTGGCCGACCACCCAAGTCGACTGGGCAGTCGACACAGCCTGGGGTGTGTCGACCCCCAAGTCGACTCCCCAGTCGACTTGGGGGGGGGGGGGGGTGGCGGGATCTTTTCCCGCCTATCCTGCTCAGCTGAATTTGAATTCTGAATGAACTTGAAATTTTATGAAAACTTTGACGGGCCATAACTTGGTTATACGGACTCCGATTTTCGAAAACTCGGACTCTATTTCCCGTATTTTTCCGAGATGAACGTAATGGCACAGCCCGTTTTCCTTGATTCAGATTTTATCATTTAATTCTGCCTTGATTTATGTTATAACTTGTTATTCAAAATACGGGTTTTTACAGCCTCCAACTAGGGGCACAGAAAATCTAATCAAATCAATTCAACTCAAGTCTATAACAACAACAACAACAAATTCGTTTACTTCAAAGGCGAGCTAAATCAATTTCAGAACACAGATCCTGGAACTCAAGACCTTCTTTGAGTTGTGAGTTCAATTTCTTTAATAAGATAATTAACAAGTTAATTGAGTTGAGTTATAATTTGGGTTATGTGGCTATGTTTGTGAAACATTGGGAAAATGTGATATTTTGTGAATATATGCTAGTTGTTCATAATGACAGTTTTTGTTGTGGATTCCTTTGTATATGCCCAATCACCTATGTTCAACTTGATTCATGCTTGACATCATTTTATATGCAAGTTTGGGTGTAGATTATATGCTAGTTTCTATGTGAATTGTAACAACCCGTATTTTCAATAACCTGTAATAACATAAATCGAGGCAGAATTTAATTCTAAAATGGGAATCAAGGGAAACGGGCTATGCCATTGTGTTCGTCTCGGAAAAATACGCGAAATAGAGTCCGAGTTTTCGAAAATCGGAGTCCGTATGACCAAGATATGGCCTCGCGAAGTTTCACGAAAATTCCCAAATTAAAGTATACTTAATTAAGTGAAATGGGTTGTGTAGATATATATATATATATATATATATATATATTGATATATATATATATATATATAATTGAAAATTTAATAAATAAATATGCAAAAATGCTCAAAACAGCGAATTGGGAGAGGGGAATAACCGAACCGGCCGATTTTTGAAGTCGACCCGAGCCCGCTGGGTCGACTAGGGGTTAATCCAGGGTGTTTGGCTGTCAACCCGTGGGCCGATTCGCTCAAGTGCAGATTTTGCATTTGAATGGTTCTCATGGTCCATCTTTAATCTAAAGGCCCTAGATGGTTCCTACACTTGACTTCTTCCCCAAGACATGCTTTGATGGCTTGGATTGAATCTAGGGTTAATCCTATGGCCTAAAACACTTGCCTAATCTATAAATAAGACCCTAACCTACCCTAATTCATTCATAATTAAACCTAGTGACTAAACTATGGCAAAATGCTAGCTCTCATGGCCTCCACTAATTTTATGAAGAGGGTTGCATACTAATCACTCTCTAATCAACTTCTAATCCCTTCTTAGCATCTTAATCTTCTTCATTTGGTGTTCAAAGTTGCTAGTTGTGAGTTTCTATCACTTTGATGATCTTTTGGTAAACTAATTAGATGAGATGTGATGATATTTATGGTTTTGTATGTGGGTTAATGAGCTTTGAATCATATGATATGATGTTAGCATTAATCTTATGATTATGCATGTTGAGTATGTAAGCTTATGCAAGTTTAATATGATGTATGTTATGTTTGCATGATGCTAAATATGCAAGTTGTGGGCTATGTAATCATATGCATGTTATGCAAGTTCATGGTAATATGCTATGCAAGTTACATGTTTGTTAATATGCAAGTTACATGTTTGTTAATATGCAAGTTACATGTATGTAAATATGCAAGTTACATGTTTGTTAATATGCAAGTTACATGTTTGTTAATATGCAAGTTACATGTATGTAAATATGCAAGTTACATGTTTCTTTATATGCAAGTTACATGTTTGTTAATATGCGAGTTACATGTATGTAAATATGCAAGCTACATGTTTATTAATATGCAAGTTCATGATGACACATTATGCAAGTCTATAAGCTAATATGCAAGTTTGTTATGCAAAATGAATATGTAAGTTATGTGACATATTATATGCAAGTTATGTGACATGTTATGCAAGTTCATATGCAAGTTATGTGTTTGTTAATATGCAAGATGGCACCTTTGAAACATGTTCATTCATATGCAAGTTGACACCTTTTATATGTGTTATATCATGAACGAAATTACGTGGGAACGATGGGGTAATTAAATGCATAAGTTAATAAGATTGTGTGAAATTAATATAATTATGCATAACACAAAATAAATAAACATAGTATGGGAATTTGCCTATTTGGTTAGGTGTACCCATACTATGTGTTGGGAATTTACCTATTGAGTTAGGTCTACCCCATGGGAATTCACCTATTAAGTTAGGTCTACCCATGTTAAGAAAACTTGATTAATTAGGGATAATTAATATAAAATTATGAGGGTGATTAATTAGGTGTAATTAATTGACTAAGACACGAGGTTGGACTCAGTTGTAGCGTAAAACTGCCCGGACCCAACCGGCTTAACCAGTTGCTACAAATGTTAGCCCAATGTGAGAGGTCTTAGGCACAAACTAAATACGTAATTAATGTAAAGACACGAGGTTAGACTCTGTTATGACATAAGGCTGCCCGGACCCAACCGGCTTAACCAGCGGTCATAAAAGACAGTCTAATGTGAGAGGTCTTTACAAAGGTTACGTTCTTAATTAATTAATTAAGAAACACTTAACCACATTAGCATGTAGAGGGACATGAGGGGTTAAGTGGGTGCCTCGGGTGGCATGAGAAAATCTAGTGGTTGCCTTGGGTGGCAATAGAAAATACGATTAGAATACTTAACCAAAATAGAACATGTAATTAAAACATGATTAAAGGGTTAAGTGGGATATACTAGAAAAAGGGACAAGCTTAGGTGGGTAGCTTGTGGAGGCCCATTTCAACCAGTAACCCATACGTATCTTTGTGGGCTCGACCCATGTCGAGGACGGGACACGCATACTGGGCTTGACTGTAAGAGGCAAACGGGTTAGCGGTGGCAACGCAAGTCCAACGGGCTTCATATGCGTGAGTGGGCCCGGGCTGGTAGGTAAGCCGTTGTTGCATCGAGTAGATATAAGCCGTGCACCTTTAGTTTCATCAGGTTGCCACATTGGGGAATGATACATCCCACGGTGGGGCCAGCACGGGTATCTACGTTAGGGAGCCGATCGAATGGGAAGTAGTGTGTACACCTAGTGGATTGTAGGGCCCCGTGGCGCCTACTTGGTCACCTAGGGGTACGCAGGTACTAATTAGTAAATTTTATAAGTCCTTGGGTGGGATCAACCTTTAAGTTAGGAACGACTGGTGTGGTGCAGTTTAGTAATTTACCTTAGGGAGGGTAGATGCGTCTTTATCCTTTATCTTCGTTTAGTTGACTGCTTAGGGTAGCCATTCATCCCTATATGTTACCGTATATCAGTTTATGTCTTCTCTGGTTACTTTAACGATTGTATTGTTAAAGTTATAGGACTCGCTCAGACTTATGTCTGACCCTGTTGTTTTTATCTTTTTCCCAACCCTCAGGTCCTACGGTGGATCCTAGCAGTAGTGGAGCTTGATCGGATTGCTGTTCCAGTCTTTAGGAGCTTGGATAGATGTAAAGCTCCAGTTATCCAGTTATCTTTTCTTTTGTTTGGCTATTGTATGAGAGTGGGATTATGTACTTCTTTATTTTGATGGATATTGTACTTGACCTTTATTGTGGTTTTATGATGTAACCAGACATGTTTTACTTCCGCTGTTATGAGATGATGTTTTAAAATTTCAAGTACTATTTATATCTGTCTTGTTGTAATTTTTCTGTTCTATATTCACTAAAATACTCCACCGATGCTATGGCATTCCCTTAGTGAGTGATCATAGCGGGAGTGGGGTGTTACACGTGGTATCAGAGCTTAAGGTTACCAGAACAGATAAAATTTTTGAGAAAAACTACTTTCTAAGAGTATTTTCGAAGAAAGTATTTTTAAAAGCATGTCTTCTAAGAGAAAAAGTTTTTGAAAAAGAAAAGCATAATCCCCAATAGCCATATCTTTATCTTTCGGAATCTCCTTTTTGAATCTTTCCTCTTTCGTTTCAGCATGGCTGAAGATCTTAACATCCCGGAGGGTTTAGTTATACCACTATGGTATAGGAGGTTGCAAGAGGCTAGGGCCGCGGCTGCGGGTCCGGCCAATGCTACTACACCAGAGACAACCGCTCCTCCTCCTCAGCCTAGAGTGGATAATTTTGCTAAGGTTTGCAAGGAGTTCAAGGCTATAGGAGGAAAACCTTTTCTTGGTTCAGAGACTTTCGTAGAGGCTAGAGATTGGCTTAAGGAAGTGGAAGAGTTGCTAGATATCTTTGAAGTGGAAGAGGGAAAGAAAGTCAAGTTGGCGGCTTGGTTAATGAAGGGAGAGGCCTCATTCTGGTGGGAGGTCACTAATGGAGAACGCCCTGTTGACTCTTGGGCAGATTTTAAGCAAAGGTTTGGGGCTAAGTTTCTCTCAAGGGCGGAAGAGAATCTGTTTATGGAGAAGTTCTTGAATTTGAAGCAAGGGAATCTCACGGTGAAAGAATATGTCAACAAATTCAATCAATTAGCAAGGTTTGGCATAGAGTTGGTGAATACACCGGAGAAGAAGGCTTTGAGGTTCGTTAGAGGCTTGAACGAACCATTGCAAGGAATAGCTATGACTCACATTCCTATGGGGGCCACTTTTGAGAAGCTTGTCTACATGGCACTTATGCATGAGGATGATAAGAATTCTAAGGCACCAGAGAAAAAGGGGGATCAGAAGAAACCGCAACAGCAACAACAAGGCAAGGGCGGAAAAGGCAATGGTGACAAAAAGAAGACGAAGAAGAAGTGCTTCAATTGTGGAACACCAGGACACCTCAGTAAGGATTGTCGCAAAAAGAAGAAGACCGGTTGCTTTCATTGTGGTGAAGCAGGGCATCTTGTGAAAAACTGCCCAAAGAAGGGGCAGAAGACGGGGTCTACCTCAGGAGGCCAGGTGCAAGCTCTTATAGCACCACCTCAGTCAGGGGGGCAAGTTCAGGTTCTCTCAGTTCCACCGATTCAGCAGAGAGGTAGAACTATTTCCGTTGAAAGTCTGGTTTTTCTGTTTGATCATCCAGTTCGTACTTTGTTTGACTCTGGCGCATCGCATTCTTTTATCTCATCATCGTTAGTTGAGTCACTGCACTTAGACACCAGTCTAGTTGATGATCCCTTGGTTGTCTCAAACCCAATTGGGGGCTCCATATATCTGTCTATGATATGTTTGGGTTTGAAGATTTCTATACTTAGCGTTGAGTTTAGATGTGATGCTTTTGTATTGGGCTTCACGGGCTATGGGTTGATCTTGGGCATGGACTGGTTATCCAGTAATGGTGCCGTTCTTGATTGCGAAAGGAGAGTTGTCAGGCTCATGACCCGCTTGGGTAACACTCTCGAGATCTCTTGCAATCCCATGGAATCTGTTTTGCTAAGTTATCTTGAATCGCTCGATGCTTCGGTCGAAAGTTTGTGTTCTGTCAGAGTAGTCCGGGAATATCCGGATGTGTTTGAAGAAGTAAAGGGTTTGCCTCCGAAGCGGGAGATAGATTTCCGAATTTATTTGGTGGATAATGCCAAACCAGTGTCTTTGCCAGTACGCCACATGGCTCCTCGTGAGAGAAGAGAACTTCATAAGCAAGTAGGGGAGTTGCTTGAGAAGGGGTAGATACACCATAGATGATAAGGGATGGTTGCATAGAGACGGTAGACTTTGTGTACCGCAAGATGAGGGTTTGAAGAAGGCTATTTTGGATGATGCACATCGTTCAAGAATGACTATTCATCCCGGTGGAGACAAAATGTACCAAGACATGAAGAGAGTTTTCTTTTGGGCCGGTATGAAGAAAGATGTGGCCGAGTATGTGGCTAGATGCTTAGTGTGCCAACAAGTTAAAGTGGAGCAAAGGAAACCCGGTGGGTTGCTACACCCATTGGAAGTTCCACAGTGGAAGTGGGATAGTGTCTCGATGGATTTCATCGACGGGTTACCGAGATCGAGGAAGGGCAATACGGGAATTTGGGTTGTGGTAGACAGACTTACAAAGAGTGCCCATTTTATACCCGTAAAGAGTAAGAGGACCGCTCCATGGCTTGCTTCAGTCTATGTTAGAGAGATTGTTAGATTGCATGGCGTACCATCCAGCATTGTGAGTGATCGAGATCCTATTTTCACTAGTGAGTTTTGGAGAAGTTTGCAAGAGGCGGTAGGGACTCAGTTGTGTTTGAGCACCGCATATCATCCTCAGACGGACGGTCAGACCGAGAGGGTGAACCGTATCTTAGAAGATCTTTTGAGGCTTTGTATCTTGGATTTTGGAGGTACATGGGAAGAACATCTTCCTTTGGTGGAGTTCGCATATAATAACAGCTTTCAGTCCAGTATTGGTATGGCTCCTTTCGAAGCTCTTTATGGAAGGCCTTGTCGATCTCCTACATGTTGGTGGGAATCTACGGATAAGATCTTGCTTGGGCCGGATATGGTTAGAGAGACTTCAGAGAAGATTGATTTAATTCGAAAAAGGATGAAAGCAGCGCAAGATAGACAGAAATCTTATGCGGATCGGAGAAGGACGGATCTTGAGTTTGAGGTTGGGGACATGGTTTTTGTCAAAGTATCTCCATTGAGAAATGTTGTTCGCTTTGGGTCCGTAGGGAAGTTAGCACCGAGATTTGTTGGGCCGTTTCCTATTAAGGAAAGGATTGGACGGATGGCATATAGGGTGGAGTTGCCCGACAGACTTAGTGGTGTTCATGATGTATTCCATGTATCACATTTGAGGAAGTGCTTACATGAGACCGCGGAGGTGGTAGAGCCGAGCTTGCTTAGAGATGTAGAGGTAGAGCGTGATGCGACGATTCGACGAGCTCCTACTCGCATCCTTGGGTCAGAAACTAGGAAGTTGAGGAACAGAGAAGTTCAGCTAGTTAAAGTGCAATGGGGAGATGACGAAAGCAATGCTACTTGGGAGACGGAAGCAAAGATGCGTTCTTTGTATCCATTTCTTTTTGAGAGTATGTCTTTTAACTTCTCCTTTATTGCTTGTCTAGTACTTATCTTATCTTTAGTATATCCTCTCGCTAATACCTATGACCTTTAGATAGGGTAAAACCTATGGTTGAGACATGTGTTTGAAACATGTTATGGTTGATGGATGCATATGGATGCAATTGTTTGCTAGTGGTTGCTCGTGGATGCATATACACACACATTAGGCACTAGATCGGCTCAGTCACTTCATGTTGCATATTGCATAAATGGATGTGGTAGTTAGATTGATGGATGTATCATGGCTGTGTTATCATATGGATGATGCATTTTTGTGTATGGTTGTGCACGCATGTAGAAATTTGTATGTGTCAATAGGGTTTCGCATACATATTGGATGCATGGCACTATCATGGTTTGCATTAAGGAGGTTTACTGTATCAGTAACCGCCTGATTTTCGCATTAGGTAAGTACATATACACACACTTTTGCATATATCCATCCAGCATTTAGAATCTTGTAAGGACAATGATTGCTCGTGGATGATGCTTTGAGTAGATGGATGATTGGATGGTAGGATACGTTCTTCCTAACTTGAAGATTTCGGGGACGAAATCCTTTAAGGAGGGGAGAATGTAACAACCCGTATTTTCAATAACCTGTAATAACATAAATCGAGGCAGAATTTAATTCTAAAATGGGAATCAAGGGAAACGGGCTATGCCATTGTGTTCGTCTCGGAAAAATACGCGAAATAGAGTCCGAGTTTTCGAAAATCGGAGTCCGTATGACCAAGATATGGCCTCGCGAAGTTTCACGAAAATTCCCAAATTAAAGTATACTTAATTAAGTGAAATGGGTTGTGTAGATATATATATATATATATATATTGATATATATATATATATATATATATATAATTGAAAATTTAATAAATAAATATGCAAAAATGCTCAAAACAGCGAATTGGGAGAGGGGAATAACCGAACCGGCCGATTTTTGAAGTCGACCCGAGCCCGCTGGGTCGACTAGGGGTTAATCCAGGGTGTTTGGCTGTCAACCCGTGGGCCGATTCGCTCAAGTGCAGATTTTGCATTTGAATGGTTCTCATGGTCCATCTTTAATCTAAAGGCCCTAGATGGTTCCTACACTTGACTTCTTCCCCAAGACATGCTTTGATGGCTTGGATTGAATCTAGGGTTAATCCTATGGCCTAAAACACTTGCCTAATCTATAAATAAGACCCTAACCTACCCTAATTCATTCATAATTAAACCTAGTGACTAAACTATGGCAAAATGCTAGCTCTCATGGCCTCCACTAATTTTATGAAGAGGGTTGCATACTAATCACTCTCTAATCAACTTCTAATCCCTTCTTAGCATCTTAATCTTCTTCATTTGGTGTTCAAAGTTGCTAGTTGTGAGTTTCTATCACTTTGATGATCTTTTGGTAAACTAATTAGATGAGATGTGATGATATTTATGGTTTTGTATGTGGGTTAATGAGCTTTGAATCATATGATATGATGTTAGCATTAATCTTATGTTTATGCATGTTGAGTATGTAAGCTTATGCAAGTTTAATATGATGTATGTTATGTTTGCATGATGCTAAATATGCAAGTTGTGGGCTATGTAATCATATGCATGTTATGCAAGTTCATGGTAATATGCTATGCAAGTTACATGTTTGTTAATATGCAAGTTACATGTTTGTTAATATGCAAGTTACATGTATGTAAATATGCAAGTTACATGTTTGTTAATATGCAAGTTACATGTTTGTTAATATGCAAGTTACATGTATGTAAATATGCAAGTTACATGTTTCTTTATATGCAAGTTACATGTTTGTTAATATGCGAGTTACATGTATGTAAATATGCAAGCTACATGTTTATTAATATGCAAGTTCATGATGACACATTATGCAAGTCTATAAGCTAATATGCAAGTTTGTTATGCAAAATGAATATGTAAGTTATGTGACATATTATATGCAAGTTATGTGACATGTTATGCAAGTTCATATGCAAGTTATGTGTTTGTTAATATGCAAGATGGCACCTTTGAAACATGTTCATTCATATGCAAGTTGACACCTTTTATATGTGTTATATCATGAACGAAATTACGTGGGAACGATGGGGTAATTAAATGCATAAGTTAATAAGATTGTGTGAAATTAATATAATTATGCATAACACAAAATAAATAAACATAGTATGGGAATTTGCCTATTTGGTTAGGTGTACCCATACTATGTGTTGGGAATTTACCTATTGAGTTAGGTCTACCCCATGGGAATTCACCTATTAAGTTAGGTCTACCCATGTTAAGAAAACTTGATTAATTAGGGATAATTAATATAAAATTATGAGGGTGATTAATTAGGTGTAATTAATTGACTAAGACACGAGGTTGGACTCAGTTGTAGCGTAAAACTGCCCGGACCCAACCGGCTTAACCAGTTGCTACAAATGTTAGCCCAATGTGAGAGGTTTTAGGCACAAACTAAATACGTAATTAATGTAAAGACACGAGGTTAGACTCTGTTATGACATAAGGCTGCCCGGACCCAACCGGCTTAACCAGCGGTCATAAAAGACAGTCTAATGTGAGAGGTCTTTACAAAGGTTACGTTCTTAATTAATTAATTAAGAAACACTTAACCACATTAGCATGTAGAGGGACATGAGGGGTTAAGTGGGTGCCTCGGGTGGCATGAGAAAATCTAGTGGTTGCCTTGGGTGGCAATAGAAAATACGATTAGAATACTTAACCAAAATAGAACATGTAATTAAAACATGATTAAAGGGTTAAGTGGGATATACTAGAAAAAGGGACAAGCTTAGGTGGGTAGCTTGTGGAGGCCCATTTCAACCAGTAACCCATACGTATCTTTGTGGGCTCGACCCATGTCGAGGACGGGACACGCATACTGGGCTTGACTGTAAGAGGCAAACGGGTTAGCGGTGGCAACGCAAGTCCAACGAGCTTCATATGCGTGAGTGGGCCGGGGCTGGTAGGTAAGCCGTTGTTGCATCGAGTAGATATAAGCCGTGCACCTTTAGTTTCATCAGGTTGCCACATTGGGGAATGATACATCCCACGGTGGGGCCAGCACGGGTATCTACGTTAGGGAGCCGATCGAATGGGAAGTAGTGTGTACACCTAGTGGATTGTAGGGCCCCGTGGCGCCTACTTGGTCACCTAGGGGTACGCAGGTACTAATTAGTAAATTTTATAAGTCCTTGGGTGGGATCAACCTTTAAGTTAGGAACGACTGGTGTGGTGCAGTTTAGTAATTTACCTTAGGGAGGGTAGATGCGTCTTTATCCTTTATCTTCGTTTAGTTGACTGCTTAGGGTAGCCATTCATCCCTATATGTTACCGTATATCAGTTTATGTCTTCTCTGGTTACTTTAACGATTGTATTGTTAAAGTTATAGGACTCGCTCAGACTTATGTCTGACCCTGTTGTTTTTATCTTTTTCCCAACCCTCAGGTCCTACGGTGGATCCTAGCAGTAGTGGAGCTTGATCGGATTGCTGTTCCAGTCTTTAGGAGCTTGGATAGATGTAAAGCTCCAGTTATCCAGTTATCTTTTCTTTTGTTTGGCTATTGTATGAGAGTGGGATTATGTACTTCTTTATTTTGATGGATATTGTACTTGACCTTTATTGTGGTTTTATGATGTAACCAGACATGTTTTACTTCCGCTGTTATGAGATGATGTTTTAAAATTTCAAGTACTATTTATATCTGTCTTGTTGTAATTTTTCTGTTCTATATTCACTAAAATACTCCACCGATGCTATGGCATTCCCTTAGTGAGTGATCATAGCGGGAGTGGGGTGTTACATGAATTGTACACAAGTTTACATGTGAACCAAATAAAGTGACTATATGCAAGTTTAGGTAGAAATTGGATTCACATATATGCAAGTTTAAACCTTTAGATTTAGATCTATGACATACATAGTTTTATGCAAGTTTGTGACTATGGCCTATACAAGTTTGGGTGAAAACTATGTTCATACCGGCAAGTTCACACCTTAAGGTCTATGTTTAGATTCATGACAATACAAAGTTTATGCAAGATATGTTGTAATCCTTATTCGTAAGTTAGATCCATTTTGTGTGTTATGCAAATTTGCGATGTTTCTTCCCTTTTATGTCATTAGACTAATTGCTAGTCTAATATATATATATATATATATGTGTGTGTGTGTGTGTGTGTGTGTGTGTCAAGATAAGCGAACGAACAACGTGGGGACGATGGGGGTAATACTGAATGTACACATATTGAGAATTGGCATGTAATAGCCTTAAAAGGCGTACAATTAATTTGAGGCAATAATTGGTATAATTTATATACCTGAAACAAATGGACATAATTTAGGTGACAATTATGGACATAAGTATATTTGGAATTTATTTACAAATTTGGATAGGGATATTAATCCACTTCGGGGTTAAATAAAGATGTGTAATAATAAACCGCCTAAGACACGAGGTTAGACTCTTTTGTGGTGTAAGACTGCCCGGACCCGCCCGGCAAATCCAGCAGCCACAAATGCCAGTCTAATGTAAGAGGTCAAAGGCATGAATTAAATGCATAACAGTTGTAAAGACACGAGGTTAGGCTCGTTTGTGGTGTAAGACTACTGGTCCACCCACCCGGCAAATCCAGCAACCACAAACGCCAGTCTAATGTGGGAGGTCTTTACAAGGTTACGGTGTTAATGGATTAAGAAACACTTAACCAGATAAACATGTGGCGGGACATGGGGGGTTAAGTGGGTGCCTTGGGTGGCACGTGAAATTAAGAGGGTGCCTTGGGTGGCATGTGAAATACGATTAGATGCACTTAACCAAGATTGAAACATGTAAGAAGACATGAATAAGAATGGGGTTAAGTGGGGAAAACGTTAGAGGGGACCAAGCATAGGTGGAAAGCTTGTGTCATACATGAGGGCCCTTTTCAAACCAGTAACCTATTAAGTATCTTTGTGGGCTTAACCTAAGCCGAGGACGGGACATGTGTACTGGGTTTGATTGTAAGAGGTCAAAACGGGTTAGCGGTGGCAACGCAAGTCCAATGGGGTCTTGTGCGTGTGTGGCTCCGGGCTGGTAGGTAAGACGTTGTTGCATCGTGTAGATATAAGCCGTGCATTTTTGGTGGTATCGGGTTGCCACTTTGGGGAGTGATACACCCCACTGTGGGGCCAGCACGGGTATCTACGAGTTAGGGAGTCGATCGAATGGGGGTAGTGGGTACACCTAGTGGAGATAGGGGCAGACAGCACCTATGAAGGCAGCTAGGGGTACACGAAACTACCATTATCATTATTAAGCTCTGTAAGCGGGATCAACTTTTAGGGTGTCTGGTGTGGTGCAATGTAGTAATTATCTTACAGTGATTAGGTGCGCCTTTAACGTTATCTATGTTCATCTTATTCCCTTTGTTTGCTCTGTCATGCCCATTTGTTCACATTCATTTCCTTTTTTTCCAGCTTATGCCTTATCCTATTGTTTTAATGATTATATTGTTAAAGTTATTGCACTCGCCAGACTTTATGACTGACCCCCATTGTTTCCACCTCTTTTCTTCCTTTCCCCTCCCCCATTCCCCAGGTGCTCAGGGTGGGACTAGTACTAGTAGAGCTTGATTTGGACAGCTTTATCTCTTTCTTCTAGAAGTTTCTTGGATTGCTGAAGTAAAGTTTAGCCTATCTTATTTATGGTTGTTTTATGTTGGGGTTATGTCTTTTATTTTATGTACTCAGAACTTATTTGTCAAGATGGATAATAAGTGTATTTGGTTTTGTAGTTGGTTTTTGATGTGATTTAACCAAACTATTTCTCCGCTGTAATAAAAGTGGTTTTTATTTTCTAAGTACCAATATATTTATCTGTCTTGTTTACTTTTCTGTTCTATACATAATAAATGCTCCACCAAAATTAAGGCATTCCCTTTGTGAGTAACCTTAATGGAGATGGGGTGTCACATTTTACCTACTATTAGGAGCTAATACATAAGTTAAAGAAGATAAAACGCTTCATGCACTTTTAATGAATGATTAGTGGCTAGAAATTGGAAGCTTCTACACATAATGAGGGTATTTTGGGCAGTTTCCAAAATTGGATCAGGGTATTGTTCATGTCTAAATAACCCATATGTGCATGTAAAAGATAGATACTCTCTTTAGTTAGTTTAGTAGTATGATCAAAGCTCTTTTTCTTTCTTTAATGACTACTTAGCCATTTTCCTTTTTTATTTTTTTTATTTACTTTATGTAATTGATGTATTTTAATTTCATGCAAGTAGAGTAGTTTTAGTCTATGCTTATTTGTTCCCTCTTTCCTTTTGTTTACGTTAGTGATGCAATCAACATTTTTTGATATGTAGTAAACATAAGTAGCTAAACCCCTTTAATTTAGGGGTAATGAAGCTCTTTTGATCATTTAGATTCAACATTTTGATATTTTTGATCTCTTTTTATGCTTTATGTAAATGTTTGATGTGGTTAAAGTTTGTTGTTTTAGCTTTGAATTTCATATCCTATATTGTTGACACTTAATAGGATATGTTTAGACAAACAAAACACAAAGTACCTCTGCATCTACATATGATGTTGGTAACCATTGTGGCTGTTAAAATCAAAATTTGATGATCTATATTTCAAATCAATAGTTAATAGATCATGATTAGAATAGATTTTATTTCCATGTCCATTGTCGATTTTCATGAGAGTAAGTGGCTAGTGCGTATGTCAAAGTTTGATGGTTTATTTTGGGCAAACTAATAGCACAAATAAATCATATTTATGTTTAACATATCAACTAAATTCAATAATGACCAAAAGAGAGATCATAATTCCATATATGTTGATTTATGTGATATGGAGAGTGGATTTGCTTCTAAATTGTTATTTTAATTTCATAATTTTCATCCAATTTTGAAGTTGTTAATTTTAGTTATTCATACTCCTTTGACTTTGGTTTAATTAGATTGAGCGAAATTAAAATTGATTCTTTTCCTACGAATCGACCCTTACTTGCCATGTACTAATATTTTATGTTGTGCACTTGCCATTATTATTTCAATCTTTGCTTGATGGATTTTTAATTAAATAAAAAAATCTATAGCATTGAACAAGTTTTTGGCGCCTTTTGCCAAGGAAAGATTTTTAATTTTGATTTTACTCCTTGCATTAGTTTTCATCTCATTTATGTTAATTTTTTTAAAAAAACCAAAAGAATGTTGTGCATTTGTTTGATCGTTCTTGTTCTTCATTCTAGTTGTGTTTAATTTAGTGTTGTTTTTTCTTTTTGAGTTTAAGTTTTGTACTTTAAAAAGAAGTTGATCATTTCCTTGTTTCCATTTGCTTCTTAGATTTTGTGTTGCTTTGTTTTTTTGGTGTTCATTGTTAAATTAAAAAAACGAATATTCGTGTTGTGCATTTTTCTTTTTCATTTTTGTGATTGTTTTGGTTCAATTGTGTTTGGTTTTATCTTGTTTGATTTGATGTTAGCCTTCTTTCATTTAAAAAAGATATGCATTTTGTTCATTTGTTGTGATTTGAGCATTCGATTTAGTACGATTTTAGTTTGTGTTAAATTACTTTAAAAAAATAGAGGTTGGTTCTTTTCTCATTTCTGTTTACTATTGTTTTCACTACATTCTAATTTCATTAAACTGCACATATAATAAATTGCATTGCATTTCTATTTTCATCTATTTTACACTAGTGTACACAACGCATTTGTTACATTGTCTTTCCATTCCCATTCTCTCCTACACTTCCTGGGTTATTGTCATTGTATTTCTAATTTTCACTACATCTACATTATTTGTGCAACCATATTCGGTTTGATGCAAACTATTTATTCATCATCATTCTCTATACTTTTGTGGTGTTGTTTTCGACTAACTGCACTGTCACCGACCAATACACTCACTTCACGTTCAACCATTCACCACCTTCTTCAATAGCAACAACCATCCAATGCATCTCCTCCACAAACCATACCACCATTAAAAACTGCATTTTGACACAACCGTAATCGATAAACCACTCATCAACATTCACAACCTAACATTTTTATATCTCTAAAAAAATCAACCGCCCACACTCCCTATCAATATCTCCAACCGATCACCAGAACAACCCCACACTACTGTACCAATCCTCCCTCTCAATCAATAGGCTTCACCATCATTCTCTTCTATCACAAACCACACAGCCACTACACCCACAAATCTCAAACCACAAAATTCCATATCTGAACTAACCTTCTACTTCATCAGTCCATTCCTTAAACAATACAAACACCACCCTACATAACAGGACCTCTTGCCATAAAACCACTTACCGCCATCCAACAAGCCATGCACTTGTTTCTCCATGATCAAGAAAACAAAGTCAACTACTACTATGCCCTCCCACATCCAAGCCTAACATAACCACATTTCAAAGCTCCTCACCATCATTAACTCATAGACTTGAACATCACCTATCTTTAAAATGCTGCCTACTAGCCCAGAAACCACCACAATGTCGCTATCCCCGAATTCGACAAAAACCATTCTACAAACTTACATCTTAAAATGCAAATTTCAGCAAACCCATCTCACCACTTCACCTCAAAATCCAAACTTCTACAACCTGTCTTTTTAATAAACCTACACCTGATCATTCATCTGTCCAACCAACCGCTTCACCGATGATAATCTCAATCATAAAAAACGTCTCAAACTGACAGAGTCTTTATCATTTCCTATCACAATCTCTGTTCACAATCAATTCAGAATCGGCCGCTAATTCAACAAAAATTTGGAAATCACCTACGGTGAACAAAACCCCAATCCATGAAATTACAAACCACATAACCAAAATCATGACTTGAGCCTCTTTTTCGAATTTTGATTTCTTTTCTGGAAAACAAAGATTTCGATATTTTACTTTTATTTCTCCTGAAAATTTGGAATTTCATTTTTTCTAATGTTAATAAGAACAGGAATTCTAACACCCCGTATTTTAACAACACTAAAGATGTTAAGTTAAAGAATAATTAATTTAATATTCAGAATTAAGGGAAACGGACTGTGCCATTTCATTTGTCTCGAAATTCTGATCAAAATAGACACCTTGTTTGCGTAAAACGGACACTACATGAAGAAGTTATTAAGGTTTAAAGTTCGTGTACGCATAAGAGGAATATATAAATATATATATATATATATATAATTAGTCCAAAATTCAAAAATTAGTTCAAAACAGTTCGAAATCGCAAAAAGTGGGGAAGCGGGAAAAATCCCGCCCAAGGGTGTCGACCCCATCAAGGAGGTGTCGACCCCTGGGTCGATACCATAAGGGGGTGTCGACCCATGGGTCGACTCCATAAGGGGGGTCGCCCCCCTACGGTAGATCCATTCTGGGTGAATATGGAATCCTTTCTTGACCTAGTTCATTAGCTTTACGCTATAAATAAGACCCCATTTCTCTTGTTTCTCCACACCAAAAATAATGGAGAACTAGATGTTGCCTCTTCCCAGATTAAATCAAGTCTTTCTTCTTCTGCAATCAGTCAACTAGAGTTTAGAGATCTGTGATTCAAACATCTGCAACCTTTCTTCTATTTTTTCTTAGATCCAATCACAGTGAGTTTACATTACTTTTAGATCTACATGTTTAAAAGTTAATCTTGACATGACTATAACTTGGATCTATGCCTGTGACTATTCGAATCCTATCAGATCTGTTATAACCCGTGTATTTGAGTTATTCTGACATGACTATGAACTAGATCTAAACCTATACCTATTTATCATGTCAGGTCTGCCATTGTTAGTTGATCTAATTTATTACCTAGATCTAATCATGCCTGTTTATGATATCCATATTATGTTAGAATCAGTTCTATTATCATACGTTCATCAGATCTGTTCCTATATGCCTATCTTGTCATTGTGACACTATATCTTTATGCCTAATTCTGCCTTTTTATGTCGTTCTTGTTAGTGTGATCATTTCTGTACTCTTCCCTTCATCTTTTTCCCTTTTATTTTTACATAGCCAGGCTACCTTCGAGCCTAGGCATGCCGCTGAAATACACGAACGCGTTAAATTGGGAACGAGGGGAAAACATTAAATTTGGGGCATAACTTGTATTGGGATATTCGGGCATAACTTGAATGAAATATATGAACATGGATTTGGGGACATAAATCAACTTGTGATTAAACACCTTAATTTGGGGTATTTGGTTCATTATGAACATAACTTGGGAAAGGGGCATGAAAACCTATAATGACGTAGGAATAATCGGTTAACAATTGAGCTGCCTAGAATTACAGTAATTAGAAACTGTAACCGCGCGTAGACACGAGGATAGATTACACTTGTGGTGGAAGTCTTCCCGGAACCGCCCGACATATCCAGCGACCACAAGTGGTGAATCTAATGTGAGGGGTCTAAGTGCATAAAAATGAGACATGCTAAGATATGAGGTTAAGCCCGACTTGTGGAAGAAGTATTCCCGGAACCGACTGGCATATCCAGCATCCATAAGTGGTAGGCTTAATGTGGGAGTTCTAGCACATTATAACCATAAATGAATATGGCAATGAATTGGAATACTTAACCTAGTTGAACTCATAAGGTTTGTATGAACATATAACCTGAGTAGGGGTTAAGTAAACTTGTTTGATACGATGGGAAGGTTAAATAAATCTTGGGTAGGTAAGTAATCTATTACCTATAATAGAAAGTAAAATAGGCAAAAGGATGAGTTGGATGGCCTCTTCTTTTAATAAAGCTAATGTGTCACTCAAATAGAGCATCTCTTCATATCGAGTAAATTACTTTAAAATTTTCAAAAACTCTGCTCCGCATACCGTCATTTTATCTTCCATCGGTTATTAAATTTCTACCCCCAATTCCAACCTCAATCCGATCATCATAGTCATGGCGTAAATTAATTACCCACCGCTGTTTCATTTTCCCTCCCAAAATTAGAAGTGAAGTCAAATTTAATTCGAATGCGATTTCGTCGCTTGCTTTTCCCCGACGATCCGTTTCAATTTCTCATAACCATTTCCATTTCCTATGATTTTTGCAAATCATATGATGCTCGATGCTACCTCTTCCGTTGATCTGTAGTATGTTCCACTTTATCTCCTTCTATTATTTTAATCTACGGATCCACGATTATGAAACTTATACTCTTATAGCGAAGAAGAACGTCTATTTATATAAACTGCACAGTGTAGAAATCATTCTCTTTATGTTGTTTGTGATGTGTTCATAACATTTGTGAGTACAAAAATGATTTGCTGATTTCGTGAAAACCCTAGGCTTTGCAACCATTGCATGCTTTATGTATAATTTCGTCTGATGTTACCGAGTTTCGTCTACCACAGTGGTGTTTTATTGGTCTAATTTTATGCGTCTTCAAATACATAGCAACATTTAATAATGTAATATATTATCTATAGTTGTATTGCTTAAGTGACTAGTAGACACTGTTATAATGCTCCATGTGTAACTGTGGATAATTTAATGAAAAAGATATAACACATTAGTATTACTTTTATTAATCGAAATGATATGTTCTACCACTCAGTTTTGTGATTGCTCATAGAACCTACGAACTGCAGGAAGTAATTCTAAGTAGGCATAAACCTCAGATCCAAAAAAGCCTATATTACAGATTCTCTTTTTGATGCTATGAAATATGGTTTAGCACTCAATGTTAAATGAGATTAGTAGTGTCTATTTTCAAAAGACTTAACATTATCAGCTTTTATTTGTTCATGAGCTATCGCATATTGTACCAATTAGATTGCTCTGTTTGAGTACATTTATGCATTGTGTTGGCTAATGTGCTGAAGTAGAATTAATTCATCTCATATCTATGATACAAATAATGCTATTTGGGGTCATTTTTCTCCATTAAAAATTTAGCAAATTTGTATTTGTCATATTTGCTTTTGATCATGCTATATAAACCAGAGTTTGAGTCCATAACTGAGCATGCACATTTGAAAGCCCCGTTATTGTAGCAACAAATGCAAATTGCTCAATTTTTTTTTATCTCTTTTCACATTTTGATGAACAAACAGAAAATAATATCCCCAACAAGCTTTTTTTAATCATGTTTATTTCATGTAATATGTTGTAAAAAATAATATTTTTGCAAGTGGATCACCCTGAGTAGCTTATTTCATGCCTTCAAGTTTATTTGTTTGTTGCATGTTTAAAAATAAAATATAAAATTCCTTAGTAATATGCTCAGAATGTCCTTATAGTAGCCTGATGCGCTTCTTTGGGATAATGTAATGGAATCTATGTGAACTAAAACAGTTCAGGCAGAATGAATGAATTAGATTTCACATCCTGATTATTTATATTTTTGATATATTGTCAAGAAAATATTTTTTCTTTTATAACTACATACATATCTATCTTATGGTTTCAAGAGCTTGACTTGAAAGGAGGTGAGGTGCTCATTCCTATTACGGAACTCTGTGATTTATTCTCCATTTTCCCAAACTCAAACTCCCGCATTCTTTTTGGGTTCCTATTACTGAATTGTAGGCCTATTCAATTTGAATTCCATATGTGCAATATTTCACATGTAACATAATTATTTGTTTTCTAATATCTTCATATACTCAGAGATCCATAATAGTGCTACATCATCTTCATCGGTTTGGTAAGGTGGATCCATACACGTGCTCTGAGCGTAACTATGTTACAACGCATACCAGTAATACTTTTTCTTTAGTTTTTCTTCTTCCTCCATTATGACATTAAATTGCTGAATCAGGTCATTGCATTAATTTGTTAGGAAATCAAAACTTGGGATGGGTACAACTATTTTAAACAAAAAAAATAAGTTTTTAAACAACGAAACCTTTCATAATTAAACAACGGTATTGCTACTTCTACAACAAAGACAACTCTGCCCTGTTTTGGGACTGTTCGTTCCACTCATTGGGATGATGAAATAAATCGATGTTAAAATCGGTGTGTTTAAAAAAAATGTTAATGCTCTTCTATTGAATTGCAACAAGTCACGTTAGTCTTTAACGATGGAGTATTAAAAGATCATATTGCCATGGATACTATTTAGATGCCACGACGTTAAGTGTAAGTTTGTGAATGGTTGTTGTACAACAAAATATGATACTCCCATCGCTATTATGTTACAACACATACCAGTAATATTTTTTAATTAGTTTTCCTTCTTCCTTCATTATGAGAATTAATTGTTGAATCGGATAATTGCATTAATTTGGTAGGAAATCAGAACAAGGGATGGGTATAACCATTTTAAACAAAAAAATTCAGTTCTTGAAACAGAAATACATTTCATAGTTAAACATCAATACTTTATATAACATATTTTTAATGAGTTAGTAATACCGTCAACATAAGATAATATTATCAACCGGTTTTTTTTTGTTATATAAAGGAAGAAATCTTTATATACCATAATTTTAATGTCTCATGTTGGCAGCTAATTGTCAAATATTGGTTGATGATTCCTCATACATCATAAACTTCAAATTCTATATGCATTAAACATCGAAAAATATTTACTATGCTACCATTATATTACAATTTCCGCCCTCTTTACTTGAGGTTAGTTTCAATGTTCTCATATGTCTATCATATTACAGAGTTACTTTGTATTGTTTTATAGTTTTGACTTTCAACATTTTTGATCAATTTTTTCCTATGCCTCCACCTCAACATCTATCTATATATTTTAATCATTCCTCTTGATTTTTTTATACTCACTTTAATCATTTATCCGCTTTATGGAGAAATCCATTTTTTTAAGCAAATTTTGCTTCTTGATCTGCTTATGTAGTTTAATATATACATACATACATACATACATACATACATACATACATATATATATATATATATATATATATATATATATATATATATATATATATATATATATATGTGTGTGTGTGTGTGTGTGTGTATATATATGTATGTATGTATCAAGGTTTGAGATTCCGTCCGGCACGCCGGAATTTCGGACCTTCCGTTCCGGTTCCGGCGTGGACCAGGACGGAATCTACTAAATATTCCGGTTCCGGATCTGACATGGGAAAGAAAAGGAGAAAAAACCCAAAAGAAAGTTGCAGTCGATAAATCATGAATAAGCAGAAATTGTTTAAAGCACCAAAAAATATTTGAGAAAATCAAGCAACAAAGAAGCCTGGGATGCATTACTTGAGCACGGAACCCATTGATTTTCATTATTCAGTAGCTTCAGAATGTAATTTTCTTGCCGTTGCTTTCAATTTTATAGCTTGGCGTATAAATTAGGGTTTGGAGCAAAGAGGAGGCGGATGCTGAATGATAAAGGAAGAAGGTAAACGTATTGTTGTACATTGTAAAATTTGGAAGAAGTGGCCCAACTGAAAGTGAATATTTGCATTGGGCTGAAGTGAAAAATAAGCTGGACCTAGTAATGACTTACAGATTATGTTCTAATTAAAAGAAATTAATGCAATTTGAAACGGAACCGGAATATAAACGGAATTTCCGGAATTTCCGAAATGGAACCGAAACTTTGATATTTTTCGATGACCGGAACGGAACCGGAAACCGGAAATTTAAACCTTGGTATGTATGTGTGTGTGTATATATATGTGTGTGTATATGTGTGTGTGTATAGACTCTCTCTCTCTCTCTCTCTCACACACACAAAAAAAAATCTCATTTTTTATTACTATTTTATTTGGGACTATTTTGAGGTTAGCTTGGTTAGTAGTAATAGGTAATGACAATATTCAGTAAGGTCTGAGTAGGTTCTATAATGAATTATGTTAGGTTGATCAGAATTAAGATTCATAATGATAACTTGGGTTTTCCAAATGTTTTCAACAGTTTTGGTATTCCTTCAATGACCGATTTGCTGATTGATTTTGCTAATTGCAAATTACATGCCTTTAGAATGTAAAATCTTTGAATGTATATCCTTTGCATAAGTTGAATTTCAGACCAAAATACATATTGGGAACATATCAAATATTTCATAATTATCCTAGAATAATGTAATTATCCCTTAAAAAATAACATATATACCTTAACTTTCTAGAGAAGAATCCTAGGTGAGATTTACTGAAATCAACGGTAAGCTGCAATTTTTTTTTGTTCTACTGACTTAAATATGAAAGCTGAGTATCCTATTATCTAATTAACTCTTCTAATCACATGTAAATTAGCATATGCATAGTAGGTAATAGTCATATTTGCATATAATTGGTTCTTACGACTTTCCATTTCAAAGCTTTGATTCAAAAAAATTATCTTTTTTGCATGTTCAATCCCAGTTTAAAAAGCACCAAAAATCTTCCTTTTATAAGTGTAACAGGCATTTTGAAATTTTCAACAGGTAAATACTACTGCAAGCAGATATAAGACTAGTTTTCCTTTCTAACCTTACTCATATTACAATTTTCCTTTGTAATGTTCTTTACATTTTCACAGAATTTGTATAATACATTGTTTTTATTCCCTACCATGAGCATGGCGAGCTGGCTTTCACTTGAAAAGGTCTATTCTCATGTGCACTTGGAACCGGCCTTCCAGCAGTTATAGAGTTTCTAGCGAACATGGAAGGCTAGCATATTTTCTGGTATGTACTCAGACCGTCTGGAACTCTTATCGTTTTTTCTTTCTTTTTTCAATTTATCAATGTGTGCTAGGTCGATTTGATTTAATACCATGTTGTGTTAGGCTTATTAGATTTCCACAATCAATAATTTGATTTTCTTCATACAGACCATCAATAATTTAATACCATGTTGTGTTAGGCTAATTAGATTTCAGCTGGAGGAGATGCTTTATATTCAAGGGGTTCCATGTTCCATCTAGTTTCTATTTTCTTATAGATAGCCCAGATAATGAGGTAGAAGTAATCGTAACAGTTGTTGCTTGGTCCAAGTTCAGGTTCTTATCAACATCATCGGATATATTTTTCTCCACTTACTTCTTCTGTGGCATTATGAGTCATAGGAGATTTTGTCTTCCAGTTTTCAGTATGTCTTTTCTTTATCATCTAAACTATCCACTTGAGTTAGAATCTTACTGTCCATTGTTAAGTTTAATTAATGATCACATATCTTGATTTTTTTTTTAAAAAATTGTCTATCAATTTTGGGTGTTGGAAAAATGACATTATATATATATACAAACATATATATATATATATATATATATATATATATATATATATATATATATATATATGTGCGTGTGTGTGTATGTATGTATGTATAATGTGTAAGATAACATACTATGTTATATTGTTTAAATTATTAGGTCAGGTGAAGTCAGGAACTTAGCAATAACGGTACTTAAATATTATATTAATTGCCCTTGAAATAAACTCTTAATTCCCTTTATGACATTGTGGATGTATATAATTAAGGTAATTTTTACTATAATACACAATTTTAGTAAGTTAATCCACCATTTCATTTTAATAAGTTAATCCACAATAATTTTGTAAGAACTTAAAGATTTCATTCTATTATAAGGCTTAAATGAGATATTTTTGTATTCTTGAGGTAAGGCGTAAGCCAGACACAAAAATTCCAGCAAAAACTGAACATATCGAAATTAAGACATGTCAAGCAATCATTTAGTTATACATTTTTCTTAATTAAATGACAAATATTCATTGTTTACAACTTTTTCTAAACAACAAACATGTTGTTAGTTAAACAGTAAAGATGCATTGTTTGTTAATACATGTTAGTTAGCACCATTTGACTTAGCATATAACTTAGCAAGATAGCAGCATATTAAAACTACATTACTTCTCCTTTACTTTTAGAGCACGAAATCGCCTTTTGATGCCTAATTTTATATTATTCTATCATGACAGTATACTAAGGATACCCAATTTGAAGTTAGAAGAATATGATGATTATATCTCATACAATTTTACAGCCTCATTAAACAAACATGAATGCTCACATTATTATGCTGAAACATACTGAAGTTTTTTTTAGTGAAATATATGTATTTTTTCGAACATTCAAAATGTTTATAAAAAATTGTGTTTTTAGAAGTAACACTAGACCAAGGCCACATGCACATGCTGAAAAAAAAGAAATGTATGATGCAATGCTGAATTTAGATGTAGGATTTTAGAAATAAGAAATATATGATGGAATACTGAGAAGAAGAAAGACCCAAAACTGAGAAGAAAGACGTTGAACTTAGAAAAATAGATATTTGATATTTTTTTAGGTGGATGAACTAATTAAAATTTAAATATTAGTATAAGTCAACGATCCTATTTTATGGATTGGATTAACTTACTAAAATTGTAGATTAAAATAAAAACTACTTATAATTAATTACTCCCTCCAGTTCAGCTTGTAAGACATTTTGCAATTTTTCACGTAAATTAAGAGAGCATTAATGTAGCTGATAAATTATTTAGTGTATTAACTGCTTTTTGTTTTGAAAATAATGATGGCCTAAAGTATGCACGGCCATGCATCTTTTAAAGTGTATATTGGACCACATAACTTGGAATTCTAGCCACATGTATTGGAAAACTAAAGGAGCAGCCTAATTAATTACTAAACTACCATTAATTATGAATTCTCATGAACATTTGTTTTACTAAGAGCTACTCAAAACATTGGTTTTCACAAAACGTCAAATATTTGGTAAAATGACACAAAACCTTAGAATGACCTATAAACTGAACTGGAGGGAGTATAATTATTGGATATACAAAGCTATTTGCTGTTCTGGATGTGCCAGGCTGGCTCTCGCCCATTTTTTTCCTTTTGTATATAAGAAGTTTGTACGTCTTTTACATACTTATTTTTATTTTACTGCTCATTGTATTTTTCATTTTTTCTCAGAATATAATAAGATGGCGATTTCTTCTTCCTCAATTATGCCTAAATTTCAGCTTTGCAAGATGTAGTTTGATCTCCAAAATTATCATGGTATCAGAGCAAAGGCTCACATCAATTTCTTTTAATTCCTATTCAGATCGAAGTAACTAGATCAGAATCGTTCAGATCTGTTCAGATCTACTCCATCCTGCAACTGAATCATTCAGATCTGGTGTGTTTTCATATTGATCGATTTCCTTTATTGATAATTCGTTAATTAGTTGTTGTCGATATGCCTGAAAATGTCCCCAATTTGCCTCTAAATCAAAATCCTGCTAGTATCTACTACATACATCCTCCCGATGCTAATTCCGCACAACTTGTATCGTTCAAATTTAATGGTGATGGTTTCACCAGCTGGAAAAGAGCTATGCTGCTGAGTCTTTCAGCAAAGAATAAGGCAGGATTTGTCAATGGTTCGTACATGAAACCTACTGATGAAGATGGAGTCGAATATAAGGCCTGGCAAAGATGCAACGATCTGGTATGTTCTTGGATATTGTTTAATCTTGATGAAAATATTGTTGGATCTGTCATGTTTTTGAGAAGTGCTAGAGAAATCTAGTTAGATCTTGAAGAGAGGTTCGGTTATACATCCTTGGCAGAAATTTATACTTTAGAACAGAAGCTAGCAGATATTAGCCACGGAAGTAACTCAGTTTCTAAATTCTTCACTTCTATCAAATCAATCTGGGATGCTATAGATGAGGCGCATCCACTGCCATACTGCACTTGCAATAAGTGTACGTGTAACTTGACGAAAAGGCTGGTTGAGAGGCATCAAGAGAAGATGGTGATACAATTCATGATGAAATTCTCAGATCAGTTTGCAACAGTCAGAGGAAATATGTTGATGATGGAATCGCTACCTTAAGTTACAGAAGCATATAGGATATTCGCACAAGAAGAAAAGCACAAAGAGATTTCTCAACTAGTTACTCAATTTGAATCCATGGCATTCGTGACTGGCAGAAAACAACAATTCAGCACAGGCAATTTTAAAGGCTCCAAGAATTACTCTGAAAATTTTAAACAAACTAAAATTGGGAAGAACAATGTCAAACCAGGTTCTAAGTACTATTGCACTCACTGTGAGATACCAGGACATAGTATTGACATATGCTTCAAAGTGCATGGTTATCCACCTAATTTCAAAGGATTCAAAGAAAAGAAAGTAGCAGCTATAGCTAGAAATGACGCTGATAATATGCAAGTTGATGATCAGCCAACCCAATATATTTCTGTAAAACAGTACAATCAGTTGATGAACTTGCTGAAGTCACAACAACAAAGCATCAAATCTGACGGTCAAACAGAGGCATCTTATAGCCTTGCCATGGAGGCAGGTAATTTCTGTTTTTTTATCTTGCTCTGACTTAAACTGGCTTCTTGATAGTGGAGCCAGTGATCATATTTGCTCTGAATTAAAATATTTCTCTGAATATAAACCCTTGATTAGCCACAATAATCACATAACCTTTCCCAATGGAAGTAAAATACTAGTGAAGCAAGTTGGGACTGTAAAGCCGAATGATGGAATTGTTCTGAACAACGTATTACATGTTCCAGATTTTAGATTCAATCTCATTTCTGTACATAAATTGTGCATTGACATGAATTGTGAGCTGCATTTCACTCAAAATGGATGTTTCATGTGCACACAGAAAGGGCAGTTGATTCTTCTTGGTAAATTGAGAGCTGGTTTATACAATCTAGAAGATCAGAAGGAAACAAAGAATAATGAAGTTCAATTTCATAAGTGTAACTCAGTTTGTCTTTCAGCAATAGAGGATGTTAAATTGTGGCATTTGAGGTTAGTGCATTTACCTTTTAATCAGATAAAGATAGTTAATGCAAATTGTGAAATAAAGCCTTGTTTAGCATATACTATATGTCAGGTATGTCCGAAAGCTAAACAAACTAGGCTGTCTTTTTCTTCAAGTAATATAAAGACCAAAACTCCTTTTGAATTAGTTCATATTGATATTTGGGGTCCAAATCCTGTTAAGACTCCTAGTGGATGTAACCAATTTCTAACAATTGTTGATGATTACACAAGATTTACTTGGGTGCATTTTCTGAAAAATAAAAGTTAGTCTGTTAATGTTATGATTGATTTTGCTAAAATGGTCAAAACGCAATTTGATTCCAAAATCAAGTGTATTAGATCTGACAATGCAAAAGAATTGTGTGATGGAAACATGAAAGTTTTTTATAAGAATATGGGAATTTTACATCAAACTAGTTGTCCAGATACACCACAACAAAATGGAGTTGTTGAGAGGAAACATAGACATCTTCTTGAGACTGCGAGAGCTTTATATATTCAGTCAATGGTTCCAAGTAGATTTTGGGGAGAGTGTGTCATGTGTGCTGCCTACTTAATTAATAGAATGCCTTTAAAAGCAATAAATAATGATGTTCCTTATCAAAGACTTTACAATGAAACTCCTTCAATAGATCATTTGAGAACTTTTGGTTGCTTGTGTTATGTTTATACTTCAAGGATCAATAGAGCAAAAATGGATCAAAGGGGTTCTCCTTGTGTTTTTTTGGGATATTCAGCTACCCAAAAAGGATATAAAGTTTTTGATATCGCCACTGGAAAATTGATAGTGACCAGACATGCTAAATTTCATGAAAAACATTTCCCTTATCATCTTTTTCACAAACAAAAGTCTTTTTCACATATGCAAACTGCAATTTATCTTCCTGCCTCTACAGCCCAATTCTTTCATGATCCTCCTGATTATTCTTCTCCAAATAATATATTTCCTCCTAATGATGGTACAGTGGATCATTTGTTTAATAATGTTCCATTAGATACTAACCTTCCTATTTCTACAACGCAAAACAATCTTCCTACTTCATCTCCTGATATTGACTTTGCTGATCCTTCAATCATTGTTGATATGACTCAAAACTTACCCATTGAAGCTGTTAGAAGATCTACTCGAATGCATAAAACCCCTTCTTATCTAAATGATTATGAATGTAATGTTGTTACTCATGAAGATACATTTATAAATACACACTGGTGCAATCTGATATCCTACACCTCATTTTCTGATGATCATAAAGTTTTTTATCGCACACATGCAAAATACATGAACCAATATCTTATGAAGAAGCAGCCACTGATCCAATGTGGATAGAAGCAATGAATAAAGAAGCTGAAGCATTGATACAAAATGACACTTGGGAGCTTACTGATTTACCCAAAGGAAAAAAGGCGATTGGATGTAAATGGGTATATAAGGTAAAACTTAAAGAAAATGGTGAGCTTGAACGATATAAAGCAATATTAGTAGCTAAAGGATTTAATCAGAAATATGGCATTGACTATGATGAAACATTCAGTCCAGTGGTCAAGATGAGTACAATACGGTGTTTGATTGCTTTGGCAGCAAGTAAAGGTTGGAAATTGTTTCAATTAGATGTTAATAATGCATTTTTGCATGGAGATTTGAAAGAAGAAGTTTATATGAAGGTGCCTGAAGGTATTTCAAATCCTCACAATAAAGTTTGCAAGCTAAAAAAAATCTCTCGATGGTCTTAAACAAGCACCTAGGCAATGGTTTGAAAAACTACATGCTGCATTAAAGGAAAAGGGGTTTTATCAGTCAAAAAATGACTACATCCTCTTTATAAAGAAGACTGGAAACTTAATTTGCATTGTAGGAGTATGTGTTGATGATATCTTACTCACTGGCAATGATGAAAATTCTGCTGCAGATTTAAAAGCTCATCTCCATCGCATCTTTAGCATAAAGGATTTAGGAATTCTCAGCTATTTCTTAGGTATTGAAATTAGAAATACTGCAGATGGGATTCTCTCAGGCCAACAAAGGTTTACTAATGAAATGTTAAAAAATTGTTCTCTTGATTTAAGTAAGAAAGCAGTGACTCCTTTGCCTCTAAATCTCAAGCTTACTACAGCAGAAGGTGATATATTACAAGATGCTGAAATGTATCTTTCATATGTGGGCAAGCTTAATTATCTTACTCATACACGATCTGATATATCTTTTGCTGCTCAAAATCTAAGCCAGTTTATGCAAACCCCTCGGACTAGTCATTTGCAAGCTTTACATCATGCTTTGAGATATGTAGCACACACAACAGGGCAAGGTATCTTATTAAAAGGCTGTGACACACTCAAGTTGCAAGCATTTTCAGATTCAGATTGGGCAAGCTGTGTTGACTCCAGAAGGTCTATTACTGGTTATATTTTGCTCCTTGGACAGTCACCTATTGCATGGAAATCGAAGAAGCAAAGCACTATTTCTAAATCATCATCCGAGGCTGAATATAGAGCAATGGCAGCTGCAGCATCTGAAGTCACTTGGATTGTTAGATTGTTGGAAGAATTGGGAGTTCAAAGTCTAAAACCTGTGACATTGCATTGCGATAACCAATCTGCCTTGCATATTGCTCGTAATCCAGTATTTCATGAGCGTACCAAGCATATTGACATTGATTGTCATTTCACAAGGGAAAAGGTACTTGAAGGACTGATACAACTGACTTATCTACCTACTCAATCTCAGTCAGCGGATGTATTCACCAAAATATTGCCTTCATCTCAGCATAAAGAGCTATTATCCAAGTTAGGAATGACATTTCAATGATTTCATGACATTCTAACTTGAGGGGGGGTATTGGATATACAAAGCTATTTGTTGTTCTGGATGTGCCAGGCTGGCTCTCGCCCATTTTTTTCCTTTTGTATATAAGAAGTCTATACGTCTTTTACATACTTATTTTTTTTTACTGCTCATTGTATTTTTCATTTTTTCTCAGAAAATAATAAGATGGCGATTTCTTCTTCCTCAATTATGCTTTAATTTCAGCTTTGCAAGATGTAGTTAGATCTCCAAAATTATCAATATTTGTTCAACGTAACAGACCTTAAAAGATGCTCACTTGGTGCAACTGATGTTGCCGTTTATATTTTTGTTCATAATTTTTTAATGTAACTGAACCGTACTTTGATCATATATTTTACCCTCCTTATGGATATTTAATACTTGTCTGTGGCTTTAAGTGTCAAGATTTTGTGCTTTACTGGTTCTATGTTGCGGATCTCCCTCCTTAAGTCAGATTCCTATAATTTAGCATTACATTTTAAATGTTTACTGTTACTATTTATGATATAGTCAACAACAACTTCACAACATATGTGTCTGATTGTTGGAGTCATATGTGTCTGATGGTTGGAGTCAATTAATTTGTATGTATAGACAGTCCTTGAGCATATAATGTACATCAAACCATTTTAACAAATGCTTTGAAAAATTATTTGTATGCATATAAGGAATCGAATTATGATGTGTTATACATTGAATAAAACATTCTACTGCAATGATGACCGGATGGAAGATGTATTGGAAAATTGTGTGTTATATAATGAATAAAACATCCAATTTGTGTAGTAAACAGGAGAAATTAAGTTATCTGTTATTCATTCAATGCATGTATTCTCGGTCTGGACCAAAATGAAAATCATTTTTTATGACAAACATCCACTGGCGCATACTACTAAAATATTATATTAGATTCACTGGTAGATAAACCTCATTTAAATTCTATTCATGAGACAATAACAGATATAGAAAGAGGAGAGAGTGAAATACAATACTCATTCAGCATTTTAATTTTCTCACAAACCTCATGCGCTAAATCTATGATTTCCCACATTAGGTATAATAGCTACTCACAACTTCAGATCCAGATCAAAAAATCAACAACAGGAATAAGAAATCATGCCTTGGTTTCCTCAACCTGATTTATGAGTTCCAGATCTGGGTTTGAGACGAGTATTGTTTGGAATGAGTAAAGCAACAAGTGGTTTCATTTTAATAAAACACAAGGCTATGATGTTTCGGGATACTCTAAGTAAGGAAGGCATAAGTTACACGTGAATGTACATAGTCAATAGCTGGGCTATGTTCATTATTAAAAGTTGTGCATTAAATTATATGCACAGTCTGCGTGCTAATGACGCTTGGCCAATGTACTATGACTGTGAAATAAATAAATGATCAAAGAAGCAAATAAAGAATAAAATCACACACAAGATTTAACGTGGAAAAACCCTTTGCGGGAAAAAACCCACGGGAGAAAGGCAAACTTTATTGATTTAATTGATGGAGTTGTTACAAGCTTATTCAACATATCAACCATAGCAGTAAATTTATATTCTACTTTCATGCATTCAGATAAGGAGAGAAAGAATAAAAATAAGAATATTCTTTATCTTTCAATGAGGTTGCTGCATTTATCTCAATCAAGAGAGTAAATTAAAATCTCCTTTATTCTTTTGATGAGGTTGCTATAAATGTCTCAATCAAGAGAGAATCTTCTTTATCCTTTAAATGAGGTTGCTGAAAATACCTCAATCAAGGGAGTAAATTAAGGAACTAAATAATATTCTTTAGGTGACACATCAGCTGGACCAATCCTCAATCAAGAGAGTAAATTAAGGAACTAAATAATATCCTTTAGATGACACATCAGCTGAACCAATCCTAATGAGAATTTCGGATCACAAATTAACAATCTCCACCTTGAGACGAATTCTCATCTTGAAGTAAAAAACGAACTCCTTCAACAAGTAAATATCTGCCTTGCTCCAATAGTCCCTAAAGACTATACTGTAACACCAACCAAGCTTGAGCAAAACTCAAACTTAGTAATTGGAACTGGCTTTGTCATCATGTCAGCGGGATTGTCATGAGTACTTATCTTGCAAATTTTAACACCACCTTTAGCAATAACATCTCGAATGTAGTGATACCTCACATCTATATGTTTAGTTCTCTCATGGAACATTTGATCCTTTGTAAGGCATATAGCACTCTGGCTATCAGAAAATATAGTAATGCAAGATGTATCTCCACAAAACTCAAAATATAAACCTCTAAGCCAAATAGCTTCTTTACATGCTTCAGAAATAGCCATATACTCGGCCTCAGTAGTTGATAATGCTACTGTAGTTTGCAAGGTTTCTTTCCAACTTACAGCACAGCCACCAATGGTGAAAACATAACCTGTTAATGATCTCCTTTTATCCAAATCACCTGCAAAATCAGAATCCACATAACCAACAAGTTCTTCTTTAGATTTACCAAACTGCAAACAAGCATTTGCAGTGCCATGAAGATATCTAAAAATCCATTGAACTGCTTTCCATTGCTCTCTTCCAGGATTGGCCATGAATCTACTGACAACACTTAAAGCATGTGATAAATCAGGACGCGAACAAACCATGACATACATAAGTGAACCAACTGCACTAGAATAGGGAACTCTAGACATGTACTCAATATCTTCATTTGATTGTGGACACATGGCTGATGACAATTTAAAATGTGCAGCAAGAGGAGTACTTACAGGTTTGACATCAAGCATATTAAAACGGCGAAGCACTTTTCTAACATACCCACTCTGACTTAGGTATAATTTTCCAGAAGTTCTATCTCTTGATATCTCCATGCCAAGAATCTTCTTAGCATCTCCCAAATCTTTCATTTCAAACTCTCTACTTAACTGCCTTCTCAAATTTTCAATTTCCACCTTGTCTTTTGAAGCAATCAACATATCATCAACATAAAGTAACAAATAAATGGCTGAATGAGTAGTAATTTTCAAATAGACACAACTATCATAATTGGACCTTTTAAAACCTTGAGATAGCATAAAAGTGTCAAATCTTTTATACCACTGCCTAGGTGACTGTTTCAATCCATAAAGAGATTTCTTTAATTTACAGACAAGATTTCTTTTCCAGGGATGATAAAACCCTCAGGTTGATGCATATAAATATCCTCTTCTAATTCTCCATGTAAAAATGCAGTTTTTACATCTAACTGTTGTAGCTCATAATCATGCATAGCAACAATACTGAGTAACATGCGAATTGAGCTATGTTTCACAACAGGGGAAAAAACTTCATTATAGTCAATACCTGGAATATGACTGTAACCTTTTGCAACTAATCTTCCTTTGTACCTATCAAGAAGTCCTCTCTTGTTCAACTCCGACAGACCTAATTCACTCATATGTCCAAGACGCATATGCCAAAGATTAGCAGTATCACAATCAGAAATATTATTTGAGATAACAGGGGAAGCATTACCTGAAACAGTAGTGCCTTGAAGATAATAAAGGCCATTTGTTTGCCTAAGATTTCCCTTCATTACAATAAGAGAACCATTTGTGACTTTCAAGACACCACCTCCACCTGAATATTTGTACCCTTTGTCATCAAGAGCACTTAAAGAAATCAGATTTCTCTTCATGTTGGGAATGAACCGAACATCTGTTAAAGTTCTGATTGCGCCATCAAACATCTTGATCTGAATAGAACCAATTCCTGCTACTTTACATGCCGAATCATCACCCATCAAAACTGAGCCAGCATCTTTTATGGGTTCTAAGGTTGTAAACCAATCTTTAATAGGACACATATGGAAAGTGCAAGCAGTGTCAAGTATCCATTCATCTTTAATCTCAGCACATCCAGCAAACACGGTAACAACAAGCATCTCATTGTCAGAACTATCATTACGAGCACAATTGGCATTAACTTCATCTTCTTTGTTATCTTTTGGTTTGTATGTGCCATTTCTCTTTTCCTTGTTCTGCAGCTTATAACATTCGGATGTTTCATGTCCATCCCTCTTACAATATTTGCAAGACTTGTATTTGCCTCTAGATTTAGATCGACCTTTATAGGCATTGGAACTTTTGCCTCGAGATCCATTATTTGAATTTTTCTCCTTTGTCCTGCCACGAACGGACAAGCTTTCGGCTTGAGAGCTTGATCCAGTTGAAGACACCAGTTGTTTCATTTTCTCCTTGGCGTGCAAGGCTTCATAAACGTCATTTAGAGTGAGAGTATCATGACTATATAATATGGTATCTCTGAAATTTGAGTAAGAACTGGGCAAAGAACATAATAGGATTAAACCCAAATCTTCATCATCATATTTGACTTCCATTGCAGTCAAGTCAGAAACAATCTCTTTAAAATCAGAAATATGGTCAAGCAAATTACCTCCCTCTTGCAATTTGTGCAGAAACAGCTTTTGTTTGAGATGCATCTTACTTGTGAGATCCTTGGTCATGCAAATTGACTCCAGTTTCAGCCAAAGAGAAGTAGCTGTCTTCTCGTTCAAAACTTCTTGTAAAATATTATTGTGTAGATGGAGCTGAATTTGCGACAAAGCCTTCCGATCCTTTCTCTTCTCATCATCGGTCCATAGATCAAATCTCTTGTTCCCGAATCCATCCAATGCATCATCATAATCAGCTTGTGCGAGCAACGCCCGCATCTTCACTTGCCACAATGAGAATCGAGTGTTTCGATCCAATAGCGGAAGATCATACTTTAACGACGCCATGTTGAATAAACCAGCGCTCTGATACCACTTGTGAAATAAATAAATGATCAAAGAAGCAAGTAAAGAATAAAATCACACACAAGATTTAACGTGGAAAAACCCTTTACGGGAAAAAAACCACGGGAGAAAGGCAAACTTTATTGATTTAATTGATGGAGTTGTTACAAGCTTATTCAACATATCAACCATAGTAGTAAATTTATATTCTACTTTCATGCATTCAGATAAGGAGAGAAAGAATAAAAATAAGAATATTCTTTATCCTTCAATGAGGTTGCTGCATTTATCTCAATCAAGAGAGTAAATTAAAATCTCCTTTATCCTTTTGATGAGGTTGCTATAAATGTCTCAATCAAGAGAGAATCTTCTTTGTCCTTTAAATGAGGTTGCTGAAAATACCTCAATCAAGGGAGTAAATTAAGGAACTAAATAATATTCTTTAGGTGACACATCAGCTGGACCAATCCTCAATCAAGAGAGTAAATTAAGGAACTAAATAATATCCTTTAGATGACACATCAGCTGAACCAATCCTAATGAGAATTTTGGATCACAAATTAACAATCTCCACCTTGAGACGAATTCTCATCTTGAAGTAAAAAACGAACTCCTTCAACAAGTAAATATCTGCCTTACTCCAATAGTCCCTAAAGACTATACTGTAACACCAACCAAGCTTGAGCAAAGCTCAAACTTAGTAATTAGAACTGGCTTTGTCATCATGTCAGCGGGATTGTCATGAGTACTTATCTTGCAAATTTTAACACCACCTTTAGCAATAACATCTCAAATGTAGTGATACCTCACATCTATATGTTTAGTTCTCTCATGGAACATTTGATCCTTTGTAAGGCATATAGCACTCTGGCTATCAGAAAATATAGTAATGCAAGATATATCTCCACAAAACTCAAAATATAAACCTCTAAGCCAAATAGCTTCTTTACATGCTTCAGAAATAGCCATATACTCGGCCTCAGTAGTTGATAATGCTACTGTAGTTTGCAAGGTTGCTTTCCAACTTACAGCACAACCACCAATGGTGAAAACATAACCTGTTAATGATCTCCTTTTATCCAAATCACCTGCAAAATCAGAATCCACATAATACCGGAAGGTATTTCTACGAAATTGCTGAAATACCTGAAGGTATTTCTACGAAAATACCCGAGTAAGAGATAAAACAATGGAAACCCCTGAATTTAAAATCCCGAGCTGAGGGTCCCACCTTCTCATATCCTCTCTATTTATGCTATAATACCGGAAGGAATTTCAGATACTGTAGCATAGTTCATCCTCATTTGTTGAACACCATTGCTTCAGTTATGCCTGTTTTACCGAATACTAAAGCTTTACCCAGTTAACTGATATGACCAATTTGGTTATCCATGTTGGTTGACTGTTTTCTTACGTGTATACTTCTGTTTTTACTCATCTTTTTAACACAGTTATTTTCTTTCGTACATTTTTTTTTAAATAATTCTGGATGGATTCATCATTTAATATATAACAGTTGCTATAAGAACTTATATTATTATTTATTATGTTTTTTCAGTAGGCATATTTAGTTATATTTTCTGATTACATGGGACATGCGTTCTGTATTTCTAACCGTAATGGCTAATGATTGATGGTATAGACAGTGGCGGAGCTAGGATCTAAGGGTGGAGAGGGCCAAAAGTACACAAACATAATAATTTGAGTCCGGAGGGTCCAATGTCTCCTTTAATAAAGCAATTTCGAAAGCAGAAGTAGACAAATTTAATAAAAGACCAAAAAAAATAAAGTATAAAAAAAATCTAGTGGGGTCCAATGCCCCCACCAGGCCCTCCCTGCATCCGCCCCTATGTGTAGAGGAAGCTGTTAATTATCATGTTACGTTGTTGTTTTAGTTCTACCTTTTGTTTTTGAGAAATGCTAAGCACAGTTGCCTATAAGCAACTGTACAAGACACTCGCTCTCTAATTGGTTGAAATAGGTGGCAACCTTGATTTTAAATGGTTGTGGGGTCCGCATTCAATTGTAAAAATAATTTAAAATCAAGGTTGCCACCTATGTCAACCAATTAGAGAGCGAGTGTCTTGTACAGTTGCTTATAGGCAACTGTGCTTAGCATTTCTCTTTGTTTTTATACAGGAAATGGATACCTGTTATTTCCGGCATTAAGCTGTCTCCCTGTGTAAATATTTAATATAACTGAGTTGCTACAATGAAACAGACGTTTGGGCAGAAGAATGGGAGGGTCAACCAACCATACTTAGTACAATGAAACATAACCAATAACCAAGATAGGCTACATAGGCTGAGGATGTGACCTATGTAAATGATAAACGTTGATTTGTATTTGCTTTTAAAGCATATTTACGTTTGTACTGGACATTTTTTACACATAGGCTATGTTAATGAATATATTACGTGTATATGGCTAGCTGTGGTAAATTTGCTATACTGCATATTTCTTTGAGTACTTTTGCTAAGATTAAGTCAAAATCTCACAATTTATTTGCACTACAGGCGACGTGCTGAGTTCCATTTCTTGATTTTACTTTTCCATTCGCTTAATTTCTGACATTTGTTCACCAAGTTTTTGCGTTGGCTGCACCTGTTGTGCAGTTTTATATAGCCATGGTAACCATGACTCATTGTGATAATATAGTATGTACTATAAGATTTTATTTGAGCCATAGTTTTTACCAAATTTCTTTTCTACTTACAAGATTCTACTGCAAATGTTGTAGTTATTCATACCATACTCTCCTTTTTAATACGCTCTAGAAGAATTCGACTGACCAGTGAATTATTGCAAAACTAAGTTGTATCCGTCTGCTACGAGTCATAGCACACATTACCATCCGAATACTATTTTTTAGCAGAATGTGCATAGGGTAGGTCTTAAACCTCGATATGTTCCTGATGTACGAACCCATTTTCATTGTGTCTCACTTGCAAACGTTCATGTTTTAGTTATAGAAGGTATTCTATGTAAATATATATGAGATGAAAATCGGTATTCCATACTTTAATTATATGTAGGAACAAAGTCACTATTTCTACTTTATTTTTAATGCATTGGATGTAGTCCGGAGATGACTACATATTTCCGCTTGCTTCCTCCTGAGAGCAACAACAACAATGAACCACAATCATGGATCTCAACTGACAGAAGTTCTTTAATTATTCAACATACTTCTTCCTAAGAGTCGAACATCCGCTTACTTCCTGCTGAGATGACTGCATATCTGCATGCAACATTCAAGTATAAATTCAATTAAGTCTTTGAGCAGCAAGCCTTTAATTATTCAGATATATACAGAACATTCATGTCAAATGGAACATAAACATTTGTCAGAACCAAGCTGCATGTGTCATAAAAAGTCGATATATGTTTATGCTTTTTATAATCCAAAGTTGCATGTGTTGATATATGTCAGAACCAAGCTGGATGTGCCAAGAATAATCCGATGCTTAACGTATTCCCGTAATAATCCCAAATTTGGATTATTTCTGAATAATCTGAAGTTTGAGGGGTGCCTTCCCATATTAATCTCATTTACTTGGGTCTTCCCCTATTAATCCGAAGTTTGCGGATGTCTTCCCATATTGATCCGAAAATAACACGTTAGAGGGTCATAGTGATCAATATGGAGACACTCCCAAACTTTGGATTATTTAGAAATAATCCAAACTTGAGATTATTATGGGAAGACACGTTAAACTTCGGATTATTCATGACAATTAATCCTTTTTAAACTAAGTTTTTTTTTTAAATTCAAACTATAGTATCTGTCACATCACTCTTAACCCTGCACTCTTTGCAAGTTTTTCCTTCATACTATTACATCGCACATAACCCCATAAACTTTCTCCCCTTACTAATTGTAAACACAACAAAACTCACTTCATCCGTGTGTGTAGCACGGGTTCCAATCTAGTATTTATATATATAGACCCACAAACTTAACCAGTGGGGTTATGCAATCTTTTACTCTGGTATGGCATAACTTGTGGAAAACCTAGTGGCGATGCAAGCGTAAGTAGAAGCTTGTATCATCTTGTGTGTGTGACCCATTTCAGTCAGTTACCCATATATAAGTATCAAACGAGTACTCCGAACTAGGTCAGAATCGAGGCACACTTACTGGGCTGATTGTAAGAGATCCAAACGTGAGGGATGGTGTGAGCGGCGTGTACCGACCGGCTCATGTGCATGCATGATCCGAATAGAGGAGGATAAGGCGCCATGGCACCTGTAGATATGGTTGTGCACATCTTGAAAACGAAGGGTTGCCACTTTTGGAAGTGATACATCCAACTATAGGGCCAGCATAGGGTATCTACGGAATAGGGAGCCAATCGATTATGGTAGTAATTAGGGTACACTTAGACTCCAGTATGTTGGGAGCCCGTTGGCCGTTAATACCCTTAGGGGTAACTCCAGTATGTTGAGCTGTCTGTTGATTGTATGAGGTGAAACCTCATATTGGAAGTACACCTAAGTCTACCATCTTATACTTGTTGGGGATCATCTTGTTAATAAGACACTATTATTGGTGCAGAAAAAGAGAAAAGAAAAGTTTTAGAGAAGCACTATTTATTCTATCTAGTTGTCATGTTTACCTTGTCATACTTGCCCTGTGCGTTGTTATCTCTCTTATCCACTTTATATGCCCGTCATATTTATATGCTAAAAGTAACTGGACTCGCCAGACTTTATGTCTGATCTATTTGGTTTCCTCTTCTTTCTCTTCCGTTTCCCCTTAGGTTCTCAGGGTGAGAATACTTTAGCTTGATCAGGATTCTACTTGCATTCCGCTTGGGGCTGCTTAAATGTATTGCTCGAACTCTTATCTTTTTTTTACTATGGCTATATTTTATTTGGGGAATTATTCTTCTTTTATTATTGTACTCTTATGTTTTAAGTACAAGACAGTATTTTTAAGATGATGTACTTGGTTTATGTATTTTTAGACTTATGATGTTTTGAACCATGATGTTATGCTTTATAATTAATAAAGTTTTTAAATTCCGCTGCTATTTTATATTTGTCTTGTAATGTTTCTTTTTCTGTTTACTTATAACGCTTCACAAAACTTAATGCATTCTCTTAATGAGTGACATTAACAGACGTGGGGTGTCACACTTGGTATCAGAGCTGAAGGTTACCAGATTAGATAAAAGTTTTTATAAATTATTTTCAAAAAGGGTTTAAAAGAAAGCATTTTCAAAAAGAAAAGTTTGTTTTGAAAAACATATTCCCTAATGTCATATGTAATATCTTTCGATCCTTTGTCTGAATCCCTTTCCTTTTCTTTTTAGCATGTCTGGGGAACCTAATATTCCTGAGGACGTTACGATACCAAGCTAGTTTCGTCGGTATCTTGATGCCACGACGCTTGCCTGTGGTCAAGCTGACGTTCCACCCCTAGCTGCACCCGTCGTCCCCCTCCCTCCTTCTCTGCGTGAAGATAATTTCTCTAGGATCTACAAAGATTTCTGTGCTATGGGCGGAAAGCCATTCCGAGGAACCAAGACGTTCATAGAGGCCAGGAATTGGCTCAAAGAGACGGAAGACTTGTTTGGAATTTTCGAAGTGGACGATCGTAGGATTTAGTTAGCTGCCTGGCTACTGAAAGATGAAGCTTCATTCTAGTGGGAAATGACGCAAGCAGGGAATCCAATGAAGACTTAGGATGATTTTCGACAAAGGTTTGAAATGAAGTTTCTTTCTCAAGTTAAGAAAAGCATGCAAATGGAGAGGTTTCTGGCACTCAAGCAAGGAGGCATGACTGTCAAAGAATATGTTAATAAATTTAACCAGCTGGCGAGGTTTGAGTTGGAGCAAGTAGATACCCTACATAAGAAAGCTTTGCGGTTTGCTAAACTGAATAAACTCCCTCATGGGTTAGCTATGTCTCATATTCCAATGGGAACAACTTTTGAAAGTGTAATAACCCGGAAAATCTGAGCTAGTTTAAAAATTTTTATTTTGGCAATTTTGGCGAATTTTAATTATTTAAAATGGATTATTTTAAATAAAATCGACGAGAAATTTATTTTGAATATATTTAGAAAGTATATATTATATACATCGTCGTTAGAATATAAATAATTATTTATAATTATAAAAGGAATTGAAAATGGCGCGGTAGTTCGATAATTCGATTTCAAACTTCAATTGAATGTACCGGGTGCAAAACAATCCGGATTTTAGTGAAACCATAAACATTAGGATCTAATTGATAATATCTTTCCAACGAATCCGAAAAATCGAAATTTCATAGAGGGAATCAAAAGATATATCCAGTTGAAAATTCTGAATAGTCGCTATGGAATTCAGGCCCTTAAAAATGGGAATTTTGCAAGCGACCTCGTATTTTGACGAAACCACTTTTGTTGGATCCGTAGTGTCAAGTTATTGCTAGATTCCAAATTTCATAATTTTTCGAATCAATATGTGAGCGTGGCAAAGGAAAACGCGTTTGACCAATTTCAGTTGATTTTAATCGACTGGAAATTGGCCATTTTTCCAACGGTCTCAGAATTTGACGAAACTAGTTTTGTTAGGACCGTATCGTCAATACGAAGCTAGAAAACATTTTTCTGCAATTTATAGAGTTAGTATGTGACCCCGGAAATTTGAAATGTACGTTTAAAAATTCAATATAGTGATTTAAATGTAAATTTAACGGAAACTGATTGTAACGATCGAATCAGCTTACGATACCTATTCCATTGTTTTCGGAATGGGGGTAAAACGCTATGGACGACAGGCGGTGGGTTTGATTTCGACTTCAAAATAAAAAGTTACTTTTTAAAAAAAAAAAGAGGAATTAAAATAAAATATAAATAATTATATTTATATATACACCCCCCCCTCATTTCTTTAAAATCAGAAATCAATTCAAAAAAAAAAAAAAAAAAAGGAGGGCGCGATGGCCGCCGCCGCCCCCAGGCGGAGCACCGCCGCAACCCCCCCCATTTCCGCCGCCTCCTTTCTTCTCCTCCTCCTCCTTTCCTCTCTACCCTCGCTTCTCGTTTTCCCCTTCTTCCTTCTGAATCGCGACACCGAAGAACGCGACCCCCCCTCCTCGCCAGAGGCGGCGCGAAGGACCCCCCCCCTCCAGCCTCCTCGCTCCCCTCTCCTCTTCAATCAAGCCGCAAACCCCAAACCCGCACCCTCTCCGCCCTCTTCCTCACCCATTTCCGCCGCCTCCAGCGCCATCTCCGGCGTCCAAGCCCCGTTGCGCCCCGACAGTCCAGCACCACCCCCTCTTCGTTGAAAAAACGTTGTGAGTATTTTATTTAAATTTAAAAACTTTGTTTTCTTTGTTTTATTTTTGATTAGTTAAAGTACTTAATCATTGGAAGTAAAAATACGATTTTTGAAAGAGAAAAGGGCGGATTTTGATTAGGATAAAGTTTTGATTTTTAATGAAGTATTAAAAATATAGTCTTTACTATATAGCGATTATAAAAATATGATTTTTATATTTTTAAAGTAGTAAAAATATAATCTTTTATATTGTAGAAAGATAAAAATATGATCTTTGCATAGTAGGAACTATAAAAATATAATCTTTATGAGATATAGATGTAAAAATATGATAAGGCGATATTTTTAAATGTGAAAAGGCGAAATTTTTAGATGTAAAAATGCGAAATCTATATTTTTGAAATGGATTTTTATATATTGAATAACGAAGTAAAATTTTGATTTTTATATATTGAATAACAAAGTAAAAATTTGATTTTTATATATTGAATAACGAAGTAAAAATTTGATTTTTATATATTGAATAACGAAGTAAAAATTTGATTTTTATATATTGAATAACGAAGTAAAAATTTGATTTTTATATATTGAATAACGAAGTAAAAATTTGATTTTTATATATTGAATAACGGAATAAAAATTCGATTTTTAAAGGTATGAAGCGATTATAAAAATATGATTTTTAAATTGAAAGTGAATAAATAAAAATGTGATTTTTATTTTAAAGACATCAAAATATAAAAATGTGTGATTTTTATATATGTAGTGGCTACGGGCAACGAAGATGACAAAGGGCGAGAACGTTGAAGATTTCTATCAATGAAGAGTCGTGGTATTGGATAGCTATCGGTGAGAACTTCTCACTCTTCAATTTCTTTTTTTCTAGTTATATATATATACTAGGATGCAGACGGCGCTTAGTAGCACCCGACACAATCGTCCACAGACCATGGACTTGTTTGTTTGGTTGAGTAGTTAGTTAGAATATTTGGGTTGGAATTGAATTGTTTGGTGAAATGAAATTGATTTGATTGATGTGTGAATGGCGTGGGCCTTCACTAGACCGGGGATAAGGCTAGGCCTCGTTCCGTTTTTAGTATCGTGCCGTTATGCCGCCGAAATTTTCTAAAATATGTTAGAAAAATAAAAATATCATTTTTATTGTGTAAATGAACTGAATAGAAATTCATAGGTTGAAATAAAATGTTTTATCGTTAAAAATATAATTTTTAACGTGAATATGAAAATAGTGAAGTGAACAAGATAAAATATTCATTTACAAACCGGACGGTTTGTTTATGTACACCTATTTGAAGGACAGTGATTGGGTCGATAAATTTTACACATCGCCCAACTACACAAATAAAATCTGTGTTTGATTGTTTGAAACCCCACATGGGTGTTGGTATGAAATTTGAAGTTCACTCATCCTGATTGATTAAATATGTCGATCGATTGATTGACAGGCTGTTATAAGCGTTAGATATCTATATTTAATGCTTATACAGTGTAGTGCACTTTGGATGATGGTTGATTGTTTATCGTTGAAATTATATACATGTGTTGTATGGAATCCATATAGTTAACGCTATATGGTGATTGATTGGGCCTCATTCCAATTTAGAAAATAAAGAATATTATAATATAATGGTTCATGTGTTGACTGTACTCATTCATTGAGATTAGTCATGTGTTGAACGAATTATTTTAATAATAAAATTTACATCTTTATCAATATAATATAATGGTTCATGTGTTGACTGTACTCATTCATTGAGATTAGTCATGTGTTGAACGAATTATTTTAATAATAAAATTTACATCTTTATCAATATAATATAATGGTTCATGTGTTGACTGTACTCATTCGTTGAGATTAGTCATGTGTTGAACGAAATATTTTTATAATAAAATTTACATCTTTATCAATATAATATAAAGGTTCATGTGTTGACTGTACTCATCCGTTGAGATTAGTCATGTGTTGAACGAAATAATTTAACAAAAATAGTCACACGTGGACGGTACTCATTCATTAAGATTAGTCGTGTGTTGACGAATAGAAATATTTGAAAAGAAATATTTGAAATAGAAATATTTGAAAAAGAAATATTTGGAATAAAAATATTTTGAAATAGAATATTTGAAAATAGAAATATATGAAGCCGTGTTGATTAGATTGACGCCATTTTGGACGTGAACGATATTTATATCGATTTTAATCATTTTAAAATGATGTTGAAAAGTGATTTCGAAATCGAATATTTTGAAATGAAATTTGAATCGAATTGAATAGAAAACGATTTCGAAATGAATTGAATAAAAAAAACGATTTCGAATTGAATGGAAAACGAATTTGATTTCAATTGAATATATAACGAATTTGAATCGAATAGAAAACCAATTTGAATTGAATCGAATAGAAAACCAATTTGAATTGAATCGAATAGAAAACCAATTTGAATTGAATCGAATAGAAAACCAATTTGAATTGAATCGAATAGAAAACCAATTTGAATTGAATCGAATAGAAAACCAATTTGAATTTAATTGAATAGAAAACCAATTTGAATTGAATCGAATTGAAAACCAATTTGAATTGAATCGGATAGAAAAGGACTTTGGAATTGAATTGAATTGAAACGAATTCAAATTGAATTGAAAGCGAATTGAAATGAATTCAAATTGAATTGAAATTTGAATTGAATAGAAATGAATTTTAAAACGAATTTATAAAGAAGAATTCAATTTTGATTTGAATTGAAATGGAAGTTGAAATTGCTTTTAAAACGAATTTAAAACTATTTATATAATTCGTTTTAAATAGAAATCGACGAAATATATATTATATATATATATAATATAATGGCCTGAATAGAACGCGCCGCGCCGCGGCAGTTCGTGAATTTCGACCATTTATTTCAAACGGACATTACGGGAGATCCGACCGTCGGATTCTCCTAAAACCGGAACCGTTGGGTTCGTATCGAAAAGAGCTTTCTAACGAATATTTGAAATTTGAAATCTAACGGTTGTATTTGGAGATACGTCCAAATCAAATTTGAAAAAGGTCGCTGTAAGTGCAGTTCGATGGCCATTGATGGAAATTGACTGTACGGGCCTTGATAAAATTATTAAAAATATCAATAATTTGTGTAAAATCATAAGAAATGATTTGGGAAAAATTGGGGTGAAAAACTCTATATTTGAATAGATAAAAATAGATTTTTATCGAAATGAACTAGTTTTGAACTAAATTTAAAACCCAATTATTTTTAAATAAATAAATTAGATTTAAAAAGGGGTTTTAAATAATAGGAATTTCTAATATATTTGATTGGATTTGAAATGGGTTTATCGTGAACGGTGTTTTAAATAACACTGGTTCTTTAACCCGATAACAAATAGAATGTGATATGGGTTTGTCGTGAACTGTGTTTTAAATAACACCTAGTTCTTTAACCCAGTAAAAGGAGTTTTAACGAATCTGCAATTAGGTCGAAATGTGAATCTATAATCTAAATTATCAAATTTAGAAATGAGCGAGAATGGAGTATCGCCAGTTTTGCTCCAAAGCGATAGTTAAATCTTTAATTAGATTTGAACGTGAAATGGTAATTAATTTTACCGATAACACCATGGTGTTAGATATGGAGTATCACCAGTTTTGCTTCATGGGATGAATAGGTTGGGATTGGGAAATAAAATAAATAATTACTACGGTGTGGTTCGCTAATCTCGACTAGTTCAGAAAACCATAATTTGGTTTGAAATGTCATCCAAAGGAAGATTAAAGGATAAATTTTAAAGAATTTATCTTGGATAAAATTAATGGGAACCTTTCCCAAAAGATGCGAATATTTAAATAACAGAATATTCAGAATTGGAATGAGGCGTATGTTGAGTTTGTGTAACATTTGTTTTTAATATACGCGGGTTGTTCGGAAAGTCCGGGTTTATACCCATTCTGAATAACCGATTCGACGATAAGTCGAAGAGGAAGACGGCGGTAGAAGACCGGAAGTCTTCACATCGTTTGGATAATTACTGACGATCCTGATTGGGCTGTACACCCAAGAGGATGGAAATAGTTGGTGGTCGTCCAGACGTACTTGGAGATGGATGGATATGCGAGGAAAGTGCCTCCGGTTTCGTTCAGACCCAGAACGAACTTGTAAATGGATTGTGTGTCTGACATTGGATTTTATTCTGTGTTGATTGATTTCTATTAAATATATATCTGTTTGGCGGCGGAGGATTTATTCTCTTGCTTAACGCCCTTCACTGAGACGTACGAGCTCAGAGGTTGTATATCGATGGACATCAGTCGCATGGCATGAATTGCCTGTGTGGCACGCTAAGATGCAATGATCAAGGCTTCGGTTGAAAAGCAAAGTCTTGTGGTTGATGATCAAAGCACGCCTACGTGGCAGCTTTGTGTATAACGTGAATTCGCGAGCCTCACACCTCGGTATGAGTTAAAAACGGGATACGGACTGCAGGGAGAGCACGACGTTTCTTTCTAGCTTTGGTGGTGTCAGTGACTTACCAGCCCTGACATATATATACTTTTCACCTATGTGGTTGTTGGAATGCGAGGCGCCTCGATTATAGGTCTGTAAGGACCGGGAAACGTGTGTTCAGGAATTTCCAATCCTCTAACGTAAGTGAGGACCGGCCCTGAAGATCCAAGGGTTGCCCAGAGTGCGTAACCCTGAGGCATTTGCTAGAGTGTCTCGAACGCGGAGAGGAGCTTGCCCCTTGCCTCGACTCATGACGGAATCCAATTTCCAATACGTGTAATTCGGTTTTAATTGTAGAACTAGTATGACAACATAGTAGATGGTAGCTATGCCGCCTATGATTTATATTTATGATTGAAATTGTTTTGACACTATACACTTATTATAGTATCAAATGATTTGTTTTAAACGTATCAAGCATGCTTTGGCTATTATAAGGGAAAACCCTATCCCCCGGCTTGCGTTGCATTGTGTGATAGGACCTGGGTCTTATAACAGCTTCATTTTTCTTTATTTAGCATTGCGGTGTTTGTTCTATGCACTGGTATTCTTGGGAGGAAACCCGTTCCGTGTTATACGGCGTGGTCCCTTGATTTACCTAACTTTAAAACCAATATTAATAACTGTTTTAGTTCTCACACCAGTCACATGACTGACCTGGAGTTTATTGTTTTAACCTAAACTCTGGGTGCCCCTATTTTCCGCACGGGCAGCTAGTAGTTTTGGTTTTGCAGATTTATATTCACAGGATCCTGGTTTACAGCTGGAATGATATCCGGAAAGCTCTGTATTCGTATATCACCTTCAGTTGTGCTTTGTATTATTTTCCGCTGCTATGTAATTTATTGTAATATCTGATATTTATCGAATGTAATTTATTCATTTATACTCTGTATATTCTTGTATCTGATGGAATTGTTGTAATAGCAATAAAATGTTCTTCTGTTTGTGTTCTGATTTGTCCTGTTCTCAAACGATCAGGGGTTTCGAACGGTCTAGATCGGTTTAACGACTGATTCGGATCGAGCGAAATTCCAGGCCGTCACATTTGGTATCAGAGCTCGAGAACAAGACACATTAGAACCATACGAAAGAATTCATCAGATATTGGATTAGTAATATCCAATTAGAATGACTCGTTAGAGATAGGATCAGTTGTGTCCTAGAACGAGTGTGAAGAGTATATTTTTCAAATGAAAACAATTTTGTTTTGAAATTGAAATCGTTTTATACGTATTTGAATATTTTATTTGTATTGAATTTGGACAATCCAATATATAAAGGTTTTGCATATACGCGTCATGAACGTATATTCGAAGTTTTAATATACTGGATAGATATAGAATCACATTCTAGTCGCCCGGAGATGGTACTGATGATAGCACGTGCATCATCAGTATTTATGTTCGAGTTTCGAAGGTGTGATATCTATATATTTCCATTAGGCTGGTGTGAGAACCAAAACTTATATAGCTAGAACACATTGTTGTGAATTGGCATCAAAAACAAGATTTTCAGTATATGTATCAAAATTTATGAATTTGAAGCGTTAAATCCACTAATTGATTGATGTTTGTGTTGTCTGTTTATTTGTTTGATAATTTTGAACCATTAAGCCTAATTGAATCAAATATTGAACTATATTGAAAATTGGTCGCATTTGCTTGCATATGCATGTACTTACATTGAACATGTCATAGCAAGGAGGCTAGAGCAGAAAATAAAATTTGTTTGCCCGACAAATAGGTACATGTTTACTATAATTTACTGTTTTGTTTGGGTGATGATGATTTTATGAGCCTATTGGCTAGCCGCTTGGCTTTTTCTTTTTCTTTTTGAGATTAGAAGGACCGGGGGAGCTATTTGAAATTCCCCGATGCTCCCGGTGCAGGGGAGGTTATGGCGAAATTTTTCGAAAATTTAGGGTGTTAGCCAAATTTTTGAAATTTTGAAAATTCTCAGAAACTGAAAAGTTGGAGAAAGGAAGCCACATCGAACGTAGAGTTGATTAATCAAACCACTTTCGACTTTGTTCCTTTTCGGGGACGAAAAGTTTTAAGTGGGGGAGCATGTAATAACCCGGAAAATCTGAGCCAGTTTAAAATTTTTTATTTTGGCAAATTTTAATTATTTAAAATGGATTATTTTAAATAAAATCGACGAGAAATTTATTTTGAATATATTTAGAAAGTATATATTATATACATCGTCGTTAGAATATAAATAATTATTTATAATTATAAAAGGAATTGAAAATGGCGCGGTAGTTCGATAATTCGATTTCAAACTTCAATTGAATGTACCGGGTGCAAAACAATCCGGATTTTAGTGAAACCAAAAACATTAGGATCTAATTGATAATATCTTTCCAACGAATCCGAAAAATCGAAATTTCATAGAGGGAATCAAAAGATATGTCCAGTTGAAAATTCTGAATAGTCGCTATGGAATTCAGGCCCTTAAAAATGGGAATTTTGCAAGCGACCTCGGATTTCGACGAAACCACTTTTGTTGGATCCGTAGTGTCAAGTTATTGCTAGATTCCAAATTTCATAATTTTTCGAATCAATATGTGAGCGTGGCAAAGGAAAACGCGTTTGACCAATTTCAGTTGATTTTAATCGACTGGAAATTGGCCATTTTTCCAACGGTCTCAGAATTCGACGAAACTAGTTTTGTTAGGACCGTATCGTCAATACGAAACTAGAAAATATTTTTCTGCAATTTATAGAGTTAGTATGTGACCCCGGTAATTTGAAATGTACGTTTAAAAATTCAATATAGTGATTTAAATGTAAATTTAACGGAAACTGATTGTAACGATCGAATCAGCTTACGATACCTATCCCATTGTTTTCGGAATGGGGGTAAAACGCTATGGACGGCAGGCGGTGGGTTTGATTTCGACTTCGAAATAAAAAGTTACTTTTTTTAAAAAAAAAAGAGGAATTAAAATAAAATATAAATAATTATACTTATATATACACCCCCCCTCGTTTCTTTAAAATCAGAAATCAATTCAAAAAAAAAAAAAAAAAGGAGGGCGCGATGGCCGCCGCCGCCCCCAGGCGGAGCACCGCCGCAACCCCCCCCCATTTCCGCCGCCTCCTTTCTTCTCCTCCTCCTCCTTTACTCTCTACCCTCGCTTCTCGTTTTCCCCTTCCTCCTTCTGAATCGCGACACCGAAGAACGCGACCCCCCTCCTCGCCAGAGGCGGCGCGAAGGCCCCCCCCTCCAGCCTCCTCACTCCCCTCTCCTCTTCAATCGAGCTGCAAACCCCAAACCCACACCCTCTCCGCCCTCTTCCTCACCCATTTCCGCCGCCTCCAGCGCCATCTCCGGCGTCCAAGCCCCGTCGCGCCCCGACAGTCCAGCACCACCCCCTCTTCGCTGAAAAAACGTTGTGAGTATTTTATTTAAATTTAAAAACTTTGTTTTCTTTTTGATTAGTTAAAGTAATTAATCATTGGAAGTAAAAATACGATTTTTGAAAGAGAAAAGGGCGGATTTTGATTAGGATAAAGTTTTGATTTTTAATGAAGTATTAAAAATATAGTCTTTACTATATAGCGATTATAAAAATATGATTTTTATATTTTTAAAGTAGTAAAAATATAATCTTTTATATTGTAGAAAGATAAAAATATGATCTTTGCATAGTAGGAACTATAAAAATATAATCTTTATGAGATATAGATGTAAAAATATGATAAGGCGATATTTTTAAATGTGAAAAGGCGAAATTTTTAGATGTAAAAATGCGAAATCTATATTTTTGAAATGGATTTTTATATATTGAATAACGAAGTAAAAATTTGATTTTTATATATTGAATAACAAAGTAAAATTTTGATTTTTATATATTGAATAACGAAGTAAAAATTTGATTTTTATATATTGAATAACGAAGTAAAAATTTGATTTTTATATATTGAATAACGGAATAAAAATTTGATTTTTAAAGGTATGAAGCGATTATAAAAATATGATTTTTAAATTGAAAGTGAATAAATAAAAATGTGATTTTTATTTTAAAGACATCAAAATATAAAAATGTGTGATTTTTATATATGTAGTGGCTACGGGCAACGAAGATGACAAAGGGCGAGAACGTTGAAGATTTCTATCAATGAAGAGTCGTGGTATTGGATAGCTATCGGTGAGAACTTCTCACTCTTCAATTTCTTTTTTTCTAGTTATATATATATACTAGGATGCAGACGGTGCTTAGTAGCACCCGACACAATCGTCCACAGACCATGGACTTGTTTGTTTGGTTGAGTAGTTAGTTAGAATATTTGGGTTGGAATTGAATTGTTTGGTGAAATGAAATTGATTTGATTGATGTGTGAATGGCGTGGGCCTTCACTAGACCGGGGATAAGGCTAGGCCTCGTCCCGTTTTTAGTATCGTGCCGTTATACCGCCGAAATTTTCTAAAATATGTTAGAAAAATAAAAATATCATTTTTATTGTGTAAATGAATTGAATAGAAATTCATAGGTTGAAATAAAATGTTTTATCGTTAAAAATATAATTTTTAACGTGAATATGAAAATAGTGAAGTGAACAAGATAAAATATTCATTTACAAACCGGACGGTTTGTTTATGTACACCTATTTGAAGGACAGTGATTGGGTCGATAAATTTTACACATCGCCCAACTACACAAATAAAATCTGTGTTTGATTGTTTGAAACCCCACACGGGTGTTGGGATGAAATTTGAAGTTCACTCATCCTGATTGATTAAATATGTCGATCGATTGATTGACAGGCTGTTATAAGCGTTAGATATCTATATTTAATGCTTATACAGTGTAGTGCACTTTGGATTATGGTTGATTGTTTATCGTTGAAATTATATACATGTGTTGTATGGAATCCATATAGTTAACGCTATATGGTGATTGATTGGGCCTCATTCCAATTTAGAAAATAAAGAATATTATAATATAATGGTTCATGTGTTGACTGTACTCATTCATTAAGATTAGTCATGTGTTGAACGAATTATTTTAATAATAAAATTTACATCTTTATCAATATAATATAATGGTTCATGTGTTGACTGTACTCATTCATTGAGATTAGTCATGTGTTGAACGAATTATTTTAATAATAAAATTTACATCTTTATCAATATAATATAATGGTTCATGTGTTGACTGTACTCATTCGTTGAGATTAGTCATGTGTTGAACGAAATATTTTTATAATAAAATTTACATCTTTATCAATATAATATAAAGGTTCATATGTTGACTGTACTCATCCGTTGAGATTAGTCATGTGTTGAACGAAATAATTTAACAAAAATAGTCACACGTGGACGGTACTCATTCATTGAGATTAGTCGTGTGTTGACGAATAGAAATATTTGAAAAGAAATATTTGAAATAGAAATATTTGAAAAAGAAATATTTGGAATAAAAATATTTTGAAATAGAATATTTGAAAATAGAAATATATGAAGCCGTGTTGATTAGATTGACGCCATTTTGGACGTGAACGATATTTATATCGATTTTAATCATTTTAAAATGATGTTGAAAAGTGATTTCGAAATCGAATATTTTGAAATGAAATTTGAATCGAATTGAATAGAAAACGATTTCGAAATGAATTGAATAAAAAAAAAACGATTTCGAATTGAATGGAAAACGAATTTGATTTCAATTGAATATATAACGAATTTGAATCGAATAGAAAACCAATTTGAATTGAATCGAATAGAAAACCAATTTGAATTGAATCGAATAGAAAACCAATTTGAATTGAATCGAATAGAAAACCAATTTGAATTGAATCGAATAGAAAACCAATTTGAATTTAATCGAATAGAAAACCAATTTGAATCGAATAGAAAACCAATTTGAATTGAATCGAATAGAAAACGACTTTGGAATTGAATTGAATTGAAACGAATTCAAATTGAATTGAAAGCGAATTGAAATGAATTCAAATTGAATTGAAATTTGAATTGAATAGAAATGAATTTTAAAACGAATTTATAAAGAAGAATTCAATTTTGATTTGAATTGAAATGGAAGTTGAAATTGCTTTTAAAACGAATTTAAAACTATTTATATAATTCGTTTTAAATAGAAATCGACGAAATATATATTATATATATATAATATAATGGCCTGAATAGAACGCGCCGCGCCGCGGCAGTTCGTGAATTTCGACCATTTATTTCAAACGGACATTACGGGAGATCCGACCGTCGGATTCTCCTAAAACCGGAACCGTTGGGTTCGTATCGAAAAGAGCTTTCTAACGAATATTTGAAATTTGAAATCTAACGGTTGGATTTGGAGATACGTCCAAATCAAATTTGAAAAAGGTCGCTGTAAGTGCAGTTCGATGGCCGTTGATGGAAATTGACTGTACGGGCCTTGATAAAATTATTAAAAATATCAATAATTTGTGTAAAATCATAAGAAATGATTTGGGAAAAATTGGGGTGAAAAACTCTATATTTGAATAGATAAAAATAGATTTTTATCGAAATGAACTAGTTTTGAACTAAATTTAAAACCCAATTATTTTTAAATAAATAAATTAGATTTAAAAAGGGGTTTTAAATAATCGGAATTTCTAATATATTTGATTGGATTTGAAATGGGTTTATCGTGAACGGTGTTTTAAATAACACTAGTTCTTTAACCGGATAACAAATAGAATGTGATATGGGTTTGTCGTGAACTGTGTTTTAAATAACACCTAGTTCTTTAACCCAGTAAAAGGAGTTTTAACGAATCTGCAATTAGGTCGAAATGTGAATCTATAATCTAAATTATCAAATTTAGAAATGAGCAAGAATGGAGTATCGCCAGTTTTGCTCCAAAGCGATAGTTAAATCTTTAATTAGATTTGAACGTGAAATGGTAATTAATTTTACCGATAACACCATGGCGTTAGATATGGAGTATCACCAGTTTTGCTTCATGGGATGAATAGGTTGGGATTGGGAAATAAAATAAATAATTACTACGGTGTGGTTCGCTAATCTCGACTAGTTCAGAAAACCATAATTTGGTTTGAAATGTCATCCAAAGGAAGATTAAAGGATAAATTTTAAAGAATTTATCTTGGATAAAATTAATGGGAACCTTTCCCAAAAGATGCGAATATTTAAATAACAGAATATTCAGAATTGGAATGAGGCGTATGTTGAGTTTGTGTAACATTTGTTTTTAATATACGCGGGTTGTTCGGAAAGTCCGGGTTTATACCCATTCTAAATAACCGATTCGACGATAAGTCGAAGAGGAAGACGGCGGTAGAAGACCGGAAGTCTTCACATCATTTGGATAATTACTGACGATCCTGATTGGGCTGTACACCCAAGAGGATGGAAATAGTTGGTGGTCGTCCAGACGTACTTGGAGATGGATGGATATGCGAGGAAAGTGCCTCCGGTTTCGTTCAGACCCAGAACGAACTTGTAAATGGATTGTGTGTCTGACATTGGATTTTATTCTGTGTTGATTGATTTATATTAAATATATATCTGTTTGGCGGCGGAGGATTTATTCTCTTGCTTAACGCCCTTCTCTGAGACGTACGAGCTCAGAGGTTGTATATCGATGGACATCAGTCGCATGGCATGAATTGCCTGTGTGGCACGCTAAGATGCAATGATCAAGGCTTCGGTTGAAAAGCAAAGTCTTGTGGTTGATGATCAAAGCACGCCTACGTGGCAGCTTTGTGTATAACGTGAATTCGCGAGCCTCACACCTCGGTATGAGTTAAAAACGGGATACGGACTGCAGGGAGAGCACGACGTTTCTTTCTAGCTTTGGTGGTGTCAGTGACTTACCAGCCCTGACATATATATACTTTTCACCTATGTGGTTGTTGGAATGCGAGGCGCCTCGATTATAGGTCTGTAAGGACCGGGAAACGTGTGTTCAGGAATTTCCAATCCTCTAACGTAAGTGAGGACCGGCCCTGAAGATCCAAGGGTTGCCCAGAGTGCGTAACCCTGAGGCATTTGCTAGAGTGTCTCGAACGCGGAGAGGAGCTTGCCCCTTGCCTCGACTCATGACGGAATCCAATTTCCAATACGTGCAATTCGGTTTTAATTGTAGAACTAGTATGACAACATAGTAGATGGTAGCTATGCCGCCTATGATTTATATTTATGATTGAAATTGTTTTGACACTATACACTTATTATAGTATCAAATGATTTGTTTTAAACGTATCAAGCATGCTTTGGCTGTTATAAGGGAAAACCCTATCCCCCGGCTTGCGTTGCATTGTGTGATAGGACCTGGGTCTTATAACAGCTTCATTTTTCTTTATTTAGCATTGCGGTGTTTGTTCTATGCACTGGTATTCTTGGGAGGAAACCCGTTCCGTGTTATACGGCGTGGTCCCTTGATTTACCTAACTTTAAAACCAATATTAATAACTGTTTTAGTTCTCACACCAGTCACATGACTGACCTGGAGTTTATTGTTTTAACCTAAACTCTGGGTGCCCCTATTTTCCGCACGGGCAGCTAGTAGTTTTGGTTTTGCAGATTTATATTCACAGGATCCTGGTTTACAGCTGGAATGATATCCGGAAAGCTCTGTATTCGTATATCACCTTCAGTTGTGCTTTGTATTATTTTCCGCTGCTATGTAATTTATTGTAATATCTGATATTTATCGAATGTAATTTATTCATTTATACTCTGTATATTCTTGTATCTGATGGAATTGTTGTAATAGCAATAAAATGTTCTTCTGTTTGTGTTCTGATTTGTCCTGTTCTCAAACGATCAGGGGTTTCGAACGGTCTAGATCGGTTTAACGACTGATTCGGATCGAGCGAAATTCCAGGCCGTCACAGAAAGGCTCGTTGATATGGCCTTAATGCATGAGGAAGATAAGGCTGACAAAAAAGAAGTTAGGGTTGAGAAAACACAAAATAAGAACGTATACCCCAAGAAGGGACAACAACAACAAGAAAAGAAAGGCGGAAAAAATGACAAGGCTAAGGATAAGAGGAAGTGCCATAATTGTAGATGAGAGAGTCATTTGATCAAGGACTACAAGAGAAGGAAGAATGCTTGCTTCAATTGTAGAGAGGTCAGACACTTTTCTAAGTAGTGCCCAAAGAAGCAAGGACAAGGTTAAAGGGTAAGAGCTTTTGGAGGGCAAGTGCATGCTCTCGCGATCAGTGCTCCAGATCAAGATGGAAAATTTCCATGGAAGGTTTGATTTCTCTTTCTAATCATCCTATTAGAGCTATTCTTGATTTTGGCGCTTCGCATTCATTTATATCTGATTCTGTCGTTGAATCTCCACACATTAATACTGGTATGGTAGTGGATCCCATGTTTTCTCAAACCCTATTGGTGGTTCGGCTCATTTGTCCATGATTTTTCGGGGTTTGAGAATATCTGTGCTAGGCGTCAAGTTTAAGTGCGACGCATATATGCTCGGTTTTATGGGCTATGGTTTGACTCTAGGGATGGATTGGCTAGCCATGTATGGTGCTATTCTGGATTATGAAAGGTGGGTAGTTAGACTTTTGACTTGCCATGGAAGGACCCTTGAGATTTCTTGTGACCCAAAAGGGTCTTTCTTGCTTAGTTTCCTAGATTCACTTGATGCATCTATCAATGATCTACGATCTGTACCAGTAGTCCGAGAGTATTCTGATGTTTTTAAGGAAGTTCGGGGATTACCTCCGAGGCACGAGATAAATTTTCGTATATACTTGGTAGACAATGCAAAGCCAGTTCATTGCCTGTGCGCCATATGGCTCCAAGAGAGGGAGCTTAGTAAGTAGGGGAGATACTTGAGAAATGGTTTATTAGGCGAAAAATATCTAAATGGGTGCTCCGGTGATATGCGCAACGAAGGCGGATGGTTCGCTTCGCTTACGTGTGGACTATAGAGAGTTGAATAAACTCACAAAGAAGATCAGGCACCCACTCCCAAAAATAGATGATCTGTTTGACCAACTTGTTGGTGCCTCAGTATTCTTTCAAATAGACTTGGCCATGGGATTTCATTAGTTGAGGGTGGCCGAGGACAGTATAGACAAAACCACTTTTAGGACTTCAGATGGTTTCTTTGAATGGCTTGTTATGCCTTTTGGGTTGACGAATGCACTCGTTTATTTTGTTGATCTGATGAGTAGGATGTTTCGGGAGTTTCTAAATTAGTTCGTCGTGTCTTTGTTGATGATATCTTGATCTCCTCAAAGAGTGAGGAAGAGCATGCGCAACATTTGAAAGAAGTCTTGAAAACTCTCTGTGCACACCAGCTTAAGGCAAAGTTCTCCAAATGTCATTTTTGGAGGAAAGAGGTGAGATTTCTAGGCAATGTGGTCTCTAAAGATGGGAAAGCAGTAGATCCCGAAAGTTATTTGCAGTTCAAGATTGGCAAATTCCAAAGAATGTAATGGAGGGGAGAAGTTTTCTTGGATTGGCATGCTATTATAGGAAGTTCATTAAGGAGTTCACAAAGATGTCAGCTCCACTCACCAGGCTGACGAAGAAGAATCTGACGTTTTCATGGGATATGGATTGTGATAATGTTTTCCAATGATTGAAGAGGGCTCTGACAATAGCCCTAGTCTTGACCATGTCTGATGGAAACAAAGTGTTTACAGTATACAATGATGTATGTGGTACAGGGCTTGGCGCGGTTCTAATGCAAGAGGGAAAAGTATTATGTTATAGGGTTAGACCGCTAAGGGTTCATGAGTAGAACTACACTACCCATGATTTTGAGCCAGCTACCATAGTATTCGCACTTAAGACGTGGCGTTATTATTTGCTTGGAGAGAAGTTTGAGTTGTACAACGATCATAAATCTCTCAAGTACTTGTTCTTGTAGAAAGATCTTAATTTAAGGCAACAAAGGTGGATAGAGTTCCTGGCATCTTATGACTTTGAGACTGTTTATACCCCTGGCAAGGGTAATGTGGTGGCAGCCGCACTGAGTATGCAGAGGATGGCCTTAAGTCCTCTGTTTGTGGAAAGGAAAAGCTTGGAGTTTGTATCGACTTTTGACTTTAGACCGTCCACCGAGTTTTTGCTTGGTTTGTTTGCATCACTAGAGATACAACCTACTCTTATGGATCAGATAGGAGCTTCAAAACGAAAAGATCCACAGATTTCAGACATCTTGTATAGGCTCAGTAAAGGGGAGACATCTAGTCATCTCAGTAGATATTCCATAGACGATAAAGGGTGGTTGAGACGAGATGGAAGGCTTTGTGTTCCCCCAAATTGGGAGTTTGTTAAAGATAGTACTAGAAGAAGCCCATCATTCTAAGATGACTATTCATCCAGGCAATAGTAAGATGTATAGAGACATGAAGAGGTTTTTTTTGGGCTGGGATGAAGAAAGATGTGGCAGAATTTGTTTTCAATGTTTGGTTTGCCAGTAAGTCAGGGCTGAGCAAAAGAAGCCCAGTGGGTTACTTCATCCTTTGGTGGTTCCACAGTGGAAGTGAGAGAGCGTCTCTATGGATTTCATCGGGGTTTGCCTAGATCAAGAAAAGGCAACACTGGTATTTGGTTTGTAGTAGATAGACTTACTAAGAGCGCTCATTTCATTCCAGTCAAGAGCAAGAGGTCGGCAGCATGGTTGGCAGCAGTTTACGTTCATGAGATAGTCTATCTTCATGGAGTACTTTCCAGTATCGTAAGTGATCGCGACCCTATTTTCACCAGTGAATTTTGGAGGAGCTTGCAAGTAGCATTAGGTACATAGTTGTGTTTGAGCATCGCTTATCACCCACAGACCGATGGACAGACAAAAAGGGTGAATAGAGTTCTTGAGGATCTTTTAAGGCTATGTATCCTAGACTTCGGTGGGACTTGGGAAAAGCTCCTTCCTTTTGTAGAGATCGCCTACAACAACAACTATCAAGCTAGCATTGGCATGGCACCCTTCAAAGCAATTTACGGACGGCCCTGTAGATCACCGATTTATTGGTAGGAATCTACAGAAAGACTACTACTTGAATCAGATATGGCTAGAGAAACATACGAAAAGATTGATCTTATTAGACGACGAATGAAAACAGCTCAGGATAGGCAGAAGTCCTACACAGACAAGAGAAGGACTGACATCGAGTTTGAGGTGGAATACATGGTTTTCATCAAGGTGTCACCTTTAAGGAATGTGGCTCGCTTCGGATCTGTAGGGAAATTGGCCCCTGGGTTTATAGGGCCATTTCCCATAACAGAAAGGATTGGCCAAATGGATTATAGATTAAAGCTACCCAAGAGACTATCCGACGTTCATGATGTTTTCCAAGTTTCTCATTTGCGGAAATGCTTGCATGATACCGCAAAGTAGTCAAGCCGAGTTTATTGGAGGGAGTAGAGGTGGAACGGGAGGCGACAGTTAGACAAGTTCCTACCCGTATTCTTGGATCAAAAGTTAAGAAGCTACGCAACTGAGAAGTCAAGTTGATGAAAGTTCAGTGGGGAGATAACCCAGAGGATGCAACTTGGGAGACCGAAGACAAGATTCGTGCTTCGTATCCTTTTCTTTTCGAGGGTATGTTATTAACTTCCTTTCCGAAGCTTTTATTTATGCTTGTTTCTATTGTTTGAGTATATCATATCGATCAAATCTTTAAAAATTAGGTAGGAAACCCATGGATGTAAACATGTGCTTGAGACATGTTATGTTTGATGGATACGAGTGGATGCAAGTATTTGCTAGTGGTTGCCCGTGGATGCATATACACACACATTAGGCACTAGATCAGCTCAATCACTCTCATACTGCATATGGATGTGTGTGCATTTTTCTTCTTTTAATGGATGAAAGTGGGTGTATCATCATATGAATGCTGCATTTGGATGGATGATTGTGCACACATATAGAACTTACATGTTATAATAGGATCATTTGCATACATGTTGGATTCATGGCACTAACATACATTGCATTAAGTAGGTCAACTGAATCAGTAGACCGCCTGATCTTCGCATCAGTATTGGGACATATACATACCTTTGCATATGTTCATATCAACATTAGAAATCTTTTAAGTACAATGGATGCCTGTGGTTGGTGGATGAGTAGATGGATGTGGATGGTAGGATATACATTCTTCTTAATTTATAGATTTCGGGGGTGAAATCCTTTGAATAAGGGAGAATGTAACACCCTGTATTTTAACAACACTAAAGACGATAAATTAAAGAATAATTAATTTAGTATTTATAATTAAGGGAAACAGACTGTGCCATTGTGTTCGTCTCGGAATTCTGGTCAAAATAGACACTTAGTTTGTGTAAAACGGACAATGTATGAAGAAGTTATTAAGGTTTGAAGTTTGTATACGCATAAGAATAATATATATATACATATAATTAGTCCAAAATTAAAAATCAGTTCAAAATTACAAAAAATAGGGAAACAGGTAAATTCCTGCCTAAGGGTGTCGACCCCAGGGTCGACACCATAAGGGGGTGTCAACCCATGGGTCGACCCCATAAGGTGGGGTGTGGACCCATGGGTCGACCTTATAATGGGGGTCGACCCCCCTACGACAGATCTGGGCAGATCCATTCTACTTGAATGTGGACTCCTTCAGTAATCAAGTCTACTAGAGTTTAGAGGTTTGTGATTCAATCATCTGCAACCTTTATTCTACTTTTACTTAGATCCAATCACAGTGAGTTTACGTTATTTTTAGATCTAAATGTTTAAAAGTTAATCTTGGCATGACTATAACTTGGATCTATGCCTGTGACTATTTGAATCATTTCAGATTTGTTATAACCCGGGTATTTGATTTACTCTGATACGACTATGAATTAGATCTAAACCTATACTTATTTATCATGTTAAATCTGCCATTGTTAGTTGATCTAATTTATTACCTAGATCTCTTCATGCCTTTTTATGATATCCCTATTATGTTAGAATCAGTTCTATTGTCACATGTTCATCAGATCTGTTCCTATATGCCTATCTTTTCATTATGTCACTATATGTTTATGCCTATTTCTAACTTTTTATGTCGATCTTTTTAGCATGATCATTTCTGTCCTCTTCCCTTCATCTTTTTTCCCTTTTATTTTTTATATAGGCAGGCTACCTTCGAGCCTAGGCATGCCGCTAAAATATGCGAACGCGTTAAATTGGGAACGAGGGCAAAACGTTAAATTTGGGCATAACTTGAATGAAATATATGAACATAAATTTGGGGACATAAATCAACTTGTGATTAAGCACCCTAATTTGGGGTATATGGTTCATTATGAACATAACTTGGGAAAAGGGAATGAAAACCTAGAACGACATAGGAATAATTGGTTAACAATTGAAATGCCTAGAATTACAATAATTAGAAACTGTAACCGCGCTTAGACACGAGGTTAGATTACACTTGTGGTGGAAGTCTGCCTGGAACCTCCTGGCGTATCTAGCAACCACAAGTGGTGAATCTAATGTGAGGGGTCTAAGTGCATAAACATGAGACGTGCTAAGACATGAGGTCAAGCCCGGCTTGTGGAAGAAGTCTGGCCGGAACCGACCGGCATATCCAGCATCCACAAGTGGTAGGCTTAATGTGGAAGGTCTAACACATTATAACTATAAATGAATATGGTAATGAATTGGAATGCTTAACCTAGTTGAATTCATATGGATTTTATGAACATACAACTTGAGTAGGGGTTAAGTAAACTAGTTTGAAAGTGGGTTAAGTAAATCTTGGGTAGGTGGGTAGTATTTATGTATATATAGACCCACAAACTTAACATGTGGGGTTATGCAATATTTTACTCTGGTATGGCATAGCCTGTGGAAAACATAGTAGGGATGTAAGCGTAGGGGGAAGCTTGTATCATCTTGTGTGTGGGACCTGTTTCAGTCAATAACCTATATATAGGTATCAAATGAGTACTTCGAACTAGTTCAAAGTTGGAGCACGCTTACAGGGCTGATTGTAAGAGATCCAAATATGGGGGACAGTGTGGGTGGCATGTACCGAACAGGTCATGTGCATGCATGATCCTGACAGAGGAGGATAAGACGTCGTGACACATATAGATATGGTTGTGCACATCTTAAAAACAGAGGTTTGCCACTTTAGCAAGAGATACATCCTACTATGGGGCCAGCATAGGGTATCTACGGAGTAGGGAGCCGATCGATAAGGGTAGTAATTAGGGTACACTTAGACTTCGGTATGTTGGGAGCCAGTTAATACCCTTAGGGGTAACTCCGGTATGTTGGGCTTTCTGTTGATTGTATGGGGTGAAAACCTCTCACTGGAAGTACACCTAAGTCTACCATCTTATACTTGTTGGGGATCATCTTGTTAATAAGACACTAGTATTGGTGCAGAGAAAGAGAAAAGGAAAGTGTTAGAGAAGCGCTATTTATTCTATCCAGTTGTCATTTTTACCTTGTCATACTTTCCTTATATGTTATTATCTCTCTTATCCACTTTATTTGCATGTCATGATAATTTTACTTATTTATATGCTAAAAGTAACTAGACCCGCCAGACTTTATGTCTGACCCATTTTGTTTCCTCTTCTTTCTCTTCCGTTTCCCCCCAGGTTCTCAGGGTGGGAATGCTAAAGATTGATCAGGATTCTGCTTGCATTCTACTTGGAGCTTCTTAGATGTATTGCTCGAGCTCATATCTTTTTCTATTATGGCTATGTTTTATTTGGGGAATTATGCTTCTTTTATTATTGTACTCCGATGTTTTAAGTACATGAAAGAAATTTTAAGGGTATGTACTCGGTTTATGTATTTTTAGACTTATGATGTTTTGAATCACGATGTTATGCTTTATGATTAATAAAGTTTTTAAATTCCACTGCTATTTTATATCTGTCTTGTAATGTTTTTTTCTGTTTACCTATAATGCTTCCCAAAACATAATGCATTCTCTTAATGAGTGACATTAACAAACTTGGGGTGTCACATGAATTGTTATCTGGATTGAAACTGGTAAAAATAAGCTGGGTATTGGGCTTGTTCAAAGCAGAGCTTATATTTGTAGGCTCTTTTAGTTTTGTTATTCTTTTCTTCTTAACTCATTCACTTTATTTTTAAATATATGGATTTTTTCTTGTGGTATTGGAGTAAAATTTTGTTATTTTTAAGTTTTTTAAAATCTCTCTTAAACACTTGCTTTTATCGGTTCATTTTTGTTTAAGCATGTGATTTTTTTAGTGTTAGGTTTAGTTTTTAGGTATGTGGGTTTTATTTTAGTTTACAATAATAATTTTTTTGGTTGGGAAAGTAGAATGTGGATTTCTTGTTAAAAACCGCGTTGCTCTACTTACTAAAAAGAAAAAGAAAATTAACGCTAAAATAAATTGCTAATAAATTTGCATGCTCTACTATCGTGTTCTAACTCTATTTTTATTTTCTTGCATTGTTGTTCGCTTTCCTTTGCATCTATATTTAAAAAAAAATCCAAAAATAAAATACAAATTTATTTGTAGTTGCATTGTAATTCATGTATATTTTCTGTTTTTGCATTCCACTCAATTTGTTTTATTTTCTAAGGGCATTCCTATATTTTGACAAGTTGATTTCTTTCTAATGAATTATTTCTTGGTGTCTAGGCTATGATAAAGCAATACTCGTTTTAAATATTATAGTGATTCTTAAGTAATATAGCGATTGTTTCTCTGAAGGTTCTTAAACGTTCTGTAGCATTGCTAGGGTGATTCCTGATGCAACGATAACTTCTGTTTATTACCTGACTAAGAAATGTTTTATTGAAATTAATTAGAGCATCACTATAAAGTTTTATAAAATTTGTTAATAGGTCATTTGCGTTCGTATAGTTGCATTAGGTTCATGCATATATAAAAAAGAATATAAAAATATAGAAAAACACCTTTTCTTTTTGTAAAATTTATTTCACTTACTTTTCTTTTAAAAAACATTTTTTTGTAAATATTTATTTTCTTTTCTCTTAAAATAAAAATAAAAATAAAAACACAAAAATTCAAAAAAAGGAATCATTTTCTTGAAACTGTCCGGACATTCTTACTCAACAAAATTTTATGATAGTTGTGAAAATAAATATAATCCATATAATTTTACACCAAATCTGTATAGTTATTTTAAGGATTAATTGTCAAGAATAATCCGAAGTTTAACGCGTCTTCCCATAATAATCCCAAGTTTGGATTATTTCAGAATAATCCAAAGTTAAGGGGTGTCTTTCCATATTAATCCCATTTCTTGGTGTCTTCCCTTATTAATCCGAAGTTTGGGAGGTGTCTTTCCATATTGATCCCGAAATAACACATCAAAAAACATCGAGATTATTGTGGGAAGACACCCCCCCCAAACTTCGGATTATTTAGAAATAATCCAAACTTGAGATTATTATGGGATGACACGTTAAACTTCGGACTATTCTTGACAATTAATCCTTATTTTAATAACAACTATTGTACAAAAAATAAATAAATTTTATACCATAAGTTTTCAAAACAATGACCAATCCCTTAACTTTTGAAACAAGAACGAAATCTTTGCTTGAACTCACCACACAACAAAGTCAACTGACAAATGAATGGTTTGATTCACATTTGCAAACTAACTCAAGTCAAAGTATTCAAAATAATCAAAATTTAAATTCACTTCAAAATGTTGGAGAATGGAGTTTTGATGACAACAACCTTATTTCAATTATCATTATTAATTGATTATAAAATATATACTAACATCTTTATCTAATATATATATATATATACACACACACACACACACATATGCAGGATTTGTATATAGGACTTAAATACTGAAGACTGTACAGTTTTAGAGTTCTAAGAGATTCAGAATTCAATAAAGATTCGAGCCTCATGAGTTATCAGGTTTTCAAGAGTTCAAGACTAATATAATAATAGAGTCTAGTTTATATGTAAGACTATGAATAACACTCCAGGTTCAAATTTTGTTTCTCAAATTCTAGTTTACAAATTTTGATTTTCAAAATTTAAATTCTAAATTGTTTTTCTATCTTACTTTTGATTTCGAATATAAGTTTTAAGTTCAATATGTAAGTTTATGCAATTATATAGTTTTATATTATATAGTTTTAAACCTTTTAATTTTATAAATATGTTTATATAATATATTATTATGTTTTCGTATGATTTTGCACTTTAGAATACTCATTTATATCACTAAGTTTTAGTCCAAGAATTTCCACAATAATATATATAATCAAACACCTGAAAAACAAGTTTTAAAAATAAAAATTATGTATATATGTTTACATACATATATAGGTATGTCGATATACAACTGTCAGAAATTCAATTTTCAAAGGAAGTGTCTTTTCACTATTTGTAACGTTCCAGAAACGTTGCAACTTTTCAAATCTTATAAATAGGGGCTGACTTCAATTTTTTTCATATTTCTTCTCCTCCATCTTCACCCCTCTTCATACCACAATTATTCTTTGTTATTTTATTGATTTCTACACTTCCACTTTACCGATTTATACTCTAATTATATAACTTTTCTCACTCTCTATCCACTAGTCTCTGAATTGAAGTGCTATTGAAGAGTTATAGGGCTATTGTAATCATTTGGGAATTATTTGTGAATGGGTGTGTTCCTTGCAGCCTTTAAATCAAGGAAAGGGAGCAGTGTTAACCTTGTAGCCGTTGATTCAAGGAAGTTTGGAACGGTGTTCATAATCTAATTTTTGAAAATATTAAACGGCAACCAACACTGGTAATAATAGTTCTTTTATAGTGGGTCAATCCACTATTATACCACCACTGTTTAATGGCAGTAATTATTCATATTGGGCATGTAGAATGAAAATATATTTAAAATCAGTAGGACTAGACACATGGAATAGTACACAGAATGAATATGTTGAACCCACTACTAATTTTGCACAATGGACTAATAAACAAAGGGCTGCTGCACAAAGGAATTCTAAAGCCATGAATATGTTGTTCTGTTCATTAGATAGAAATGAGTTTTGTAACATCCTGAAATTTTAGTGACATTAAAGAGGATAAATTAAGTAATAGTTAATTTAATATTCAGAATCAAGGGAAACAGATTGCGCCATTGGGTCCTTCTTGAAATTCTGGTCAAGATAGACATTTGGTTTGCATAAAACGGACACCGTATGAAGAAGTTATGAAGGTTTGAAGTTTGTATACGCGCAAGATAATTATATATATAGGGTCTGGAAGTTCAAAATCTCAGTTCAAAAATCAAAATCGCAGAATTTCAGGTGAGCGTGAAAATTCCGGCCCTAGGGAGTCGAACCCCAAGGGATGACGTGGCAGGTTGGTTTTGGGGGCGGGCAACTATATATACGGCCTCATTTTTCTACTTTTCTCACACTGAAATCAATGGAGGCCTAAATGTTGTCGATGCCTAGACTGAATCAAATCTTTTTGTTCCTTTGCAATCAAAGTTTAGAGATTCAAGTGTAGATATGTGATTCAGCCTCCACTTTTCTCCTTCTATTGTCCAAGATCCAAACACTGTGAGTTTAAGTTACCTTTAGATTTAAAAAACTAAAAGTAAAACATGATATAACTGTAATTTGGATCTATCCCTGTGACTGAATCATATCAGATCTATTGTAATTTGTGAATCCACGATATTCTGAATTAACTATGACTTGGAAGACCTTAACCTTTATAATGTCAGATCTACTTTTGATATAGATCTAATTCAATATTTAGATCATCTTGTACTTATCGTTTTGTGGTTAATTTGAATCTATCATTAGTTGGACATCTAAATCCTTGTTTAGATCTAACCATGCCTATTATGACATCCTTACTATGTCAGAACTAGTTTTACTATCACAAGTTCACCAGATCTGTTCTTATACGTCCATCTTAACATTATTCCATTATATGTTTATGTCAATTTTGCTAGAATAATAATCCACCTTTACCCTATCCCTTTTCTTTTATATAGCCAGGCTACTTTCGAGCCTAGACATGTCGCTAAATTATGCGAGTGCATTAGTTTGGGAACGAGGGAAAAAACATTGAAATTGGGCATGATTTGTAAAGGGGAAAAATTGGCATAACTTGAATAATGTTTATGAATATGAATTTAGGGCATATAATTCATTATGAACATATTTGGGGTAAAGGGGCATGAAACTTATAACGACATAGGTAAAAATTGCCTAATAATGGAATGCCTAGGATTACAGTAATTAGAATCTATAGCTACGCCTAGACACGAGGTCAGATTACACTTGTGGTCGAAGTCCGCCCAGAACCGCCCGGCATATCCAGCAACCACAAGTGGTGGATCTAATGTGAGGGGTCTAGGTGCACAGATACGAGACATGCTGAGACACGAGGTTAAGCCTGACTTGTGGAAGAAGTCTGCTCGGAATCGACCGGCATATCTAGCATCCATAAGTGGTAGGCTTAATGTGAAGGGTCCAGTACATTATAACCATAAATGGACATGGTAATGAATTGGAATATTTAACCTAGTTGAATCCATAGGGATTGTATGAACATGAACTTGAATAAGGGTTAAGTAAATTTGGTTGAAAAGTGGGTGGGCTAAGTAAATCTAAGGGGTGGGTAATATTCATATATAGGCCCACAAACTTAACCTAAGCGGGTTATGTAATTAAAGACACCAATAGGTATACATAACCGGTGGAAATCCTAGTGGGGATACAAGACATGGGGGAGGGCTAGTATCATCTTGTGTTTGGGATCTTTTTCAGTCAGTAACCCATATAACATTATCGAATGAGTACTTCAACCTATGTTAGAGTTGGGACACGCTAACTAGGATGATTGTAAGAGATCCAAACGTGGAGGACAGTGTGGGCGGTGCAAACCGACCGGGGACATGTGCGTGCATGGGCCGGGCAGAGGGGGATAAGATGACCGTAACACCAATAGATACGGTTGTGCACATTACGAAGGGTTGCCACTTTAGGAAAGTGATACCTCCTGCTGTTGGGCCGGCACAGGGTATCTACGGAGTAGGGAGCCGATCGATTAGGGTAGTAGTTGGGGTACGTCTAGACTCTGGTAAAAAGTTTAGGAGCCTGTTAGGTTGGACTGCCTATGGATTGTATGGGGTTAAATATTCTCACCAGAAGTACGCCTATGTCTACCATCTTGTAGTTATTGTGATCATCTCATTCTGGTTATACTAGTATTAGTGCAAAGAATCAAAGTAATCATTAGGGAAGGTTATACACTCTATCATGTTTACCTTGTCATACTTACCTTTTATAATGTTATCTTTCTTATCCGCCTTATATGCCTGTCATGATACTTTTACTTATTTACCATCTAAAAGTAATTAGACACACCAGACTTTATGTCTGATCCTTTTTTCCTCTTCTCTCTTCCGTTTTTCCCCCAAGTTCGCAGGGTGGGAATACTCAGGCTTAATCAGGAACTCGGTTATCATTTTACTAGGAGTTGCTTTTGAAGTATTGCTCAAGTTCTTTCCTTTACAACTATGGCTTTGTCTCTTTTGGGGAATTATGCTTTTTCTTTTATGCATTTTTGTACTTTGATGATGCAAGACAGAAGCTTTATATTATTGTAATGATTTTTATGTAGCTCCAGACTTGTGATATTTTGGACCATGATGTTATGAGTTGTGGTTTAAATTAAATTTTAAACTCCGCTACTATCTTTTATATCTGTCTTGTAATGTTCTGTGTCTGTTTACCTATAACGCTTTACAAAACTTAATGCATTCTCTTCATGAGTGACATTAACGGACATAGGGTGTCACACTTGGTATCAGAGATGAAGGTTACCGGATTAGATAAAAGTTTTTGAAATTTATTTTCAAAAAGGTTTTAAAAGAAAGCATTTTCCAAAAAGAAAAGTTTGTTTTGAAAAATATATTCCCTAAACCCATATGTAATATCCTTCGATCCCTTATCTAAGACTCTTTCCTTTTAGTTTCAGCATGTCTGGGGAACCTAGTATCCCTGAGGGCATTACGATACCAAGCTGATTCCGCGGTATCTAGAGGCCATGGCTCCTGTTGGAGGTCAAGTTGACGTGCCTCCCGCATCTGCACCCATCATTCCTCCACCTCCTCCTCCTCCAAGAGCAGATAATTTCGCTAAGATCTGCAAAGATTTATGGGCCATGGGAGGGAAGTCGTTCCGTGGAATCGAAACATTCGTAGAGGCAAGGAATTGGCTCAAGGAGACCGAGGACTTGTTTGTAATCTTTGAAGTGGAAGATCGAAGGAAGATTCAGTTAGCTGCCTGGCTACTGAAAGATGAATCTTTGTTCTGGTGGGAAGTAACCCAAGATGGACATCCGGTGGAAATATGGGATGATTTTAGACAGAGTTTTGAAATGAAGTTTCTTTCTCAAGCTGAGAAAAACATGCAAATGGAGAGGTTCTTGGCGCTCAAGAAAGGGAACATGACTGTTAAAGAATATGTGAACAAATTCAACCAGCTAGCAAGGTTTGGATTGGAACTGGTGGATACTCCGCATAAGAAACCTTTGCGGTTTGCTAAAGAGCTAAATGAACCCCTTCATGGGTTAGCTATGTCCCATATTCCAATGGGAGATTCTTTTGAAAGGCTTGTTGATATGGCCTTGATGCATGAGGAAGACAAGGGAGAAAAGAAGGAAGTTAAGGCTGAGGAAATAACGCAAAACAAGAAGGTATGGCCCAAGAAAAGACGACGACGACGACAACAACAACAATAGAAGAAGAAAGGCGGAAAGAATGACAAGGCCAAGGATAAGAGGAAATGTCACAGTTGTGGACAAGAGGGTCACTTGGTCAAGGGCGGCAAAAGAAGGAAGAATACTTGCTTCAATTTGGAGAGGTCAGATATTTTGCAAGGGAGTGCTTGAAGAAACAGGGACCACAGGGACAAGGTCAAAGGGAAGGAGCTTCTGGAGGGCAGGTGCATGCTCTTGCGGCCAATGCTCCAGACAATGGTTGGAATTTCCGTGGATGGTTTGATTTCTATTTCCAGTCATCCAATTAGAACTCTTTTTGATTCTGGCGCTTCACATTCATTTATATCTAGTTCTGTGGTTGAATCTCTGCACTTAAATACTAGTATGGTAGTGGATCCCGTTGTTGTCTCAAACCCCGTTGGTGGTTCGGCTCATTTGTCTATGATTTGTCGGGGTTTGAGAATATCTATCTTAGGCGTCGAGTTTGAGTGCAACGCGTATGTGGTTGGTTTCATGGGCTATGTTTGATTCTAGGGATGGATTGACTAACCATGTATGGTGCCATTCTGTATTGTGAGAGAAGGTCATTAGGCTTCTAACTTGTCATGGGAGGACCCTTGATTTTTCTTGTGACCTACAAGGGTTTGTCATGCTTAGTTTCCTAAAGTCTCTTGATGCATATGTCGATGACCTGTGATCTGTTCCAGTATTCCGAGATTACTCTGATGTTTTTGATGAGATACGAGGCTTACTTCCGAGGCGTGAGATCGATTTTCGTATATAATTGGTAGACAATGCAAAGCTAGTTGCATTACCTGTGCGCCATATGGCTCCAAGGGAAAGGAGGGAGCTTAGCAAGCAAGTCGGGGAGCAACTTGAGAAAGAATTTATTAGGCGAAGCATATCTGTATGGGGTGCTCTAGTAGTATTCGCGACTAAGGCGGATGGTTCGCTTCGTTTGTGTGTAGACTATATAGAGGTGAACAAACTCACTAAGATGAACAGACACCCACTTCCGAGGATAAATGACTTTTTTGACCAGCTTGTTGGTGGCTCGGTATTCTCTTAATTAAACTTGGACACGGGGTTTTGTAAGTTGAGGGTGGCTGAGGACAGTATAGATAAGACCGCTTTTAGGACGTCGGATGGTTTCTTTGAATGGCTCGTGTTGCCTTCTGGGTTGACGAATGCACTCCCCTATTTTGTCGATATGATGAGTAGGGTGTTTCGGGAGTTTCTAAATAAATTTTTTGTGGTCTTTGTTGATGATATCTTGATCTTCTCAAAAAGTGAAGAAGGGAATGCCCAGCATTTGAGAGAAGTTTGAATATTCTCTATGCGCATCAGCTTAAAGCAAAGTTCTCCAAATGCCATTTTTGGAGAAAACATGTGAGATTTCTAGGGCATGTGGTTTCTAAAGATGGGATAGCTATAGATCCCGCAAAGGTAATTGCAGTTCAAGATTGGCAAATTCCAAAAAATGCAACGGAGATGAGTAGCTTTTTTGGTGTTAGCAGGCTATATAGGAAGTATCTTAAGGACTTCGAAAAGATATCAGCCCCACTCACCAGGCTGACGAAGAAGAATTTGGCGTTTTCATAGGATATAGATTGCGATGTTGCTTTCCCACAATTGAAGAGGGCTTTGACAACCGCCCCAGTCTTGACATTGCCTGATGGAAATAAAGTGTTTACAGTTTATACTGATGCATGTGGTATAGGGCTTGGTGCGGTTCTGGTGCAAGAAGAGAAGGTAGTGTGTTATGGGTGTAGACAACTAAGAGTTCATGAGAAGAACTATCCTACCCATGATTTAGAGCTAGCTTCCATAGTGTTTGCACTTAAGATGAGAGAAGTTCGAGTTGTACACCGATCATAAATCTCTCAAGTACTTGTTTTCGTGAAAGGATCTTAATCTGAGGCAACAAAGGTGGATGGAATTCTTAGCATCTTATGACTTCGAGATTCTTATACCATTGGTAAGGGTAAAGTGGTGGCAGACGCACTGAGTAGGCAGAGGATGACCTTAAGTCCTATGTTTGTGGAAAGGAAAAGCTTGGAGTTCATATCAACTTTTGATTTTAGACCATCCACGTAGCTTTTGCCTGGTTTGTTTACATCGCTAGAGATACGACCTACTCTTATGGATCAAATAGGAGCTTTGCAGCGAGATAATCCACAGATTTCAGACATCTTCAATAAGCTCATTAAAGGAGAAACTTCTAGTCACCTCAATAGATATTCCATTGACGAAAAAGGGTGGTTGCGACGTGATGGAAGGCTTTGTGTTCCCCAAAGTGGAAGTTTGGTAAAGGCGGTCCTAGAAGAAGCCCATCATTCTAAGATGACTATTCATCCAGGCAGTGATAAGATATAAAGGGATATAAAGAGGTTTTTCTTTTGAGCTGGGATGAAGAAAGATGTGGCAAAGTTTATTTCTCAATGTTTGATTTATCAGCAAGTTAAAGCTTAGTAAAAGAAGCCCGGTGGTTTACTTCATCCTTTGGAGGTTCCACAGTGGATGTGGGAGAGCGTCTCTATGGATTTCATAGATGGTTTGCCTAGATCAAAGAAAGGCAACACCTGTATTTGGGTTGTCATGGATAGACTTACTAAGAGCGCTCATTTTATTCTAGTTAAGAGTAAGAGGATGACAACTTGGTTGGCAGCAATTTATGTTCGTGAGATAGTCCATCTTCATGGAGTACCTTCCATCATCATAAGCGATCGTGTCCCCATTTTCACTAGTGAATTTTGGAGGAGCTTGCAAAAAGAATTAGGTACACAGTTATGTTTGAGCACCACTTGTCATCCTCAGACCGATGGACAGACGGAGAGGGTAAACAGAGTTCTAGAGGATCTTTTGAGGCTGTGTATCCTAGACTTCGGAGGGACTTGGGTAAAGCATCTTCCTTTAGTTGAGTTCGCCTACAACAGTTATCAAGCTAACACTGGCACAACACCCTTCGAAGCATTGAACGGATGACCCTATAGGTCACCATCTTATTGGTGGGAATCTACAGAAAGGCTATTACTTGGACTAGATATGGTTAGAGAAACGTCTGAGAAGATTGATCTTATTAGACGATGAATGAAGACCGCTCAAGATAGGCACAAATCCTACGCAGACAAGAGAAGGACTAACATTGAATTTGAAGTAGGAGATATGGGTTTCATTAAAGTATCACCCTTGAGGAATGTAGTTCGCTTCGGATCTGTAGGGAAGTTGGCACGAAGATTCGTAGAGCCATTTCCCATAACAGAAAGGATTGGCCAAATGGCCTATAGAGTAAAGCTGCTAGAGAGATTATCTGGCATTCATGATGTTTTCAACATTTCTCATTTACGGAGTTGCTTGCGTGTTACCGTGGAAGTAGTTGAGCCGAGTGTATTGGAAAAAGTAGAGGTGGAACGGGAGGCGATAGTCAGAAGATTTCCTTCCTGCATTCTTGGATCAGATGTTAAGAAGCTACGCAATAGGGAAGTCAAGTTGGTGAAAGTTCAGTTGGGAGATAACCCAGAGGATGCAATTTGGGAGATTGAAGACAAGATTCATGCTTCGTACCCTTTTCTTTTCGAGGGTATGTTCTTAACTTCCTTTCCAAGGCTTTTATTCATACTTGTTTCTATCATTTAAGTGTATCCTATTGTTCAAATCTTCGACCTTTAGGTAGGAATCCCATAGATGTAAACATGTGTTTCGGACATGTTATGTTTGATGGATGCAAGTGGATGAAAGAGTTTGCTTGTGGCTGCTCGTGGATGCATATACACATACATTAGGCACTAGATCGGCTCAATCACTCTCATGCTGCATATGGAAGTGTGTGCATTTTTCTTCTTTTTATTTATGAAATTGAATGTACCATCATATGGATGTTGCATTTGGACAGATGTTTGTGCACACATATAGAACTTACATGTTATAATAGGATTATTGCATACATGTTGGATTCATGGCATTAACATACATTGCATTAAGGCGGTTGACTGAATCAGTAGACCGCCTAATCTTTGCATTAGTATTGGGACATATACACATACCTTTGCATATGTTCATATAAGCATTGGAAGTCTTTAAGGACAATGGATGCCTGTGATTGATGGATAAGTAGATGGGTGATGGATGGTAGGATATACATTCTTGTTAACTTGGAGATTTCTAGGACGAAATCCTCTGAGTAGGGGAGAATGTAACACCCCGTAATTTTAATGACATTAAAGAGGATAAATTAAATAAAAATTAATTTAATATTCAAAATCAAGGGAAATGGACTGCGCCATTGCGTCCGTCTCGAAATTCAGGTCAAGATAGACACTTGGTTTGCATAAAACGGACATCGCATGAAGAAGTTATGAAGGTTTGAAGTTTGTATATGCGCAAGATAATTATATATATATGTGTGTGTATGTATATATATATAGGGTCTAGAAGTTCAAAATCTCAGTTCAAAATCAAAATCGCAAAATTTCGGGTGAGCCGGAAAATTCCCGCCTAGGGGAGTCGACCCACTAAGGGGGGGTTTCGACCCATGGGTCGACCCCCTAAGGGGGGTCGCCCCCCCTAGGGTTGATGTGGCAGGTTGATTCTGGGGGTTGGAGGCTATATATACGGCCTCATTTTTCTAGTTTTATCACACTGAAATCAATAGAGGCCTAAATGCTGTCGGTGCCTGGATTGAATCAAATCTTTTTCTTCCTCTGCAATCAAAGTTCAGAGATTCAAGAGTAGATCTTTGATTCAACCTTCACTTTTCTCCTTCTATTGTTCTAGATCTGAGCATTATGAGTTTAAGTTACCTTTAGATTTAAATAACTAAAAGTAAAACATGATATGACTATAATTTGGATCTATCCCTGTGACTAAATCAAATCAGATCTATTGTAACTTGTGAATCCGTGATATTCTAAATTAACTATGACTTGGATCTTAACCTTTATCATGTCAGATCCACTTTTGATTATAGATCTAATTCAATATTTAGATCATCTTGTACCCATCATGTTGTGGTTAATTTGGATCTGTCATTCATTGGACATCTAAATCCTTGTTTACATCTAATCATTCCTATTATGACATCCCTACTATGTTAGAACCAGTTTTACTATCACAAGTTCACCAGATCTGTTCTTATATGTCCATCTTAACATTATGGCATTATATGTTTATGTCAATTTTGCTAGAATAATCATCTCTATCATCTTTCCTGCACCCTTTCCCTTTTCTTTTATAAAGCCAGGCTACTTTCGAGCCTTGGCATGCTGCTAAATTATGCGAATGCGTTAGTTTGGGAAAGAGGGGAAAAACATTGAAATTGGGCATAACTTGTAAAGGCGAAAAATTGACATAACTTGAATAATATTTATGAATATGAATTTAGGGCATATAATTCATTATGAACATATTTGGAGTAAAGGGGCATGAAACCCATAACGACATGGGTAAAATTTTCCTACTAATGGAATGCCTAGGATTACAGTAATTAGAATCTGTAACTGCGCCTAGATACAAGGTTAGATTACACTTGTGGTGGAAGTCTGCCCGGAACCGCACGACATATCCAGCAACCACAAGTGGTGGGTCTAATGTGAGGGGTCTAGGTGCACAAATACGAGATGTGCTGAGACACGAGGTTAAGCTCGACTTGTGGAAGAAGTCGGCCCGGAACCGACTGGCATATCCAGCATCCATAAGTGGTGGGCTTAATGTGAGGGGTCCAGTACATTATAACCATAAATGGACATGGCAATGAATTGGAATACTTAACCTAGTTGTATCCATAGGGATTGTATGAATATGAACTTGAATAGGGGTTAAGTAAATTTGGTTGAACAATGGGTGGGTTAGGTAAATCTGAGGGGTGGGTAATATTCATATATATGCCCATAAGCTTCACCTAAGGGGGTTATGTAATTAAAGACACCAATAGGTATACATAACCGGTGGAAATCCTAGTGGGGATACAAGACAAGGTGGAGAGCTTGTATCATCTTGTGTGTGGGACCCGTTTCAGTCAGTAACCCATATAACGGTGTCGAATGAGTACTTCGCCCTAGGTCGAAGTTGGGACATGCTTACGGGGATGATTGTAAGAGATCCAAACATGAAGGACGGTGTGGGCGGCACAAACCGACCTGGGACATGTGCGTGCATGGGCCGGGCAGAGGGAGATAAGACGACCCTAACACCAGTAGATATGGTTGTGCACATCACGAAGGGTTGTCATTTTAAGAAAGTGATACCTTCTACTGCGGGGCTGACGCAGGGTATCTACAGAATAGGGAGCCGTTCGATTAGGGTAGTAGTTGGGATACGTCTAGACTGGTACAAAGTTTAGGAGCCTGCTAGGTTTGGCTTCATGTGGATTGTATGGGGTTAACACCTCTCACCAGAAGTATGCCTAAATCTGCCATCTTGTAGTTGTTGGGATCATCTCATTCTTGTTATACTAATATTAGTGCAGAGAATAAGAGTAATCATTAGAGAAGCGTATACACTCTATCATGTTTACCTTGTCATACTTACCTTTTATGATTTTATCTTTCTTATCCACATTATATGTCTGTCATGATACTTTTACTTATTTACTTGCTAAAAGTAATTCCACTCGCCAGACTTTATGTCTGACCCTTTTTGTTTCCTCTTCTCTCTTCTGCCCCCCCCCCCCCCGTTTGGCAGGGTGGGAATATTCAGGCTTAATTAGGACTTGGTTATCATCTTGTTAGGAACTGCTTTTGAAGTATTGCTCAAATTCTTGTCTTTACTGCTATGGCTTTGTCTCTTTTGGGGAATTATGTTTTTTCTTTTATGTATTTCTATACTTTGATGGTACAAGATAGAAGCTTTATATTATTGTAATTGTTTTTATGTAGTTTCAGACTTGTTATATTTTGGACCACTATGTTATGAGTTGTGTTTTAAATAAAATTTTAAATTCGGCTGCTATCTTTTAGATCTGTCTTGTAATGTTCTGTATCTGTTTACCTATAACGCTTCATGAAACTTAATGCATTCTCTTAATGAGTGACATTAACGGACGTGGGGTGTTACAAGTTTAATAGAGTGTCAGTTTGTAAATATGCTTATGAAATATGGAGAACATTACAAGTTACTCATGAAGGAACTAATAAAGTTAAACAGACTAAGATATCAATGCTAATTAATCAGTTTGAGTTATTCAAAAGGAACGAGAATGAATCTATCTTCGATATGCATTAAAGATTTCAAGAGATCGCGCATTCATTAATAGCATTGGGAAAAACTTATTCGCAAGAAAAGCAAGTAAGAAAAATACTTAGTTCATTGACTCCAGAATGGGATCAGAAAACTTTGGCAATCGAAGAAGCCAATAATGTCAGTGAAAAAAAGATTGAGGAGTTAATTGAGAACTTGATGTCGTTTGAAGTCCAATTACAGAAAAGAAAGGAAAATTAGCCCACTGTAAAGAAATCTATTGCATTCATAGCGACAACAAATGGTTCTGACTCAAGCTTTGCAAAAATGAAGAAATAGTGTAACACCCCGAATTTTAGTTAATACTAAAATTCACTAATTATAGGACAAATAATCTCAGACGTGGGAATTGGGGGTAACGGGCTGCGTTATTGCGTTCGTCTCGGAAAAATACGCGAAATAGAGTTCGAGTTTTCGAAAATCGGAGTCCGTATGGCCCGGTTATGGCCCGATGAAGTTTGCAGAAAATTCAAAACTAAAACAGATTTAAAAATTTAAAAATTCAGATTTGGAATGGGCCAGGCGGGGTCAGGCGGGAAGCTTCCCGCCCAACCCATGTCGACAGGGCTGTCGACAGGCCTGTCGACAGGGGTGTCGACATGCCTGTCGACTTGCCTGTCGACAGGGTGGCACCGTTCAGTGAACCTGGGTGCACCAGGTTGGGTTCTAGGCTGGCTTGGAGGGCTGGTTCTAGAGATTTCCTAAATCTAAGGGTCCTAAATTAATCTAGGGTTAATCTAAGGGCCTAAAACACTCTCTTAATCTATAAATACACCCTAAACCTACCTTAATCCTTACCAAAAATAGAAATAATGGCCTCATGCCGCCAAATTAAATCCTAAGAGAAGCCTCCACTAATCTAGGAAGAAAGTTGCAAGCTAATTCCTCTCTAATCATTCTCTAATCATCATTATCTTCATAGTTAGCAACTAATTCTACTTCATAAGGTTGCTAATCTTGAGTTTGGTGAGTTTCTATCACTTTAACATCAATTGTTAAAATAAGTAGATTGGGTGTAATGAGACTTATGGTCTTAAATGCGGATTAGTGAGTTTGAATCATGTATAATGATATGTTACTCTATGTTGTTCTATGTTTATGCATATTTGATAAGTTGGTTTATGCATGCTTAATAAGTTGATTTATGCATGTTTAACAAGTTGATATATGCATGTTTAACAAGTGGATTTATGCATATTTAATAAGTGGAATTATGCATGTTTAGCAAAGTGAGTTATGCAAGTTGAAAGTGATATGCAAGTTAAGTATATGTTTAAATGCAAGTTGAAAGTGATATGCAAGTTATGCATGCTTATGCAAGTGTATGGATGCTTATGCAAGTCATGTATATGTTTAAATGCAAGATTTATGTGATATGCAAGTTGTGCATGCTTATGCGAGTATATGAATGCTTATGCAAGATATGTATATGCTTAAATGACATGATATGCAAGTTATGCATGTTTATGCAAGTATGTGGATGCTTATGCAAGTATGTGAATGCTTATGCAAGTTATGTGTATGCTTAAATGCATGGTTGACATGTTATGCAAGTTATGAGAATGCCTATATGCAAGTTCAACATGTTATGCAAGATATGTGTATGATAATATGCGAGCTCATATGCAACATGTTATGCAAATCATGTGTATGATATTATGCAAGTTTGGGTTAAATGTAGTTGGGTTAATATATGCTCATATATGCAAGTTGACATCCTCTTAACCCATGACAATGTTTTATGCTAAACCCATGATATTTGTGATGGATCTTCCCCTTTATTATGTCATGAAATGAGAACGATTTACGTGGGGAACGATGAGGTTGGTAAATAAGTTAATAAATGAATGATTGGGTATGATTAAGCATACCATAAAAATAAATTACCATAAGTGGGAATTTACCTATTGAGTTAGGTCTACCCCATGGGAATTTACCTATTGAGTTAGGTCTACCCATGTTATGGAAAACTTGATATTAATTAGGGATAATTAATATGAGGGTGATTAATTAGGTGTAATTAATCGACTAAGACACGAGGTTGGACTCATTTGTAGTTTAAAACTGCCCGGACCCGACCGGCTTAACCAGTTGCTACAAATGTCAGCCCAATGTGAGAGGTCTTAGCCATAAATTAAATACGTGATTAAGGTAAAGACACGAGGTTAGACTCTGTTATGACGTAAGACTGCCCGGATTATACCGGCTTAACCAGGCGGTCATAACAGCCAGTCTAATGTGGGAGGTCTTTACGGGAGATCACGGTCTTAATTAATTAAGAAACACTTAACCATAATAGCATGTAGTGGGACATGAGGGGTTAAGTGGGTGCCTTGGGTGGCATGAGGAAATTTGGTGGTTGCCTTGGGTGGCATGTGGAATCTAGTGGGTTGCCTTGGGTGGCAATAGAAAATACGATTAGAATACTTAACCAAGTGGAAACATGTAATTAAACATGATTAAAGGGTTAAGTGGGATACACTAGATATTTGACAAGCTTAAGTGGGTAGCTTGTGGGGGCCCATTTCAACCAATATCCCAAACGTATCTTTGTGGGCTCGACCCATGTCAAGTGACGGGACACGCATATTGGGCTTGATTATAAGAGGCCAAAACGGGTTAGCGGTGGCAACGCAAGTCCAACGGGTTTCATATGCGTGTGTGGGCCCGGGCTGGTAGATAAGCCGTTGTTGCATCGTGTAGATATAAAGCCGTGCACCGTTAGTATTGGGTAGCCACTTTAGGGGAGTGATACACCCCACTGTGGGACCAGCATGGGTATCTACGGTAGGGAGCCGATCGCTTGGGGAGTAGTGGGTACACCTAATGAAGATAGGGGCAGACGGCACCTATGTAAGGGTACACGAAACTACTGGGTAAGAATTACTGGGTACACCTAGTGGAGATAGGGGCAGACGGCACCTATGTAGTGGGCTAGGGGTACATGAAACTACTGGGGAAACTTTCTAAGACCTTGGAAGGGATCAACCTTTAAGTAGGAATGACTGGTGTGGTGCAGTTAGTAATTATCCTTGGGTGGGTAGATGCGTCCTGACGGTTATCTTAGTTTATCCTAAGTCTACCAAGCTGCTTAGTGTAGCCATTCATCCCCAGATATTACCGTAGGTCAAGTTTATGTCTTCTCTGGTTACTTTAATGATTGTATTGTTAAAGTTATAGGACTCACTCAGACTTATGTTTGACCCCGTTGTTTTTATCTTTTTCCCAACCCTCAGGTCCTACGGTGGATCCTAGCAGTAGTAGAGCTTGATCGGATTGCTGTTCCAGTCTTTAGGAGCTTGGGTAGATGTAAAGCTCCAGTTATCCAGTTATCTTTTCTTTTGTCATGGCTATTGTATGAGAGAGTGGGATTATGTACTTCTTTATTTTGACAGATATTGTACTTGACTTTTATCATGGTTTTATGATGTAACCAGACATGTTTATTTCCGCTGTTATGAGATGATGTTTTAAATTTCAAGTACTATTTATATCTGTCTTGGTGAAATTTTTCTGTTCTATATTCACTAAAATACTCCACCGATGCTATGGCATTCCCTTAGTGAGTGACCATAGCGGGCGTGGGGTGTTACAAATAGCCTTAATGACAAGAAATTTTAGAAAGTTTCTGAGATACAAATGGCAAAAAAAAAAAAATTCATAGAAATAATCAAGGGAGTCCAGGAAGAAATGATGATCAATGTTATAGCTGCAACAAACCAGGCCATATTAAGAGAATGTGTTCAGATCCAGATGAAACAACTCAGCAAACAAACAGTAGTAATTCGTCAAAGAAAAGAAAGAGGGCTTATGCAGCAACCTTAGATGATTCAGATTCATCATCGAGCGGTGAAGAGCCAGAAACCGGAAATTTAAACATGTGTTTCACAGCGATTCAGAATTCATAAAATATCGAAGAAATGGATCTAAACACCAGGTACGCCTTAGTTAATTTTTAACTTTTTGGTTAAATGGATGTTTTGTTTGCTTTGTTTTAAATTTGAAATTTAAACTTTAAAATTCAAACTTGAAATTTAAAATTCGAATTTGAAATTCAAATTTTGAAATTCAAAATAATAATAATAAATAGCAAATAAAATAATAAAATAAATTTTGTATGTTTTTTTAGGATTAATATTAATTTAGGAAATAATAAAACTTGAAATATAAATAGATAATATAATAAAACCAAAAAGTCAAAACAACATGTCCATTGAAAATCTGCATGTATGTCGACATACATAAATGGTCATGTTAACATAAAGACCAGAAAATGAAACTCAAAATTTGAATTTCAAAAGCTTAAACTTTCAAACTTCCCTCCAACTTTTCACCAACTCCCAAGGTCTGGAAAGGTGTCATTGATTTCAGAAAAGTTGCGCCCATTCAATCTCTATATCTATTCAATCTTATCCTCTCTACCTCACATTCAAATTTCAAACAACTTCTTCATATCTATACTCCTCAAAAACAAATCTTTAATGGCTTCCTCTAGCACTCCTCAAACAAAAGAGATTATCCAAAACCAGCAAAGGATATCTCTACAATAATAGAGAAGCAATCAATACATATATTGACTATTTAGAAAATGAAAAGTCAATATAAGAGCTTTCGCCATCTTTGGAGATTTTCCATCCTACGATCTTCCTTCTCTTTTCAGTCGTAACGAAGTCTTAAGCTTGGTTGATGCTCAGGATAACAATGAAGTACATTACCCGAAACTTGTAAAAATGTTCTATGCAAATCTTAACCGAAGCTTTTACGAAGGAGATGTAAATCACATATGCAGTAGCGTAGAAGGCACTGAAATCGTTGTAGATTGTGAAATATTGGGTAATACCTTGAATTGCAAGAGTATGGGCACGGATTTTTTAGAGTTCAAAATCGATGAAACAGAATTGGAAACCTTTCGTCACATATTTGAAAGAGATACTCACTTGGAATTCAAAAATCACTTTTTTAGCCCAAAAAGAAGAATCGTAAACCTCCTTCTTTAACATACCATCACTCCTCATTTTGGAAATTTCAACAATCCAACTCTTAAAGTCCAAAAAGCACTCTTTGCTATTATTGGTGCTTATGACATCAATTGGATCGATATGATCATAAAAGAATTTAAGCCTGAAGAAATGTCAACAAGAGAAAGCACTCTCTATTATGGAGTTTACATCACTCGAATTTTCAAATATTTTGGAGTTGATCTCAAGGCAAAAGAATTTGTGCCAAGAAAGGTGTTTGACTCCTCAAATATTCATCTTATGCAAATTCCACTCACCTTCAAGCCTTACGAGACATTCGAAGAAAAACAAGCTCGAACGCAACAAGATCAAGAACCTATGGATATTGAAGAAGAAGAAACTTCTTTGGAAAGTGTAGAGTGTCCATTCAACAATAGAACCATTTCCAAAGAGACACTTGTTCGAAATCAAGTAAAACTAGCCAAGAATCAAAAGAAACTCAAAAAGACGCTTACTCATATGTCTAAGTTCATTGGCAAAATAGGAAGAAAATTTGGAATTTCATCTCCTCCTTATCACCCACTGAAATCTAAGCTTATATTGTTTATATTACCTTTCGTATTTGCTTGTATTTGCTTTAGAATCTCGTATTTACTGTCTCGTAATTAGTTGGATGTATTTGCTTTCAAGTTGAAATGAATGGTCTTTCACCTGATCGTATAGGATGAAGAGCTCTTGTACCATATTAATAAATAGACCGAACACAAAGCCAACAAGATAGAAAATGAATAATCTAATTACAGAAATTAAGAAAAAAGCTAACTGATAATTATTCATACCTTTCTGCTTTCCATTGAGATTAAAGTGTTCACAGTTTTTTGCAGTAAGGCGATATATACATAAATATTCTCTCAAAATATTTTGCTTGGAGGAAGAACAAAGATTTGCACAGACAAATGAAAGAAATTTAAGCTGCCATTACAGAATTATATAAACTTTCTTACAATGGTCACACTGATGATTTGCTCTACGAGCTTACTCATATTTATAATCATATAGCCGGTCAACTGGTAAATATATTACACATATGTCCGTATACTGGAATCTTCTTATTTTAATAAAAGAAAAAGCTGGCTGCTAATTTCTCAAGGCAAGTATATGTTGTCTTATCTTTATTCGTGGGAGATAAAGATGTCTGCCAATTATGAAGTTATTCTGTCTTTACTTTACTTAGTAGAGATCCTTTCTTCTTTTACTTAGTGGATAACCTTCTGTCATTGTTTCATTACACGTTGCTACCTTTTAATCTGTGTCTGCCATTTTGTCCATTGGATTAAAATCTTCTAGAGTTCTCCTATTACTTGCACTAAGATTTGGACTTAGCTCCATTTTTGATTCTGACACCTCTTGATCATAAATTAAGACGTCACTGTTTGGATCAAAAATATGTTCTGCTGTAGGTAGAGGAAGAAGGACTTTTAGATCCATCTCCCCCCAAACCTGATACCTTGATGTTTCTGCCTAAAGGAATAACTTGTCCTTCCAATTAGGTGGAGGACTTAGAGTTAATTTGTTCTGATGGTACTGCCATGGTTTGTCTGCTCCAAACCAGATTGGTGTTCCTTCGTATATCTGAAAATAACTTCTTAAACATCTAGATGCATTTTTCTTTGTATAACCTACGTGTTTAAAGATGGCCATTCGATGGCTTGCTGGTTTAATTGTATACTGCTTATTAAAACTGAATTCTGGTGTTGTTGAGCCAATACATACAACTATAGCAGGAAAAATATGTAGGTATTGGCCTGCTATCATTGAAAATCGTTTTCCAAACCTTTCCAGTACTGAGTCTTCTATTGGATTTACGAATGTAATTCTGGATAGCATACCATGGTCAAATAGATCAATGATCCTGTCCATTTCGCATGGCAACTGGGTACTATCAACTCTTGCTCTAAGCATGTTTGACCGTCTGTCTTGTACTACTTTGAATTGCACTGTTTCCATCATCCTTTTGTAGTATTTTGCTAGTAGCTGCTGTAAACTTACCTGATGTTCATTCCATCTATCAAATGCTAATTTTTCTATTTTGAGGATCAATTCTTTCCCTCCTTGCCTACATAGTTCGTCGAGGACTGGTTCTGGTCTTAGTTTTAAGTGGTTAGATAGTTGTTCATAGGTCAAGGTTTTTGGACGTTTCTTGAACCAATTGCTTAAGTCTTTTTTATAAAAGCTGATTAGTTTTATGGACATAAGCATTCCTTTGATTTTCTTCTTCTAGGAATTGATTTCTCTAGATAAGATGCTGGAGTTGAATCTGGCTTCGTTGATATAGGTTTCGTAGATCATTAAGTTGTGAAGTTTGGGAATTTATCATGTCGTTTGGGGACTGAGGAGTTGATAAGGTTGTCTGAGAATACGTTTGTTGACAGTCTGGATCAATATAGTAATTTGGGCCAAAGAAATTTCTTGCTTCGTCCAAGGTTTGGTGTAGATTATAAAAACCTCTAAAATCTGGGTTTTGATAATTTTGTATAGCCATCTGTGCTTGACTATAGTGTTTAAAAACTCCTGAAAAATTACCTCGGAAAACTATGTAAAAGAAAAAGTTTTTTGATAGAGGCTTTTGCTGAATTTTTGAAAAATAATATGCAAAACAATTACCAAGCCTTTGTTTATTTCTTCTTTCTGCTTCGACTGTTTTTAGATTCCAAAGGTAATCTAACAGACATTGTTGTGATCCATCGTTTATCCGAACTACGGGTTTAAACCTCCTAGGATCGTCATTTTTGAACTGAATAAGAGACATTTTTCCAAAGGACATGCATGAGGATTAGCCACCATCGTTTGACTGGATAGTAACCTGATTGGAGGATTAACTGTAGAAGCTGGATTATTAGTTGCTGATGGAGGATTTGCTTCTGTACATAACGTATTGGGTGACTGCATCTCCATTTTAATTGTTGGGGATTTTACCTCCACAATCGTTTATTACTCGTTTCTCCTACTTCCCTGTTCATACAATGCTTATCCTGTAAATTATAAATTTCATTAGTATTAAAGACTGATACTAATTTTCTGGATAATGTCGGCAAGATGATTGTTTTTGCCTTTAATATGTTCAAATTGAATTGAGTAACCATTGCCTTGTATTAAGTTTTGAAGATTTAGCCATCTAGTTTTATTTATTTATTTAGAATTTTCATTGGATATAAATTTTACAATGGCTTCACAGTCGGTTCTGACTGTAAAGTCTTTATTTAAATGAATCCTATATTTATCTAATGCATTTATTAAGGCCTGTATTTCAAAATCTAGACTTGTCCAACTTGGGACTGCATTGAAGTTTCCACTAGCATAAGCTGCTATTTTCTCCGTTGACTTGTCACTATATTTTGATGGTTTGCATTTCAATACTGCTCCCCATCCTTCTTTACATCCGTCAAGCTCAATAATGATATAATCTGTTGTTAATGGTAATTCCAACGGTTGTATTTTCTTGATTTCTTGCTTAATTTTTGTACTAGTTTAATATCTTCTGAATTAAATCGTCCTTCCCCATTTTTTGAATTTTTTCCATATAATGGTCCAACTAGCTTTGCTAAGTTTGGAATAAATTTTCTTGCATAATTTACTAGACCTAAAAATGCTTGTATTTTCTTCTTGTTATCTAGCTTATCTGGAAATTCTATTATTTTTTGTGAAATATGAGGCTGTAATTCTATTTTACCATTTCCTATCTCTAGCCCTAAGAATGATTTTTTTTTTAAATAGTTCCATTTTTCGTTTTGAAATTACTAAACCATTATTTTCAATTTCTTGAAGAACTATTTTTAAATGATCTTCATGTTCTTTAAGATTATCACTAGCAACTAAAATATCATCAATATACACTAAACAAAACTCATATTTTTTAAAAATACTATCCATAAACCTCTGAAAAATTGATGGTGCTGTTTTTAATCCAAAACTTAAAACATTCCATTCAAAGTGTCCTTCTGAACACATTAATGCTGTCCAGGGTTTAAAGTTCTCTTCGATCTTTAATTGGTTATATCCTGATTTTAAATCGAATTCACTAAATATTCGTTTTCCTTGTATTAGGTTAATCAATGTATCCTTATTAGGAATGTTGTATCCATCATCTTCAGTATTATCGTTCAAGCGTTTATAATTGTAAACTATTCTTGGTTTACCTCTTTTCTATTCTGAGTGATTTCTGACCAAAAAAGCTGTTGACCTGTGTTTACTTTCTGATCTTCTAATTAAATTCTATTGTAATATTTCGTTTATTTGTATTTTGAACTCTTTAATATCGGCTGGAGAATAGTCTATATGCTGTTTTTATAGTAATATCTGGGTTTACTATTTTTATGTTACAGATGTATGAAACTTTTTTTTTTGTTACATCTTCACCCAATAATCCTAATTTTTCTAATCTCGAAATCACTTGATAAGGTATATATTTGGTTTCCTTTCCTTTTCCTATTCTCTTATTGTTTCAAATGCTAATGTAGCTAAAGCGTTCTTGTGTTCTTTATTTTTCGAAATCCTATGTTCTGTTGGTTTAAAAAAATCTAATTCTGCTAGCCCACCACGCTTTCGAGCAAGCTCTGATTGATAGTTATGGTAATACATATAATACATCCTTATTAACGATTAATTGTAAAATTTGGTTTAATGAAAATGAGTTTTTAGAAACAGTAGCTATAATAGATACAGGAAGTACTAAAAGTTTAATTGCACACTTATTGGTACCATCAAAGTTTCAAATACCATTACAATATAGAATTACTTCTAAAACAGCTAATCAAAGCTTTATGACAATGACTCATAAATTACCTGATAATACTAAAATTCAATTTAAAGACTTTTCAGGAAATTATAGTTTAAAATACGACATAGGGCAAGCAACAATAACACCTAAAGAAATAAAAAGCACATAACTCCTTTTGGGATTAAATTTTATTGTAAACTAAATTCTGAAATGGAAAATGAAAACCATAATGAAGTTGTTAAAAGTATGGTAACCAAAGTTAGAATCCGATCTTCATTGTCCCAATTTTGAAAATTTGAAAACAACACCTTTCGATTTTGAAAATATTACATGTTTTGAAGTTGTTGAATATTCAGTAAAGGAAAATGAGTAAAATGAACATGATTTTTTGACCATTTCATAGATGAGTTGTTGAATTGTGAAGGAGTAGATCTGAGTCATCATTCTGATTTTGAAATCAATAATTTTAAAGATATTTTCAATAATAATCTTGAAACTCAAATGGGTGAAGATAAAATTGAAATTCAACCAATTATTTAAATTACCCAGAAAATCATCGAAAATAAAAAAATTCATTTTATATTTAATAACATTACACTCATTTTTCTCACCTAATGTTTAACTTTGAAATCTTTTGAGGTTTATTTTTCTAAGCTCACGCAGTGTATCTCGTACTTGAAGAGACAAATGAATTGGTCTTTAGAAGACTGTTTCGTTTACTTCTTATCAGTATATTTTATGATATAGTGTAAATAGCAATTGACTCACGTAAATATAAGTCATATTTTTTATTTTATTTTCTCCTTTCATTTGGATTGTTTGTAGGGTTATAATCAAAATCAAGTGTGGGGATAAATTTCATATTTATTACCATTTTGCATGAAATTTTATTTTCTTTTATCATTCCAAAAAAATACATATAAAAAGTTGCATTTAATCTACTTTTAAATTGGCATGACAGAGTTAGCAAACGATTTTGGGTCGTTAAATTAATTTTCTTAGAAAGTTAATTATATTAACGAGTGACAAAAAAAGTCTGAATTATGAGAAACTTTAGTGAAACTAGTATATAGGACGATTCATAGGTGATGATTATGAGGTGCTTTCTAAATTTTAACATTCGATTGAAAGAATGGTTTATTTAAAGTACTTGCGATAACAATTTCAATCTTTTAAGTCAAAGTGGTGCTATGATATTCTCAGTTAACACAAACTCTCTCTCTTTTTAAAAATATTGTATATATGTATATTCATTTTCGAAAATAATATAGCCTAGAGTCCTCATGGTTATATTTTCACTCTCATTTAAAAGTTCTCATGGTCATACATGAGTGAATAACCAGAGCCGGTTCTGGAGTTTTTAATGCCCAGTGCGAATTTACAAATAATGCCCCACATCGTAGAAATTGCTCACCGGTACTAATTAACATATGAAGTTGTTTCCTACCATCCGAACTTACAATCAGAACTTACTTTTTAATTTGAAAAGTGTACTGCTAAAACACCATAGTTTGTGCTTCCTAATACCGTAGCGCGGTAGCCAAAAAAAAAAAAACTGGGTGCTTTTGGTTCTACATGGTATTGCGATGCTAAAGGCATAATCTTTTGTTTTTTTGACTAACACACCATGGTGTTAGAAAGCACAAACCCAGACGCTTTTAGAAGCACACATTTGAAAATGTGCTTCGTCTTCAACCAAAATTTATTTTTTATACTGATATTAATCGCACTGTTTGCAACAACATTTTTATACATATACAACTTCATGCCTAGAAATTATTTCTCAGTTGTACCGCTTAACTTATTCCATTGCTGCTACCATGCATGTAAACTTCAAGTTAACATGTAGCAGGTATGACTTCATGTAAACACGCCTAGAAATTATTTCTGCCTTCAAGTTTACATGTAGCAGGTATGACATCAAAAATCATTTCACGCCTAAAAACATGATCTGAACATGACAAAATAATCAATCATAGAAGGTAACAAATAAAAATAGAAGAAATGAAATCTTACACTAATCCTAGTGGTACTAAAACATAATGGCATTTACTAAAATATTCACAAACAGTGATCTTGTGTACCGTTTTGTAGATTGATGAGGACGACAGATCAACCAAAAAATTATGAGAATCTACAAACTAATTTGAAAAATCAAAATCACAGATTAAAATAAATTGCTCAAGTACCCAAATTTCTCTGGCTTCAGGCTTCAGCCTCAGCAAACCACATATTAAAATAAATCACGCCATGTCTTCTCAGTTCTCATGAAAAATGGACTTCAATATTTGCCGATGAACACATAATCGAGATCCCTCCTTCAGATTGCTAATCCAGATTTTCGATCTCTTCCTCCCTCTCCCTTCTCTTCTTCTTATTAATTTTTTTTGGTGCCCTAGATCTCGAAACAGCATTTTATCTGTTCTTTATTTTGTTGTTTTGGGCGATAAAATTTGATGCCCCGAATTTTTGATGCCCCGTGCGTGGGCACGTTTGGCACTGGGCCAAAACCGGCCCCGTGAATAACATTAATTTATCTTATATGTGTATCCATTCACATTCACAAGTCCTTACGGTTATGCATGGATGAAACTCATACAAGAGATGTATAAATATCTTAGTATTTTTTCAATCTCATTTGAAATTCCTCGTGGTTATGCATAGTTAGAAAATACCGGACATTTCCTCAGTTTACCTAAGCTAGATGTGTATATACATGCATGTATCAATAATTTTTGTAAATAATAATAAGATAGAATAAGAAATTGAAATCTAAGCATTATGGTCACTTATTTGATCGAACTTGTTATTCAAAAACAAATAAAAATGCCCTTTTGCAAACATCAATATAGATTTCATTTCATAATTGCACTATGTTTTCAATCGAAACAACTAGCTAACTAAAGGAGATTGCAGTGGCAACTTAGATTTTGTTTGAAGTTTTGATTAGTAAACGATAGAATTTTCATAGTGACGATCCAAACTCATATCTAACTCACTTGTGTCAAATTTAAAAGTAAATTCTCCATTTGTAAATAGATTTTTTTGTAGACTTGAATTCATTTTGTAAATAAACTTTCATTTAAGAACCTTTTTCATTACATTTGGATTTTGTGGGTAGTGTCTGCTGTTAACCCTCACGAGACAACGCTCGTCCTACTAAGGACACGACGAGGTTTAACGGCTTGTTGCATACACTCAATGCATTCGTGCTTCCAACAAAAGTGGATTTATCTTAGTTTTTCCCTTTATTCGAGGACGGATAAACAGATAAGTGCAAGGATATTCGATATGCACGCAAATGCGCATGTTAATATTCATATATTTAATCTAATTTTATATAATAAAAGAACATAGTAGGGTATTTTACATGGTTAAACCAAAATTTGGATGTTTTAACATCATCATATATTTATCTTCATTTAGGAGCAAAATAATCATTTGTACACATATATTAATTTGAGATAATTTACTTGGATATTTTTGTGTTGTTTTGTAGGAATTTTAATTCAAATGTAAGTGGTTTCATGAAAAATATGCAATCACAAGTGAATATACAAAGAAATAAAGATGGAAATATTTCATCTCATGGATAATGAAGGACCCTACACACCCACAACCCACTTTCCTTAAAGCTACAATTAAGAGCTAATGCACAAGTTAAAGAAAACAAACACTTTATGCACTTTTAATGAATAATTAGTGGTTAAAACTTGGAAGCTTATAAACATGTAGGGGGTATTTTGGATAGTTCCCAAAAAAGTGAACTGGGGTTTCGTTCATGTATAAATACCTCATATGTTCATGTAAAATATATCATCTCTTTAGCTAGTATAGTTGTAGGGTCAAAGCTCTTTTTCTTTCTTTAATGGCTACTTAGCCATTTTCTCTTTTATGTAAATTTCTTTTTCGTGCAATTTAATTTCATGTTCTTTTAATCCTTATTATTTACTTTGTGCAATTGGTATAGTTCTATTTCATGCAAGTAGATTAGTTTTAGTTTATGCTTGTTAGTTCTCTCTTTCCTTTTTTTATGTTTATGTTGCAATCTACATTTATTAACATGATAAATAATATGAGTAGCTAAACCACTTCAATTTATTGGTAATGAAGTTCCCTTAATAATGTAGATTCAATATTATGATATTTTTAATCTCTTTTTGTGCTTAATGGAAATGTTTGATGTGGTAAAAAAATTTGTTGTTTTGCTTTGAATTTGATATCCTATGTTATTGACACCAAATAAGATATGCTAGACAAACAAAACACAAATTACCTCTTCATCTACATATGATGTTGGTAATGATGTAAATGTTAAAATAGAAATTTGACGATTATAATTCTAATCAATAGTTAATAGATCATGCTTGGAATAGATTTTATTTTCATGTCCATTGTCACTTTCATGAGAGTTAGTAAGTGGCTAGTGGGTATGTTAAAGTTTAATGATTTATTCCTAACTAATAGTACAATTAAATCATACTTCTGATAAACATATCAATAAACTTCACCAATAGCCAAAAGAGAGACCATAATTTCATATATGTTGATATACAGAGAGTGGATTTGCTTCTAAATTATCATCTTAATCTCATTGTTTTCATTTACTTTTGTGGTTGTCAATTTTTAGTTAGCTAGTACTCTCTCAACTTTGGTTTAATTCGACTGAGTGAAATTAAAATTAATTCTTTCCCTATAGATCGATTCGTGCTCCCCATGTACTAAAATTGTATTGCGTGCGCTTGCGGTTATTATTCAGTATTCACACGATGAATTTCTAGTTAAATCGAGAAATCCATAGTGTTAAACATCTACCAAATCAATTGGCCTACCCTAACTTTTATCAAAGTAGTGTGGTAGCTTGCTCCTTATACTGACTGAAAACCCACTCGGATAGTGAAGTAGAACCATACCTTTTCATCACTCGTATGTGGATCCACTAGATGGATATTATCTAGCGCACAGACAAAGTAGCGATTTATTTACCCTAATTGAATTTGCCTGCTCAGTTATTACTGGTACACACTAACTATTGTCCCTCATTTTTACCACTTACTTACCCAAGTCATCCGTGCGTTCCCAATATCAGTCCCCATGATCTGAGATCTCAGTATCCCAGCTTAAATGGTATGCTTCCAATAGTGGACTTAACTAGTAATATTCTAATTGCGCTCTCTACCCAATCCCCATGATCTGGATCTTATATACTGGCCACTTGTTTTCCACAATCTACATACGTGCCTGCCACTAGAACGGGCCCCTCTATGCCTATTATTATAGTATTCTAACTTCCATGTTATCTTTTCCATATTTTATTAGGTCTTATTCTTTCAATCCCTACTTCACCATGAATCAATATAATTAGTTCTTACTTCACAATGTAGTAACATAATAGGTTTACTTCATCATGAAGTAATATAATAGGTTTTAATCTTTTTCAATACTTTTTCTTACTTATAACGCATGGCATATTTTTTCTACAAATTTCTAGAACTTGTTTCTACTCTTCCATTTTATCTTTAAAACATTTCATATTCTTCTTTTTATTTACATTACATGTGTTCCCAATCTTTTCCAGTAATTCCGTATTTCCATCTTTATGTAAAATCTCTCCCTTTTTTCTTACTATTTTTGCATAATCTAAATGGATTGAAATCTACTTTTAAATCTAAACTTACAGGATTATACTTCTTAGTTCGTTTAAAAGAAATGTAAATTAATCGTACTTAATTACAAACTGTAACTCTTTTGTACTTAAGTGAAAAAATATAACTTTCTATACATAATTACAAAACTGCAGCTTTATGTACTTACAAGTTTCAAAGGATTGTTCTTTTCAGTCCATTTTCTCTTTTTATTACACATCTACATGTTCTTATGGACTTCTCTATAAATTCAGTTCATTATCTTTTTATTATAGATATATACGTTTTAATGTGTCTTTCTGTAAATTTAGTTTTCCTATTTATCCTTTATTTCATGAAAATCACTTGTTCTCATTATTTTTCCACATGTGCCAAAGGTTAAATCTTATTTTCAAAAATAACATTTACAGAATTATCAACTACATTAACATGTATAAAAGAATCATAGAAAATTATAATAAACTAGAAAAATAAGACCAACCGAAAGAAAAGGCTAAAAATATACTTATACAGAAAAATAAATTAGAAACTGAAAACTATAAATTATAACAATTTGCAACCCTACCTTAATTATCCAAATTATATATAATAACTACCATTCACTTGTGTCCTATGCTTATATTCCATGATCTTCCTGATCTCTGTAACATCCCGCCTTAGGGTCTGGTCCAACCAGTAATTAAACAGACTTTAACCGTTCTCCAAGGTGGATTGTTAGGGGTACTTACACATTGGAACAGATAAAAAAACTTTTTCATTAATATCTTCACAATATTACATCAGAGTATAAGAATATGTCAGAGTACATCTCAAATATCAGAGGGAAAAAAATAAATACACAGCGGAAATAAAAACTATCAGTGGAAGATTACGAAATGATCTAGAGCATAGCTCCAACAATAATCCAGAATCCTGCTATAAAAGTGAATCCAAGGCTACATCTGCAAAACCGAAACTACTAGCTGCCTGTGTGGAAAATTGTGGTTACCCAGGATTTAGGTGGGAAAAAAATAAACTTCAAGTCAGCCATGGGACTGCTGTGAGAACTAAAACAGTTACTTTCATTTTAAAGTAAGGTAAATCATAGGACCACATCGTATAACACAGAATGGGGTTTCCCCATATGAATACTAGTGCATAAAAATTCACAATGCTTTTTGAAAAATGAAGTTACCAATAGATCTCGCGCCATACACACAATGCAAATGCACACTTGGGCGAGGTTTCCCTTATGATAACCAAAATATGATTGATACGTGAAAATACTATAATATTGTTATTAGTGCATAGTGTGAAAATCACTTTCGCAAATAAATGTATCAATTTTAGCCAACGTAGGTACCATAATATTATACTAGCCTCATACGCGTTTTACGTAGTATCTACAACAGAAAACCGTATGAGCAAATCGAAGATGATCCGGGTTCAGAATCATATACCGACCCAAACCGTTCTTATAATGGATTTTTCAACAAAAGATCAAGGCTAAGGAACTTTCTTACCGAATAGGCACGCCTCGAGAGGGACGTCTTGAGAAGTAAACTCTTCTCTACCAACATAAGGCTGTCGGTGCTATTCAAAGCCATGCCATACGAGTACGTCATTTCCCGGTCGTTACCAACCGTTTCAACAGGTACCCAAAAATCCAACAAAACCATAATGGTAAATTTCATGGGCTCCATACAATACCTCATCAAAGACACATACCAAAGACCTGAGGTCTATACCATAATGTTGCTTTCAAAATCTAGAATGAAATGGTCATCCCCTAAGGGTCGCGAACCCTATAACATTGTTGCATCCTTTTCTGTTTCAATCTTTTACGGGATATGAGGCTTGCCAAAGTCTCGTTACACAGAGCTAGGCTTCAAAAAACCATGCTTTGATCGTCGAAAGCTCATCACTTCGTATGCCACATTGTCAATTCACCACATTTAATCAGTGTCTGTTAATGTATAACCCTCTAAGTGCATAATTCTTAGAGGAGAGTGTTAAGCTAAGAGAATAAATTCCCACCACCAACTGGTATAACATCAATAGACATCAATGTATTATGTCGTAACTTACAATGTCAGGCATACATCCATTTACAAGTTCGTTTTGGATCTGGACGAAACCGACGACACCTTATTCCTCGTCCAACAAATGGAGAGAGGTGCTTGTGATGTGAAGGGTCCATGTCTTCACCATTGTCTTTAATAGCATTTGATTTGCTCCAACACATTGTTCTATCATTCGGAATGGTTATCGGATCCAAAACCATTCCCGATCTTTTCGAATAATAAGTGCAAGTTTAAAATATGTGGAGAATATGCAGGAATATGATAAGTTTCATTTTATTTTGGATTATTGTTCGATTTCAATTAAACATCAACATAAAGGTTATTACTTAAGATCAAAATCTCATTCCCATCCACTAAATGGAACATAGAGGGAGATACCATTCCCACTCTATCGGTCTAGGGCAATTTCTACCTACGATAGAATGCGACTAGATTCTCACTCCTAATCCATATCCACATTTATTTCGGTAAGTTACAATTACCTTCATTTAATCCCTTTTCAATTCCCTCATTCAAATCTTTATATAAAGATTTATTTAAAACACTATCTTAGTTTTAGATCTTCAAAATCATTAATCAGTGATTACTTAACTTTGGTAGCCAATCATGTCTTTAGCTAGGTTAAAGAAATGATGTTTTCCAAAACATCATTCACGACCAACCAAAATAATATTTTCATTCTAAATGAAATCTTCACGGAAATCATATCATCTCATCATCTATTAATCATTCAAAAATGATTAATCAAGTGATATATGAAAACAATTGAGTTTAAAACCTTTAAATAATCCTTTTTAGAAAATGTTGTAATAGCATCGCAAAAAGCTCTGCAAATGGGTTTATATTAGTTAGTTAAGTCATAATGGCTTTTATATTATCCAGAACTTCATTTTATCAATTATAGTCACTTTCAAATCATTTATTATGATTTATCATAATTTATCCCTATTTTTTATAATTGAAAAATAATTCATTTCAAAAAAAAACCAATTTCAGGTCGCTAAGTGCAAATTCAAGATTTTTCTAGAAATTTAATTTTGGCTTATTTCAACATCTAACCGTTGGATCTTACTTCTTTCTTTTGAATTTGGAAATTCTTTTCATTTCTAACCCAACGTTTTTTGTTTTGGGAAAATCCAATGGTTGGATCTCCCGGTATATCAATTTAAAGTTAATGGTTGAAATTCGCGAACTACCGCTATGCGACTAGTCCTATTCAGACCAAACTTCGACTTATACTTAAATTTAAATCGAATTACTTACAAGATAACTTATTAGTTATATAAAATGTATATAATTATTTTTGGAAACTATATTTTAATGATTTCACTTGAAAATCATAAATTCCATTATTTAATTATTTTAATACTGTTTAAATCATTAAAATAATATTATTTTTCAAAACTAATTATTTGAAGTCCAAATTTTCTTGAAATTCATTATAAAAATAAATACGATTGTTTGGAAAATAAAATCTCGTTAAAACGTTCCTTGGATACCCAAACCAAACTTCAGTTTCGAAAGTAACTATTCATTTTAATTTAAAATTTTAAACATGCCTTAATTACTCAAAAACTTATTCAAATAAAATTCTTTATTTATGAAAACTATTTCTAATTGCTTAAATTATTTTTCCAAATCATTTCAGATTTAAAATTAAAACTTTTATTTTTCGCTAAATACTTTACTAATAAAATATTCAACTAAATTCCAAATTGGAATTAAAACCGTATTAATCCCCATATCTTCCACGTATGCATGTGTAGTGAATCCATAAGCACTATTAACATTTCAAATATGATTTCTCATAACTAAATCATCCATTCACACATACGTATATGCATATATATATATATATATATATATATATATATATATATATATATATATATAAACACACACACACAAACACATAGTGTACGTATATACACATATCATGGCATAAATCATATGGTATAAGCGTTACACAATCAGCGCTTAAAATTTGTCAATCGATTGATTAACAGCAATTATCCAATCTTCAAGCTATCATAAGCATTCAATGACATCATACAACATTCAATAACAGCACATGGTGTTATTTACACAAGCGTTCATAACATATTCACACAAAGTGACATTTTTAACACTTTTAACCAAGTGTCCATGCTTTAAACACAAAAGGTGACATATTTAAGCTTTTACACTAAGTGTTTACATTTTTAACACAAAATGGCCACACTTTTAACACTTTAACTAAGTGTTCATGCTTTAAACACGCAAAGGTGACTTCTTTAACCTTATAAACCAAGTGTTCACTGCTTTAACACTTGTTTACACTCTAACTAACTAAATATCAAACTCATTCATCATCAGCTCAAACCCAAAAACATACATAAGAAAAACATATACTATATCAACCCTTAAATGGGTGATTTTTATCACTAACATAAATCAATATCATATTTTTAGCACTTTGACCTTTTTAACCTCTATATTATTATGTCATTTTCTTGCTAACTTAGCCACTAGCTGCACTAACATGCAAAATTACACCATTAAACATTTATTAGTCAACCACAAACATCATTAGGAAGCCATTAAATCATAGGCAACTTATTAACATCATTAGTGATATTAGGTAGCTAATTTAAGTTAACTCTCCAAAGGTGAGTGCAGAGTTCTCAGCATCGTTATCCACTCCACCGAATTTTCAAAGGTAGGACCTTTCCTACTTCTATGACTTCGGATCATTGATAACTCAACAAAAAACCCCTTTTTCACCTCCACACTTTCTATGAACTAATTACAAACAGTTTAAATTTGTTTAAAGGAGGAAAGATCGGATTTTTATGCAAAAGGTGGTTTTTTTGGGGTTTAGGAGCTAAAAGTTGGATTTTTGGAGGCTTATGTCTTGGATCCTTAAAGGAATGAGGGGTGGGAGTGGTTTAAAGATGGATAGGTGTCATTTTGTGGTTCATTTGGGTTCAACCATTGATGTTTGAGGATGAATAACATGGAGGAGGGGAAGAGGTTGCACGTGTGGGCTAGTAGGAGGGAAAGGAGGAGATTTAAGGTGGTTTGAGTAGAGGACAAGGGGAAACAAGGCCTTGGTCGTGAGTTTCATGGGAGGGAAGCCATTAATTCATAAAAGAAAAGGAGGAGGAAGTGAAATGAAGTGGATGAGAAGGAGGAGATTCTTTTTATATAAAATGGTGAAATGCATAGCAAAACGACACTTCAAAGGTAATTTACATGATTAAGTGCCATCGAAAGGTGGAATTATGGAAGAGGTTGACATGTGTTTAGGGGAGTACATGAGTTGTCTAAATGGTGTAGGAATAAAGGTTCTTAATGGTGAAGGCTTTTTTTATTAATCTTTTTGAATTAACACTGAAAGATTTATATAAGGAAGGTATCATCTGCCTTAAATTAATTCATATTCCATGAAACCATTAGTACATGTAAATAGGTCATTGACGTTGTAATTTGCCTTTTAAAATAAAATTAAAAGTCTTCCAAATATCCTCTTACGAATACAAACCTCTAAGCGATTTCAAATTATGATTGAAACCAGTGAAATGAACTAATGATCTTTATAGATAAATTAAACTAGGAAAGTTATAAACGAGTTCACTATCATCTATACTTATTTTTTAAACATTGTTAAGTCTATTTTATCAATTTTATCAATTTTTCAATGTTATCAAAACTGCTTAATTTCAAATTGAATTTCAATAAGACGATTCCTACGCATTTTCAACTCGTATGATCAAACCATTAGTCCAATCAATAGGAAATTTTAAATCCTACTGTATTTCACTAAAACGGAACCATTGAACTTGGTTCTGTCGAATACTAAGACTGCCTAAAAATGATCCATTTTTAGGTTATTAAAATAATACTAAACTATCAATTTTCAAAATTTTCACTTTTAAATTGATTTTAAAAGTTTACTTACCTTGTTTTAGTCCTAATAAAATATAAAATAAAATTAGAACTTATTTTTAATTATTTCTCAAGGCCCAGATTCAATATTGACCATTTAAAATCCATTAAAAATCAATTAAAATTTCATATTTTAATTGACTAAAAATACGTGTCGTTACAATCCCTTTTCTTTAGATCTTCTAATTAGTATTTTATTTATTTTCTTCATTATAAATTTTTTATTTACATCTTTCTCCCTCAAAGAAATTTTTTAGGTCCCACCTCTTAAAGTTAAGGAGGAACCCAAAGGAAGAAGAATGAAGTAAATTGAAATGGTTAGAATAGAGTCCAAAATATATATGTATTAGAGGATCTTAGAACATAGGATTAGTTTGATTAGATCTAGTCTAGCCACCTCACAAACTTAGATCTGACCTTCAACTTTAAACATAAGCATTCTAGATTTTAAGTCTTGGATCTACTCCTCTCATTAGGTATTGGTTAAAAAATTATTGGACGTTTTTACCTTTATGGTCGACCTATAGGGCCTATAAAATTTGTTGGGTGAACCTGACGTTTAATTTTTTTTTTTAACTATGAATTCTGCATTTAATATTTTTTTCGTATGTTTTGTGTTTTAATTCAGATTTGGATAAATTATATATGAAAATTATCCAGAAAATAGCCACACAATGGAAAAGTTTCTATAGCTAAATTCGAGCATATGTGAAAGTTTTCTTTTTTAATTCTTTATTCATTTAAATTCAACTCCCTATTATTAAATTCACTTTTCTTTATTAATATTATTATATAATATTAAAATATTAGGGTGTTACATTCTCTCCTTCTAAGAGGATTTCGTACCCAAGACTCTAAGGAAATAAAGGCGTATTTAACAACAACTAAAATCTATAGCCATCTACTCAAACATCATCCATTGCATCCATTGTCCTTAAGATATCTAATGCAAATTATGTTAATTTTGTAGTGTATATGTGCCTACATAATGCAAAAGATAGGTTGCCTACTGGTTCAGTCGACCTCTTATTTATGTAAATGCTCATGCCATGCATCCTATTGCATGAGAAAACCCTAATAATGATCGATAGTCCTACTTGCTTGCTTCATCCATCATTCATACGCAACATCCATGTACTAAATGTCCATTTATGACTATGGAATGAATAAATAAAATGGAACACACATTCATACGCATACGCTTGTAACCTAGTTTAGCTGATCTCTAAAAGATAATAGTGCCTAACGTGTGTATATGCGTCCAGCTGCATCCATTAGAAAGCACTAGCAACTAATTGCATCTATCACCCACAACATTTTCTAATAACACAATTATATCTCACCTTATCATCCATAGGCTTAATCCTAAGATATGTCCTTCCAATGATACTGGAAGAAAGATCATAACCAAAGGAAGAAGCTAATGATAGAACATCTAAAGGATGTTTGTAAACAAGATATAAATGAGAAAATTGGATATTTTTTAATGATACTCCAGTTGCATTATCTGCAATTTCTCTTCTATTACTAAATCTATTCCTAGCTAATCAGCATGGCTCAATTGCTGTTACAACTTGACCTATAATTCTAGAGTATGATTTACCCTTCGAGTATAGTTTTCATGAACTCATTGGTTTTACTATACTCACATTTCAAATCCATGTCTTTAATCTTTTTACCTAGAATTCCTCTACCCGTTCCACTCATATATCCAACCAATAAGAGTGCATTTCCTTTTAAATTCCCTATATTTTTTAAAAATTCAATTCATCTTTTAAAATCTTATTTGAAACGTCTTTATGGGAAAACTTAATATATATGAAGAGAAAAGAATTTCTTCTCAAAACGTATTATTATTTTATGAAATTTTGAAAAATATGAATTTCATATCAAAGCATATTATCTTTTGAAAATCTCCGTTTCTAAACCCAAAAACATGTGGGTTAGACTTAAAGTGGAATTTTTCCTTTTTCCTTACTAAAATTATTTTCTTTAAATTTTCTTCCTTTGGAACACAAATATTTACCTCATCATTAATTTGATTAAAAATTTGGTTCCTTTCCACATATAACATGTAAACATTCAACCATTTTCTCAATTATTAAACTTATTGCTTATTTCATAACTATAGTCATATAAGATTTTAGCATTCTTACGTTCTATCAATTCGATCTAGAGATTATGTACAAATTTATTTCCATAAGTTATTAGTCCATGAATGGTATTTCTAAGATTCTCGTTTTATGCCCAAATAACGAAACCATGATGAACATCAAAATCTTAATATCAAACTTTACCAATGACAAGATTCATTCATATACCCCCATCATAAGATAAGTTATACTTTCACGATAAATTCGCTAAGCCCTATTTGCTCCTCTATGTTCGATATTTGTTTATTGGTGATAAAATATATTTAGATTCAACCTTAGTTTCCATAAATTTTTGAGATTTTCCTAAATCATAATATGGAAAAATGGGTATCAATACCTAACTATGCTAATTGGAATGAAATATTCTTATTTGCCTAATAGGTTGACACTGATGCTGGTTGGTGTATTTGGTTAGCCCAAAACTCAATTGCTCTTATTTCTCAATCATGGTATGATAAAGATCCATGGAAATATTTTCTTTCCTCTACTTAGGGAGCATTCGAAAAAAAGATATATGTCCAAGTGCTTTCATACCAATGTCTCTTATAAAAATCTTTTTAATTCTCTAAAAATTTCTTCACATGATTTATCTGTAAAATCCAAACTCTTCTCGATGAGGTAGGTTAAGGGAATTAATATCTTATATGATATCTAAAAATGTTTCCATAGTAACCCACTAATCCAAGAAAATTCTATATCTTCAAATTGTGGCTCTTAGATAACTTGGTCCAGGCTTTATGCGTTTAGGGTATGCTAAATCCCTTCATTATATACCAAACTTATTCCTCAATATCTTTTGATTAGACCAAAATGTTATCCACATAGATTCTTATCGACTTATTCTAAAACCTTCTAAAACACCATACTCTTTAAGTCAACAAACAATTTTAAATATTAGTTAATCTAAAAGTTATGACTAACTATTCATAAAATCCACTGGATATTCTAATAGCAATCTTGTCCATTTTACCTTCCACTATGCATGATTGGTGAAAACCACTGAAAAAATCTACAGAATGGAAAATTTTGGCTCTTACTAACTAATCAAAGAGACCATCTATATGAGGCAAAGGATAATGGTTCTTCCTAGAAACTTACTTATGATTATTGCAGAGCTGAAGGACTCTCCATCTTTGTAGCGAATATGAGTGGTGTCTCTTATCCCAAAATACATCCTCTTACCAATCCTTCTTCTTAAAAGTTTCGCTGTCTTTTTTTCTAGAACCTCCTTATACGGTTGAAGTACAATGACCTTCTCAAGCGTATCCAGAAATCTTTATACAATAGGTAAAAGATTCAGCTTATCAAAAGATAGGTCTAAGGAGTAAAATAGCTTAAATCAACTGATCCTTCACAAGAAAACTCTTAGGCGCGTCCACTATGTACGCCAAAGTAACTACTGTCCTATCAAAAATCTGAGATAGCCTATTCTAGGGCTAACTCGTCAGAACTCAAAATCAACCCAAACCCAAAAATGACATAAGCATCACCCTATATCTAGAATCTCAAGTCCCAAACCCCAATTCACCATAAATAACTTTGTCGATCCTCCATGGGCTAAGAAACTACAATTGGACCTATAATTGGAAAGTGTCTGAGCGTAAATAATCAACTACTGTACTATGGATAAAGTGGCGGGATTATCCAAAATCGAATAAAGCACAAATAATAAAACAATAAAGAACTAGAGATATATAATACTACTTTTTTCCAACCTCTTTCTTTGTTATTTCCTACCTCATTACTTGGTCCGCCCGATCAACACTTTCAACTAACTAGTCAATCTTACCGCTCTTGGCATATTGCCTTACCTTGTTATGCTTAGGATACTTCAACTCTTTCTTTTTTAAATCCTTTTAAAGCTAACGGTTTTTGTGACGGTCCGCCCCGCACCGACCGACATTTACTCCAAAAGTGCGCTGTACACATGTCCAGTTAGCATGGAACGGATCGTCATAAGAAAAGGGAAGAAGGAAATGAACTAACAAGGAACCTGTAGAATGTCTCACAGCGCATGGAACGAAATATAATAACAACATACTTGACATAAAACAGGTGAGACATTGGATAAGCTGAAAACAACTGACATAGCAGCGGAAAATCCAAGTACAGCTTATGATCCAAAGTTAACATTATTACAACTTTTCAAACTGTCTCAAAGAGCAAAAGCAAGATAAAGGAGGTACACTACTAATGCCCAAGTAGCGAGCACCAACGACACAGGGAGAATATCTATATATCATACGTGGAAGCCTCCTGCTCGCCTCCGAATCAGCTACTCGCGCATCACCAGCTAACCTGTCTCTAATCTGCTCGTGTGAGCACCCAGAGTAATAAGAAGAGACATAAAACTCTGGGTCAGACATAAAGCCTGGTATGAGCGATAAGCATCTAAACAAAACAATAACAGGTAGACTAAACCATACCTGAACCTGGACCTGCGACCAAAGAGTTAGCACTACGTACTGTACAACACTCTAAGGTGCCATTTCAAGTAGTGTAAAGATAACGGGGGTGGGGGTGTGCATGTCATAGTATGGCAAACAATTAAGCATAGCAACCATCCTCACGTCTCTCACACAGTGCATAAAGCATACGATATTCACCACTTCGATCACCCAACATACTTTGCTATGATCACCTTGCCCCATGAAGTCATAAATGACTTCACTGCACTGATACATAGCCACTAATCCTTCGCTATGTCCACTTTGCCCCCATGGAGTCGCAATGACCCCACTGCACTGGCTCATAGCCTCAATAATCCTTTACTATGTCCACTCTGCCCCATGGAGTCACAATGACCCCACTGCACTGGCTCATAGTCTTACTACGCATAACTTTGCCCCTCGAGTCATAACGACTCTACTGCACTGATAACGTAGTCTTGCTACCATCACCTTGCCCCTCGAGTCATAGTGACTCTACTGCACTGATAAGTAGCCCATCATCCATTTTCAGTGGTGAATCAAAGTTATGAACGTCGACAACTCCTTAGCACACATCCCGCAGCAAAGCCTAAAGTAAACTCATTGGTTCCCAACTGGATCCTGAGCTCTAACTTCCATTTGGACTACCTTTGCATCTTGGGTTATTGGTCATCATCGGATCAGTTCGGATCTCCACCTAATCATCAGTTCGGTTCGGATCGGAATGCTCCTTCTTCACAGAATAGGTTCGGGTCTCCAGCACAAGCCTTCTCCTCTTCTCCGGATCAGATCAGGGTCTACACTTCCTGGCAAGCTTCTTCGGATCGGACCGGAAGTCCTCACAAGATACTAGATCGGATCGGATCGGTCTCCTTCGTAGCACCCTTGTTCGGGTCGGAGTCTCCAAGTCACGTCGCCATACAGTACTACGGAGCGGAGCGGAGCTTCTTCATATGATGATGGAGCGAAGCTTCTGAACTCGCGTGGGAGGTGGTTCAGATCGGGTCCTCTTCTCCGTTCCGATCCGGATCGGCCAATTTTCTGCACTTTTCCAGCAAGTAGTATTATGCCACTTGACGGCGTTTTCGACCATTCTACCTATTCTAACCAATCACAAAACATACCATACAGTCAAAGCAACAAGTAGAAGTGACCTCAAACACCAAAACATCAATATGATAGGTTAAAATGGATCAAACATACCCAAAACCCCATATTTCCCCTTAAGCATGTTTAGGTGAACTAATGATAGGATTAGCAAAACTTAACCAAATTAACCCAAATTCATATCAGAGGTCTGAAACATCATTTCGAATTTTATAAATATTTTTCCAGAATTTTATCATGTTTAAATTCGCTAATTAACACTAATTACCCTTAATTAGCCATAATTAGTGAGGAACTATGCAAATCACTCACCTTAGCCACAAATAAAACTTTGAGCTGAAATAGATCTCTGATTTGGTGCGAATCCCAATGCTAAGCAGTATCTCTAACGTTGATTTGGTGAAGTTCTCCCTTGATTTGAGGTTGCTAAGCTTAATCCTTGATTAGAAGATGATTTGGAGGTGATTTAGAGATTGGAGGCAATTTTTAGGGTTTCGAAGAGGTAAGTGGAGGCTAGAAAACTGAAATGGAATGAATCTCTAACTTTTTTCAGCCTCCCCATAACTCTAATCCCGAAATGGGTTATGGGGCCATTCACTAATCACCATATTTGGCCCGGTTAAGCAGTTTTCACCTTCCAAACCTTATTTCAGCCATATCTCCCAAACGGTAAGTCCGTTTGGCTATTATGACCACTCTACGGAAAGGTAAACCATCAAACGAATCTAATGGAAGTGGTTTCAGGTCAAAATTCCTTTCCAATCAAAAGTTATGGCCAAAACAAGATCAGCTAGGGGCAAAACGGTCATTTAAAAATCGACGAAAATCATGAACATAGGAAATGATTCTAATGGTTGTTTCCCAAAGTTACATGACCATACGACTTCATATGGGAAAGAAATAAATATTCTACGATCCTCCCATGCGTAGAATGCGGGTTGTTACAGTTTTATTTCTGCATTTTTCTTATTCTTCCAAGTATATTTTTTCCTCTTAAATTTATATGCAAATATTCTTAGGCCATCTCATTATCCCTGGCCTTCAAATTCTTCATAATAGCTGCTAAGCTGAAAGTTCCCGCAAAGAACATGTGAATATTAGAGTTAAACTGATTTATCAACATCTAAAATCTAAAGTTTAACCTATAAATATTTGGATTTTCTGTTTGTGGGTAAGCTTAGATTAGTTATCCTATAGATAATTTAACGAAGAAAGTAGAGAATTGGACAAGAAAAGGAGATTGATTTGAGGGATTTCTGATTCAAACACTTTTGTATTTTTCAAAATACTTTATCTTTCAAAAATTGTTTTAAAAAATATATTACTTTTAAAATCATTTTTAGGAATCTTGTAACTTTAGGCTCTAGTACCAAATGTAATACCTCACACCCCATAGCATACCCCAAAAGAGTCATGCTATGGTATATGGAGTGTTTAGGTATAACTAAAAACTTTATTGAGACTAAAATTCACAAGACATTAAATTAATTACAGTGGAAATATAATATTTAAAACTTCTAGAAAAGTATTTTTTCCACAACTAAAAAAACATCATTGCATCAAAGCCTCAAGGTTATTATAATATCAGAGTACATAATGTTTATATCAAAATATCCCTCTCTCAAATCTAGTTTCATTAGAAGAAGAATTGAATGCAAATAGAAACTGAGAACACATAAGAATGAAGCGTCCAAAACATATTTTGAGCCTGTTAATGAATCTGCTACTTTCTTATATACCTTCGGAAGAAGGGAATAATGGGGAGTGGGTTAAAAATAAAGTCTAGTGAATGGAAGTGATTACTAGAAACTAAAAAAATAAGAGGTAATATATTTGATAATAGTTAAAGTTTTACAAGTGTAAAATATCCATGAATGGCTTAGTGTGATTTCTTAAATTGTTTTATTGTTCAAGCTGTTAGTTGCGCAATAATTCCAACCATAGGATTATTTTAAGGGTTGATTCCTAATTCTAACCAACCGATCGACCATTCCTAATTATCATCAAAATAGTATTGCAGCATGCCTCTTATACTAATTGAAACCTGCTCGAACAAGGAACTAGAACCATACCTTATCATCACTCGTCCGTGGATCCATCAGACAGACATTATATAGCACATAGACGCCGTAGCGATTTATTTACCCTAATCGATTTTATTTGCTAGGTTATCGTCGATACACACTAACTGCAGCTCCCAATTCTGACCACTTATTTACCATATTTAGCATGTTATGGCCAATCCCAGTCCCCATAATATGAGATTTCAGTCTCCTAACCTAAATACCATGCTGCCATTACGGGTCCTAACAAATAATATTATAGTCATGCTTCCAGATCAGCCCCCATGATCTGGGTCTTACTTATTAGCCACTTATTTTCTCCAATCGACATGCGTGCCTACGGTTGGATCGGGCCCCAACTATGCATAGAATTGTCGTATTATAACTTTTATGTATAATAGGTCTTACTCATTTAGTCCTTGCTTCGCCATAAAGCAATAAAATAAGTTTATGTCCTACTAAACCATGAAGTAATATAATAGGCTTAGTTCACCATGAAGTAATATAATAGGTTTAATTCACCATGAAGTAATATAATAGGGTTTGGCTTTTTTTCATTTTTTTTCTTAATTATCACGCATGCTATAGAATTCATACAAGACTCCAAAACTAGTTTCTGCTCTTCCATTTCATCTTTTTATGACAGTTGATTTTCTGCTTTTAATTTACATTACATGCATTTCCAAATTTTTTCCAATAATTTATATTTTCTGATTCACACAAAACCATTCCTTTTTTCTTACTATTTTCACGTAATCTAGATGGATCTAAATATTATTTTTAAATGATAACTTACAAAATTATAACTTCTTAATACAAATAAAAGAAATGTAAATTAAATGTACTTACAAAACTATAACTTTTTTGTACTTTAAAGCAAACCATAGCTTTTTGTATTTAATAGCAAAATTGCTACTTTTTGTACTTAAAAGTTTCAAAGGACTGCTCTTTCCGGTCCATTTTTTCTTTTTTATTAAATTCTATATGTTTCGCAGCGTTTAGGTCTTTATTTAATTCAGACCATTACCTTTTTTTTACAGTTCTACATGTTTTACTATGTATTTATCTAAATTTAGTTTTATGGTTTAATCCATAGTTCATGAATATCGCTCTCTTTTCATTATTTTTCCACGCGTGCAAAGGGTTAAATCTTATTTTCAAAAGTAACATTTATAGAATTATCAATTACATTAACTTGCATAAAAGAATAACAGAAAACTATAATATATTAGAAAAATAAGAATAGCCATAAAGAAAAGATTGAAATTAAACTTGTTCAGAAAAATAAATTAGAATTTGAAAACTATAAACTACAGCTACTTGCGATAATTTTACATTAATTATTCAAATTCTATATAATAACCACCACTTGCATGTGTCCAGTGCTAATGTCCCTAGGCCTTCCTATATTCATTTTCTTTAGATCTTCTAGTTAGTATTTAATTTATTTTCTTCTAACAATTTTTTTTATTTAAATCCTTCTCCCTCATAGAAAAAATATAGTTTAAGGTCTTACCTCTGAAAGTTAAGTAGGAGCCCAAAGGAAGAAGAATGGAACGAATTGAAATGGTTAGTCTAGGGTCATATTTATATATGTGTTAAAGGATCTCAGTAGTTTGACTAGATCTAGTCAAACCATATCATAAACTCAGATCTAAGCATCCAATTCAAAAACAAGTAATCTAGATTTTATATCTTATATGTAATAACCCACCTGGAATGAGCCTAAATCCTGACCCAAAAAAGGCCCATTGGAACTTAGAGTCATTCTAAATAAGTCACTGGTTCCTATATGGAGTAAACAAATTAAGACAACTGAAAATGAAATAAGAATCTCATAGCGGATGGAATAAAATATAATAGCTGAAAGTAGATGTACCATTAAATAAAAACCACAATAATGTCAATTATATCAAGTCTCAAATGTCATATAAAGGTATATCAATAATAATATCCCACTAGTACAAAAACTGCCAAACATGGTAATAATAATAATAGGTTATAAGTTCTCCTTCACTAGACTCCAGTCTTCATGACTTCATCTATCAAGTGTTTCCACCTACTAACCTATTTTTGTTAGGAGAATGGAGGTTAGAACAACAAGTTCTGGTGAATGAAAATCACATACGTTTAAGGGATGTCTAGTTTCTATGCTTGGCAATATGAATTTGTCAGGTTGTGCCTAAGCAAATTCAACATGTAATAATGCCCAAGCATTAATTTGGCGGACTCTCCTATAGTCACTTAAGGCCAACATTGATATATAAGGGAAGACTTCTATGATCACTTAATACCCTTCGAGGCGGATTTCCATTTGATCACTTATGACCTCATTTTCTAGTCGTCAACATCATTAAATATTCTCTCAATGTAAACCAGGAGATAGTAAGTGGTTACTTATTACCTTATGATGGTAGATGACTAACCATCATTTATGACCTTCCCCGACAGTTCCCTGTGTTACAATCTAATTGTCATTACAGGTGAACTCCTAGCCATGTAAAAATTCCCTTGGATAGGCGGTTCCCCTTAGATAGGCAATTTACATAATTGAGGGAACCATTAGTAGCCTATCCCTAGGTCAACGCACACATAGTCCAAGATAAGAAGCGGACAACTTTCAAAGAAATACCTCATTCGTTCGAAATCATTAAGAAAATTTAATACCTCATGATTATTGGAGAAAAGAAGACCCAATAACCACTTAAAACCAAATAAGGACGGGTCCCATGACTTTGGCCTATAGCTACGTAGTGAACTTTAGGAACAAACCTAGTTCTAACCACTTAATGTCGAAACAAAGTAGGCCAACCACTTAATAACTTCTCGAGGCAAGCCTACTTCCCACACATATTAATTACATTAGATATCCTATATTAAGTTGACCCTTTGTAGATGCTAGATTTTTCGGGGGGTTCTAGGCAAGCATCTACTACAAGTTGGTCTTAACCTTGTATTCTAGTGTATATTATAATGGCCCATGGCACTTAAACCTCTCACGTCGACTAGTTTGTAAATGTTGGATATGCCAGTCGATTTTGGGTAGGATTCTTTTGTAAGTAAAAGTTAACCTCGGGTGACATTAATACCAATAAAAGCCATTAATACTCACACACATACAAATTTCCAATTGTGGACATTTTGAATTCTAATTCCTTGTTAAACATATTTAGTACATATTTAATACACATTTATGGTACGTTAATTATGCTATAAATTATGCCAAATAAGATGAAAATTAAGCGTGCATAAAGAAATGTCCTAAAGCATAGAAATGTTAATCATAACCACAAGAATAAGATTTACAAGTTTATTCCCCTAATTCCATCAACATAACATATAATGTTTATTCATATTCAAATCAATAATAGGGAAATAATAAACATAAACAAAATAACTTGTACCCTAGGTTTTAAAGATTACTTCAATAATAAAATAAAGGAAAAGTTGTAATACGCATAATTTCTTTTTGGTACTGCTTTACATTTCATATGATTTTATAAAAAACTTAAAACTTTGGTAACATGTGTTTTAATATGTCCATACTATCTATTTTAGATAAATAGATGTTTAAATCTATTTAAGTTATAGTACCAAAATATTAATTTTTTGCACATATATGATTTACAATTAAATATAGAGTGAATCAAACCATTATCAAGAATATACAACACCCAAAAAATCCCAACTATTATCACATTCATAATCAAAACCCAAAATATTCACAAGATTCACCGTTTCTGCAATTTATAAGGGATTTGGAGAATTTGTTTGTATTTTGTTTTCATGCAAATACAAATCTCTTTAGGCATAACAATCCAAATTTACACTATTAAAATACTAAAAACAGTGAACTTGGAAAATTTATGCGCACATAATTACCAGGAGAATGATGGGGTGGCTATGTAGAAATAGTTTCTAGATTGTACCCTAGTGAATATCATATTTCAAACTTTCTCCTAAACCAATATATATATATATATATATATATAAGAATCCAGTTATAGTTTTATATACATAAAATTTCCAATTCTAGATTCTAATAAAAAATTAGATTAGAAAGAGAGAGAAATAGGTTAGGGAATAAAAAGAAATAACCGATCCTATTTTCTTGAATTTAGAACAATAGTGGAGAAACAGAATGGAGGCATAGAAGATAGTTGAATGTAGGGTTTAGGAGTGAGGTGGAGGCCCTATTATACTTACTAGAGTGTGTGGTCCACCGATTAGTTTTATAAAACTTGTCAGTCCATTCTAGCAAAATATAATAAAACCCCTAACAAAATAAGACTCTATCCCACCCTCAGCCTTTAAGGGTGGTCGAACCCCCCTTCAGAAGGGCGGTCGACCTCTAGGTCGACCCCTTAAGGGTGAGCGCCGGGAGATTTATTTCTTTAGTTTCTGTTATATTAAATTTTTTTAAGTAATTATATTGATTCTTTCATTTCTTTTGATTCTTTCCCCTTCTTGCATATATATACATGCACAATTTTGAGTTGTCAAAGAATATTCCATTATGTCAAAAGTATATTATTTTATTCTAGATTTATACTCTTACAGTTTGAATTTAAATGATGTGTGTATAAAATTTTCGTATAACTTGTTTTATTCATAACTTCTTCGTACGAACTCATTTTTCAATAAATTAAATATGAAAATGGACTAGAATCTCGCCATACAATGATAATGCTTTCATTACTAAAATATTAATTACACAATATTTTTATTTTAGTCCATTAAAATTTTATCAATTTATTTTTGTTTATTCTTAATTTAATTGTCTATGTCTATTTAGGGTTTATTTTATGGGGTGTCACATTCTATCTACTCCTTTCGTTTTGTACCAAGTTAGGAAATTGGCCAGGTTACTAAAATTATTTGGCATCATTGCCATGGCGGGTCGACCTATTTATATATCGGATTGACCTATTGGTTGACCTATCAATAATATTGGGTTGTCATGTCCCTTTATATTTTTTCTCCTTTTTAGCATTGAATTCTGCATTTAGTTTTTTCTTCATATCTTCTTCGTTTTAACTTGGATTTAGATAAGTTTTGTATGAAAATTCTCTATAAAATCACCATGGACACAATGGAAGCATTTCCATAGCAAAATTCAAACATCTTAAAAAATTTCTTCTTAATTCTTTTTTATTTAATTAACTCTTTCTTATTAAATTCGGTTTTCTTTATTAATATTATTATTAAAATATTAGGGCGTTACATGAAGATTTGACTAAAGGTGTACATACGCATTGCTATGTAGTGAACTTTCTAAATTCTGTATATTTATTTTACCGCTTTATGTAGGTCTACTGTTGCTGGGACACAATATATGATTGTGTTATGTAATTAGTTTAATAGCAATAAAGGGAACCCATTTTTAGGAATAATATATTGTCAATATGCATTTGTTTACCCTAGAATATAAGAGTAAATAGGATCAACAGAAAATGGATGTAAAAAAAGGCAAGGAGGTCCAGTGGGTAGCATTATAACCCTTTGTTTGACAGCGAAGGCAGGTCACACAAATTCCCATAATTTGTTTACTCTAATTCCCAAAGGGATATCCTATTCAGTATCTTAAGCACAAACAAAAACAACTGGTTTGTTATTCTTAATACCAAATGTGGGATATTGTCTGGTTGATTCAGCATTGAGCATAGATTCTTGTACCATTATTCCAAATAACAAATATGAGATCATGCTCATTGCTTAAGTATTGAACAAGAAATTCTATTTGGTTGCATAAGTACCAAACATGAGTTTATGTTCAGTTTTTCATATACTAAATATGTATCAATATTTAGTTATTATCAATGCCAAACACAAGATCATGTTCGGTTTATGTGTGAGCTAACTTACGTGGCCGGAGAAGGGATATTGGTCATCTTGGTTTCGAAAACGAACCGAGGTGCAACGACCTGGATTTTTGGTCAATTAATTTTAAACATTTAATATTGTTTTAAATGTTGAGTTGATAATATAAATGGATTTTCATAACGAGTTTACCAATTTAATTATTGAAAAATGATTTAATTTCGAAAAATTATCGTAATATGAAAAATGACAAATAATTGAATTCGAAGTTAAAAATGAATCAAAACGATTCAGACGATTAATGTAAATTCTATTTGAATATGAATGATAATAACAACAATAATAATTTATTGTCAAGGAGTTGATTGTTTTGAATTTAAATAATATTTTCTCGATTTAATTTTATATGCGAAAAGAACCAATTTTAAAATAACCTCGGATTTCAATGAAACTAACTTTATAAAACTGTAATGATTAATTATTATTAGATTTCCAGTTCAAGTCAATTGGAGTTATTTTGTGATTGCTCACAATTTAAACGCGTATCAATTTATGTTGAGAATAAAAAGGAAGCTTTACAAATGATCTGGAAATTCGCCGAAACCAGTTCCATGATGTCTGAAATATTAATTTATCATAGGATTAAAAGTTCCATCGCAATTGGAGCTCGTATGTGGTCGTTTAAACGTGTTACTTTGGGTGTAAGTTTCACGAGAATATTCTAATATACAATTTGTCTATAAATACACCTAAATCCCCATCTCAAATTCATTTTCTTCCCTTCCCTTCGACATTTCCTTTTCTCCTAAGCTTCAAATAGAAGTCGTTCTTCCTTAAATCTTCCTCAAAAACTCTTTTGAGATTAAAAACTCAACAAAATCGTGTGATGTTTGATTCATTAATGATCGAGTGAGGGAGAGCACCACTGTGGCATGCACAGTTTTTGGTGCGATGTTGTTTGGTAAACTCAGGTTGATGGTTTGGCTTGTGATTTGTAGGGCTAACGGTCATCGATAATTGAATTGGAGTGTGGATTCGGGTTTAGGGTGGATTGTTGAGCTCGGTTGAATTTTTTGGGGATTTACAAAAAAATGTCGCACGTACAGTTCTCATGTGAGAAGACTATGTTGTGAACACATTTTGAACAGATGAGTCGAGGAAAGGCTGGAGGTGATGAGTTTGAAGATGAAGCAGAGAGAAGATCGAGGGTGGTTTCACTGGTTATTTTTATGGTGCATGGAGATGTTAAAGGAGGAGAGAAGAGGCTTGGTTGGATGTTATGCGTGTTTTTGAACAGGAAATGGTGTTTTCTTTAGGCGCAAAAGTAAGAAAATTTACAGGTTGAATTGATTCATAGATGTGAAATACATATTCTGAAAGTGGTTTGGAAATTTTCGGAGTCAGCTGAGAATTTAGAATATTCAAACTTAGGATTTTCGGCAAAATAAAATAACTGTGAGTAAATCACTCTTTGGTTCGTTTATAATTTATTATAAACGAACTTTTATTTAGTATAATTGCTATATGTTTTCTGTTGGCTGTTTGGGTGCATTGATAAATTATTCATCAATTGTGGTTATTATATATACATATTAGTTATATTTAAGGTTGGTAGTTGGTTATCCCCGCAATTTTTAGCGAATGAGACTCTATACTTCCCGTATAGTAGCGGATGACCTTCTATCCGCGATATCCCATCTTGTAGTGGGATTGGTATTATTTGTGTTGGCTAACATTTGCGGATGTAGGAAAATAGGTTGGAGGGGTCCAACTGGATTGCTCAAAATTATTACTATTTGCTTTTATATATACTCCGTTATATATTGTGTGATAGATTAGTGTGTTTGTATTTTTAAATAACACTGGCCATAAAATATGGTTATTTAAATACCATGAAAATATATTCAAAGGAAAGGGAAAAGAATTTGAGTTTTAAGAAGGAAAATTTATTTTTCCAAAATAGAAATTGAATTTCGAATTCGCTAGGAAGAATAAACTTGTCTTTAATAATAAAAACAAGTTGGTAAATGTGACACCCCACATCCATTAAGGTCACTCTTTATTAGAATGCATTAAGTTCTGTGAAGCATTATAGGTAAATAGAAACAGAACATCACAAGACAGAAATAAAAATCACAACGGAAATTTAAAACTTTATTTTTCAGCAGAAAAACATCATAGTGTCTAAACCAGTTACAACACCATATTAAAATACCAAAACCAAGTATATCTAACCCAAACATCTGTCTCGCATTTTAACCATCAGAATAAAAATATGTAAGCCCATAATCCCCATAAGTAGCCATAATAAAGTGAACAAGTAGTCAAAGCGATACGTCAAAGCAGATCCAGATCCAACCAGAAACAGAAGAGAGAGTCCAAATCACGACTGAGCATTCCCACCTTGAGAACCTAGGGGAAAGGGAAGAGAGAGAAAAGGAAACAAAATGGGTCAGACATAAAGTTTGGCGAATCTAGTGACTTTTAACATATAAAGAAGTATAAGTATCATGACAGACGTATAAAACTGGATGAGTGATAACAGTATCTTATAATAGGTATAAACAGGTTGAAAAGGACAATAGAATAAACAAGATAGTGTGGACCAAGTAATTCTTCTCATTTATTATTCTCTGCACCAATACTAGTATAACAGATGTATGTTAGGATTAGGTGTACTCTATTATCGGGTTTTATCCCAAACAGAAATAACAGGTGCCTAAATAGGCAGGACTAGATGTGCCTTAATTACTTAACATAAATAGAATAACCCCCGCTGACATATAATGGTATGATAAGGTCTAATCTAGTATTGGGTTTTACCCCAAACAGAAATAACGAGTACCTCGATAGAAACAACGGGTGTTATCCCAAACAGAAATAACGTGTACCCCAATCGAAACAGGCAAGACTAGATGTACCCTAAATTCTACCCTAAGCGATTGGCTCCCTATTCCGTAAATACCCCGAGTCAGCCCCACAGTAGGATGTATTACTACCTAAAATGGAAACCTACAAAAGGAAACAGACCTATTTACTAGTGCTACATCGGCTTATTATCCCAGAGCAAATTGTACTCATGTACGCACATTAGTCCGTTGGAACGTGCCAGTACACACCTCCTCCCAGATGAACCTCTTACAATAAGTTCAGTAAGCATGCCCTGACCCCTACCTAGTGTTGGGTCCCCAATAATACCAAAATGGGTTACTGACTGATACGGACCCCACATACAACAAATGACACAAGCTAACCCCCACAGATCTTGTGTCCCCAATTAACTAGGATTTTGTCAGGTTATGCTTAATAGATTAACGGATTCACATAACCCCCTACAGATTTTACGGGTTAAGTTTTTCAAGTTAACATGTCCATATAACTTTAACAGATGTAACAGGTTAAGTCTTCTAGATTAACAGGTTCGTATAACCCCCACAGTTTTAACAGGTTTTCTTAACTCCATAGATTTAACAGGTTTACTTAACCCCATAGATTTAACATGTTTACTTAATTTATAAATATGTGCAACTTATCGTATTTCATAAGTTTTCCCCTCTTTTCTGTGCTCGTTACGAATAGCAGATTTCAGATTTCCAGATGTATAGATTACTTAATTTATAATTAAGTACAACTTATCTTATTACATAAGTTATCTCACCTCCTCTACCGTTTATTATAACCTAAGTTATAATTTCCACTTTCCTCTAGGACAAGCCAACCTATTACCTTTCCTTTTTTCCCATTTAGGTTTGTTCATAATAGGTTATTATCATTCCCTGTTCATGTATGTTAATTCACCAGACCCCTCACATTAAATTGACCACTTGTGAATGCTGGATTTGCATGGCGGTTCCGGGCAGGCTTCTACCACAAATTGAACGTAACCTCGTTCCCCCCGCCGTTATTTCCCATTTCTTAATTATCGTAATTGTGTTAACAATCCTTTCTGGCCTAATAATCCTATTTAGGAAATACTCATGTTCATCACAGGTTTACTGATTATAGTATTCAATTTCAAAAGATTTCAGCAATTCGAACATTTCAGCATATTAGTCATTTTAACAGATTAAACAGGTTTACATAACCCCAACAGTTTAAACATATTTCACAGGTTATTTACAGTTCCATTAACATGCTCCGCTTAATCTATAAATTGAGCCTAAAGAATTATATGCTCCAAACCTCAAGTCATAATTCCCAGTATAAGATATGCCCCAAATTTTAGTCACATTACATATTACAAGATATGCCACCAAGTTATCATTCCCAATCATTCCCCCAGATTTTCCAAATTCCGTTCGTACGCATATTTCAGCGATATTGGCCTAAGCTCGAAGGTAGCCGAGACTATAAAAATAAAAAGGGAATGAGAGAGAGAAGAAAATAATAGGCATATAAAAACAAAATAAGCATATAATAATAGAGATGGGCGAATGATAGCAGAAATATGCATAATAGAAATAGGCATATAAGAACTGAACAACAGATCAGGTGTACAGAAGAATACATGTAATAGAAGAACTATTTAGGTACGAATCAGATTCTTGACAGACATAGGTTCAGATCCAAATTTATAAACATGTCAGGGTTACTGTTAAACTTTATATCTAAATATAACATGAAATCATAGAGATTTAATCCAAAGAAAAGAGAATAATATGCTGATGTTGCGAAAGAGATTCTTGTATGTGTATAGGTTGGTGTTGAAGAAGATAGTCTAATTCAATCCAAGTAGAGGAAACATCTCATTGTCTCCGTTGATTTTAGGAGTAAAAAACAATAGAAATGTTGTCCTATATATGGCCTACTGCCAACGAACCCAGGCAACAATTCAGTCCCGATTCAGAAAAATGTACCCGGCCAGATCTGAACTGGGTCGACCCATAGGTCGACAAACTTGCCATTGGGTCGACCCGTAGGTCGACCCAGACTAAGTATGGGTTGATTTCCCACTGCGCCCGCCTCTTTTCTCCAGCTTCATATTTTTGAATTGTTTAGAATTTATTTATATATAAAACTCTTATATGTATACAAACTTCTAGCCTTCATACCTTTCTCATACAATGTCCGTTTTACGCAAACTCGGAGTTTATCTTAAGAAAAATTCTGAGACAAATGCAATGGTATAGTCCGTTTTATTTATTTCCTAATACTTAATTAAGTATTCTTTAGTTTATCATTATAATGCCCTTTAGAATTACGGGGTATTACATTCTCCCCTACTTAAAGTATTTCGTCCCCGAAATCTTCGAGTTAAGAAGAATGTTTATCCTATCATCCATCAACCATCTACTCATCCATCAATCATAGGAATACATTGTCCTTAATAGATTTCTAATGTTTATATGAATATATGCAAAGGTTTGTGTATATGTCCCTATACTAATGAAAAACATAAGGCAGTCAACTGATTCAGTTAACCTCCTTAATGCAATGTATGTTATTGCCATGAATCCAACATGTATGCAAATAGTTCTAGTTTATTATGTAAATGCAATATATGTGCACAGTCATCTATCCAAATGCAATATTCATTTGATGATACATCGATATCCACCCATAAAAAAAAATTGGACACACATCCATATGCAGTATGAGAGTACTTTGAACCGGTTAGTGCCTAGTGTATGTGTATGCATCCACGAGCAACCACTAGCAAACACTTGCATCCATCAAACATAACATGTTTCAAATACATGTTTACATCCATTGATTTTCTACCTAAAGGTCAAAGATTCGATCGATAGGATATACACAAATGATAGAAGCAAGTATGAATAAAAGCTTGGAAAACAAGTTAAGAACATACCCTTGAAAAGAAAAGGGCACGAAGCACGAATCTTGTCTTCAGTCTCCCAAGTTGCACCTTCGCGGTCTTCTCCCCATTGAACTTTCATCAACTTGACATCTTTGTTGCATAGCATCTTAACCAATGGTCAAAGTATATGGGTAGGAACTTGTCTAATTGTTGCCACTCATTCTACCTCTACTTTCTCAAGCATGCTTAGCTCAACTACCTTTGCTGTATTATGCAGACACTTCCGCAAATTAGAAACGTGGAAAACATCATGAATGCCCACCAATATCTCAGGTAGTCTCACCCTATAGGCCATTTGTCTTATCCTTTCCACTATGGGAAATGGCTCTGCAAACCTTGGCGTCAATTTCCCTACAGTTCCAAAGCGAACCACATTCCTCAGAAGTGATACTTTGATGAAAACCATGTCTCCCCCTCAAACTCAATATCAGCCTTCTCTTTTCTGCGTAGGAGTTATGTCTGTCCTGAGCTGTCTTCATGCGTCTTTGGATAAGATCAATCTTTTTTGAAGCTTCTCTAATCATCTCAGAAGCCTATCTCTGCTGTCCCAATTTGAAATCCTTCTACGAGTATGGATACTTGTGCGACTTATTGTCTGTGTATAACTCGAACCTCTCTCCAAGCAGATAATGCCGCCAAGTCTTAAGCGTGAATACTATAGAATCCAATTCCAAATCATGGGTAGAATATTTCCTTCCATGAATCCACAATTGTCTACCATCGTAGCATACTACCCTTGCCTGTTGCATCAAGATGGCACCAAGCCCTATACCACATGCTTCAGTGTACATTATGAATCACTTTGTTCCCATCAGGCAATATCAAAATTGGGGCTATTGTCATAGCCCTCTTCAATTGTGGAAAGCATCCTTAAAGTCAATGCTCCAATGAAAGGTCAGATTCTTCTTCGTTAGCATGGTGAGTAGGGCTGATATCTTTGTGAAGTCTTTGGTAAACTTCCTATAATAGCCCGCATACCCAAGAAAACTCCACACCGCTATTGCATTCATTGGAGCCTTCCAATCTTGAACTGCAACTACTTTCGCGGGATTTACCGCAATCCCTTCCTTGGAGACCACATGCCATATAAATCTTACTTACTCTCGCCAAAAGTGACATTTGGAGAATTTCGCCTTAAGCTGGTATGCTCAGAGAATCCTCAAAACATCGTATAAATGTAGGGCATGCTTTTCCTTGCTCTTCGAGAAGATCAAGTGTCATCCACAAAGATCACAATGAACTTATTTAGAAACTCCCGTAACACCCTACTCATCAGATCCACAAAATACGTGGGTGCATTTGCCAACCCAAAAGGCATGACTAGCCACACAAAGAAACCATATGGAGTTTTGAAAGCGGTCTTGTCTATACTGTCCTCGGACACCCTCTACGGATGAAACCTCGTAGCTAAGTCTAACTGAGAGAAAACAAATGCACCAACAAGCTGGTAAAACAGATAGTCAATCCTCGGAAGTGGGTGCCTATTCTTCTTAGTGAGTTTAGTCAACTTCCTGTAATCCACAAATAAGCGAAGCAAGCCATCCTCCTTAGTTGCAAAGGTGATCGGAGAACCCCTTCTCAAGTAGCTCCCCTACTTGCTTGCAAAGTTTATTCCTTTCCCTATGAGTCATGTGACGCACCGACAATACGACTGGCTTCGAATTATCCACCAAATATATCCGAAAATCAATCTCATGCCTAGGAGGTAAGCGCCTAACCTCATCAAAAACATCTGAATACTCACATACAACAATACAGATCGCAAATCAACGAAAGAAGCATTAAGTGATTCTAGGAAGCTAAGCATGGTAGACCCTTTGGGTCACAGGAAATCTCGAGAGTCCTCCCTCGGCAAGTCAATAGTCTAACGACTCTCCTCTCATAGTCTAGAATGTCACCATACATGGCTAGCCAATCCATCCCTAGAATTAGACCACAGCCCATAACACCAAGCACATATGCATCACATCAAACTTGACGCCCAATATAAATATCCTCAAACCGCGACAAATCATAGACAGATGAGCCATGCCCCCGATGGGGTTTGAGACAATAACGAGATCAGAAACAATACCAGTACTAAGGTACAGAGACTCAACCATAATAAAATATAAAAATGTGGGAAGTGCCATAATAAAAAAGAGTCCTAACTGGATGATCAGAAAGAGAAGTCAAACCTTTCAACAGAAATTTTCCTACCTTCATCTGGTCTACTTCCCTCGAGAGCATGCACCTGCTCTCTAGATGGTCCTATCTTTTTTCCTTATCCTTGCTTCTTCGAGCACTCCTTGGTACTGTGTCCAACTTCACCACAGTTGAAACAAGCATTCTTCCATTTTCTACATTCCTTGACCAAATGACCCAAGCGCTTACAACCATGACATCTTTTAGAGAAATTATCTACTCGCGAAGGTGTAGGGACAACGACTGCAGCTAAGGGAGGGGTGTCTCCTTGTCCTCCGGTAGGTGCCATAGCCTCAAGATATCTACACAACTAAGTTGGTATCTAAACGCCCTCGGGAAGATTCGGTTCCCTAGACATGCTGAAACGAAAAGGAAGATGGATTCAAACAGATAATCGAAAGATTTTATATGGCTTTGAGGAATATGTTTATCCAAAAACTAACTTTCTTTTTGAAAATACTTTATTTTTGAAAACAAATTTTCAAAACTTTTTTCCGATCTTGTAACATTTAGCTTTGATACCAAATGTGACACCCCATGTCCATTAATGTCACTCTTTATCAGATTGCATTAAGTTATGTGAAACGTTATAGGTAAATAGAAACAGAACACCACAAGGCAGTTATAAAATTAGCAGTGGAAATTTACAACTTTATTTTTTAGTAGAAAAACATCGTAGTCTCAAAACCAAATACAACACTAGACTAAAATACCAGAACCGAGTATATCAAACTAATACATCTATCTTACATTAAAAACCATCAGAACACAAAAAGTAAACTCATAATCCCCATAAGAAGCCATAATAATGTAGACAAGTAGTCAAAGCGATACATCAAAGCGGATCCAGATCCAAGCAAAAACAAAAGCCTAATCACGACTGTGCGTTCCCACCCTGAGAACCAAGGGGGAAAGGGAAGAGAGAGAAAAGAAAACAAAACGAGTCAGCATAAAGTCTGGCGAGTCTAGTGATTTTTGTGTATAAAGAAGTAAATGTATCATGACAGGCATATAAAACTGGATGAGAGATAACAGTATCATATAACAGGTATAAACAAGACGAACAGGACAACAGAGTAAACAGGATAGTATGGACCAAGCTATGCTTCTCATTTATTATTCTCTACACCAATACTAATATAACAAATGTGTGTTAGGATTTGGTGTACTATAGTATCGGGAATTACCCCAAACAGAAATAACAAGTACCTAAATAGGTAGGCCTAGATATACCCTAATTACTTTACATAAACAGAATGATCCCAACAGACATATAATGGTAGGATTAGGTATAATCAAGTATCGTGTTATACCGCAAATAGAATTATGGGTACCTCAACAGAAATAACGGGTGTTATCCCAAATAGAAATAACATGTACCCCAACCGAAATAGGCAAGACTAGATGTACCATAAATTCAACCCCAAGCAATCGGCTCCATATTCCGTAAATACCCTGTGTCGGCCCCATAATAGGGTGTATTACTTCATAAAGTGGCAACCTACAAAAGGACGCATACCTATTTACCGTTGCTATAGCGGCTTATTATCCTAGAGCAAACCATACTCAAGCACGCACATGAGTCAGTTGGAATGCGCCAGTACACACCTCCTTTACAATCAGCTCAGCAAGCATGCCCTAACCTCTCCCTAGTGTGGGATCCCCGATTAATACCAAAATGAGTTACTGACTGATACAGGCCCCACACACAAAAGATGAAACAAGCCAAGCCCCACATATCTTATGTCCCCAGTTAACTAGGATTTTTTCAGGTTACGCCTAATAGATTAACAGATTCGCATAACCCACTACAGATTTCACGGGTTGAGTTTTTCAAGTTAACAAGCCCATATAACCCCAACAGATGTAACAGGTTAAGTCTTCTAGATTAACAGATTCGTATAACCTCCACAGTTTAACTGGTTTTCTTAACTCCACAGATTTAACAGGTATACTTATCCCCACAGATTTAACAGGTTTACTTAACCCAACAGATTTAACAGGTTTACTTAATTCATAATTAAGTGCAACTTATTGTATTTCATAAGTTTTCCCCTCTTTTCTCTACTTATTACAAGCAACAGATTTCAGGTTTCCAGATTTCCAGATTACATAATTTATAATTAAGTATAATTTATCTTATTACATAAGTTATCTCACATCCTCTATTGTTTATTATAACCTAAGTTCTCCACTTGTCCCTAGGACAAGCCTACCTAATACCTTTCCTTTTTTCCATTCCGGTTTATTCATAATAGGTTATTATCATTCCCCGTTCATGTATGTTAATGCACCAGACCACTCATATTAAGTTGACCGCTTGTGGATGCTGGATTTGCCCGGCGGTTCCGGGAAGGCTTCTACCACATGTTAAACTTAACCTCTTGTCCCCGTGCCATTATTTCCCATTTCTAAATTACCATAATTGTGTTAACAATCCTTTCTGGCCTAATAATCCTATTTAGGAAATACTTATGTTCATTATAGGTTTTCCAATTACAGTATTCAAATTCAACATATTTCAGCAGCTCAAACAATTCAACAAATTAGTCATTTTAACATATTAAACATGTTAACATAATCCCAACAGATTAAAAAGATTTCATAGGTTATTTACAATTCCATTAACATGTTTCGCTTCATCTATAAATTAAGCCTATAAATTTATATGCTCTAAACCTCAAGTCATAATTCACAGTATATGATAGGCCCCAAATTTTATTCACATTTTGTATTACAAGATATTCCCCCAAGTTATCATTCCCAATCTTCCCCAAATTTATCCCAATTCCATTTATATGCATATTTCAGTGATATTGGCCTTGGCTCGAAGGTAGCCTAGGATATAAAAATATAAAGGGAATGAGAGAGAAAAGAACAGAATAAGCATATAATAACAAAATAAGCATATAATAACAGAGATGGGCAAATGACACCAGAAATACGCATATCAGAAATATGCATATAAGAACTGAACAGCAGATCAGGTGTACAGAAGAATACATATAATAGCATAACTGTTTAGGTACGAATCAGGTTCTTAACATGCATAGGTTCAGATCCAAATTTATAAAAATATCAGGGTTACTGTTACTTTATATCTAAAAGTAACATGAACTCATAGAGATGGAATCTAAAGAACAGAGAATAATATGTTGATGTTGTAGAAGAGATTTTTGTATGTATATAGATTGGTGTTGAAAAAGATAGTCTAATTCAATCCAAGCCGAGGCAGCATCTCATTGTCTCCATTGATTTTAGGTGTAGAAAACAATAAAAATATTGTCCTATATATAGCCTACTGCCAACGAACCCAGGCAACAATTCAGTCCCGATTCAGAAAAACGTACATGGCCAAATCTGAACTGGGTCAACCTACCCTTACCTGGGTCGACCCACTTTCCATTGGGTCGACCCATAGGTCGACCCAGACCAGGTATGGGTCCACCCTTAATAGGTCGATTTCCCACTGCGCGCCCGCCTCTTTTTTCTCGCTTCTTATTTTTGAATTGTTTTGAATTTTTTATACATAAGACTCTTATATGTATACAAACTTCTAACCTTCATATCTTTCTCATACGATATCTGTTTTATGCAATCTTGGAGTTTATTTTAAGTAGAATTCTGAGTCGAACGTAATAGTATAGTCGTTTTTACTTAATTCCAAATATTTAATTAAGTATTCTTTAGTTTACCGTTATAATGTCCTTTAACATTACGGGGTGTTACAGTAAATTTATTAGTGGTGTTTATAAATGAGGTGAAATAATTATCATTGGATAATTTTGGAATTTAAATTCAAGAGTGAATTTAAAAAGGGGAAATAAAATCGTTTCAAAACGTAACGATGAAATTTATTCCGAAATTCGAAATGTGAATGAAATTGAAATAAATTCATAGGGATTTATAATTGGAATACTACCATATCGGATTTTATGAAAATAATCTATCTCCAAAAAGGATTTTTTTTGGCATAACCGACCAATTTTTTAGGTAAATACAAACACTTTTTATTGTGATTGATAACAAAAAAATATAATATGGTACAAGTGACTTTAGTTAGCAGTTAGCTAAATTCTGTTTTAAGGTGGTCCATCCACCACCAATAGAGTTTATAGTGTACCGTCCACTCTACCTATACATGCTTAGAGCTCTGGAGCTATTTACTTAATTGGACTACAATATTACATTCCAAATAACCTGGCTCTCCACGCAGGGAGAGGATGAATGTTACATACTACAAAAAGTAGTGATTTAAATATGAATACACAATAATACAGTACAACACTGATCGGTATAAAATAAAGGCAGCCATTAATTTACATGCCCAGGCTACAGTCTGAACAATACAAGTATGAGAACTACCTACTGTAGCTTACAATAGCCAGCGGGTGCCTTGAGCTCCACTCCAAGAAAGAAGAAGAAACGGGCGCGGTTTCATGAGAAGTGACTACGGGAAAACTGAGTAGTGTCATGAGAGAGGAAGGAAATGGTAGATGCACACCGAAATAGACATCAAAAATGAGAGACAATCTATTTTCCAACAAGATTATCAAGTTATTTTCCAACAAGATAACCCATTTTCAACCCTCCGTTGAATGACACAATGCCTTTCTCACTTTTATCCCAAATGCACAAGCTAGGGAAGATTAGCTTCAGATCACCAACGTCAAAGGTTATAATTGAACCTCGGTGTTGTAGTATTAGGCTACTCAATGTCCTTGTACAACCATTCCCAAGTCAGCTTCTTCTCTCTTCTCATAGATTATATATATGGACTCCAAAAAGGAGTTCCTTGTTTGTCAAAGGGTCATAGTACACTTTATGATGAGTAGGGACTTCTAGTTCAACTAGGATGGTGACTTCCAATATGTAAGCTTGATGTAACACCCCATATTTTTCATTAATAATAATAGAATATCAATAAATTATAATTTTAGAATTTAGCCCCGAAACACATACCATTTTGTTCGTGCCAGTTTTCTTATTCATTTTGGTATATGGCATGTCCAAATTGGAGCAAGTATGCTAGAGTTATTAATTAAATAATCAAGTTAATTAACAACATGGTGAGATACGATAAGCGCTCAGTTAAAAGATTAGGCATTGGGTCTAATAACACGTTTTTGTGATGCGCTTTGACCAATCCGCACATACAAAGGTAAAGAACCCAACGGGGTAGATCATCGTGGTTATGAAGGCATGGGAGAGCACGCCCATATGATAAGTATACTTGATTTCTCGTGGGACTAGAGGGAAGCGCACATCTTCCGAGGGACGTGGTAGGGTTCTCCGTGGTGGTCCTTTATTGCGGTCTACCCTCAGGATGTACTCACAGAGGTGGGTGTCTGTGCGATACCTCCTAGTGGGTATACCTTGGCAGCAATTGTGATGTGGCAATTAGAAGGTTGTGGCGGAAGGTGTTGGGTGATTCAATGGTTTTCCTCGCTTAGGGAGGGATGTAGTTAGGACCAAATTAAGGATAATAATCATCAGATACCTATCATCGTCAGTCAGTGAGATGCAGAAAGACTAGAGCTAAACCAACATACCGTTGACCTTTCACTATCGAGGCATGGTTGAGGGACACGCCAAATTGGATGATAGATTGGTTGCTAGGGGCACGACACTTTGCTTATGAAGTAGTCTTTTATTAGTTGAGGGAAGGGCCTGGGTGGGACCATAGCCACCGTAAAAAGAAAACCGTACTTGGATATCTATATTATAAGCCTTTCGAGCAGATCTTTACAGATATGAAAGGCTCCCGACCGATTTCTGTTCATTGGATGCTTCCCTATTACAGGACTTCAGGTATAGTAGACGTTACGTACGTATAAGGGTCTGGGTACATGCACCGGGTGGTGTATCGTAGATGTCGGGGCATTATTCCATACACTTGCGTGGCATTACGTTGACTGTTCTATGTGTTGACTTGGCGTTATTATTTGGATTTACATACCTCGTTCGGTGTAGGATACGGTTTCATGACATGACGATGGAGATAGTGTGAGAAGGGTACTATGGTAAGTACTTTGATATGTCGGGTGTACGTACATATATACTATGTTAGGTTAACTACTGGGATGTAGATGGGTATGACATGAGTATAGAGCCTTGACTGCTATTACGACAAACAACCTAATAAATAAGAAAATATAACTGAACGGTACATGCAAGATTATTCTAGAATGTATAATTTGTCTAGTCACCTAAACTTTTGTGTTTTAATCCCTTCTCAAAACACACTTGCAGGTTTGGTTTGTGGCAAAGATAGGATTGTTTTGGATGCTGGTTGGGTAGTATTATTACTATGGTAAAGCTATATTTGATTATATTATATTTTATTCATTCTGTTGTGAGATGTTTATTGAGCTCTGATATATTTATTATCTCTGTCTTTTATCAGGATATCAGACAAGCGACTCGAGCTTCAATAGATTGGGATATCTGGAAAAAATCGGCCAGTTAAAATTCGAGTTATTACATCTGGTATTAGAGCCCAGGTTTAGGATTCCTGTATAAATAGTGAGAGTACGTGCTTATATATTCTTATATAATAAAAATAATATATATCTTTATACAAGGAAGTGGTAAGGCTGTCAAGACTTATACTGCACGAAAGGTAAAGGACACCCCTAAGGACATTAGACCATTCGGCAGTTTGGTTAGAAAGCGTACAATATAAATCGGAAAAGAAAATAATGGAAAGGTCGGTTCAAAAAGAAACCATCGGAAAGTATATGGATTCAGAGTAATTATTGGAAATGACATTACTTCTAAGGAAAATAGTAGAAAGGTAATGCAGACAGTCGACCGACCCTTTTCTTCCTTATTCTTGGGTTTTATCGTCGCTAAAATCGGTAAGGGAAGAAAAAGGAAGAAGTGAAAAAAAAGAGGGTCGTGTAGACCCAACTGGATGGATTGACCCAAGGGTCGACACACCCTTAAGGAGGATTGACCCAGCCCAAAGGTGGGTCGACCCACAAGATCGAGAACGGAAAAATAATAGGACAAAGCCTTTTAGCTTCGTCAATTTTATTTTCTTTCTCCACCGAACAGTCGAAACACATTTCTTCCTTCATCTTCCAATAGCCGCCACCGCTCCAAAATTCCATCATTTCTTGCAAACTTGGTACCAAATCGAAGCCCTTAATGTTCCCTATCCAGATCTGCATAAGTTTCTTGCAAATTTGAAGAAAAATTGCCATGTCACCGAGAACCTCTTTAACCGCTTAATTTCCCCAATTTTCCCTACAAGAGATCGCTTGTTGCCGCAACCGGATGAGAACAGTGGAAGCCTAAGCGAAGTCTAGTAGGTATCAGATATTGCTTGGAAGACCCGTCGACTTCATTAGAACCTATATTGAGATGTTGTTTCAGACTGTGGATTATATGTTATTCTTGACCATAGCACGGTCGAGCATATTGCTTATCCAAGGTTAGTATGTCTTTTTAATGCACATTTGGATTATATATAGGAGGATGGAGAGGAAGCCTTTGAGTCTGAGGTAAAGGGAACAATTATTTTGTTTACTGAGAGGCAGTTTGGAGTGATGCTTGGTATCCTAGAAGAGGGTTTACACTTAGATGAGGTAGAGATGACAAGTTTGGTTGTGGTGCATAGGTTTTTGTATATGTGGATCACAAGGTTTGGGATATGGCGCACTTGCGCCCACTGGCTAGGGTGGTTATACGCATTTTTGCAGTATAACCTGACTGCCAAGACTGTAGTTTTGACATAGTTACTCCTATGGTTATACTGGCTGCATATGCTGTTTTTGTGGGACTTGAGGTTAATTGGGCCAGAGAGACTATGGAGTGTTTTGCTACCTCTTTATATATGAGATGGTCTACTATTACTTTTGGGCATCTTTGGACAGTAGTTTATCGGCAGGCTGAGATCCCTCTATGAAACAAGAGTTCCATCACACGGTCCCTTCCAGATACATCCATGCTGCATAGGATGCTCATCAAGGTAGATGAGTTAAAGGACGAAGAGGATCAGCTGATGGAGCATGATGAGGATGAGTTTGAGGGTTGTCACAGAGAGGATCAGTTTTAGGCTGGTGATGGAGAGGAGCAGTTTGAGGGTGGATATATTGATGGTATATGCCACCATGGCCAGGACAACAATAGTTTGCTCCGGCCAATTTTCAATATGGGGAATTAGTTGGATATCAGCCCGAGGCAGGGATAGGTAATCGGTTTGCTCATTGTGAGGGGATAGGAGTAGTATTAGTATTTTTATCCTTCGGAGAGACATCAGCACCAGGGTATAGAGCAGCACTGGGGAGGCACCGGGTCTACCCAGTCATCATAGTGGAACACTTGGTCATCACGGGAGCCATGGGACTTGAGGACTGAGGTTAGATCTATCTCAAAGAGGCAGAGTCGGTTGGGTAGGGAGCATAAGGATATCTTGCTAGGACAGCAAGACATGTTACACACCCATGTAGAGTTTGCGCAAACCCAACATCAGATCTCGTAGGAGATGCACGCAGCTTAGGAGCGGTTTGAGAAGATGCAATTAGAGATGCAAGGTATGCATTTATAGGTCAGGGATAGCACCAGGAGTTAGGTGGGATAGAGGAGACCCTAGGCGGGTTGGATTCTTTTATCCGTGGTATCTTTGGGTCAGGACCCAGACCCCCATTTCATGGATATATGGTTGTTAGTTCTATCGCTTATTAGACTTCTTGTTTTAGGACTTGATTATCTTAGTTTGACTTATGTAGTAGAACTTATGCTTTGGGCATGCATCTTGTTGTAGTGATGTATTAGCTTTTGTTAGAAACTTTTCTTTTTAGTAAGAATGTTCTTGTTAAAAATCACTATAATTATAATTAAGTAACAAGCGGAAAACTAACATTGCTGATAATAAAGATAAATAGAGTTTCTCAGAAAGTATTGCAAGGAATAGAGGTTCAAAAAATTTATTTATTTTCTAAAATAAGAAATTTCAAAGTTGATTGATAGGATTTTTGAAGCAAAATTAGGAGAATTACGCTCTTACTTTGCATAGGTATCGGAAAAATTGGCCAAAAATGGTATTTTGATTTCCAAAAATATTGCATTCATATAGAAATTGCCAGTGTATTTAGGATGTGTTCATCATTTTTTCAAAGGATTTTCTAGAAAATTTGCATTCATGTGGGAAGGTATCGTTTAGGCATTCATTACATTCATTTGTTGTTATGTGTTTAACATTTGCAAAGGTGCGCAGATGGTTGAAAAATTGGATGAACACTAAATGGTAACAATTTATAAGAGGAAAAACATCACTCCATCCTTATCAATTTTGAGGTTGAAATTTCCTAAGGAGGGGAGAATGTAACACCCCGTATTTTTCATTGTTAATAATAAAATATCGATAAATTATAATTTTAGAATTTAACTCCAAGACATATTCCATTGTGTTCGTGGTAGTTTTCTGATTCGTTTTGGTATATTGCATGTCCAAAACGGAGCAAGTATGCAAGAATTATTAATGAATTAAATAATCAAGAGATTGTATGTATATATATATTCACGTAGACTCGAAACTCATTAATATATAGTTTATAACTGAAGTAGTATAAATCAAGAGAATTATATTAAGCAAGTAATCAACATTATTAATTAACGTTAAAATTAGAAAACACACCGATGTAGAAATTTTATCTAGACCCAGGATGGGTCGACCCACATGAGGCCTGGGTCAGTCCATGTGCCGACCCAGGGGTCGAGCCATCTTAGATGTGGTTTGACATAGAGGTCGTCCCAATTGTCCCAGATTTCTTATCTACATGATGTAGTTTCGGATATCAACAGTTCATATTTAATTTGGTTAAATCCGATGGACCAGACTTTCTCGTACACCTATAAATAGACTAGCAGGGCCCAGCTTGAAACTCATATTTTCTTAGGCTCTGCCTTTCTCTTTCCTCTCCGAACCATTTTAGAAAATTAAAATATTAGTTCTTAGGGATTTTGATTCAAGGTTTGAAGATAAGACATATAAAAATCTACAACATAGGTGTCTAGATTTCTAATCAACATGAGATATGTTCTTGGATCTTGTTTATTAATGTTTCTCCTTTTCTTCCCCTCTTCTTCTAGTATCATATTTGTGAATCCATGGATATTTTAATCATAGATTCAGTTAGGAAGGCCACGACATAGCAAATCTGGATCATATTAAAGGATTGGAAAGCTGTTAGGTGAGTGGATTTAGAATTATACCTTTTGAATAATGGAATATTTACCGTTTATGTTCCATATTATTCTTAATATGCTAAATGACTGTGAATTATGGTAATAGTGGCAAGACCGATTCTCTGTAATGTTAAGATATACTTTTGTACAAGTCCATCCTATTAATTTTATATTTAGATTAGAAAAGAAAACTACTGTAATAAGGGAATCATGGAATTTACAATAAAAGTATGCTAATGAAAATGTTGTTGATGACAAATTGGATATTATTGTAAATCAAATTTCGGTGAAATTGGGAGTAACTAAAAAAGAATAGAAATGCCTGATTTGTACGGAAAATTTATAGTAATTAGGAAATTGTAGATTACCGCACTAAGATACGAGGTTAAGTTCAACTTTTGGTAGAAGCCTGCCCGGAACCTCCCGGCAAATCCAGTATCCACAAGTGGTCAGCTTAATGTGAGATGTCTGGTGCATAAACATATGTAAAAATATGTGTATATAATAAACAATATGTAAACAAACAAATAAATGGTACGTGAGATATTATACAAGACTGTAAAGATAGAAATGTTACAATAGTAAGGGTTTGGTTAATGTTAAAGTACCAAGGAAATGTGGTAAACGGGGAATATAACTTATTATAATTAATCATGAGATTAAGAATGTAATATAATAGGTAGGATTGCCCTAAGGATAAGTGGAAATTATGACATGAGTTATGATAAATGAAAAAGGAAACTTATTAATAAACCTTAGTGAAGGGAACTAAGCTAATAAGTAAATAACAACAAGAGGTTGTGATACGAAGTCAGGATTAAACAAGAAATAATGAAGTAGGCTTATTATTAATATACTTGTAAATGATAAATATAAAGTCTAATAAGGCAAACCAATAATAAGCGAGAGCCCGCTCTGTTGGCATAGGACTTAATAAATAAAGTAAACAGTCAATTTTATGCTAATGATTCTAGTAACTTGAAGTAACAATGAAAGAAGGGAATAATCAAATTAATTAGAAACATGATAAGATATGACAAATGCTTGGTTAAAAGATTAGACATAGGGTCTAATAACAAATTTGTGTGATGTGCTTGGACCAGTCCATACGTATAAAGGTAAAGAACCCAACGAGGTAGATTATTCTATTGTTTGGAGGCACGGGAGGAGCCGGTTCATCTGATAAGTATACTTTATTGCTCATGGGACTGGAGGGAAGCACGCGACTTCTTACATGATAGGATATACCTTAATTGCTACTGTGTTGTGGTAGTCAGATGGTTGTGGCGGATGGCGTTGGATGATCCGGTGGTTTGCCTTACTCGGGGAGGGAGGTGGTCTGGACCAAATTATGGATATTAACACTACAAGAAAAATGATTTTTTTTGTTGATAAAATCAGTGACGTTTATTATCAAATGCAAGCAAAAGTGTTTTCAGTACCAATGTAAGCGCGGTAAAAATATTTCACATTCCCGCCTCTTCGTAAACACAAGTCCACGTGTCCAAGGAAAACGTAACCGACCTATTCTCTTTTCCTATTCCCTCATATACTTAAAATCTTTTAACCCTCATTCACTTTTCTTCTTTTTTCCGAGAAAAAAACCCTAGCTTTTTACCTCTTTCGTCTACCGCTTATTATTTCTCAGTTTAATTCAATTTTGTAAAGACTATCTCGTTCAACGTTGGTATGGATATCAGTAGAGGCAGTTCATCTCAGCGATGCTACCAAGCGATTTGACTCAATTCTTAAAAATATTCAAGATCGTGAAATCGGTAAAGCTAGAAAGGTATAAAATCAAACTTGATTTATCTATTTTTGATTGGATGCTGTCGTTTAAGGTTTTGAACAGTTAAAATCCGTTGAGTGTTGATTTCTACAACCACAAACCAAAACAGTTGATTTATGCAAACAGTGTTTTGTAAATTGGTTTTATATCTGAGTTTTTAAGTTACTTTTGAGCTTTGGTTTTTACAGTATACCAGATTAAATTACTTCCGAGTCAAATGGGTTTTGAACTCTAGGTTTTGAAAGTATATTAGATTAAATTACCGAAAAATGTTGATTTCTGATGTTTGCATATGAATCAAATGGGTTTTGAACTATTTTGTACATATATGTTGATTTCCTGAACTATACTGACTGGAATTTAATATGGACATCGATTTTAAATGTTACTATGTCATTTAAATTGTTTGATTGAGTACTTTAAGGAAACATATTACACTGATATATATATATATATATATATGTATGTATGTATGTGTGTGTATATATATATATGTGTGTGTGTGTGTGTGTGTGTGTATAGGAACCTTGCCATGCATGAATTATATATATGAGTTACACAATATATAAATTGTGCATGATAAGACTTGGAAGTTTATGAATTTTGCATTATGTGATATTATGCAAGTATACCCGAATATGTTTATGTATGTTAATTTGATTTGTTTTATTCCGTTTGATTTGCATGTATAAGAGTATACATGAATACTTAAATTGTGCAGTATAAAAGAGTGACACTTAACCGATACATTTCATAAAAAATTTCTCTGTAGGCTCAGGAGAAGCATTATGTTATATATAGGGCAACTCAGTTTCCTCTTAATAGAGAATTCAAAGGGATGAAGACAATTTTTTTATGCTCTTGTACCATCAATATTAATAATCGAGATTGCAAAATTTGTGTTAGGTCATCAACGATCAAGTTGAACCAGAATTGTATTTGCAGTCTCGATATTAATATTAATAAGGCCAGAGAAAAGTAATTGATGTGAGAAATTGAACAGGGAAACAGGTTCAAAACAGGTATACCTACATTGCAATCATAATATATTTATATATGTTAATTTATTTTATTTTATTCCATCTGATTTGCATGTATAGGAGTATATATACATGAATACTGAAATATGCCATATATATGTTGTGATTGAACATGTAAATCCGGGTTGCCCCCCTCCCCCCTCTATATATATATATATATATATATATATATATATATAATACAGTGATAGACATGAAAGATTACTGCTTTCAAATATAGCTAAATAATGATAGGCGAAAACAATGGACTTTATAATTATTAGACCTTATCTTGTGTTTGACATTAGGATAAATATATGTTTAATGTACGACTTCTGCATACACATGTATATGTATGTATATATATATATGTATATATATATATATAACATACAATGATTATGAGCATACAGACGTAGATAGTGCAGGTGAAAATTTGTTTTGTATCTGTGAAGCATGAGCACATATGTTTATGAGTGGTGTATATATCAACTGTATGTGAACATTTCGAGAAATCTCACAAATATGAGCAAGTTAATTTTGTGGCCAAGAGGTCTACTTTATATGACCTGACAATTAATTTGACTTGGGAGTTACTAAATTAAGTTAAGTGACTACATTCAGTTTATCTTGGGAGTTACTAAATTAAGTGACTACATTCAATAGATTGACAATTAATTTGAAACATAACACTAACATGGTAGGATCTCCTATCAAAGTTCATTATTAGTGTACTGTAGTGCTGTCAGGAGGTATATTTCAGATCCATGTCAACAGGTTTTTAGTGATTTTTAGGACGCTACGACTTATTTCCTTAAAGGTGGACATTCCCGTGTTATTAAGAAACAAATCACGAGTTCTATGCATATACGTGGAGGTAAGAGAGGTATTGATCTAGCTTTCTGTGGTCTGGTTGAGGAAACATTGTGAAATGATGAAAACTTTAAACCAAAATTTTCAATCATTAAAGAGCTTCGAAATTTAGTAACTCAAGATTAGAAGACCAATAAGTTTCAACAAATTAATTTCGTAACTCCCAATATAAGTCGAGTTTAGTTAGTTTGTTAACCAGACCAAATTATTAAACAGTAAGCGATATATATATTTGTCCATATTATCAACTTTATCATTTTGAAGTGTTTCCTCAACTAGCCCATGGATTTCTTGTTCAATGCCTCTTTTATCTTCAGGTGTATACATATAACTCATGATTTAGGACTTAATAAAACGGGAATGTTCCATCTTCATGGAATTTGGTCGCACTTGCATTGCCTGATATGTCCAGTAATGTTTTGCCATGACTCTTAATATGTTATCCATGCTATACTTGGCAGCACTGATCATTCGCTGGCCTTGTAATGCAGTTCAATCTCTTGTCTGAGATAATTTTGTTAAATACAGATTGTTAACATATGCATATCTTGTGTTGTGAAATCAGGAAGGAGCTGTCTGACTATATGTTGCATCACTTTAAAGAGCAAAGTGGTTATTGTATTAGATGTGTAAATTACGGGTATAACATTTTCTATGTATAAATTGTGTAAGTTTATATATCAGAGTGGTTATTGTACGTGAGTTTGGTCATTTATACAGAAAACTATTGTATTGAAGTGGTTATGCATATTTTACTTGATTACATGGTTAATTGGTTTTCTGATTGTTTGAACATGATGAGTATGTGAATGATTATTGATTGATATTGTAGAAACAAAATTGACTATTAGAAGGAAATAATTGCAAGAAATAAAAAAGCAAATTGATTAATAATTTTTTAATAGCGTTTTAAAAACGCTACAGAAATACATTTAGTGGCGTTGAATAAACGCAACCGTAAACCAGGGGTAAAATTGAAAATTTTATTAGCAGCATTAAAAGCTTTTTTATGGCGTTTATAAAATGCTACAAAATTTTTTTGGTGGAGTTTAATAAACGTTACAAAAAAAGAAATTACAGTGGCGTTAAAAAAATGCAACCAATTTGCATCGATTTTTAGTGGCATGTTTTCTCGTAACGATTATTGAAACGCCGCCAAAAATGATTGCTAGTGTTTTTTGGGCGTTACAAAAAATCATTTTTCTTGTAGTGTAATCGTCGGGTACCCATCATCGGCAGTCAGTGGGATGCGGAAAGACTAGAGATAAACCAAGATATCATTGTCCTTTCACTACCAAGGCATGGTTGAGGGACACGTCAAATTGGATGATATATTGGTTGCTAGAGGTAGGTCACATAGCTCTTGAAGTAGTCTTTCGTTAGTTGAGGAAGGGGTCTAGGTAGGGACATAGCCATCGTGAAAAGCAGACCATACTTGGATATCTGTAATATAGGTCCTTTGAGTGGACCTATACAGATATGAAAGGTTCCTGTACGAGTTCCATGCATTGGATGCAGCCCTCTTACGGGACTCGGAGTACAGTAGACAGTACGTTCGTGTAAGGGTCTAGGTACACGCACTGGATGGTGTATCATATATGTTAGGACATTACTCCGTATGCTTCCGTGGCATAGCGACGACGGTTCTATGCGGTAACGCAGCGTTATGATTTGGATTTCTATAGTCGTTCGGTGTAGGATACGCTTTTGTAACATGACGGTGAAGACCGAGCGAGAAGGGTACTATAGGAAGTACCTTGATATGGTTGTGTAGCTACATTTATACTATGTTAGGTTAATCTATTGGGACGTAGATGAGTACAACATGGGTATAGAGCCTTGAGTGTTGTTAACCTAAACAACCTAATAATTATGAAATTATAACTAAATGGTATATGTAGGGTTATTTCACATTGTATAACTTGTCCAGTCACCAGAACGTTTGTGTTTTGACCCCCTCCTTATAACACATTCATATGTTAGGCTTGTAGCAAAGATAGGATAGCTTTCGATATTGGTTAGGCAGTATTATTACTACGGTAAGGATATATTTGATTATATTATATTTTATTTATTCTGTTGTGAGATGTTTATTGAGCAGTGATATATTTATTATCTTTGTCTTTTCTGTAGGATACCAGACAAGCCGACTTGAGCGTCAATAGATTGATATTTTTGAAGAAAAAATTGTTCTGTCGAAATTCAGGTTGGTACACTTAAGCTAATAGAGTGCAGCCAGTCGTGGAATTATGGATGGTTCTATAGACCATGATAATGGCAATTCATCAACCCACTTACTTCTGACCATTTCCAAACGCTTTTAAAAAATGAACTTGATAATCGTATTTACGGCTTCGACTTGTACACTTGATTGAGGATGGGAAACCATCAAATATCACTTACCAGTTTAGTGACAACAACAAAAGTCACTGAGTCAACATTGATAAATTGTGTTCTACTATCAATAATGGTAGTTTGAAGGGGATCCAAGAAGCTGAAGATGTTCTAAATGACAAAGTTAATCAGCTTCTTCATTGAAATAGTAGTTAATCGCTTGCTTTTGACTATATTCCATGTAATCAACTCAAACGATGGCATACTTTGCACCACCTTTGGAGTACGATAGAGTGTCGATATTATATATGCCTTATATTGCGAATGGTCATGGACTAATCATTTGAGTGAGTTGCTCGGTTGGACTCTTAGAACCTTAGCAATCCTTTGGTACTTTTCGAAAAGTCAAGATTAATCAACTGCATATACATCAATGGCGATCTAGAAATAGCCTAGCGGAGTAGGTTTTTTGCCAAGGTTATCATCGATACGGTCACCACACTTATCTTCGTGTACTTCATGTAACTCTCATTTGGCATCATTACGAGCTACACATTGGGCCAATAGAGCAGAAATACTAGTCCTATACAATGAGCCTCCTTGAGTGATATAACATGCTACTTGATGAATGACTACTTGTTTCTCATTCTTTCTCTCAGGAAGGACTCTGTATTGTAGAAAATTCTTAGTAGGAATTATCCATGACTTCATCTATGGGTCCTTCATTTATACTTGATCAACATTCTCATCTAATAGATACTTAAAGCATTGTAATATCCCATTCTTTAAAGCCCAAAGCTAAGCACTCACTACTACAAAAGTGGGCATATTCGACACTAGTTTTATGTGGTCGTAGATCAAAAAAGCGTTGTCGTAGGCCATTTTTTTAAATAGGCAACACTAAAGGGGTGGCATCTGCGGCCATTGCCTTAGCCCTCTAAGGCAACGCTTTTTCCTATCTACTGCCACAGAAAGAAAGTGTTGCATTATAATCCTATTGCAACAGTATATGCAAGTAATGCAACAAAATACAGCGTTGCCTTAAGAAGAAGCTAGAGCCTGGCTTCCAGCTCATGGTAGGGGGCCCACATGAACTATCCACGTCAGCTGCCAACGTGTCACATGCCACGTCTGTTTCCCATTTGTCACATGCCACGTCAGCTATCCACGTGGCACCATGTAAGCTGTGGGCCCCATGTGCCATACCAAAGTGGAATTAATAATATTGCCCTTAATGCAACACCATAACACCATCTAATGCAACAACAAAACACTGTGATGCAACACAAAACTGTAATGAAACACCATAACACAATCTAATGCAACACTAGAAAAAATCAACTGCAATAGTAAAAAAATCAACTGCAACACTAGAAAAAAATCAACTGCAACTGTAATATAACCCTGTAATTAAAAATTATGCAGTACATATATGCAATCCAAAACATTGTACCACATTCATACATATATACCAAAATAATTATACAATAAATCCTCCCAAAACATTCATCACCACAATCAGACCAATCAATTATACATACCAACTCACAAGTGTCATCACCAACACATACCACAAGTGCCATCACCAAAACATACCACAAGTTCCATCACGAACACATACCACAACTGCCATCACGAACACATACCACAAGTGCCGTCAAGAATACATACCACAAGTGCAATCACGAACACATAACACAAGTGCCATAATTTAAATATACAATTAAAATATATCACAAGTGCTAACACATACCATCCAAATACTTCATTTTGTTGTCGGGGTTGCAGAAGTACCAATGTCATCTTCATCACTTGTTGTGGTGATACAAAAATCTTTGGCATCTAAATTAAGATCTAGATTGGCTTCACCTAGCTTTTTTAACACCCATGACACGTTCTCTTTCACTTTTCTGTTCACCTTTTCTTCCAAATCCGCCTCAAGCTCTTGCCTTATTTTTTTGATCAGCTCTTGCACATACCTGTCTGAAGAACCAGGAATTGTTGGAGACTTTACAGCCATTTTACCTCGCCTTCCTACAAGCCAGTTTCATATGTGGCTCTTTCCGTCAGAGACAAGTGCATCTGCCTCAGAAATGTTTCCTGCATCCACCATTGCTTGAATCTTCGCCTATAAATTGAAAACCAGACAAGCATATAAACAAGCAACTAGCAGGAATGAATTTATTAACAAAACTGGTTTTCTTCCAAACTAATTATGTGTTTAATTTAACAAGCAGCTCCAACAAACGTACAATGTGCCAAATTAAAATATGGAAGTTTCAGTTGCAATGTGGTCATCTTTCAAACTAACTATTAAATTGCTATTTCGATATCTAGTGTCCTTACGTATTTGGCCTTTAGTTCATCCATGTTAGTCTTGTAAGTTCTCCCCGATTCTCGTTTATACGTTTCCAAATAGACAAAGCAGCGGATAGGGTGGCTTTTTCTGGGTCCTTCTTCCTCTGTCAAGTATTAGGATTACCAAAAATTAAACAGAATTTTTAACATTCAATGTTAAGAATTTACAAATCTAGCTGCTGCCTATGAACATTGTGACAATGATATAAAGTACAATTCAATGGTATAACAAATTAAAATTACCATGTAGCCAATTCAACTCAATCACAAAAAAATAACTTAGGCTCAAAAAAACACATACTATCCGTTCTTAGACTACTGCATGAGTTTTGGGACCCATGATATATGTCTCACTTAATGAATTACGATGAGAAGAATTATTCTCGGCTAGGGCCCGGAAATAAAAAAAGCACTAAACAAGGATAATGCGAACTACTAAAGAAAAGCTTAGCACTAAACAATATAATGCGAACTACTAAAGAAAAGATTAGCACTAAACAAGATAATGTGAAATACTCAATATTATACAAATTTTAATATCATTAATTTATTTTATTTAATTTTTCCATCTGTTGCATGATTATTAAATTAGCACTAAACAAGAAAACATTAGATAAACAAGAAAATGTGAATATCATTAATTTATTTTATTAATTTTTTCCATCTATTGCATGATTTTTCAATTAGCATTATACAAATTAGTTTTCTTTTGTGGTCACATTAAAGTCGTACCTGAACTGCTTCATCCCCCCAGTATTCCAAGAGCATTTTAAAATCCTCCAACGGTATTGGGCCTATTTGCAAGCCTTTCATAATCAGTTGAATATTTTTATAATACCTTGCTTTGATGCAAGACTTGTACTGCCTCCAAGAGTCGTTAAGCGTGTTCAAGACCCACTTGTGCCCTTCTTCCGGAATGACATATCTAGCCTACAATATATCAAAACCAAAATTCAGGAAACAAACTAATTAATTAAAACCAAACATTAGGATATGATTAGTTGAACTATGGTTTAGGGTGATAGATTTTACCAGAGCATATTCCAACATTTGCCGCTTTAATTGATCAGGAACAACATGCCAATTGATGTAAGTAAGGGACACATTATCCTTTGCCATTGTCCCAAGAAAATTGCTTAACTGTGTAATGTTACCAGATATTGGCTGACCATCCTCATTCAACTCAATGACTACTTTATCTTTAGGGGTTCTAGCATGCATCTTGGTCATTTTTGACTTCCCTCTAGGTTTTTTTGGACTTTGTACTTTATATACCTAGTTCGAAAAAATGAACAGAAAATTAATGTGTGGCATTACAGAAACATAATATGCATGTAAAACTTAAAATAGACATACTGAACAGTGCAGTGCAGGGCACAGATAAAGAAACATTGTACCTATACCTACTTCATATTCATGTGCAATCCATTCCTGCTCTAATCGATTAGTAAGATTTTCCATTGTTGGAGGCGCTTCAACATTCCGCTTTTGACGTTTCCGCATCGCTAAATAAGCAGCAACCTAACTAGCAGCTTCACATGAATTGGTTGATTGTTTGAACATTTTGCTACACGCAGGTTTTAAAACTGGTGGACGAGACTTTGTAGATTTTAAAACTGTTGAATAAAACAGTGTAGGTTTCATTAATTTCTTTCATGTTTCTGCAAATTTCTCCCGGTTATGAGTTTCTTTGGAGTGGGAGTGCGTGTCATCAACTCCTTGTTGGAGCTAGCTTTCTTTGGAGGGGGTGCGGGTCATCGCTTCCTTCTCAATTTCAGTGGCTGCATTGGTTCTCGAACGAGTTCTCGGTCCAGGTAAAGAATCCTTTGACTTAACAACTTTGATTCTCTACAATTAAGTCGAAGTTCAAGATTTTTGCGTTCATAAAGGCAAAGACAATAAGTAGTAAACAAATAACTTTTTTATACCTTGGAATCCGATGTATCATCACCGACATCTTCACTAGCATTTTCTGGGATGTACTCATCACGTCCAACAATATCTTTACCTTTTTCTTTCCTATTTCGTGCGGCAGCCTCTTGCATACTACTAACCAATGAAGGCACCATAAGTGATCTACTAACTGCATTATTTTCTTGCATTCACGCGATTCGCTCTTGTTCATACTTCGTCAAAACTGATGGTTGTGAGAACTGCAAGTAGATTAGCATTATTACTCACCATCGATGATAAATTTAAGCTAGTTAACCAAATAGAGTGGACGTATTAATAGTTTTTGTTATTTCGACGGAATGCATGCAAAAAGAACCAATAATTACTTGAAATAGCTGCAGCCTTCATGGTTGGAATAGGAAATCAACACAGTAATAGAAAAAACTAAAATGCAATTCTTGTTTTTTCGTGCAGAATTTTAATAAAAGTTAGTTTGAAATACAAGATTTCATCCTGATTAATAAAACTGAAATGAAAACTGCAAAATACCTCATGAACATCAGCTTCATTCTCTTGGGTATCATCATCATTATTTGTTTCATTTTTCTTCATCATTATTCATATCAGGCTTCGGGGATAGTTTCTTCTGACCCGCTTGAGTTGGGTTGTTTTTTCATAATTTTGCGTTGCTGCTGAAGTCTATGTGCAGTAATATATTTGCGCTTTGCAACCGGTTTCTTAGCAGAACTTGTAACAATAAAAATAATAACGATGGCCTCCTTCACATTTCTTTACACACACACGCACAAAAGAATGGATCTATATTACATATACATATATACCTTGCAATATGTTTTTCCTTGGTCGTATGATTACATGTGGCTGCAGTTGAATCAACGGCTCGCTGTCTTTGTCAACGGTGTTGTCAATGTAAAAAACCACTTCTTCTTCCTTATTGCAGCCCTGAACGTATTCATTTATGCCCTTGTCATTCAATATCAAATGCCTGTCACCTCTCGTTCCTTTGTTGACATAGACTCCTCTTATTTCTATGTAATGGAGGCAATCTTTAACAAAGTCCATAAGCACACTGTAAGAAAGGCGGTCTACATCATATTTTGTTACTACAAAGGCTTCTCCACCGGCCTAACATGTCCTTCGAAACTCTCTGCCATGGTGTAGCCGAATATTTATAAGTTCATCCATCCTGTACAAAAAAAATACATTAGAACAAAGTGCACACATATAAAAGTGGGCAAAAAACCACAATTAACATTTTGGTCTATAACAAATATAGATGATAGTAAAGATAGACATTAAATCATAAAACATGTGAATAGTGGTGATTGCATTATGAGAAAAGAGAGCCAAATACATTCATCAAAGATAATAATTTACAGCTAAAACAAAAAGTGCCAAATACATCATAAATTAGAAATCAGATTAGACCAAAATAAAGCAATAAGAAAGAGGAATTTTTATGTCCTAATGAGACAGAACAAGATCACGAACATATGCTTCTAGTTCTGTTTCTCGTTCTAGTTCTAGTTGTATTATGGGGACATCATCCCTAACCCAAACCCCATCAACAACTTCTGCTTCTATTTCACCACCTATGTCTATATCATTTGAATGCGGATTGCTCATGTATTCTTCCATTGCCTTCTGATTTTCAGTATCACACCAATCTCTCGGCAATTTTTTAATAACGTAATGACTGTTCTTTCCAACTGCATCTTCCACATAAAATTCTTGTTGTACTTGCGAAGACAGGACATAAGGATCAGATTTATGGCACTTACTAAAATTTACTCAAGTGAGACCATATGAATCCTTTTCCTCTTGGTACCAGCAACACGTAAAAAGGACCACTGCGAAAGCTCCCTAATAATCAAGTGCTAAATTTTTTTCGATTGATCTGTAGTAATCGACATCACCGACTATTGGGTTTTGGTCTTTCGAACTTGTAAAGCTGGTGGTTTTGGCAGTCAAAAATACACCACTATTTTGTGTGACATATTGAGAATCTCTAAATTGTATGGAATCTAAATCCATTTACTATATAACCGGTAATCTTCCTAGCTACTCAATTAGGACCTAATGCTAATACCTCTAAATCTTTTGAAATATTGTCCTTTTCAGAACCTCTTCTTTTATCTGATTCCAAAACTCCTCAAAATAATCTCGTTCCCTTTTATATCTTCTTGGATTTGCAAGACTATCCACAAAAGCTCGATGAAACCCTAAATAATAATTAAGGTCAAAAAACTACAAAATGCAGATACTAATTTATAGTTAAGGAAAATGATAAAGAAACTTAAGAACTTACTCGATCAAAATCTCAATTTCTTTATTACCAGAACTGAACAGAATATAGCGATGTATTGCCTTCCAATCTACATCTTTCAAATTGAACATCTTTCCATCTTTATTCTTCTTTGTTCCAATATGATATTCCAAATCTGTTGGACATCTTCCAAAATCAATCGGCATGTTTTCTGTTCCTCCATCAACGCTTAAAAACATTGAATAGAAGGTCACACACTCTTCTACCAAGTAACCTTCTGTAATCGAACCTTCCGGTCTGTTTCTATTTTGCACATAAGATTTCAAATTTCCTAGATATCGCTCAATTGGATACATGCATCTAAAGTGTTCAGGGCCACCATATTCGATTTCTCTGCATAAATAAACAGGCAAGTGTGCCAATAGATCAAAAAATCCTATGGAAAAATCATTTCAAAAAGACAAAGTATCTCGACAATTTCTTTTTGTAGTCTCTTGATATCATCCACTTCGATAACTTGCTCCATAGTCCTCTAAGAAAGACACTAAATCTGATCATTGATAATGCAACCTTGGGTTTTGACGCTTTCTTCATGATAAATTGTAACAAATAGTGGAGTTGAGCACCATGGCTCTTATAACCCACAACCATTCTCTCTTTTATGTGCATGTACTGATTAATATTCAAGGCACAACCGTAGGGCAGTTTGGCATTCTTCAATATAGAGCAAAATATTTCTTTTTCCTTATTTGTCATATCAAATATTGCAGCTCTAATTTCAAAATGCTTTCCATCACCACATTTAACAGGATGAAGGGTCTTCCTTATGCCCAATTCCTGTAAACCCAAATGAGCGTTTAGGTGATCCTTCGACATGCGACCTATATTAAGTAAAGTACCAAATATTTTGTCGCATATGTTCTTCTCAATTTGCATGACATCCAGGTTATGTCGAAGGGGATTATGACACCAATATGGTAAGTCAAACAGTATTGACTTTTTAAAAAGGGCCATCACTTTACCCGGTTTCGTAGTCTTATCCCCAAACTGATTGTTTAACCCCCGCAATAACTCTTTAATATCCGTTCCTGATAATTTTATGGAATGCTCCCTATTTCTGTTTCGCCATTAAATCTCCTCTTATCCAGCCTCCACTTATGTGTCAGATCAAGAAATTTCTATGGTGCATATAACACATTTTTTTGCTATGCTTCAAACAATTTGTAGAAGCTTCATAATGGCATACTGGACATGCTAGTTTCCCCTTCGTTCTCCAACCTGACAATATGGTATATCCCGGAAAATCATTAATGGTCCATAAGGCGATTGCACGTAAATTAAAATTCCCATCAGTCAAGGAATCATAATTTTCGATGCCAACATTCCATAACGCTTTCAATTCCGCAATCAAAGGCTGCATATAAACGTCAATACTGTTCTTTGGAGAATCTGGACCAGATATTAACGTTGAAAGAATCAGATTCTCTTGTTTCATACATAACCAAGGCAGAATATTGTAGTTTACTAACACAATCAGCCAGGCACTATAACTTGAATTCATTGAACGATATGGATTAAATCCATCAGATGCTAGACTCAATCTAACATTACGATTTTCTAATGAAAAATCAGGATAGCGAGCATCCATCATCTTCCATGCCACACCATCAGCCGGATGTTTTAGTTTTCCATCTTCTTTTTGTTCCACTTGGTGCCATCTCATAAGTTTGGAAAATTCTTTGCACATAAATATCCTATGTAACCTCAGTCCTAGTGGAAAGTACCTTGTAACATTTGCCGGCACTTTGGGAATCGACTTTGGTGGATCATTATTATCAACGATGTCTTTTTTTTACAGCCCACTCGAAAAACCACAAATGTCACAAGCCTCTTTATTTTTATTCTCTGGCCAATATAACATGCAATGGTTTGGGTAGGCATGTATTTTATGGTAATCAAGACCTAAATCCTTAATGACATTCTTTATAGCGTAGGAAGACAAAGGCAGCTGGGCACCAAGAAAGGCATCTTTTATAAGATTTAGTAATTCCCCAAATGAGGACGCGTTAATTTCGTAAGTACACTTTAAATGATAAAGCCTGATCAAGAAACTTAGTCAAGAAAATTTAGTGCAGCCAGGATATAACTGTTTTTTACCCTTCTTTAACATGCCGATAAAATTTCTCAGCCTCTGGATTTGGTTCTACTTCAAGGTCCCCGGGATTTTAATCAAATTTGTAACCCGCACATTTGAACACCACATCTAAATTATCCTCAAAATCCATCTCCGTTGCACAATCCATTGTGTCATCAAAACCTATTAATTTCATATGTAAAACTTCATAAATCTGCCTAGTATTTACTAGAGAAGGGCCATTAATAATAAGATGATCGTACATGACATTTTCACAATACCAATTATGTTCTGTACATTTTTTGTAGGGGAAATTCATCTCATCGCCTAATTTATAAATGAGAAATGCACTTCTTAGAAAAGCTTTTACCCCTCATACATATTCTGCACTCGATCTTGGAATTCATATCCTTATGTAATACTCATAATCCATTACCACAATCTAACCACGGCCCAGTAAAACTAAATTTGATAGCACTAATAGTTTCAAGACACGAACAGGGGCTACCCTGTATGGTTTGATTAAATTAGAAATAAAAACAAAACAAGTTAATAATTTACAAATATACATAATCAATGTGTTGATACAAAGACGATTGTTTTGATATGAATTATCACTAACTTTTGGAGCTGAATTATCAGGAGAATACATAAAACAAGCAACTAGGGATACTGAACCCAAATTCATAACATTACATGGTTGCACCAAAACAAAACAGTGCAGATACGAAGAATGCACAGGCAATAAAAAGACGATATAGTTGTACCAAATACAAAGAATATGCAACAATTTATATTTGTCTTCTAATGTTTAGCCCTTGAACCTGGTCATTAAGTCTACTATTGTCATTTCGAAAACCAATAATTCGATTTTGCAGCTTTGTGAGTTGATGTTGCAATTGATTTGCGTACTCAGCGGCTCGACTAGGAAACTGATGGTCAATCCACTACCAAAAGGTACACCCTATGGAATAAACACGACATCTAAAAAAACAATGACTAATATTGAATTCAATCGAAATAACATCTTCTACAGCGACATACCCACGCTCACACATTATGATTGGTGAGTCAACTTGCTGTTCGTTAAACACTTGGTTGTTTTGATACTGACGACACAAAGCAGCATGACTATGTCGTGGCATTGCCCTTTCTTCATGTCGTTCTTCTTCTCACCTTTGTCTTCGGAGTTCTTCTTGCTCTATTTCATACTCACGCAAATCACTGTAGTACCTTTCTTGCATCTCTATATAAAAATCAATAGGAGTTTCTGGTGATGATGAGTTTGACAGTCGTAGATCACCCATTCCCAGGGTGTCTTCATAGTCATACGATGTAGGACGAGAAATAGGAATTATTTAACTACAAACATAATAGACATTTAAACATTTAAATTGGATTCCTTTTGTCCTCTTAATTTTGTTTCCACTTTTCGAAATAGGTATTATTTACCAATACATCAATGGTTTGGCAAACATAAAAATACAGAACTTGCACAATTTCAACACATGCAAACATATAAATACAACACTCTAAGTTTAATAAACCATAATTTAAGGCAATCAATGTACCCAAATCACACAGAGACTTTGAATGTAGACCAAAATAAGAAAGAGATGAAATCACCTAAATAAAACCGATATGATGAAGCCCTAACTACCTGCAATTGTTCTAAATGATTCGAATCGGAGGTGTAAAGTTTAAAAAATGGGAGAAATATGCGGTTTATAGTTTGTAACCGGAGGTAGAGTATAGATCGGAGGTGTTTGTGGATGGATTCGTGAAGAGAGAAGAGTATAGAAAGAAGAGTACGGGAGAAACTTGATTTGGAGGAAGTATTTCGTGAATTGGGAAAACATCGCACCAAATTTTCACTAAACTGAAGCAGGGATTGGTTTGAACCGTCGGATTAATCAATATCTACGATGATTTATTTGTTTAAACTGATAACGTGGATCACTTACCTGGCATGTATTTATGTAAAGCAACGCTTTGAACTAGTTTTGTACGTCACAAAACAAAAATTCCAGCTGTAACACAGCATCCACGTCTAATGCAACATCATATGAATGTTGTTGCAGAAGATCAAAGAAAGCATATCTTTTGCCACACTTTTTATGCAACGCACAAAAATTAGTGTCGAATATTTCACTTTTGTAGTGGTCTGTGGATGCTGCAATCATCTATAGTATTAACTTTCAGTGATAGAAAACATATGTGTTAATTCACTACAACACTAGAGAATATGGGAATATAAAAAAAAATTAATGTAATGTTCTTTGTAACAACTTATTACATTTCCCGTTGTAAAACCCAAGTTCAAACAAAAATAAAGTTTCTTTAGAATACAACCCCAAAGGTGAATATAAAGATGCCCCATCGGTTGATCAAAGCAATTTAGACAATAAACAACTTTGCATTTACATACATCAAAATAGACAAATTAACACACAATGAAAAAAGCTCCTTAATAATTAATTACCTCCCCACGTATTCGTAGGCTTATTCATAGAAAAGAACATGAAAACTTGAACTTTTAATGTACTTGAACGAGTACTTGAGAGTTATGGAGAAAACAATAACTCTGATTCAGCCAACAAACTAATGTGAATTATAATTACTATCGTGAAGACAAAGATACCTAGTAAGACATGCCACGTAGCAGAGTGGGCTTCCCCCTCACAAGTATCATGCAATAAAATAATCATCCCTGTGCTGCTGCACTCAGAATGGTTAAAACTACAATAATAATATGAAAAGGTAATATGGATTAACCATCCTTGTTCTCCTGACTAGTTATCTTAACGGTTTTATGATTAACTATCATATTAATAAGTTGCCTACTTGTCTACAAGATATATTCTTTTTTAATCAAAGATCACATATCCTAATCGATAGTTAAAGAATACCCATCCCGACCATTCAGGCTAAGAACTCTCTTAGTATATATGTATAAAAGTAAAAAAGTTCATGAGGAAACCTCTCATTGGACATGATATATTAACAACATACCCTATAGGTTTATACATAAGACGAATTGAATCCATTAACACATTTAAGGTGACAACCCTACAAATGAGATAGTTTTAGCAATAGGATGAGCATGAACTTATAAATAAGTGTTATTTGCATCACCGTGTATTTAAATATATATTGGTATCCTCTGTTCCCCTCCCTTTGGTACCCCTAATGTAAACATGATATTAACCCCCATTGGTATCCCCATTGTGACATGGTCACTCAATTACTATTGGCCCACAATATTAAAATAATTAATTTTCTCCCATTGGTGACCCCTATATATGTGTAAATCATGTGTGACAAAATGAAGATTATCAATAGCTAATTGTAAAACATGCAAGAATATGGTTAACTTACATAACTAGAAAAGGATGAAAATGTTTTTCAATAAATTCAACAAACTTATGTAGAAGATAATTTGTTTACCACAGATAGCATACAAATAACCAGGATCAACAAGGCGTGTCGACCCTGCTCTTGTGGACCCTCTAACTAAGTGTCAATATCAAAGGAAAGTGGGTAAGTCGGTGGTCAAAGGTTTATCCACAATAATATAGACTAACAATCTAGGTGATATCCCCGAAGTTTTTAATAAAATAGTTTAGGAATATACCTTGTTGACATTGTTGGAATGACAAGGAATATAGGTGAGAACCTCAAAGTGGTTTGAAAACAAGTTAGGAATGAAGCTTGATGATATGGACGATGACACCAAGGATTAAAAGGCCATAGCCTCAAAACTTTGTAAGATTAAAAACAAACCATATCGACCACGAATAATGATGAAAAAAAATGAAGAACATAAGTTCCTAAGGTTTTACAAAACAAGTTAAAAATATACCTTTTCAACATAGTTGATAATGGAGTAAAGGCGGTAAACCTCAAAACTATTTGGAAACATTTTGGAGAACTAGCCCTACCGGCACAATCGGTAAAGTATAAAGGCAACAACCTCTAGAAGGTCTAAAAGAGTTGAAGCAGTAAGCCTATTATCATACTTTAAAGAAAGCAATATTAATTCCTAAGTATGAAGGTGAAACACCTTATAGAGAGGTATGCTTTAGAACTCAAGTATAATTTCGAGCGATAAGGACCACTTCAATAAGCGGTAAGGCCAATCGAGAAGCGCCATTACATCATATGCCATGTAATGTGGCATTCCGTATATCAACCTCTCAACGTCATCATTACGACATACCCCATCTACATGTTTTTTAATGCCTTATCAATCAAGTCGATAGACCTTACCTGACATATAAATAACGTGAAAACTGTTTTACTTCTAAAAGTTGTAATAACTTTTGCCTAATCTACATTATTTGGCAAAATGTTATTGGATAATGAAAAGTATGTTTGAGTAACAAATCATATTTTAAGTTTTTAAAATTTACAATGATTAGAATTCTTTAATTATCATTAATTAATGCTTTTAATCTCCCTAGACTATAAACTTAGGAAAATTGTCGAAAAATGTAAAGTCATGTGAAAAATCCAGAAAATTCATAAGTGCTCGAAGGTAACTGCTCCTACCTTGTGCAAGAATTTCAAGCCAAAATAATTTATTTAGTTATTTTTAATAATAAATCATGAAATTAAAATATAATCCAACTTAAGTAATTCTGGAAAATTCCTATACACTCTGGAAACTATGAAACTCGAAACCATCTCCAAAAACATATCATAAACATTATATCAAAATTTTGTAAATAGAGATATAAAAATATAGTTTCTATCAAAAACCTATTTAATTTTTTTCAAACAAGCATATACATATACCATTATAATAAGCCAATGAAATGACAACAAAACATCGTGAAAATAATCATGGAACCACAAAAACAATTCGGATATGTATCCGTACCAAAAATTAGACAAAATGAGTATTCACCTTAAATTTGGATAAAAGGGTTGAGATTTTTTAAGACTTTGATCCTAAGATTTATTCCTTTATTCTTTCCTGAGATTTTCTCTTCTTCTTCCTTATGTCAATTTTTGCCCTCTTAGAATTCAAGTTTAGTGTTTGATAAATGAAATGAATGGATAAGAGAATGGAAGGTTATGTTCATATATGAGGCTATGTGTTTTCCAGTTTTTCCATCCTATAACTTTCTTTTTATGTTTTATTACATTGATTAGTTGCTAAGGCCAAACCATTTTAATAATATAAATCTCATCTCAACATCCCACTACATTATTTTTTATGCTTATCCAACCAAATCTTCTGATTTTTTTTTTAAATTAGGGGTATTGTATCCTTCTATCCTTAAAAGAATTTCACCTTTGAACAGCCAAGGACTAAACAAATATAGAAGTCAAAAAAAAATTCTATCAACATAGGTGTAACCGACCAGATATCAAGTCTACAAAACAATATATAATATGTTGTGATGCAAATCAGCATCAGTATCCCTAGTCGTTTCGTTTATCTCTCAAGTGTGCTCTTTCTCATTATCACTTAACTGGATTTTCACTAGTTTGACTATCTATTTCCTTAGTTTTTTCTCATCTTTAGCTATAAAACCAAAATTTTGACTCACAAAAGCCAGATTCGGTTCTATAACTAAATCTTACAACACCTTTGGACATATAAAAACTTCTGGGTCATTCACATACTATTAACACGAGAGACATGAAAATCATTATAGATAGTTGTAAATATATCTAGCAACTCTAGCCGATAGGCGAGCTTCTCGGTCGATTCTATGATGCGAAAGGGTCCAACAAACCTCGGAGCTAGTTTCCTTGACTTTTTGAACTGAACTACACCTATTATTGGTGAAGCCTTAATAAAAACACTGTTTCCAACAAAAAAAATAAAGATTCTTAGGCTTTTTATCCACGTAACTCTTCTATCTCGATTGAGCGTACTTTATTTGGGCTCAGATCAACTTAATTTTCTCTACAGCTTCTTCTACTAGGTATGGACTTAGTACTAATCTATCTCCGATCTCTAACAAATAAGCTAGCAACTTACACGGCCTTTCGTATAATTCCTCAAGTGGTGTCATCCCTCTACTATCCTGATGGCTATTGTTATACGTAAACTCAATTAGATGCAAATGGTCTTCTCATAAGCTACTAAAATATAAAGTCAGCACTTAGCAAGTTCTTAAGTACCTCGTTGACTCTCTTGTCTACCCATTCATCTATGTGTGATAAGAAGTATTTATCTAGAAATTGGTTCCCAGCTCCTTCTACAGACTCTTCCAGGACTCGCTAGTGAATATTTAATCCCTATACTAATAATACTTTTAATAATTTTATAAAGTTCATCTATATTCCTCATGAATAACTTAGCTAACAAAGGTGCCATCCTAGTTGACAAAATAGAAATAAAATAGGCACTATTTTTCAAATGATCCACTATGATCCAAATGCTCTCATTCCCTCATCTCTACCTCGGCAATTTGTTACTAAAATCCATGCAAATTGAATACCATTTCTAAGTAGAAATATCTAATGTTTAAATCAATGCACTTGGTTTTCGATGTTCGACTTTTACTTTTTGACACTTCATACACTGGTTTACCCATAAGCCTGCATATCTCTTTATTCCTTCCTAGAAAAACTTCTCTTTTTATTTGGATACCTATCAGATGAATTGTGAACTTAGATCGATGACACTCTCTAAGAACATCTCTTCTTAGATCTTCGACATTTGGAACATGGAATCTTTCCTTCTTTCTCAACCATCCCTTATGGTTTAGACTACATTTTCGAATCATCAATCTTTACCTCTATCTAGCAATCTCCTCGTCCTTTCAGTAAAAAATGGATCTTTCCTCCGCTTCGAACTATTAAAAATGGTTGAACTTAAAAACATGACTCCGTAGTGGCACCTTTTCTCGAACGCATTGTCGATCTAATATGCATATCATATGTAGTCATTCCTATTAGTTCTTCTTGTAATAAACCAAATTTTAACGATTTGATATTTTTCTTTTTTTTAAATATTGATCGTTAATTAATTGAGTGATGGTTCCAAAAGTTGATTTTTCACAAGCGATCAAATCAGGACTTGAGAGTATTTTCGTTGAGTCCTGATTGTTTGCTATATAGAGAAAAAGTACATGGATCGATATATTTCGAGATCGGGCGATCTGAGGGTCAAATCTGTCTCGAGATATGCGTAAATTGTTGATTTGGCCCATAATCTCATATTTTGATGAAATTTGTACCATTAGAGTTGTATCATTGTAGTGATACACATAGTCAAGTTTCATCATGATCAAATGTTTCGTCTGATCTTACATTACTGAAATGTACACTATAAGAAAAAGTAGAATGACATCACAGTTTTAACATTATCGTAAATTCAGCCGATGTCAAAACATATTTTTACCATCGCTAACTTTTAAAGTGATGTTGTTGGCTTCTTAGACATCGATTTATTGGATGACTGATGTCTTAAATGCACTTTTTAAAAATTGAACTTAGGTCGCTTAGCTATTACATCACTTGTTGAACAACAGTTTTTAAAGTGATGTTGTTGTCTATTACATCACTTGTTAGATGTATTATTGTCTATTACATCACTTGTTGAACGACAGCTAAGCTGAACATTTTTTTGTGTTGATTCATATTTATATCAACTAATAGCTGAAGTTTCATTAGCTTCTCTCTTGTTTCACTGTACATGGTGCTGGACACTTCTAACAGTCATTTTCATTAATTATTATAATGAAAGAGGTTGCGGCCACTATAAAAACCGGCTTAGCTTCGCTAAAAAAATTAGTAAATTATAGTTAATATTTATAAATTATATTTTATAGTAAATATTTTTTAGTAATTATAATTAATATTTATTAATTATATTGTAATTACTAAATTATAGTTAATATTTTTTAGTAATTATAGTTAATATATATATATATAATAATTATAGTTAATATATTTAATAGTTTTTAGTAATTATAGTTAATATTTATTATTTATATATTCTAGTAAAATTATTTCTTACATTAATAAATAAATTGAAATGTGCTTAACATTAATTATATTTTATAGTAAATATTTTTAGTAATTATAGTTAATATTAATTAATTATAATTGATATTTATTAATATTATAATTAGTAAATTATAGTTAATATGTTTTAGTAATTATAGTTAATATTTATTAATTATAGTTAACATTTATTAATTATATTTCATAGTAAAATTATTTCTTACATTAGAAAATAAACTGAAATGTGCATAACATTAATTATATTTTATATTAAATATTTTTTAGTAATTATAGTTAATATTTATTAATTATAGTTAATGTTTATTAATTATGTTATAATTGGTAAATTATAGTTAATATTTTTAAGTAATTATAGTTAATATTATAATTAGTAAATAATGGATAATATTTTTCAGTAATTATAGTTAATATTTATTAATTATATTTTATAGTAAAATTACTTCTTACACTAATAAATAAATTGAAATATGCTTAAAATTAATTATATTTTATAGTAAATATTTTCTAGTAGTTATAATTAATATTTATTAATTATAGTTAATGTTTATTAATTATATTATAATTAATAAATTATAGTTAATTTTTTTTAGTAATTATAGTTATTATTTATTAGTTATAGTTAATATTATAATTAGTAAATTATAGTTAGTATTCTTTTTAGTAATTATAGTTAATATCTATTAATTATAGTTAATATTTATTAACTATATTTTATAGTAAAATTATTTCTTACATTAATATATAAATTGAAATGTGCTTAACATTAATTATATTTTACATTAAATATTTTTCCATTAATTGTAGTTAATATTTATTAATTATATTATAATTAATAAATTTTATTTAATATTTTTTAGTAATTATAGTTAATATTTATTAATTATATTTTATAGTAAAATTATATTTTATAGTAAAATTATGTATTTTTACCGAGATTGATTGTACTTAAAAATTATTAAAATAATTGTTGTTTATTACGGTTGACATCCTAAACGATGGTCTACCTGCCCGGTCAGGTCGCGGGGGTCCGAAGGCAGCTTCTTGCGTGATGTTAAAGGTATCTTTGTCAATTTGCACCCTCTAAAATTGGCTATTTCTAGCCGTTGATCACTTCTCTAGTCTACAACCATCAAAACCCTCCAATCAACCTCTTCCACGTCACCACCAATTTCCCTCTTCACGTTTCACTGAATCGAATCGTTACCTTCCTAACTTTTATTTCTTCAACAAACACATTTTTCCCTAAATTAAAATCCATGGAATCCAAAAATTCTCCATCCCCTTCGAGCCTAACCTAATCCGATCTCGCTCCTTCTTTTATCAGTTTCCCCCTTCCTACTTTTATCAGTTGTCACAGCTTCTAATGGCGACCTAACCTAATCTGATCTCGCTCCTGCTCCTTCTGTCTTCGCTTTTATTCTCTCCACACTTTTCCATCTCTTCCTTCTCACGATCTCTGATTATCTCTTCCTTCGCTGCCTCAAATGAAACTGGGTTTCATTCCGTCCAAAACAAGATCTGGCAAGGTCCGATAAAGTTATATAAACAAGATCTGGCGTTGTTTTACTTGTGGGTCTCATTTTCATTCCCAGATTATGTTCAGATAGCTGTAGAGAGAGAAGAATAGTTCCAACGTGATTAAAATTGCAGCGAAAAGGATTAAGATTTGTTGCAAGGTCAGATTCTTAGACTATTTATTTTTCTTTTGAATATGTTTATCCACGGTGCTATTTGTCGTTAAAAGATATGTGTTGCAATTTTTTTTTAATATGTTTAAGTTTCAAACTAAATTAAATAGATAAGTTAATTGTTGTTTAGTTTTCTAGTTGCTGATATAAAATGTCAGACTTATTGCGATGTAATAGCTAAATTACAAGGTTGTTGGAAAAATTTGGGTCATAAATTGTGTAATAAGCAAGAACATTAGCTTTTTGGAGAATGGTCATCTGCAACCTTGGTTTCTTCTGATGAATATGTAACACATAGATACAGAAAATGCAGAAATGAAATAACTGACGTTTACTTTGCTCAGTCATTAGTGAAAACAAGTTGGGTTCTTGATAGTAGAATTATTTAAGTCGATTTGGATGAAATCAAGAAGAACCTCTTTGGAGTAGGCATTGTAGAAGGCAAATAAGTGATGGAATTTAAATCACTCTTATGGAAATATATTCTTTAGTATCAGTCATACATGTTAACTGCTCATTTATATAAGTTTTATCTTTAGATAGAACTGGATGGTGTAGACTAGAGTTAATTCATAGTTAACTCATAATATCCAATTATTGGATTTTTTTTCCTTCACTGAGGTTTACATGAGTGTATGTCAGGTAATGTATGATGTCTTCGGTGTTCGTTTACACACAGGAAAGCAGGCTGAGGTTGTTTTTAAACTCATATATTACCATGCATTGATGCATCAAAACAATTTTGTATATTGGATGTTTTCGAGGAACTGAATCAAATTGTATATGATCTTCCTTCTGAACATCCATTAGCTGAAGCAAGACCATTACGCGAGCTTCTTGGCCATACTCCTTTTCAGGTTGGTCCATCATTAATGTTGTAGCTTGTAACCAAATCACAAGATGTCACATATTCTCTGTTAATTTGTAACTCGGGTACATACTGTGTTCGCTTATATTACTTGATGTTCGTGTCTTATGGGTAAAGCCGTGAACAACATTTAGGAAAAAATCTTATATTTAAAATTCTGGTTGTGTTGAGTGTTGTAGCGAGGTGATGAGTGATAAGTGTTGTAGCAATGTGGCAATGTAAAACTTGTTGGAAAATGAATGAGCAAAGAAAGAGGAAAGTGGGAAGAAGAAGAGATAGGGAAGAAGAAGGGATAGCAACATTTAAAGTCCCACATCATAGAAATATTAGCACAATCTCTCCTTATATATTAGAAGCCAAATAGGCTTATGTAAAATAAAAAAGAGAGGGATGATAAAAGGATGTGGACTTGGCCATATTAAATACATTAAAAAGTCAAAGATAAGGGCCTTGGGCCTTGGGGCTCTTGGGGTCTCCTGATTGGATATGGCCGACGTTGCTGATTGGGCTAGTGCACTGACATGAGAATATTTTTTCTCAGAATTTTAAAAGGTGTGTCTGTTCAGTCCAAAATTCAAAAGGAATGTCTGTTAACTGAACGAGTACAACCATTTGGATTCTCAGCGTATGCATATTAATAACTGAGCGGTTAAAGGGTCGCAACCTTTCCTATTCTGACGGTTACTGATGCATGCGAACAGGCACTCCTCCTTGCCTATATATACACTGCCCAAAACAAGACAGAATTTACTTTTCTGCTTGCATTGATTCTTCTTCTTCAAAGTAATTCTCTGATCTAGTTTCTGTAATCAACTTCAGTTCATCAGAGCTCCGTTTGCTGGCACTACGCAACGGAGTTGGTCCGTTTTATCCTGGGAAACAAATTGCAACTACGTCGATTGGTGCATACGACGACAATATTGTTTCAAGGAAACAGAAGATATCTGGACTCGGACATTAGTGAAACAGAATACTTTCTATTTATCTTCTATCTTGCGCACAAATCGGTTACGCTTTCTGTGATTATTGTAAACACAGTTTGACGTGACAATTGTGGCATAATTGATTAACGTTCATTTTGTTGCTGTCTGTTTGTAATACAATTGTGTAATTACAAAAGTTCTAACATCTTGAAATAATATTTTGTTGCAGATGACGAAAACCAGCAGCACTGATTCTACACCGATTCAGACGGTGAAAACTGCTCAGCCAGCGCTTGTGCTTCCAACAATGGCTCTGTCTCATGGCGAAAGGCCAGAGAGGTTCAATGGAATCAATTTCAAGCGCTGGCAACAGAAAATGTTGTTTTATCTAACAACATTAAGCCTTGCAAAGTTTCTGACTGAAGAGGCTCCTGTGGTAGACGAACTCGAACCTGACGCTACTAAAGTAGAGGCACTTAATATCTGGACAAATTCAGATTTCATGTGCAAAAACTATATTCTGAATGGTCTGGATGATAGCCTCTACAATGTCTATTGTACTTTTGCAATGTCCAAACAACTCTGGTTGGCTCTGGAAAAGAAGTACAAAACTGAAGATGCAGGCATGAAGAAACTCATTGCTGGAAAATTTCTAGACTTCAAAATGGTTGACTCAAAGACGGTGATAAGTCAAGCTCAAGAACTGCAACTTATCATCCGTCAATTAGAAGATGAAAAGATGACTCTTAGCGAGACTTTTCAAGTTGCTGCAACTATTGAGAAATTGCCTCCTTCTTGGAAGGACTTTAAAAATTACCTTAAGCACAAGCGTAAGGAAATGACAATGGAAGATCTCATAGTTCGGCTATGCATTGAGGAAGATAACAGAAATTCTGAGAAAAAGATTTCTCAGAATATTGCTGCCAAAGCAAATGTTGTTGAGTCAGACAAAACTAACAAAAGAAAAAGGGAGAATGCTCCTAAGAAGTCAAAGAAATTTCTGGGTTCTTGCCACAACTGTGGAAAGAAGGGGCACAAAGCAGCCGAATGTCGTGCGCCTAAAAAGAAGAAGTTGGAAGCAAATACGGCTGATGTTTCGAAAGGCATTTCTGATCTTGATTTATGTGCAGTAATATCAAAATGCAACCTTATTGGTAACTCAAAGGAATGGTTTGTAGACACTGGAGCCACTCGACACATATGTGCTAACAAGTGGATGTTTACACCCTATAAAACTGCAACTGATGCTGAACAACTTTTTATGGGCAATTCTTCCACTTCAAAGGTCGAAGGCAAAGGAAAAGTTGTGCTGCAACCGACTTCTGGAAAGGAACTAACTTTAAATGATGTTCTCCATGTTCCATAAATTCGCAAGAACCTGATTTCAGGATCGTTGCTGAGCAAGCATGGCTTCAAATTGATCTTTGAAGCTGACAAATTTGTTCTTTCCAAGAATGGGGTGTATGTTGGAAGAGGATATGTGTGTGATGGTTTATTTAAAGCAAATGTAACCACTATTGTACCACGCACTGAAATGAATGAAAGTGAATCTTTTGCTTATATTGTTGAATCTTCTAACATATGGCATTCTAGATTAGGGCATGTAAACTTTGATACATTGCGAAAATTGATTAATCTAGAATTTATACCAAAATGCAATATAGATTCCAACTATAAATGTCAAGTTTGTGCAGAAGCAAAATTGACAAGAACCTCGTTTCATCATGTTGAACGAGTGACAGAACCTCTAGACTTAATACATACTGATGTATGCGATTTGAAAATGTGTCAAACTAGAGGTGGAAAAAGGTACTTTATTACATTCATTGATGATTGTACCAGATACTGTCATGTATATCTCCTTAGAAGTAAGGACGAAGCATTCGAAATGTTTAAACAGTATAAGGCAGAAGTTGAGAATCAACTCAACAAGAAAATAAAATCTTTGAGAAGTGATAGAGGAGGAGAATACGAGTCTCCATTTGAGGAATTCTGTGCTGAACATGGAATTATACATCAAACTACAGCCCCGTATTCACCTCAATCCAACGGTATAGCCGAACGGAAAAATAGAACTCTTAAAGAAATGATGAATGCCTTACTAATTAGCTCTGGCTTGCCAGATAACTATTGGGGAGAAGCTATTCTTTCGGCAAATCATATTTTAAATAAAATATCCCGAAAGAAAATATCTAAATCTCCTCATGAACTTTGGAAAAACAGACCACCATCTTACAAATACCTAAAAGTGTGGGGGTGTCTTGCCAAAGTAGAGGTACCAAAACCAAAGAAGGTCAAAATTGGACCAAAAACAATTGATTGTGTATTCATTGGATATGCACAAAACAGTGCTGCATATCGATTTTTGGTACACAAATCTGAAATTGATGATATTCATGAAAATACCATCATTGAGTCGAGAAATGCTAGATTTTTCGAACATGTATTTCCCTTGAAACATGGTACTGAAAATCATGCACCTAAGAGACCAAGGGAAAATGAAGTTCCTTACTCTATTGAGGATGATGAACAAAATAACACTCAGCAAAGTAGTGTTGAGCAGCAAGTGGAGGAACCAAGAAAAAATAAAAGGTCAAGGACTTTGAAAACCTTTGGACAGGACTTCTATACATTTATGTTAGAAGATGATCCATTGACATACAAACATGCTATGTCTTCCAGCGATGCCCCTTATTGGAAGGAGGCAATTAACAATGAAATTGAATCCATTATGTCGAATCATACATGGGAATTGGTTGATTTACCTCAAGGATGTAAGGCCTTAGGTAATAAATGGATATTTAAAAAGAAATTGAAACCTGATGGTTCAATAGACAAGCACAAAGCTCGTCTGGTAGTCCAAGGATTTAGACAAAAGGAAGACTTGGACTATTTTGATACATATTCACCTGTGATGAGGATAACGTCAATTAGAATGCTCATTGCAATTGCATCCGTACATGACTTGGAAATACATCAAATGGATGTTAAAACTGCAATCTTGAATGGTGAACTAGAGGAGGAAATCTATATGAAACAACCTGAAGGATTTCTAAGCTCAGAGAATGAGCATAAAGTTTGCAAACTGGTAAAATCACTTTATGGCCTTAAGCAAGCTCCAAAACAGTGGCATGAGAAGTTTGATAATACTATGTTATCAAATGGATTCACGATAAATGAATCAGATAAATGTGTGTACATAAAACATACACACATTGGATATGTCATTGTTTGTCTTTATGTTGATGACCTATTGATCCTAGGCAACAAGAAGGCCATAATAACATCTACAAAGGATATGTTATCCTCTAGATTCGATATGAAAGACCTAGGACTGGCTGATGTGATATTGGGTGTAAAAATTCTGAGAACACCACAGGGATATGCATTATTCCAATCGCATTACATCACCAAAATACTTGAGAAATTAAAGCAATATAATGTAACTATTGCAAAATCACCAGTAGATATGAACCAAAATTGGGTAAAGAACACTGGTGATGGTATTTACCAATTGGAATACTCTCGTATACTAGGAAGTATTATGTATGTTATGAACTGTACTAGGCCTGATATCGCATATGCTGTAAGCAAACTAAGTAGATTTACCAGCAATCCTGGTAAACATCATTGGAAAGCGATAATCAGAGTTCTAGGATATCTAAAGTATACACAGAGTTATGGTCTATACTATACAAATTATCCTTCAATAGTGGAAGGGTACAGTGATGCAAATTGGATCACTGGATCAAATGATACAAAGTCTACAAGTGGATACGTGTTCACATTAGGAAATGGAGCAATTTCATGGAAATCATCCAAACAGACTTGTATCGCTAGATCTACGATGGAATCAGAGTTTATTGCACTAGATAAGACTGCAGAAGAAGCAGAATGGTTTCGAAGCTTCTTGGAAGACATTCCTAATTGGAGCAAACCTATGCCTCCAATATGTATACATTGTGATAGTCAATCAGCTATTGGAAGAGCTAATAGTACACTATACAATAGTAAATCTAGGCATATTCGTCGTAGACATAAAACGATAAGACAACTTCTCTCTAATGGGGTTATCACAATAGATTACATTCGATCTGAAGATAACTTGGCGGATCCACTTACAAAAGGCTTGCCAAGAGAGAAAGTTCAAACCTTATCGAAGGGAATGGGGCTAAGGCCTATAAATTAAAGGTTTTTCTAAAATGGAAACCCCACCTAGTTGACTGGAGATCCCAAGATCTAGGTTCAAAGGGACAACGAAGTTTTAGAGAAACTTGATGGCACTGTTATACACAAACCATTCCTATGATAAGTCAGTGCATTATATGTTGAATAAGGATAAGTATTAGTACTTTTAATGATATCTGTATTTGAGGAATTAGAGAATACCCTTTACAGAATCACCTACGTAAGTGCGAAGGCGCCGCTTCAAAGAGAATTATGAGGCCAAATTCTCTAAGCACTTATGAGACCAGGCAGGTGTTCAAGGCGAAAACGAACACATACAGAGAACGAAGGGTTATAAGAAACATTTATCGTGTGTTATCTACTTTGGAATTACACAAAAGGCTTACAGTTCAAGGACAGTCTATGTCTACTGATTCGCCTGTGATTCAAATAGGTAATCACTAGGAAAGTTCAAAGCTCTTGTGCTACTTTAACCGATGCGATAAATGGTTCGTGAAACTAAGATCGATTGCTCATTCATGTGGGGGATTGTTGGAAAATGAATGAGCAAAGAAAGAGGAAAGTGGGAAGAAGAAGAGATAGGGAAGAAGAAGGGATAGCAACATTTAAAGTCCCACATCATAGAAATATTAGCACAATCTCTCCTTATATATTAGAAGCCAAATAGGCTTATGTAAAATAAAAAAGAGAGGGATGATAAAAGGATGTGGACTTGGCCATATTAAACACATTAAAAAGTCAAAGATAAGGGCCTTGGGCCTTGGGGCTCTTGGGGTCTCCTGATTGGATATGGCCGACGTTGCTGATTGGGCTAGTGCACTGACATGAGAATATTTTTTCTCAGAATTTTAAAAGGTGTGTCTATTCAGTCCACAATTCAAAAGGAATGTCTGTTAACTGAACGAGTACAACCATTTGGATTCTCAGCGTATGCATATTAATAACTGAGCGGTTAAAGGGTCGCAACCTTTCCTATTCTGACGGTTACTGATGCATGCGAACATGCACTCCTCCTTGCCTATATATACACTGCCCAAAACAAGACAGAATTTACTTTTCTGCTTGCATTGATTCTTCTTCTTCAAAGTAATTCTCTGATCTAGTTTCTGTAATCAACTTCAGTTCATCAGAGCTCCGTTTGCTGGCACTACGCAACGGAGTTGGTCCGTTTTATCCTGGGAAACATATTGCAACTACGTCGATTGGTGCATACGACGACAATATTGTTTCAAGGAAACAGAAGATATCTGGACTCGGACATTAGTGAAACAGAATACTTTCTGTTTATCTTCTATCTTGCGCACAAATCGGTTACGCTTTCTGTGATTATTGTAAACACAGTTTGACGTGACAATTGTGGCATAATTGATTAACGTTCATTTTGTTGCTGTCTGTTTGTAATACAATTGTGTAATTACAAAAGTTCTAACATCTTGAAATAATATTTTGTTGCAGATGACGAAAACCAGCAGCACTGATTCTACACCGATTCAGACGGTGAAAACTGCTCAGCCAGCGCTTGTACTTCCAACAATGGCTCTGTCTCATGGCGAAAGGCCAGAGAAGTTCAATGGAATCAATTTCAAGCGCTGGCAACAGAAAATGTTATTTTATCTAACAACATTAAGCCTTGCAAAGTTTCTGACTGAAGAGGCTCCTGTGGTAGACGAACTCGAACCTGACGCTACTAAAGTAGAGGCACTTAATATCTGGACAAATTCAGATTTCATGTGCAAAAACTATATTCTGAATGGTCTGGATGATAGCCTCTACAATGTCTATTGTACTTTTGCAATGTCCAAACAACTCTGGTTGGCTCTGGAAAAGAAGTACAAAACTGAAGATGCAGGCATGAAGAAACTCATTGCTGGAAAATTTCTAGACTTCAAAATGGTTGACTCAAAGACGGTGATAAGTCAAGCTCAAGAACTGCAACTTATCATCCGTCAATTAGAAGATGAAAAGATGACTCTTAGCGAGACTTTTCAAGTTGCTGCAACTATTGAGAAATTGCCTCCTTCTTGGAAGGACTTTAAAAATTACCTTAAGCACAAGCGTAAGGAAATGACAATGGAAGATCTCATAGTTCGGCTATGCATTGAGGAAGATAACAGAAATTCTGAGAAAAAGATTTCTCAGAATATTGCTGCCAAAGCAAATGTTGTTGAGTCAGACAAAACTAACAAAAGAAAAAGGGAGAATGCTCCTAAGAAGTCAAAGAAATTTCTGGGTTCTTGCCACAACTGTGGAAAGAAGGGGCACAAAGCAGCCGAATGTCGTGCGCCTAAAAAGAAGAAGTTGGAAGCAAATACGGCTGATGTTTCGAAAGGCATTTCTGATCTTGATTTATGTGCAGTAATATCAAAATGCAACTTATTGGTAACTCAAAGGAATGGTTTGTAGACACTGGAGCCACTCGACACATATGTGCTAACAAGTGGATGTTTACAACCTATAAAACTGCAACTGATGCTGAACAACTTTTTATGGGCAATTCTTCCACTTCAAAGGTCGAAGGCAAAGGAAAAGTTGTGCTGCAACCGACTTCTGGAAAGGAACTAACTTTAAATGATGTTCTCCATGTTCCATAAATTCGCAAGAACCTGATTTCAGGATCGTTGCTGAGCAAGCATGGCTTCAAATTGATCTTTGAAGCTGACAAATTTGTTCTTTCCAAGAATGGGTTGTATGTTGGAAGAGGATATGTGTGTGATGGTTTATTTAAAGCAAATGTAACCACTATTGTACCACGCACTGAAATGAATGAAAGTGAATCTTTTGCTTATATTGTTGAATCTTCTAACATATGGCATTCTAGATTAGGGCATGTAAACTTTGATACATTGCGAAAATTGATTAATCTAGAATTTATACCAAAATGCAATATAGATTCCAACTATAAATGTCAAGTTTGTGCAGAAGCAAAATTGACAAGAACCTCGTTTCATCATGTTGAACGAGTGACAGAACCTCTAGACTTAATACATACTGATGTATGCGATTTGAAAATGTGTCAAACTAGAGGTGGAAAAAGGTACTTTATTACATTCATTGATGATTGTACCAGATACTGTCATGTATATCTCCTTAGAAGTAAGGACGAAGCATTCGAAATGTTTAAACAGTATAAGGCAGAAGTTGAGAATCAACTCAACAAGAAAATAAAATCTTTGAGAAGTGATAGAGGAGGAGAATACGAGTCTCCATTTGAGGAATTCTGTGCTGAACATGGAATTATACATCAAACTACAACCCCGTATTCACCTCAATCCAACGGTATAGCCGAACGGAAAAATAGAACTCTTAAAGAAATGATGAATGCCTTACTAATTAGCTCTGGCTTGCCAGATAACTATTGGGGAGAAGCTATTCTTTCGGCAAATCATATTTTAAATAAAATATCCCGAAAGAAAATATCTAAATCTCCTCATGAACTTTGGAAAAACAGACCACCATCTTACAAATACCTAAAAGTGTGGGGGTGTCTTGCCAAAGTAGAGGTACCAAAACCAAAGAAGGTCAAAATTGGACCAAAAACAATTGATTGTGTATTCATTGGATATGCACAAAACAGTGCTGCATATCGATTTTTGGTACACAAATCTGAAATTGATGATATTCATGAAAATACCATCATTGAGTCGAGAAATGCTAGATTTTTCGAACATGTATTTCCCTTGAAACATGGTACTGAAAATCATGCACCTAAGAGACCAAGGGAAAATGAAGTTCCTTACTCTATTGAGGATGATGAACAAAATAAAACTCAGCAAAGTAGTGTTGAGCAGCAAGTGGAGGAACCAAGAAAAAATAAAAGGTCAAGGACTTTGAAAACCTTTGGACCGGACTTCTATACATTTATGTTAGAAGATGATCCATTGACATACAAACATGCTATGTCTTCCAGCGATGCCCCTTATTGGAAGGAGGCAATTAACAATGAAATTGAATCCATTATGTCGAATCATACATGGGAATTGGTTGATTTACCTCAAGGATGTAAGGCCTTAGGTAATAAATGGATATTTAAAAAGAAATTGAAACCTGATGGTTCAATAGACAAGCACAAAGCTCGTCTGGTAGTCCAAGGATTTAGACAAAAGGAAGACTTGGACTATTTTGATACATATTCACCTGTGATGAGGATAACGTCAATTAGAATGCTCATTGCAATTGCATCCGTACATGACTTGGAAATACATCAAATGGATGTTAAAACTGCAATCTTGAATGGTGAACTAGAGGAGGAAATCTATATGAAACAACCTGAAGGATTTCTAAGCTCAGAGAATGAGCATAAAGTTTGCAAACTGGTAAAATCACTTTATGGCCTTAAGCAAGCTCCAAAACAGTGGCATGAGAAGTTTGATAATACTATGTTATCAAATGGATTCACGATAAATGAATCAGATAAATGTGTGTACATAAAACATACACACATTGGATATGTCATTGTTTGTCTTTATGTTGATGACCTATTGATCCTAGGCAACAAGAAGGCCATAATAACATCTACAAAGGATATGTTATCCTCTAGATTCGATATGAAAGACCTAGGACTGGATGATGTGATATTGGGTGTAAAAATTCTGAGAACACCACAGGGATATGCATTATCCCAATCGCATTACATCACCAAAATACTTGAGAAATTAAAGCAATATAATGTAACTATTGCAAAATCACCAGTAGATATGAACCAAAATTGGGTAAAGAACACTGGTGATGGTATTTACCAATTGGAATACTCTCGTATACTAGGAAGTATCATGTATGTTATGAACTGTACTAGGCCTGATATCGCATATGCTGTAAGCAAACTAAGTAGATTTACCAGCAATCCTGGTAAACATCATTGGAAAGCGATAATCAGAGTTCTAGGATATCTAAAGTATACACAGAGTTATGGTCTATACTATACAAATTATCCTTCAATAGTGGAAGGGTACAGTGATGCAAATTGGATCACTGGATCAAATGATACAAAGTCTACAAGTGGATACGTGTTCACATTAGGAAATGGAGCAATTTCATGGAAATCATCCAAACAGACTTGTATCGCTAGATCTACGATGGAATCAGAGTTTATTGCACTAGATAAGACTGCAGAAGAAGCAGAATGGTTTCGAAGCTTCTTGGAAGACATTCCTAATTGGAGCAAACCTATGCCTCCAATATGTATACATTGTGATAGTCAATCAGCTATTGGAAGAGCTAATAGTACACTATACAATAGTAAATCTAGGCATATTCGTCGTAGACATAAAACGATAAGACAACTTCTCTCTAATGGGGTTATCACAATAGATTACATTCGATCTGAAGATAACTTGGCGGATCCACTTACAAAAGGCTTGCCAAGAGAGAAAGTTCAAACCTTATCGAAGGGAATGGGGCTAAGGCCTATAAATTAAAGGTTTTTCTAAAATGGAAACCCCACCTAGTTGACTGGAGATCCCAAGATCTAGGTTCAAAGGGACAACGAAGTTTTAGAGAAACTTGATGGCACTGTTATACACAAACCATTCCTATGATAAGTCAGTGCATTATATGTTGAATAAGGATAAGTATTAGTACTTTTAATGATATCTGTATTTGAGGAATTAGAGAATACCCTTTACAGAATCACCTACGTAAGTGCGAAGGCGCCGCTTCAAAGAGAATTATGAGGCCAAATTCTCTAAGCACTTATGAGACCAGGCAGGTGTTCAAGGCGAAAACGAACACATACAGAGAACGAAGGGTTATAAGAAACATTTATCGTGTGTTATCTACTTTGGAATTACATAAAAGGCTTACAGTTCAAGGACAGTCTATGTCTACTGATTCGCCTGTGATTCAAATAGGTAATCACTAGGAAAGTTCAAAGCTCTTGTGCTACTTTAACCGATGCGATAAATGGTTCGTGAAACTAAGATCGATTGCTCATTTATGTGGAGGATTGTTGGAAAATGAATGAGCAAAGAAAGAGGAAAGTGGGAAGAAGAAGAGATAGGGAAGAAGAAGGGATAGCAACATTTAAAGTCCCACATCATAGAAATATTAGCACAATCTCTCCTTATATATTAGAAGCCAAATAGGCTTATGTAAAATAAAAAAGAGAGGGATGATAAAAGGATGTGGACTTGGCCATATTAAATACATTAAAAAGTCAAAGATAAGGGCCTTAGGCCTTGGGGCTCTTGGGGTCTCCTGATTGGATATGGCCGACGTTGCTGATTGGGCTAGTGCACTGACATGAGAATATTTTTTCTCAGAATTTTAAAAAGTGTGTCTGTTCAGTCCAGAATTCGAAAGGAATGTCTGTTAACTGAATGAATACAACCATTTGGATTCTCAGCGTATGCATATTAATAACTGAGCGGTTAAAGGGTCGCAACCTTTCCTATTCTGACGGTTACTGATGCATGCGAACAGGCACTCCTCCTTGCCTATATATACACTGCCCAAAACAAGACAGAATTTACTTTTCTGCTTGCATTGATTCTTCTTCTTCAAAGTAATTCTCTGATCTAGTTTCTGTAATCAACTTCAGTTCATCAGAGCTCCGTTTGCTGGCACTACGCAACGGAGTTGGTCCGTTTTATCCTAGGAAACAAATTGCAACTACGTTGATTGGTGCATACGACGGCAATATTGTTTCAAGGAAACAGAAGATATCTGGACTCGGACATTAGTGAAACCGAATACTTTCTGTTTATCTTCTATCTTGCGCACAAATCGGTTACGCTTTCTGTGATTATTGTAAACACAGTTTGACGTGACAATTGTGGCATAATTGATTAACATTCATTTTGTTGCTGTCTGTTTGTAATACAATTGTGTAATTACAAAAGTTCTAACAAAACTGATTGTGTAATGTATTGAATTGTGTATTAGAAATGTGAAATATAACTAAAAATACTATTTGAATATTAAATTTTGTGCAAAGTATTTCATTTAATAAATATTTATTTCTATATATGAGATGAGAAAACAACATAAACAAGCCATCATAGACATCAGTATAAAGCCATCATAGACATCTGTCAAAAGCTGATATGGTACAATACTTATTACAACAGTTAATTGATTATTTTATGATGTCTTCATGCTGCTTAGACATCGTTTTTTAACTTATGTAAAAAGATTGGCACTTTAGACATCACCGACATCAACATCGCTCCCGAAAAATGGTGACATCGTTTTTCTGACGATGCCTATGTGAAGTTTTCTTGTAGTGGTATGTTGATTTCTTTTGAAATTGAAATGAGAGTACGGTAAAATAATAATAAAAGAATTATCCATTATTCTTTTCTTGCATTGACAAAGAAACTATTGATTCTACAGTAGCCTTCTTCCAATTTATACTCATGCCATTTCCCCCCTAAATCTTTGAAAATTCGATCTCTTGATTTACTCACCCTAAAATCATGATTTTAGTCTCAATAGGTTCACAAGATTAAGGAATTCGATCTCGTACTTGTCTCGTGGCCTGTTGCGATGGTCATTGAAACACCTCACAACCCTTAGTATTCCCAATTAAGGTCCTACTAAGGAATGTGGAGAAATGTAGATATGAAGGAACAAATTACAGAGACTAAGATTCATAAGATATAAAGTAAAAGCAATGAAAAATTAATTTTTCAAACAACTTGTTGTTTCAAAACAATAATTTACATACAACAAGTTATAAAACATATGTCCAACATATTCTTATCTCAAGCCAGAGTATAATAAACCATTCCCCACTTAAGTACAAGTCCAACTCACGATAACTAAAATGTTACTAAATACATCAAATGGAAAGTAAATAGGGTCTTGGACACTATTTTACTCAGGCTGCTAGTAGCAATCACCCTCTACCATGGGAACCTACTGGGAGGAGGAAGAAAAAGGGAGGAAGACTTGACGGTCATACATAAACTCTAGTGAGCTGTATAATTACTATAATTACTGGCATGTTTGATAAATAAAGGCAATAGGAAGAATAATAGTAGTTCTAGAGTCATATAAGGAAGAGTACATTCACGACTTTCAAGTGAACATATAGGAATGATGTACAAAAGCTAAAGTTTGGTCATTTTCAATCTCATTAGTTCACTTACATAATTGCACTAGTCATTTGACTGTTTACACTATCACGATTTTAGAACATGATATAATTAGTATGATTTTCTAATATAACCATTGATCAACTACTAAACTACAGAGTGATAAGCTATGCTCATGTGGGTCTGGGATTTATCAAGCCCAACCCATCCGCAAAAAGACATAGCATTTCCACAGGTGTTATTATGTCTTATTTTCCCTCCTCGGCACAATGCACGCACACTGACCTACCGAAACGAACCCGTACCCTACTCAAGTTTGGACCAACTTACTACCTAGCATGACATGATGCATGTCGTTGCCTCTTAGTGAGGCCGTATGTGATAAAAAAATTATGTTGCCTGGTACAGATCCCCAACAAACAAATAATATTGGCCCAAACCCACATTGATTTACCCTCCCCCCTCCCCTAAGATACCACAGATTAACTATAGAATTAGGATTTTAAATTAATGTCATTTTAAGTTCAATATTTATAGAACCTAACAATTTATTCATTATCAGAGAATAATGCTTAATCACAAGGCCACCGTAGAATATTATTTGTTATCATTGAATGCCCGTTTTAATAGGATCCCATGGAAATATCAAAAAACGCCAAGGCTACCATAAAATATTACTTATTATCATCAAACGCCTATTTTAATAGGCCTCTATAGAAATATAAACGAAACCCAAGGCCACTATAGAATATTGTAGTTTTAGGCTTATTACTTATTACTTATTATCATTGAATGCCTATTTTAACATGCCCCTATAGAAATAAATATCAATGTACCCCAAGGCCACCATAGAATATTATAGTTTTAAGCTTATAACTTAATATCAATCTAAGCCAATATTTCAAATTAAGCCTAATTGTCCTCTTTCAATTTCATATCATATTCATATTTGAAAATAAACCTTGTTTGTTTATTATAATCGTCAATCTATCATATTTATGCAATTATATATTAAATCCACTTTTCTATCTTAGCTTGTGCCATAGTTATTTTTGGAAATCTTGTCACGTCTACATATTTTCAGTATAATATTGCCATTTGTTACAGTTCAACAATTTATGTCAAGTTAGCCCTAAATTATCCAACCCTTTTTCTTTAGTAATCCTAAAGGAATTAAATTTCCCAGCGCACACAAAATAAAAAGGATTAATCAGTCACATAAAATTAGGTCCACAATAAGTGCCTAAAGTCGTCGTATACAACGCGTGCAAAATAAAGGATTAGTCGTATACATATGCCAATGTTGCAAATTTAGGCATAATTTGGGCGTAACACCAATAAATTATATAATCAGACACTGAAAGGGGAAAGGAAATAGAGAGAATAATCTTATAATATTCTAATTATCAATAATTAAAAAATTTAAGAAAGAAAGATAAAAAACTATAAACCAACTTACAGAAAGGAACATTTACAAAAAAAAGCATAAATTACATAAAGATGAAAAATAACTACAAGACCTGTAAATAAAATCTGTAAATTAACGACTACAACTATTTTAATGTCTATTTACTTCAAAGTACCCAAAATCTAGTAATTAAAAACTCACCAGAAAAGCTTCCTTTGTGGCCTTGGAAAACCTCACTTCCAGAATAAAACAACGAATATTTTTATTTTAAAATCTCAATCCCTTGAATTTATAATTAAGGTAGCTTGTCACCAAAAGGTAGACTATCCTATAAATTTAAAATTAAGGTGGCATGTCTCCAAAAAAAGACTAGCCTAGGCGGGAAAGAAATATGTTGTGAAGAATGAGGGAGCGGTTGGAGGTTTATTCATTGGTGGGATAAAAGATCATAGGCTATTAGATTTAGGGTTCAAATCTAATTAACCATGTCCTTGGCCCAATCAGGGGTTGCCATGTCAGCCCGGGATTTAAAAAGACCAATAAAATCAAGACAACTAATCCTGGTTCAAAGGAAATAATGTTCGGCTTATTCTTCACCTTCCTAGCCGCGATTTAGGTAATTTAGCCCCGGTGGGTCGGCCCACCGCGTGCTTGGGTTGACCCAAGGTCAACCCTTCCATTTTTCTGATCTTTCTTTCTCAATATCTCTCTGATACACACTAGGATTTTGACAAATTATACATGAAAATGACCCAAAAAATCATAATGGACGCAAGTGAAAAAGTTCCATGGTTAAATTCATCCATCTGTGAAAATTTTCTTTTTATCTTCTTTCTTTTGTTAATTTCGTAATTAACTTGTTTATTTTTTAATTTTTTCATATGAACTCTAATTTTTACATGCTTTATGTGTAAGGTAATCTAAAAATTGCCATTGATATAGTGGTGCAATTTTCACACTTAAATTTTGGTGATTTTTACAACTTATTCCTTTATTTATTTATTTATTTATTTATTTATTATTACGCATTTAAATTTAGGTTGTTACGGTCATGAACGCACCCTCGAGATTGAGGTTCGACCTTATAGTCAAATAGAGAAGAGATATACAAATCTAAGCATGGATTCTGTATCTTAGTGGAGAATAACATGTTCGAGATTTATTTCAGTGAAATCAGTTCACAAAGGTGATGCATGAGATTAAGGCTAGTTGGCATTTTTCCTATAGCTGACCTAAAAGTTGCATTTTTCTAGAGGTGCGTGAGTTGAGCGACTCGGGTTTGAGAAAGATTAGTTTTCAAAGGACAATTCAGTGGCATTGATGGAATTGGATTCCATTGATTCTAGCTTAGTATCATTTTATTTTTGCATGCATATGATATTGGTTTGTTCCTATAAGTAGTGGCCTCGAAGAAATAAATATTTGGGGAAGAAAGTTTGGGGTAAAATTGTAATTAAGTAATTATTTAATTTATTTTTGTCGATTTAAGTTGCTATAACTTTTTAAATTTATATCTTTTAAAAACATTATAAGATTTGGATTCCATTTTCTTCCATTGGACTCATATTGACGAGCTTTATGCTGTGGAGCATGTTTAGGGTGATTTGGTTGAGGTGAGTGATATTATCTCACTTTACGATAGTTGTTCACATAGCATAAAAACTGTGTTTTTGAATTTAAATGGATTTTAAATTGGATTTCAAAAATAATAAAATCTAGCTAATAAATTTATAAATGGATAAAAATGTTTTAAAAATATTTTAAGATTAAATATCATATTTTCTCTCACTTGTACACTATTTGTTGATATTGCTAGATTTAGGATATTTCGACACAAATCCCAGTTTGATTGCTACAGATAGGTTTTATTTATCCTATTGATGATCAAATAGATTTTTGAACGTTGTTTTATTCATTTATAGGACTTTTGATTGCATAGTTGACTGTTTGTATAGTTTGGTTTCATACACCATTTATTGGCGATCTAGGATTAGGATAGATTCGCGAATAAGCTCTATGATGTATGCATCGGCATGGAAGCAGTTAATGGACTCAAGATGAATAGGATTGCGAGAAGAACGCCAGACACTTTCAATGGACGAGCAATTAATTAATTTCAGTGAAATACCTAGCCTGAGTAGCCGTTAAAAATTATGATTGAGTTATTGATATCGGCTACCATTAGTAGGTGTCATTTTGACCAACTTTGACGCGGATGATGATGGGCATTTAATCAATTATAGTAAGATACACAGACTGAGTGGTCATTAACGATTACTAGTGGAAGAGTGATATTGCCTACTATTTTTATTGGTCGTTTTGACCAACTTTGATGATGAAGAGTTTTCATGGAGTTGGATCGGGTGGCCGATTCGATGTTATACCCGACGTGATGGTTCTTCGATCAAATGTTGGTGCAAGATAGGATGGATGCTTGGCCAATGAACGAAAATGGATGGCATAATCGATGGATTGAGGCAGTGAGATCTTTAGAGTGAGATGGGCACTGAAACTCTTTGATTTTGAGGCTCAGATGTATTCAAGATGGATTGACGGGATGGGTCGATAGTACGTAGTTCGTGGATTAGAGATACCATGGGAGATATCGATGGATAAATTCAATGTTATGCAGTTCGTAGTGAGGCGAGGTTGCAGGATGGATCAGCGCTATGCAATTCGTAATGGGACGAGGCTATGAGATAATGGTTCAATATGATATGCACTTCTTTGTGGAAGCGAAGTTATTTGATAGTGGACTCAAAGCAGGGGTATCTTTGGGGAGACGCATTAGGATCAATAGGGCGAACCTAGGCCAAGAGGGTACATGTTGGCTAGACACGGAGTCTGACTATCACTGGAATAGTTGGAGGGTGTATTCGATAAGAAATGTAATAGGGAGCTTAGATGATTTAGGTGTGCCAATGATTCGTATATATCTCGGAGAATTCTAGGGAACTCAAATCATAGGTATCTTGAGGGCACCTATTAGGATCGATAAGATCGTGTACCTTAAGCGACGAGCTTGGGCTGGATAGGCACATGTGGTAAACATAGATTTCAACTAGAATATAAGTCTTATGTTCTCCTAAAGGATGGTATAGCCAGTCATAAAAGGTTATCAATATAGGTACATTTTTAGAAGGTGATAGATATGACTTGTTTGACAGATGTTATGGTTGCTTCTGTTAGTAGACTATCATGTCTAGGATTCTGGAGATTTTATAGGAAGTAGAGCCAGAGTGGGCTATGGAGATTCTTGTATCCTAGTATAGCTTCCTCTTTTATTATTCTGAGTGGCATATACTATCTTAATTATATGTGTTGAATCTGTGTATGCAAGGATATGATAGGTATGACTTTCCATACCTATGTTCCATTTATTACTACAATTTGTGTAGTATTTTGAGAGTTGATTGTCTCTTAAACTAGACTGTTGTCTGATCCAAGATTTTATATTTTCTCTTGTTACCTTGGGGTGCTCATTGACGATGCTGATGAGTTGGCGAGGAAATATGTATTACCCTTTTGAGCTACGGATTTGGATTAGCATAAGGCTACAACTCTTTTTATTGTACATGTATTGTTGTTGTTTATTCCGTTGTATTACGCCGTGGAGCCTTGACAATGTTAATAGTCAGTTGAGGTAGTTTATTAGTGAGTATATTTATTTCTTGTATAAATTTTGTTTTTATGTATAACTATATGATCTTGTACTATGATTATATGGTTTATATAGGGCTGTCAATTTTCTACACGACCCGAAACCCACATGGAAATTAGTAGGTTAACCTGACCAATTTAGTTGGCGGGTCATTTTCGGGTGACCCCAAATTTGACCCGTTTATAAAAGGTGGTTTTAGGGTTGACCTGCTAACTCGATTTTGATCCACCAACCCAATTATATGTTGTATTTATTCCATAGTGTTTTACGTATGCTGTTAGTGTTTGTCTTTTATGTATGCAGTAATCAGTATGCTCAAATATTCGTGTGTAAGTTGTTATATTTTACTAATTTATTCTTGTGTGTTGTTAGTTATATTTTACTTATAACAGTTGTATCTTGTGACGGCCCGCCCCGCACCAACCGACATTTACCCCAAAGGTGCGCTGTACACATGTCCAGCTAGCACGGAACGGGTCGTCAGAAGGAAAAGGGAAGAAGGAAATGAACATACAAAGAACCTGTAGAATGTCTCACAGCGCATAGAATAAAATATAATAATAACATACTTGACATAAAACAAGAGAGACAGTGCATAAGCTAAAAATCAAACTAAGCATCATAGCAGCGGAAATCCAAAATACAGCTTATTACAACTTTTCAAACTGTCTCAAAGCAAAAGTAAGATAAAGGAGGTACACTACTAATGCCCAAATAGCGACCACCAGCGACACAGGTAGAGAATATATATATATATATATATATATATATATATATATATATATATCATACGTGGAAGCCTCCTGCCCGCCTCCGAATCAGCTACTCGCGCACCACCAGCTAACCTGTCTTTAGTTTGCTCGTGTGAGCACCCAGAGTAATAAGAGGAGACATAAAACTCTGGGTCAGACATAAAGCCTGGTATGAGCGATAAGCATCTAAAGTGAACAATAACAGGTAGACTAGAACATACCTGAACTTGGACCTGCAACCAAAGAGTTAGCACTACATACTGTATAACACTCTAAGGTACCATATCAAACGGTGTAAAGATACGAAGGTGGGGGTGTGCATGTCATAGTGATAGCAAACAACCAAACATAGCATCCATCCTCACATCTCTCACTCAGTGCGTAAAGTATACGATATTCACCACTTTGATCACCCATCCTTGCTACGATCACTTTGCCCCATGAAGTCATAAATGGCTTCACTGCACTAATAACGTAGCCACTAATCCTTCGCTATGTCCACTTGCCCCATGGAGTTATTCACCCCATCTGCGCTGGCTCATAGCCTTACCAATCCTTTACTATGTCCACTTGCCCCATGGAGTTATTCACCCCATCTGCGCTGGCTCATAGCCTTACCAATCCTTTACTATGTTCACTTGCCCCATGGAGTTATTCACCCCATTTGCGTTGGCTCATAGTCTTACTACGCATCACCTTGCCCCTCAAGTCATAATGACTCTACTGCACCGATAACGTAGTCTTGCTACCATCACCTTGCCCCTCGAGTCGCAATGACTCTACTGCACTGATAAGTAGCCCATCATTCATTTTCAGTGGTGAATCGAAGTTATGAACGTCGACAACTCCTTAGCACACGTCCCGCAGCAAAGCCCAACCATGAAGTAAACTCATCGGTTCCCAACTGGATCCTGAGCTTTAACTTCCCATATTGGACTACCTTTGCATCTCGAGTTATTGGTCAATACTGGGTCAGGTCGGGTTCTCTCCAAACCATCGGTTCGTGTCGGGTGTCTGTGTTGCGTCAGTTCGGGTCTTCCTCTGTAGCGGTTCGGGTCGGGTCCACTCCATCGCGTCGGTTCGGGTCGGGTATTTTTCTTCAGGTCATGTCGGGTGTTCCACCGCGAGTCGGGTCGGGTGCCATCTCCCCTCCAGTTCGTGCTTCCGTTCCGATCCGCTCCCTCATTCTTCACGTACTCCGATCCGATCCCTCCTTCTTTATCCAATCCGATCGCTTCTCCTTTATCCGATCCGATCCCAGTTCAATTAGCGTGGCCTTCCTTTTTGCCAATTTTCTCAACTGTCAGGTTCTGATCCTATCGAATCCCCTGCCCAGTTCAACATATCCGATCCGAGCCCCCATATCCGATCCGGTCCGAAACCTGCACTGTTTCCTGAAGCTTTTTCCAGCAAGTGTTTACGCCATTCGACGACGTTTTTCGACCATTCTAACTATTGAAATCAATCACAAAGCATATCAAACAGTCAAAGCAATATGCATAATCAACCACAAACATCAAAACATCAATATGATAGGTTAAAATGGATCAAACATACCCAAAATCCCATATTTCCCCTTAAGCATGTTTAGGTGAAACTAATGATAGGATTAGCAAAACTTAACCAAATTAACCCAAATTCGTATCAGAGGTCTAAAACATCATTTAGGAATTTATGAATATTTTCCCCGAATTTATTAGTGTATAAATTCGCTAATTAACACTAATTACTCTTAATTAGCCATAATTAGTGCAAAACTATGCAAATCACTCACCTTAGCCACAAATAAACTAAGATCTGAAATAAATCTCTGATTTGATGTGAATCCCAATGATAAACAGCAAGTCCAATGTTGATTCGGTGTAGATCCCCCTTGATTAGATGTTGCTAAGCTTAATCCTTGATCAAAAGATGATTTGGAGGTGATTTAGAGGTTGGAGGCCATTTTTAGGGTTCCTTGGTGATAAGTGGAGGCTAGAAAACTGAAATGGAATGATTCTCTACTTCATTTCAGCCTCCCCATAACCCTAATCCCGAAATGGGTTATGGGCCTACTCACTAATCACCCTATTTGGCCCGGTTAAGCAGTTTTTCACCTTCCAAACCTTATTTCAGCCATATCTCCCAAACGGTAAGTCCGTTTGACTATTATGACCACTCTACGGAAAGGTAAACCATCAAATGAATCTAATGGAAGCGGTTTCAGGTCAAAATTCCTTTCCAATCAAAAGTTATGGCCAAAACAAGATCAGCTAGGGGTAAAATGGTCATTTAAAAATCGACAAAAATCATGAACATGGGAAATGACTCTAATGGATGTTTCCCAAAGTTACATGACCATATGACTTCACATGGGAAAGAAATAAATATTCTACGATCCTATGATGTGTAGAATACGGGTCGTTACACTCTTCCCCCCTTAAGATATTTCGCCTCCGAAATTTCCTAATCAAAACACACACAAAGGTTCTTGCATGCCTATCAACCATAAAACAACAATCAAACATGCAAACAAGCAAAACAAATTTATCTTAGCATGCGGAAAAACTAAATTACGAAGTAAATCTTACCAGGCAAAGAGTTCTGGATACGCTTTCCTAATTCTCTCCTCTGTCTCCCAAGTACAATCATTCTCGTTCTCGCCCCACTGAACCTTGACTCGCTTCACCGCCTTCCTTCGAAGTTGCTTCGTATCGTGCCCCACAATACGAATCGGCTTGCGGTTCCCAACCGCCTCGGGTTCAACTTTGAAGTCCTCTTACTGATCAGGTGAAATAGTCATATTTGAGTCGTGAACGAACTTCCTCAGTTGGGAAACATGAAACACATTGTGAACTCCCGCCATTTTCTCTGGTAAGCCAACTCTATATGCCAAATTCCCGACTAGTTCAAGGACAGGGAATGGGCCAACAAATCTTCGTGCTAACTTACCTCTCCTGCCAAATCGTATCACGCTTTTCAACGGAGAAATCTTGACGAACACCAAGTCACCCATGGAGAATTTTAAGTCTCTTCTCCTCTTATCAGCATAACTCTTCTGCCTATCTTGGGCAGCCTTCATTCATTGTTGAATGATCTTAATCTTATCTGAAGTTTCCCTCACCACATCTGGTCCAAGCATAAACTTCTCGCCAGTTTCTATCCAACATGATGGTGAGTTGCACGGTCTTCCGTACAAAGCTTCATATGGAGCCATACCGATACTGGATTGGTAGCTATTATTATATGCAAACTCTACTAGATGCAAATGGTCATCCCATGATCCACCAAAATCCAATATACAAGCTCCCAAAAGATCTTCCAATATACGATTCACCCTCTCCGTCTGACCGTCGGTCTGAGGATGATATGCGGTACTGAGATGTAATCCTGACCCTAGAGCCTCTTGTAAGCTCTTCCAAAACCCACTAGTGAACAACGGGTCTCGGTCACTCACAATGCTTTTAGGTACTCCATGAAACCTCACTACCCACTTCATATACAAATCTGCCAACTTGGCTGCCGTTCTGGTCGATTTGACTGGTATAAATCTTGCGCTCTTAGTCAATCGATCCACAATTACCCAAATGCTATCATATCCCGATCTAGTCCTTGGTAAACCATCAATGAAATCCATCGAGACTTGCTCCCATTTCCATTCGGGAATTTCTAATGGTTGCAACAACCCACTAGGCTTCTTTTGCTCGGCTTTAACTAGCTGGCAATTCATGCATTTGGATATAAACTTCCCAACGTCTCTTTTCATCCCTTCCTAGTAGTAAGTCTGCTTCATGTCTCGATACATCTTATTACCACCGGGATGTATAGTCAGTTTTGAGTGATGACATTCTCTAAGCAATTCATCCCTCAAACCATTCACGTTGGGCACAACTAGTCTTCCATTCTTCCGAAGCCATCCATCTTGATCAAGCCCATACACATTCATCTCCTCACCGTCGATGTTCATCTCTAACTTGGAGATGATCTCCAATAGATTAGGATCGTCCCTCTGGCTGGAGCCAATCTGCTCTATCAAAGTGGGTCTGATCGCCAAACTAGCTAGCATGACTGGATCCAATTCGCACTTTGGTCTGAAATCAAACCCCGCGATATACTCCAGTTGCTTCCACTCAAGAAACATAGCCCCTAAACTGGCATGTCTCCTACTCAAGGCATCGGCTACCGCATTACCTTTCCCAGGTGTGTATGCGATATCAAAATCATATGAAGCCAAGAACTCTAACCATCTCTGCTGACGAAGATTCAAATCTTTCTGAGAGAAAAGATACTTTAACGATTTATGATCGGTAAACAACTCAAATCTTTCTCCCAAGAGATAGTGTCTCCACATCTTCAGCGCAAACACGATCGCTTCTAATTCCAAATCATGGGTAGGATACTTCTTCTCATGCGGCTTTAGCTGTCGACTAGCATAAGCTACAACCCTACCTCCTTGCATCAACACAGCACCTAGTCCGGTACCACAAGCATCCGTGTATACCGTCATCTCTTCATTCCCTTTAGGAATGACTAACACTGGCACACGCGTCAACTTTTCTTTTAGACTCTTGAATGAATTCTCACACACTCCGTCCTAGATGAAGGACTGATTCTTCTTAGTCAACTGAGTCAACGGTGCCGCTATCTTGAAGAAGTCCTGGATAAACTTACGATAATATCCAGCTAATCCCAAGAAACTTATTACATCTGTTGCATTCTTGGGCGTAGGCCAATCCTGTACCGTAGCCACCTTCGTGGGGTCCACGGCAATACCACTCTCTGAAACAACATGACCCAAGAATCTCACTTCCCTTCTCCAAAAATGACACTTAGAGAATTTCGCTTTCAATTGGTGTTTCCTCAACACTTCCATCACTATCCTCAAGTGTCCCTTGTGTTCGTCCTCTATCCTTGAATAAACAAGGATATCATCCACGAACACAAGAACAAACTTATTCAACTGATCTCTGAATACTCGATTCATAAGATCCACAAAGTAGGCTGGTGCATTGGTCAACCCAAATGGCATGACCAACCACTCATAAAATCCAGACGGCGTCCTAAATGCCGTTTTCGGAACACTCTCATCTGCTACTCGAAGCTGATGAAATCCTGTCGTGAGGTCCAACTGGGAGAACACTCTTGCTCCTTCTAGTTGATCAAACAAATCATCTATCCACGGTAGAGGATACTTATTCTTCCTCGTTACCTTATTCAACTCGCGATTATCCACACACAAACGAAGGGAACCATCTGCCTTAGTGGCAAACACAACTGGTGCTCCCCACTCGGAGACACTCCTTCTAATAAGTCCCTTCTTCAAAAGATTGCTGACTTGCACCCCGAGATCTCGCTACTCCCTTGGTGCCATGCGACGAAGTGGCATCACTATAGGTCTGGCATCTTTCACTAAATCAATACGGAACTCAATCTCTCGGTGTAGCGGAAGCCCGGTCACCTCCTCAAAGACGTCCGGATACTGGCCAACCACGGGCACATCTGACAACTCATCCTGCGGGATGTCGAGGGAATTTTCAAAACTAGTCATAACCCCATCACTAGGTAGACTACCAAACACTACCCTCCGCCCATCATCCGCCCTCACTGTCACCAAAAAGCCCTCACAGTCTACCACCACCCCGTACCTTTGGAGCCAATCGACTCCCAATATAATTCCATACCAAGTAAAGCCCAAAACAAAGCAATCACATACAAACATACATCCATGACTCGATAAGACCAAATTCCTGCAAATCATACTAAGGCTAGTCGAACCACCAATTGGGTTCGCCACAACCAATGGTCTATCGACTATCTCGGGTTCCAGTCCCAACCTATCTACCAGGTCACTAGATATGAAGGAACGGGAAGCCCCAGTATCAAACAAAACTCGAACTAGTACATCATAAATAGAAAGCATACCTTGAATAACAACATTCTTTCCTTTCTCCGCCGCAGTTGGGGCATTCAACGAAGAAGGAACAACATCAATAGCATATGCTTTCACAATCTGCTTCTCCTTCAGAGGTTGCAGACACTTATCCTTGAAATGTCCCACTTGACCACAATTGAAGCACTTCTTATCCGCTGGCTTGGCCCGACAATCTTTAGCATAATGGCCCTTCTTTCCACAGCTGAAGCACTCAACATCCTTCTTGTTCTTTTTCTGGCCACCCTTAGATTGTTCCTGCTTCCTCTTATTCTGAGAGTTATTCTTGCCTCCACCACCTGCTTGCGGCTTTGGCCCTTCTGCAGATGCAGCCTCAGTCTTTGACTTAGGGTAAAGACTCTCTGATCTCAAAGCTTTCCCCACAATTGATTCAAAAGTCTCATCGATGTGATTAATAAGCCTTTCCCCCAAGTATCCATCCAAGCCAGTAATGAACTTCTCAGGAGTATCGATAAGAGATAGTCCATACTTCGACAAGGTGTCGAACTCAGCAATATAGTCAGAAACTGCCCTTCCATTCTGCTTGAGTTCCAAGAACCTCTTAAACAACACTGACTTTTGGGCAGCCGGAATAAACTTCTCGCTAAAGCGAGCCTTGAACTGAACCCAAGTGACCTGATCCTCTGGAGTAGCTGTTCTAATGGCATTCCACCAATTAATCGCTCGCCCTTGCAGCTGACGAGATGCTAGCCTTCTCTTCATCGCGTCCTCAAGACCCAAGTCATCGAAGATACGGTCACAGTTATCCATCCAGTCTTGAACATCTGTGGTCGACTCCGTCCCGTGGAACGGCTACCCACCAAGGTTAGTGTAATCCTTGCACAACTTGGCGAAATCGAACCTAGGCGCCTGCACTACCGGGCCAACACCAACTCCGGGATTGGGAACTGCCCCTTGCACTTCTCTAAGCATGTCTCTCATGAGGTCAGTAAACATTTCCCTCATGTCAGCAGCATTCCCATGGTTGGTCCCTCTACCAGCACCCCTCGTGTCTCAGCTCATCGTCAATCTGAAAGAGGGAAATGATTAACGACCCCATAGTTGTGCCAGTGCAGTGCGACTTCATTCTTATACTACCAATAGCATATATATATAGCTTTTGAAAACCAAAGTAATCACAAATACGCACTCTCATATACGTACTATCTCTCCCTAGTGTCTTTCCCTAGGTTAACTACGCAACCTTGAGCTCTGATACCAAGTGTGACGGCCCGCCCCGCACCAACCGACATTTACCCCAAAGGTGCGCTGTACACATGTCCAGCTAGTACGGAACGGGTCATTAGAAGGAAAAGGGAAGAAGGAAATGAACATACAAAGAACCTATAGAATGTCTCACAGCGCATAGAATAAAATATAATAATAACATACTTGACATAAAACAGGAGAGACAATGCATAAGCTGAAAACCAAACTAAGCATCATAGCAGCGGAAATCCAAAATACAGCTTATTACAACTTTTCAAACTGTCTCAAAGCAAAAGTAAGATAAAGGAGGTACACTACTAATGCCCAAGTAGCGACCAACAGCGACACAGGTAGAGAATATATATATATATATATATATATATATATATATATATATATATATCATACGTGGAAGCCTCCTGCCCGCCTCCGAATCAGCTACTCGCGCACCACCAGCTAACCTGTCTCTAGTCTGCTTGTGTGAGCACCCAGAGTAATAAGAGGAGACATAAAACTCTGGGTCAGACATAAAGCCTGGTATGAGCTATAAGCATCTAAAGTGAACAATAACAGGTAGACTAGAACATACCTGAACCTGGACCTGCAACCAAAGATTTAGCACTACATACTGTACAACACTCTAAGGTACCATATCAAATGGTGTAAAGATACGGAGGTGGGGGTGTGCATGTCATAGTGATGGCAAACAACCAAACATAGCATCCATCCTCACATCTCTCACTCAGTGCGTAAAGTATACGATATTCACCACTTCGATCACTCATCCTTGCTACGATCACTTTGCCCCATGAAGTCATAAATGGCTTCACTGCACTGATAACGTAGCCACTAATCCTTCGCTATGTCCACTTGCCCCATGGAGTTATTCACCCCATCTGCGCTGGCTCATAGCCTTACCAATCCTTTACTATGTCCACTTGCCCCATGGAGTTATTCACCCCATCTGCGCTGGCTTATAGCCTTACCAATCCTTTACTATGTCCACTTGCTCCATGGAGTTATTCACCCCATCTGCGCTGGCTCATAGTCATACTACGCATCACCTTGCCCCTCAAGTCATAATGACTCTACTGCACTGATAATGTAGTCTTGCTACCATAACCTTGCCCCTCTAGTCGCAATGACTCTACTGCACTGATATGTAGCCCATCATTCATTTTCAGTGGTGAATCGAAGTTATGAACGTCGACAACTCCTTAGCACACGTCCCGCAGCAAAGCCCAACCATGAAGTGAACTCATCGGTTCCCAACTGGATCCTGAGCTCTAACTTCCCATATTGAACTACCTTTGCATCTCGGGTTATTGGTCAATACTGGGTCGGGTCGGGTTCTCTCCAAACCATCGGTTCGGGTCGGGTGTCTGCGTTGCGTCAGTTCGGGTCTTCCTCTGTAGCGGTTCGGGTCGGGTCCACTCCATCGCGTCGGTTCGGGTCGGGTATTTTTCTTCAGGTCGGGTCGGGTGTTCCACCTCTAGTTGGGTCGGGTGCCATCTCCCCTCCAGTTCGTGCTTCCGTTCCCTCATTCTTCACGTACTCCGATCCGATCCCTCCTTCTTTATCTGATCCGATCGCTTCTCCTTTATCCGATCCCAGTTCAATTAGCGTGGGCTTCCTTTTTGCCAATTTTCTCAAGTGTCAGGTTCTGACCCGATCAGCAAACAAACAACATATATAAATTATTTGAGGAATCCGGTCGGATCCCTCCAACCTGTGAATCCCTTGCCCAGTTCAACATATCCGATCCGAGCCCCCATATCCGATCCGATCCGAAACCTGCACTGTTTCCTGAAGCTTTTTCCAGCAAGTGTTTACGCCATTCGACGACGTTTTTGACAATTCTAACTATTGAAATCAATCACAAAGCATATCATACAGTCATAGCAACATGCATAATCAACCACAAGCATCAATACGATAGGTTAAAATGGATCAAACATACCCAAAATCCCATATTTCCCCTTAAGCATGTTTAGGTGAAACTAATGATAGGATTAGCAAAACTTAACCAAATTAACCCAAATTCGTATCAGAGGTCTAAAACATCATTTAGGAATTTATGAACATTTTTCCCGAATTTATTAGTGTATAACTTCGCTAATTAACACTAATTACTCTTAATTAGCCATAATTAGTGCAAGACTATGCAAATCACTCACCTTAGCCACAAATAAACTAAGATTTGAAATAAATCTCTGATTTGATGTGAATCCCAATGCTAAACAGCAGGTCCAATGTAACACCCCGAAAATTCTATAACTGTGAAATTAACAAATTAAAGTATAATTAATTTGAAATCAAAGAAATAAGGGAAACGGGATACGCCATTGCGTTCGTCTCGGAAAAATACGCGGAATAGAATGCGAGTTTTCGAAAAACGGAGTCCGTATGAAGAAGATATGGCCTTCGAAAGTTTTGAATTAAATTTAAAAATTCAAACAGAATAAAATAATTAAAAATCGGGCCCAATGGGCCAGGGCGGATAAACACCTGCCTAGGCCACCCAGGTCGACTGGTCTGTCGACCTGGGCTCCCATGTCGACAGGGCTGTCGACAGCCCTGTCGACAAGGGTATCGACCTGGTCGAGCCCAGCCAACCTGGCTGGCCAGGTCTGTGTTTGGCCGATTTTCTGTGGTCTGCTTTGTCATTAGGGCTAGGTGGCGGGTTTTAATTGGTCTCTCTATCTAATGAATGGCTATGATCAATCCAAGCAACATCAATGGTCCTAATCAGTTCCTAACCTCTATATAAACAACCCTAGACTAAACCCTAATCTATTCATTCAAAATTAAGAACATAGCCGCCATGTTGCTGAGGAACGACTAAGAGTAGCCGCCAACTAGAGAGAGGATTAGGAATAAAATTCTAAAGCCTAAAGCAACCTAAAGCCAATCAATTCAACAAAGGAATCATATCTCTTAATTAGAGAATTCGCCGCAACCATTGTAAGTAGAGTATTACTTTGGTACGAATAAATAACTGTGTTGATTTGTATGCTTGAATTGGGATAATAAAGTAATTCATATTTGTGCAAAATTATGTTATTCATTATAAAGAACTACATGCGGTAGTTCTATGCAAGTATACGTTTGGAATATTCGCAAATTATGTAATCTATGTTGAAGCTACATGTATGTAGTTGGTTGAAATTTATGCAAGTTTGGGCTTTTGCTACTATGCCACCATGATGTATATTTTTGTGCATAAATCATTTTGTAAGTAATTGGAACAAGTTTGGTTATGTTGAGAATTAGGCATCATGTATTAAGCCATGCTTTTGTACTAGAAAACCTATTTGCGAACTTATGAATATGGCTAGGCTATGACTTATATTTGGCATAATTGAAATCCATGTTAAGTCTATATTATTATATGATGACATATGTGGTACATAGCTAGGATTAGATTCAAAAATCCCTTTTTGCAAGTTTACATGACTAAAGTAAGAATCATGATTTCATGTTAGAATATTTATGCCATGCTTATGTTTGACATTATGCCATGCTTATGCTAGAAATATTTATGCCATGCTTATGCTTGACATTATGCCTAAATAAAAATATAGGTTCATGTTGTAGTTATGACTATGTGATTTTACAGGCTTTGATTCATGTCACCTATGTTTTATGACCAAAGTATATGTCACTACTATGCAAGTACACCAGTTTCTATTTTGTATTTCCAACGTCGTATTGCAAGTTCATGCGCTCACCTTCCCCTCTTTGTGTGTGTAATCACGCTTTAAGCCTCCCCTTTTTCGCATGGCTAAATTGGGCTTTAAAAGGCTAAGCCCAATATATATAAACGGACGTGTAAAACGGGGGAAAATAACGTTGGGTTAAAATTAATTAATGAATGAAAATATAAAATAGAAGGGCCCAAATTCAAGTATGGGTTGGGCCCATGATTGGTGTAACCTTTACACCATTAACTTAATAATGGGCCGCAAATATTTACATATAAGAAATAAAGAAGAATGACAAGATATGTAAATGTAGAAAATACGATGTGTTTAACCCGAGGTTGGATTGAGTTGTGATGTAAACCTGCCCGGAACCGCCCGGCTGTCCAGTAGTCACAACAATACCTATCCAATGTGGGAGGTTAAACATGGAGCCCAATAAGGACCCGAGGTTAGACTGAGTTGTGACGTAAGACTGCCCGGAACCAACCGGCAACAGGCAGCCACAACAATACATGTCTAATGTGAGAGGTCAGGGCCTTAATAAGACAATTAAGGCTGAGTCAGGATTGTTAGGATTAAGTGAACTAAAGACTTAATCAAAATGGAACATGCTAAACTAAACGGACTGGTGGGGGTTAGGTTAGAAAACACTTAACCAACTTAGCATGTTGGCTAGAGATAGAAAACCTAGTAACGAGGGGCCCTTTTCAGCAGTAACCCTAAAAGGTATATCAGGATACCCTGAAACTAGGCAGGGTGGGGCATGATTACTGGGCTGATTGTAAGAGGTCAAAATCGACGGCGGTGGTGTAGCAGTGTAGGTTCTAACGGAGTGCGGGCGTGCACACACTCCGATGCAGAAAAATAAGGCACTGGACACCAGTAGCATACCTGTGCACTCTAAGGTTGTGTCGGGTTGCCACTATGGGACTTGATACACCCCATGGTGGGACCAGCATAGGTAACTACGACATCGGGGGCCGTAAGACACATGTAACTATGCGAGTAGGAGCCGATCATCACAGGATGGATCACTTCACCCTGATTATGGGGTGCCAATTGGAAACTAGTTAAATGGGTTCAGAGATTAACATGGGGTACGATAGTATATTCGACCCTAGACAACTTGACCAAGTTATAATGCATGCCCACTTCCTGTTTATACTTATCATACCCAGCTCTTTATTCATAGACAAAATAGTACTAGACTTACTCAGGCTTTATGTCTGACTCTACTTTTCTTTCGTCTTCTTTCTTCCGTTCCCCCCCCCCCCCCCAAGGTCCTCAGGGAGGGAACACAGCAGCTTGACCAACCTCAACATCCAGCTTGAAGAAGAGAAATGTATTGCTTGGACTTTCCTGTTTTGAACTATGGCTTTGGACAATCCACTATGGGGCTTTTGCAGTTTATCTATGTTTTATTTATGCTTCTTTAAATCATGTACTCAAGACAGATTATGAAAGTGTTATGTTATGTTTTTGGAAAGGATGTTGTTGTAACACGTATTTGACTTTATGAAATAAAAGTTTGTTGTTCTTCCGCTGTTTACAAATATGTGTTCTTATATCTGTCTTGTATATCTGTGACTTGTACTTACAAACCTCCACCAAAATTAGGGCATTCCCTTTGAGAGTGACCCTAATGGAGGTGGGGTGTTTCACTTGGTATCAGAGCACAGGTTTACCAGATAAGATAAAAAGGTTTTGAAAATTATTTTCAAAAAGGAAATTTAAAGAAGCATTTTTAAAAGAAAATATTATTTTATTTTAAAAAGGCAAAGTCCACTCCCCAAAGCCATAGGTACTATCTCTTATCCTTCGTTTTGAATCTATCCTTTTTGTTTCAGCATGTCCGAAGATCTTAACTTGCCAGAAGGGGTGCCAATACCTGGTTGGTTTAGACGGTTCTTAGAAGCAAGGGCCACTCAGCCAGGTCCTACCGTTCCTCCTCCCCCAGCTGCAGGAAATCATCCAGCTGCAGCGGCACCTTTTCCTCCACCTCCTCCTCGGGGAAACACTTTCGCTAAGATATGTAAAGATTTTAAAGCTATGGGAGGAAGGGATTTCCATGGAACTGAGTCCTTCGTGGCAGCTAGAAATTGGCTGAAAGAAACGGAGGACCTATTCATCATCTTTGAGGTAGAAGATAGACAAAAAGTACAATTGGCGGTATGGCTATTGAAGGGAGAGGCTTCCTACTGGTGGGAAGTCACTAATGCTGAAAGACCAGTGGAGACATGGGAGGACTTTAGGGCAAGGTTTGAGAACAAATTTCTCTCAGATGCAGAAAGAAGTTTGCAGTTAGAAAAATTCTTATTTCTTAAGTAAGGGGACAAGACAGTCAGAGAGTATGTGAATCAGTTTGATGAGCTAGCTAGGTTTGGGCTTGACCTAGTCAACACCCCGCACAAGAAGGCTCTTCGTTTCGTCAAAGGGTTGAATGAGCCATTACACAGTTTGGCCATGACCCATATACCCATGGGAGCCACGTATGAAAGATTGGTGCAAATGGCATTGCTGAATGAAGAGGATAAGGGCAAGAAGAAAGAGGGTTTGCAGCCTAAGAAGACAGACTTTAAGAAGGGCGGGAAAGGCAACAAAGAGAAGAGGAAGTGCAATTTCTGTGGCAAAGTGGGGCACTTAGTAAAGGACTGCCGGAAAAAGAAGGCCAAGGAAAATGGTGGGTGCTTTTCTTGCGGTGAGACAGGCCACAGGGCTAAGGACTGCCCAAAGAAACGAGGACAGGGGCAGAGGGCTGGATCCACCCCAGGGGCACAGGTTCATGTGCTAGAAGCGCCACCTCTGCAACAGCGAGGTATAAATACTTCTGTAGAAAGTGTAGTTTATCTTTATGATCACACCGTTCGCACTTTATTTGATTCTGGCGCATCACACTCCTTTATCTCGTCTGCTTTAGTAGAATCTCTGCACCTAAAAACTAGTATGGTAGAGGACCCCTTAATTGTTTCAAACCCAATTGGGGGCCCAGCTCATTTGTCTATGATCTGTTTGGGATTGAAAATTTCCATTCTAAGTGTAGAATTTCAATGTAGTGCCTTTGTTTTGGGCTTTTCGGGGTATGGTTTGATTTTGGGTATGGATTGGCTATCCAGTAATGGGGCCATCCTTGATTGTGAGAAAAGGGTTGTTAGGCTCCTAACCCAGCTCGGTAATACTTTGGAAATTTCTTGTAATCCCTCGTATGCGGTTATGCTTAGTTATCTTGAATCGCTAGATGCCTCTGTTGAAAATTTGCAATCAGTTAGAGTGGTCCGGGAATATCCGGATGTCTTTGAAGAGGTAAAGGGCTTGCCTCCGAAGCGGGAAATAGACTTCCGCATATATCTTGTAGATAATGCAAAGCCCGTTGCATTGCCCGTTAGACATATGGCTCCACGAGAAAGGAAAGAGCTCAGTAAACAGATTAAAGAGCTTCTAGAAAAGGGGTTCATTAGGAGAAGCATTTCAGAATGGGGCGCTCCAGTGGTGTTCGCTACAAAGGCGGATGGTTCACTCCGTCTATGTGTTGACTATAGGGAGCTCAACAAGCTAACGAAAAAGAATAGGCACCCTCTCCCTAGAATTGACGATTTATTTGACCAGCTTGTAGGAGCGTCTGTTTTCTCCCAACTCGATTTAGCGACCGGTTTTCATCAGCTAAGAGTGGCTGAAGATAGCATCGATAAAACGGCTTTCAGAACCCCAGACGGCTTCTTTGAATGGCTTGTCATGCCTTTCGGCTTGACAAATGCACCTGCTTACTTCGTGGATCTAATGAGTAGGGTATTTAGAGATTTCCTCAACAAATTCGTAGTGGTCTTCGTAGATGATATCCTTATCTTCTCAAAGAGTGAAGAGGAACATGCTCAACACTTAAGGGCAATCATGGAAACTTTGCGAGTCCATCAACTAAAAGCCAAGTTCTCCAAATGCCACTTTTGGAGGGAAGAGGTGAGGTTCCTTGGGCACATAGTATCTAAACAAGGGTTAGCAGTGGACCCTGCTAAGGTAGTGGCGGTACAAGATTGGAAGACACCAAGGAATGCGACTGAGGTCCGAAGCTTTCTAGGACTAGCAGGTTTCTATCGAAAGTTTATAAGGGATTTTGCGAAAATCTCAGCTCCGCTCACGAAATTGACTAAGAAGAATCTAGTGTTCAATTGGGATTTGGATTGCGAGTTTGCTTTCCAACGACTAAAAAGTGCTCTTACAACAGCCCCAGTTTTGACGCTGCCGGATGGGAGCAAGATGTTCACTGTTTATACGGATGCATGTGGGACAGGGCTAGGCGCCGTCTTAATGCAAGAAGGAAGGGTTGTAGCTTATGGCGGGAGGCAGTTGAAAGCGCACGAAAAGAACTACCCAACCCACGATCTTGAGTTAGCCGCAATCGTCTTTGCACTCAAGTCTTGGCAACACTATCTCCTAGGTGAGAAGTTCGAACTTTACACTGACCATAAATCGTTGAAATATCTTTTCTCGCAGAAAGATCTTAACTTGAGGCAACAAAGATGGATGGAGTTTCTTGCCTCGTACGATTTCGAAATCTCCTACACTCCGGGCAAAGGCAACGTAGTGGCAGACGCGTTGAGCCGAAAGAAATTGACCCTAAGCCCGTTGTTTGTTGAAAGACAAAGCCTAGAGTTTATAGCCAGTTTCGACTTTAGGCCTTCCTCCGATTTCGTACCAGGCCTGCTTGCATCTCTCAAGGTGCGCCCAACTTTAGTAGATTCAGTAGGGGCAGCACAACGCGAAGACTCTCAGCTTGTGGAAACAATCGATAGACTAATTAGGGGTGAGACTTCAAGTCACCTCAACAGATACTCCATCGACGATAAGGGTTTACTAAGACGAGACGGAAGACTATGCGTCCCACAGACAAAAGATTTAATAAAGAAGGTTCTCGAGGAAGCACATCACTCCAAGATGACGATACACCCAGGCGGAGATAAAATGTACAAAGATATAAAAAGGACTTTCTTCTGGAATGGCATGAAAAAGGACGTGGCGGAATTCGTTTCTAAGTGTATGGTGTGCCAACAGGTTAAAGCGGAACAGAAAAAGCCTGGCGGACTACTACATCCTCTGGAGGTCCCGCAGTGGAAATGGGATAGCATCTCAATGGACTTCATCGATGGGCTGCCTAGGTCTAGGAGAGGCAACACTAGCATTTGGGTAATAGTGGATAGGCTTACTAAAAGCGCCCACTTTTTACCTGTCAAAAGTAAAAGAACTGCCTCATCCCTAGCATCACTTTACCTCAAGGAAATCGTTCGACTCCATGGAATACCATCTAGTATTGTTAGTGACCGAGACCCCATCTTCACCAGTGAGTTTTGGCGGAGTCTGCAAGAAGCAGTAGGAACGCAGTTACGCTTGAGCACAGCCTATCATCCCCAAACCGACGGCCAAACAGAGAGAGTGAATAGAGTTTTGGAAGACCTTTTAAGACTATGCGTCCTTGACTTCGGAGGGACATGGGAAGACCACCTTCCTTTGGTGGAATTTGCCTACTACAACAGCTATCAAGCAACCATCGGAATGGCGCCCTTCGAAGCTTTATATGGAAGACCGTGCCGATCGCCCACTTGTTGGTGGGAGTCCACGGATAAGCTCATACTTGGACCAGACATGATCCGAGAGACTTCAGAGAAAGTGGACTTAATACGAAGAAGGATGAAGACGGCCCAAGACAGACAAAAGTCCTATGCCGACAAGAGGAGGACCGACCTTGAATTTGAGGTTGGAGACAGAGTTTTTCTCAAGGTATCACCGCTAAGGAACGTTGTTCGTTTTGGAACCACAGGAAAACTGGCACCAAGGTTCGTAGGGCCATTCCCTATTATCGAGAAAATTGGGAAAATGGCCTATAGATTAGAGCTACCCGAGAAGTTGGCTGGAGTCCACAACGTTTTTCACGTTTCACATCTCCGAAAATGTCTACATGAGTCAGCCGAGGTGGTAGAGCCAAATATCCTCGAAGAAGCCGAAGTGGAACGCGAAGCAACCATAAGAAAAGTTCCAACCCGCATCTTAGGAACGGAAGTGAAGAAGCTACGCAACCGCGAAGTCAAGCTCGTCAAAGTTCAGTGGAGCGACGCCGAGGGAGACGCGACTTGGGAAACTGAAGCTAGAATACGCGCTGCCTACCCTTTTCTGTTCGAGGGTACATCCTTGATCTTTCTTTTTCCTTAAGTTGCGCTTTTATCTATCTTTTTAGGTATATTTCCTCGACCTTATCCTTTAGGTAGAAACTTTTTGGATGGAAACATGTAGTTGAAACATGTTATGGATGATGATTGCAAGTGGTTGCAAGTGATTGCTAGTGGTTGCTCGTGGTTGCATATACACACACAATCTAGGTTTTAGATCGGCTCAGTCACTTCATATTGCATATGCATATATGTTTGCATTCGTATATGGTTAAACTTTAATGTGTTGTCATGTGGATGTTGCATTTGTATTGAATGATTGTGCACACATGTAGAATCAAGAATAGGAAAATTTGCATACATAATGGATTCATGGCACTTACATAATTCGCATTAAGGGGGTCAACTGAATCAGTAGACCGCCTGATTTTGCATTAGATAAGTACATGTACACACACACTTCGCATATGATCATGAAGCATTAGAAATATTTTAAGGACAATGGATGCTCGTGTTTTATGGATGAGTAGATGGATGATTGGATGTTAGGATATACATTTTCCTACACTTGAAGATTTCGGGGACGAAATCCTTTTAAGTGGGGGAGAATGTAACACCCCGAAAATTCTATAACTGTGAAATTAACAAATTAAAGTATAATTAATTTGAAATCAAAGAACTAAGGGAAACGGGATACGCCATTGCGTTCGTCTCGGAAAAATACGCGAAATAGAATCCGAGTTTTCGAAAAACGGAGTCCGTATGAAGAAGATATGGCCTTCGGAAGTTTTGAATTAAATTTAAAAATTCAAACAGAATAAAATAATTAAAAATCGGGCCCAATGGGCCAGGGCGGATAAACACCCGCCTAGGCCACCCAGGTCGACTGGTCTGTCGACCTGGGCTACCCATGTCGACAGGGCTGTCGACAGCCCTGTCGACAGGGGTATCGACCTGGTCGAGCCCAGCCAACCTGGCTGGCCAGGTCTGTGTTTGGCCGATTTTCTGTGGTCTGCTTTGTCATTAGGGCTAGGTGGCGGGTTTTAATTGGTCTCTCTATCTAATGAATGGTTATGATCAATCCAAGCAACATCAATGGTCCTAATCAGTTCCTAACCTCTATATAAACAACCCTAGACTAAACCCTAATCTATTCATTCAAAATTAAGAACATAGCCGCCATGTTGCTGAGGAACGACTAAGAGTAGCCGCCAACTAGAGAGAGGATTAGGAAGAAAATTCTAAAGCCTAAAGCAACCTAAAGCCAATCAATTCAACAAAGGAATCATATCTCTTAATTAGAGAATTCGCCGCAACCATTGTAAGTAGAGTATTACTTTGGTATGAATAAATAACTGTGTTGATTTGTATGCTTGAATTGGGATAATAAAGTAATTCATATTTGTGCAAAATTATGTTATTCATTATAAAGAACTACATGCGGTAGTTCTATGCAAGTATACGTTTGGAATATTCGCAAATTATGTAATCTATGTTGAAGCTACATGTATGTAGTTGGTTGAAATTTATGCAAGTTTGGGCTTTTGCTTCTATGCCACCATGATGTATATTTTTGTGCATAAACCATTTTGTAAGTAATTGGAACAAGTTTGGTTATGTTGAGAATTTGGCATCATGTATTAAGCCATGCTTTTGTACTAGAAAACCTATTTGCGAACTTATGAATATGGCTAGGCTATGACTTATATTTGGCATAATTGAAATCCATGTTAAGTCTATATTATTATATGATGACATATGTGGTACATAGCTAGGATTAGATTCAAAAATCCCTTTTTGCAAGTTTACATGACTAAAGTAAGAATCATGATTTCATGTTAGAATATTTATGCCATGCTTATGTTTGACATTATGCCATGCTTATGCTAGAAATATTTATGCCATGCTTATGCTTGACATTATGCCTAAATAAAAATATAGGTTCATGTTGTAGTTATGACTATGTGATTTTACAGGCTTTGATTCATGTCACCTATGTTTTATGACCAAAGTATATGTCACTACTATGCAAGTACACCAGTTTCTATTTTGTATTTCCAACGTCGTATTGCAAGTTCATGCGCTCACCTTCCCCTCTTTGTGTGTGTAATCACGCTTTAAGCCTCCCCTTTTTCGCATGGCTAAATTGGGCTTTAAAAGGCTAATCCCAATATATATAAACGGACGTGTAAAACGGGGGAAAATAACGTTGGGTTAAAATTAATTAATGAATGAAAATATAAAATAGAAGGGCCCAAATTCAAGTATGGGTTGGGCCCATGATTGGTGTAACCTTTACACCATTAACTTAATAATGGGCCGCAAATATTTACATATAAGAAATAAAGAAGAATGACAAGATATGTAAATGTAGAAAATACAATGTGTTTAACCCGAGGTTGGATTGAGTTGTGATGTAAACCTGCCCGGAACCGCCCGGCTGTCCAGTAGTCACAACAATACCTATCCAATGTGGGAGGTTAAACATGGAGCCCAATAAGGACCCGAGGTTAGACTGAGTTGTGGCGTAAGACTGCCCGGAACCAACCGGCAACAGGCAGCCACAACAATACCTGTCTAATGTGAGAGGTCAGGGCCTTAATAAGACAATTAAGGCTGAGTCAGGATTGTTAGGATTAAGTGAACTAAAGACTTAATCAAAATGGAACATGCTAAACTAAACGGACTGGTGGGGGTTAGGTTAGAAAACACTTAACCAACTTAGCATGTTGGCTAGAGATAGAAAACCTAGTAACGGGGGGCCCTTTTCAGCAGTAACCCTAAAAGGTGTATCAGGATACCCTGAAACTAGGCAGGGTCGGGCACGATTACTGGGCTGATTGTAAGAGGTCAAAATCGACGGCGGTGGTGTAGCAGTGTAGGTTCTAACGGAGTGCGGGCGTGCACACACTCCGGTGCAGAAAAATAAGGCACTGGACACCAGTCGCATACCTGTGCACTCTAAGGTTGTGTCGGGTTGCCACTATGGGACTTGATACACCCCATGGTGGGACCAGCATAGGTAACTACGACATCGGGGGCCGTAAGACACATGTAACTATGCGAGTAGGAGCCGATCATCACAGGATGGATCACTTCACCCTGATTATGGGGTGCCAATTGGAAACTAGTTAAATGGGTTCAGAGATTAACATGGGGTACGATAGTATATTCGACCCTAGACAACTTGACCAAGTTATAATGCATGCCCACTTCCTGTTTATACTTATCATACCCAGCTCTTTATTCATAGACAAAATAGTACTAGACTTACTCAGGCTTTATGTCTGACTCTACTTTTCTTTCATCTTCTTTCTTCCGTTTCCCCCTCCCCCAGGTCCTCAGGGAGGGAACACTGCAGCTTGACCAACCTCAACATCCAGCTTGAAGAAGAGAAATGTATTGCTTGGACTTTCCTGTTTTGAACTATGGCTTTGGACAATCCACTATGGGGCTTTTGCAATTTATCTATGTTTTATTTATGCTTCTTTAAATCATGTACTCAAGACAGATTATGAAAGTGTTATGTTATGTTTTTGGAAAGGATGTTGTTGTAACACGTATTTGACTTTATGAAATAAAAGTTTGTTGTTCTTCCGCTGTTTACAAATATGTGTTCTTATATCTGTCTTGTATATCTGTGACTTGTACTTATAAACCTCCACCAAAATTAGAGCATTCCCTTTGAGAGTGACCCTAACGGAGGTGGGGTGTTTCATCCAATGTTGATTCGGTGTAGATCCCCCTTGATTAGATGTTGCTAAGCTTAATCCTTGATCAAAAGATGATTTGGAGGTGATTTAGAGGTTGGAGGCCATTTTTAGGGTTCCTTGGTGATAAGTGGAGGCTAGAAAACTGAAATGGAATGATTCTCTAATTCATTTCAGCCTCCCCATAACCCTAATCCCGAAATGGGTTATGGGCCTACTCACTAATCACCATATTTGGCCCAGTTAAGCAGTTTTTCACCTTCCAAACCTTATTTCAGCCATATCTCCCAAACGGTAAGTCCGTTTGACTATTATGACCACTCTACGGAAAGGTAAACCATCAAACGAATCTAATAGAAGTGGTTTCAGGTCAAAATTCCTTTCCAATCAAAAGTTATGGCCAAAACAAGATCAGCTAGGGGTAAAATGGTCATTTAAAAATCGACAAAAATCATGAACATGGGAAATGACTCTAATGGATGTTTCCCAAAGTTACATGACCATATGACTTCACATGGGAAAGAAATAAATATTCTATGATCCTATGATGTGTAGAATACGGGTCGTTACATATCTCTTTCATATTTTCATTCTTTTATGTATGTCGTATGCTTATATATTCTTGCGCATGGGGAATGATGTTTGGATATGGTGATTCCATGCTTTTTATGTGTGCTTCCTGTTGGAGATTTTGTAGCTTGTTGCTTATTGATGATTTTGTAACTTGTTACTTGTTACTTGTTGATGATTATATATTAGTGTTTCTAGTTGGTGATTTGGTCCTTCTGCTATTTATATTAGTGGGCAATATTTTCCAGTGGGTCAAATGGGTAAACCGACCACAACCCGACACAGCCCGTTTAATTAAACGGGTTACATGGGACGAGTTAACCTGTTGATAAATGTCTTAGGTTAGGATTGGGAAAATGACCCGTTTAATAAAGAGGTTGACCCAACCCGTTTATAAATCAACCCGAACCCAACTTGACCCGACCTGAATCTGATCTGACACGACCCATTGATAGCCCTATGTTTATAAAGTTATTACTATATGACTTATGTATCTGTTTTGATTATATATAATCAAATGCGATGTGATATATTCGATGGGTTATGTGATTGTGTTTTTTTTGCTCCCTTCTCTTCTCTTCTTTTCTCTTCCTTTCTATTCTATTTCTTTCCCTTTCTATTATTTCGTTCTCTTAGCAGTCGTTCTACACTGATGGTGTAGGGCAACCATCACATTTGGTACTAGAACTTAGATTGCGTAGTTTAACTTAAGCTGTATCGAAATCGTGACATAATATATACTAGAGAATATGCATTTGCAATATATTTTGGTTTTCGAACTATATGTTAGTAGTATATATATTATGTGGGTTAGTCTATGCAAGAATACAATGGTGTGATTTCCTTCATTAGTGATAGCACGTTCTTTTTTTTTGTGACATGCTAGTAAACGAGGAATATTACCATTTGCTCCATCTTCGGAGTTAGAAGTTGAGCAGGATTGAGACTATCAGCATCGATCTACAGAATGTATTCCTAATGGTTCTGAGATTCACTATTGGGGGTGTCCTAATTTCTATGGTTGGTTCTGGTACTCGAGTGTGGAGGTCGACTATATTTTGCTATACAGAAATTCTTGTGTCCATAAGTAAAATCATTCCATGGAATGGAATCGGCTGTTGTGATGCATGAGCTATATGATTTAGTCTTTTGTTTTGAATTCTTCGATAGCCTAGAGTTAGGTCGTGTTGTAAGGTTGAGGTTCACCTTCAGGAAACTCCAAGTATGAATCAGAATTGGTTAATAGTTCCTTTTTCAATTTCCAATAAATTGATTTGCTATCGACCAATTCATGGTTCACTTCGAAGAGTTTTTTTTTTACTTCTTCGATAGCTTCTTGTAGGGGTTCTCCACTTAAGGCGACATGTCTGTATTGGAGTAAATGGCCGAATTCGATATATTAGTCAAAGTATGGTTCATTATTCCGTGAATACTTCACATAGAAGGTTGGAGGTTCCACTAGGATGAGTGATCAACTGGAAGCAATATTTCTTCTAGAGAGGATGATGTTTTAGAGAGGGGTTAGTTAATGGCCGTGTCATGTTTGAGCCCATACCTAGTTTTGGTGATTGCACATTGTGCAGGGATGAATCGGGGAGTTGTATGCATTGTCATCATTTCCATTTAGTCGAGTGCTCCCTCAAGAGGAGAAATGAGAACGATTTCTCCATTTAAGATCTGCCTTCCACTAATGGTGTTTCCATGCATGTTTTGATTTGACGTCAAGATTTCGCCGTTCCATCTTGTCAGGTAGGTGATGGATGAAGTGAGGTTTGGGACTTGAGAATTTTGATATATCTTCTTCGATTGTGTCTTATTGTGTTGAGGGTTTAGTTAAACCATATGTTTATAACTTCCCTTGTCTGTTCACAAGGAGATAATACTATGGATGACTGCAATATTAGTAGGATTAGTTTTGGGCCTCGAGGTGGTAGCATGTTTATACTTGGCAGTATACATGGCTCGTCAAAACTAATCTCATAGATTCATGTTTTCTTGGATGTTATCTTCATTTCTGTTGATTGCTTAGATTCAATTTGGTTTAGTACCCAACTCTAGAATTTTCTTATTGGGTCGATATGGAAGGTTAGTGGTAGTGAGAGGTTGTTGATGACGATAATAGGCTAGGACATTCTGCGATTCAGTAGTGAGTCATCCTCGATCGAGAGATAATGGAGTGTGAGTCATTTATTATTGGATGATAGTGGGCTGAGATATCGAGTCCCTAGTAGCAAGTCGCCATATAAACTTGTAGGTTGAGATTATCTGCAAACATTCGATGAGGTTACCAAACTTACACTATGCTTGAGTTAAGTTCCATATCGATTTGGCCATTGATAGTGGATCGATGGCTATGCCTCTACGACATATGTACCTTGAGAGAGTGAGTGATGAGCTAATATCCATTCTTGATTCATGACAGCTGGTCAAGTTAGCTCTAAGGTGTGAGGATAGGTTTTCTTAGTTGGATCTCCCGAGGGGATTGAGCTAATAGAGGGTTAATTGGTGTATGCCAATTTCAATATTTTTTGCTGCTTCAAGTAGGATTATTTGGTTATGCCGTTAGGGATGGCGGGCAAGCCAGTGTACTTTGGGTGTTTTCCGATCGTATTCTGAAATCGCTTGGTTGGGCTGTTCTTGTGTTGCTTGATTGCATTTTCGTCATGTCGTAGACAAAATGAAAGTATAAGGCATGTTTGTGTTTTCGTATGGAGAGTAAACTGATTGTTAGTTAGTTTGTTGGAATTTTGCTTCAGTTTGGGTGGAGCAAGGTACTTACATCACATATCCTAGAATAAGGAGTCTTTATTGATCCTATGAAGGCTAGGGTGGTAGTATCAAGAGAGTAGGTCATCACATGCAGGTCGACAACAAATGTTACTCATGAAGGACTATTCGACACTTGCTTCAGAGTCGATGGCCATAGAGTTGCCATAGAGATGGGGTTCGCTTTGGAATTTTGGAGGCATTATCTATTACAATGGAGTTGGAGTTGTTAGTGATGTTACCTCACTGGTCCTCTCCGAGTGGGATCTTGAATTTCATTAATATTGATGGTTCAGATTCCTACGCTCCTAATGTTGTTGCTGTTTTACTGGAAATGTAATGGTTTAGGAGCGGTATTCCACAAGTGGTTATTGCTCACTTTTATTAGCGGCTATGGCTTTAGAGTTTGAAGACTTGTTATACAAATTTAACTATATATGGTGGTTGATTCCATATTGAAGTGGCGTTGTTGTTCCTGACATCGTTGGAGGGTGCATTTCATGATGAGTGGATGGTCATCAAGTTAATGCTGAACGGGAAGAGCCATGAAGATTTTGGATGCTACTTGAGATTCTTATATGGATGAAGGAATGATTTTTCGATGGTTTTCGTTGATCGGTTGTCAAACGTTTGAGGGTTGCATGATAACACTTGAGTTGTGCTCGATTCTATCACGAGAGATGTTACCTTTACTTCCCTCACGTTAGCGGGATCACAACCATTATTTGTCAAGTAATATATGGATTATATGTATTTTGTTGATGAGCCTAGTATCCTGCATGCTAGGGTAGACATGGATGTTATTTATCATGATTACTATTATTTTGTTGTGCACGTTTGATTATTGGAACTAGACGTGACCACTTTTGCTCACATGATTGTTAGGCATGCAGTGCAGTTTTTTTTGTTGTCGTCTCCCATTTATTTCCATACATGACTTGACACATTTGTTTTTCTTTGTTGGTTTCTACTACCTTATCTAACTATCTTTGTTGACTGCATGTTTAGGTACATGGAGCATAAGCTGATTGTTTGTATGCACACTCGTTTTTGTTTGCGTCTAAATTCTAAGTTTGCTTTAAAAAAAGGTATATAGAGGATATATTATCGTGGTTATTCCATTTTGTACATTTTGGTGATTTTATCCTCTATGTATGGGTAACAATTCTGGGCTCTATGTTCTTTTGATGGTTTAGGCCTTGCATGGCGAGTTTGGTTTTTCGTATCGAGCCATACAGGACAGATGCTACCAAAATTTTCCGTGAATTTAGCCGAAGTAGGAAGAAAATCAAGATATGATTATTGGATTGAGATTATCTTTTGACTAGCATGTCATCGCTTTTACTCCCATTACTTATTGTGTTTGGAAAAGTGTAAAATTTAGGTGTTTGTATTGGTCATGATGATTCTGGATTTTTGACTATAATTACACTTAAGGATGGGAATTTTGGCTCCATGATGTCAAAACCTCCATTCTTGAAATATATATTGATTACGAGAACCATATATCGACGATATTATTCACTAACATCTTTTACAGGATAAAGAAGAATATAAACTAAATATACGAAGGTTCGACGACAAGATATATTAAAATATTTTTATTGTATTTAAGTCTGTGTTCAGTTGATTTTTATTGCCAAAATCTCTACTTTAGTATATATATATATATAAAGTTTTTATATTTGAAAGACTAAACCATGTATGCAAAAATCATTTTCAGCAGCCGGTTGGATCAAAAATAAGCCGACTGATTATTGTGTTTTAAAACTTTATAAGTTTGAACTTTCAGCCGATTGAATTTTTAATTTAGCTAGTTGAATAACATGACTTATGCATATGTACACTTAATTCAAATTTTATATGTTTTTTAGCTAGCTAAATTTTAAATTCAGTCGGTGGACCTAAAGGGCTGTGACTTTTTAAAGTGTCGTAACTCTAATCCAAGAGTTATGATTATATCTTTTGATTAAACCCTTTCACGAATAAATGCAACCTCTTATTTATTATAAATACACTTCAAAATCATTTATTTTATTAATCGAACTTTCTTGATCAATAATTCTCTGATTCTGAAATATTTCTATTCTATATACACTTATGCTCTCAATTATTCAAAATTATGTGATTATAATTCACTTTCCTTCTTTATTCTTCATTTGCTTTCAAAAATATATATATATACACACACACACACACACACATATACATGTATATATATACATACATACATACATACATGTATATATCACTACTACAAAAGTGGGCATATTTGACACTAATTTGTGTGCATTGCATGAAAAGTATGGCAAAAGCTATGCTTTCTTTGATCTTCTGCAGCAACATTCATATACTGTTGCGTTAGATATGAATGCAGTATTGCGGTTGGAATTCTTGTGATGAGTCGAGCAACACCAGTTCAAAGTGTTGCTTTACATAAATACATGCTGGGTCAGCGATTCACGTTATCAGTTTAAACAAATAAATAACCATGTATGTTTAATTAATCCAATGATTCAAACGTATCCATGCTTCAGTTTAGTGAAAATTTGGCGCGATCTTTTCCCCATTCACGAAATACTTCCCCCAAAACAAATTTCTCCCATACTCCACCTTCTGTCCATTTCTCTGTCCATGAAATCCATCCACGAAGACCTCTGATTGCTACTCTACTGCCGTTACAAACTATAAACCTCTAATTTCTCCTATTTTACAAACTTTACACCTTCGATTTGGATCATTTAGGACAATTACAGGTAGTTAGGGCTTCACCATTTCGGTTTTATTTAGGTGATTTCATTGCTAACTTATTTTGGTCTACGTTCAAATACTCTGGGTGATTTTGGTATACCAGATTGCCATAAATTAGGGTTTTTTATACTTGAAGTGTTGTATTTATATATTTGCATGTGTTGAAATTGTGCAAGTTTTGTATTTTTATGTTTGCCAAACCATTGATGTATTGGTAAATAATGCTTATTTCGACAGGTGGAAACAAAATTTAGAGGACAAAACAAATCCAATTTAAATGTTTAAATGTATGTTTCTATTTGTAGTTAAATAATGCCTATTTCTCTTCCTACGTCGTATGACTACGAAGATACCCTGGGCATGGGTGATCTACGACTGTCAAACCCATCATCACCAGAAACTCCTATTGATTTTTATATAGAGATGCAAGAAAGGCACTACGATGATTTGCTTGAGAACGAACTAGAGCAAGAAGAACTCCGAAAACAATGGGGAGAAGAAGAACGACGTGAAGAAAGGGCGATGCGACGGCATAGTCATGCTGCCTTGCGTCGTCAGCATCAAAACAACCAAGTAATGAACGAACAGCAAGATGACTCACCAATCATAATGTGTGATTCTGGATATGCCGCTATTGAAGATGTTATTTCAATTGGATTCAAAATTGGTCGTCGTTATTCTAGATGTCGTGTTTATCGCACATGGTATACATTTTGGTAGTGGATTGACCAACAGTTTACAAGTCGAGCCGCTGAGTACGCAAATGAATTACAACATCAACTTACAACGCTGCAAAATCGAGTTATTGGTTTTTGAACTGGCGTTAGTAGACTTAACAAACAGCTTCAAGGGCTAAACATTAGAAGATAAAATTAAATTATTGCATCGTTCTTTGTATTAGGTACAACTGTATCGTCTTTGTATCACCTATATAGTCTTTGTGTCTGTACTATTTTGTTTTGATGCAGTCATGTAATGTTATGAATTTGTGTTCGGTATCCTTAATTGCTTGTTTTATGTATTCTCCTGATAACCCAGTTCCAAAAGTTAGTGATAATTCATATCAAAACAATCGTCTTTGTATCATCACACTAATTATGTATATTTGTAAATTATTAATTTGTTTTGTTTTTATTTCTAATTTAGTCAGACCTTACAGGGTAGCCCTTGTTCGTGTCTTGAAACTATTAGTGGTATCAAATTTGGTCTTACTAGGCCATGGTTAGATTATGGCAATGGATAGTGAGCATTACATATGGATACGACTTCAAAGATCGAGTGCAGAATATGTAAGAGGGGTAACAGTTTTTCTAAGAAATGCATTTCCCTTTTATAAAGTAGGTGATGAGATGAAGTGCCCCTACAAAAAATGTACAGAACGTAATTGGTATTGTGAAAATGTCATATACGATCATCTTATTTTTAATAGCCCTTCTCCATTACATACCGGGTGGATTTGTGAAGTTTCACAGACAAAATTAATAGGTGTTGATGACCATATGGATTGTGCAACGGAGATGGATTTTTAGGATAATTTAGATGTGATGTTCAAATGTGCGGGTTACAAATTTGGTCAAAATCCTAGGGACTTTGTAATAGAACAAAATCCAGAGGCCGAGAAATTTTATCGGCATGTTAAAGAAGGAAAAAAATCATTATATCCTAGTTGCACTAAATTTTCACGACAAATTTCTTGATCAGGTTTTATCATTTAAAGCGTGCTTATGGAATTAACGAGTCTACTTTTGGGGAATTACTAAAGCTTATAAAAGAAGCCTTTCCTAATGCCCAATTACCTTTGTCTTCCTATGCTGCAAAGAATGTCATTAAGGATTTAGGTCTTGATTACCATAAAATACATGCCTGCCCAAGCCATTGCATGTTATATTGGGCAGAGAATAAAGATAAATAGGCTTGTGACATTTGTGGTTTTTCAAGGTGGGCTGTAAAAGAAAAAGAAGACATCGTTGATAATAATGATCCACCAAAGTCGATTCCCAAAGTGCCAGCAAATTTTATGAGGTACTTTCCTCTAAGACCAAGGTTACAAAGGATGTTTATGTGCAAAGAATTTTCGAAATTTATGAGATGACACCAAGTGGAATGAAAAGAAGATGGAAAACTAAGACATTTGGCTGATGGTGTGGCATGGAAGATGATGGATGCTCGCTATCCTGATTTTTCATTAGAAAATCGTAATGTAAGATTGGGTCTAGCATCTGATGGGTTAAATCCATATCGTTTAATGAATTCAAGTTATAGTACATGGCCAATTGTGTTGGTAAACTACAGTCTTCCGCCTCGATTATGTATGAAATAAGAGAATTTGATTCTTTCAACATTAATATCTGGTCCAAATTCTCCAAAGAACAGTATTGACATATTTATGCAGTCTTTAATTGTAGAATTGAAAGCGTTATGGAATGTTGGCATCGAAACATATGATTCCTTGATTGATGGGAATTTTAATTTGTATTCAAACGTCTTATGGACCATTAGTGATTTTCCGGGATATGCCATGTTGTCAAATTGGAGCACGAAGGGGAAACTAGCATGTCCAGTATGCCATTATGAAACTTCTTCAAATTATTTGAAGCACAGCAAAAAAAAATGTGTTATATGCACCATTGAAAGTTTCTTTATCCGACACATAAGTGGAGGCTGGATAAGAGGAGATTTAATGGCGAAACGGAAATGGGGAGCATTCCAGAAATATTATCAGGAACTGATATTGAAGAGTTATTGCGGGGGTTCGAAAATCGGCTTGGGATAAGACGAAGAAACCTGGTAAAAGTGATGGCCCTTTGAAAAAAAGGTCAATACTGTTTGACTTACCATATTGGTGTCATAATCCCCTTCGACATAACCTAGATGCCATGCACATAGAGAAGAGCATATTTGACAAAATATTAGGTATTTTACTTAATATAGGTCGCATGTCCAAGGGGCACCTATACGCTCATTTGGATTTACAGGAATTGGGCATATGGAAGGCCCTTCATCCTGTTTAATGTGGTGACGGAAAGCATGATGAAATTAGAGCTGCAATATTTGATATGACAAATAAGGAAAAAGAAATCTTTTGATCTGTATTGAAGAACGCCAAACTGCCCTATGGTTGTGCCTCGAATGTTAGTCAGTATGTGCACATCAAAGAGAGAATGATTATGGGATATAAGTGATATGATGCTCATTTCATACTCCACTATTTGTTACAATTTTCCATGAAGAAAGCGTCAAAACCCGAGGTTGCGTTATCAATGATCAGATTTAGTGCATTCCTTAAAGGACTATAGAGCAAGGTTATCGAAGTGGATGATATCAAGAGGCTGCAAAAAGAAATTGTCTAGATACTTTATCATTTTGAAATGATTTTTTCACAAGCTTTTCTCGATATAATGGTACACTTTCATGTTCATTTATGCAGAGAAATTGAATACAGCGGGCCTGAACATATTACATGTATGTATCCAATTGAGCTATATCTAGGAAAGTTGAAATCTTATGTGCAAAATAGAAACAGACCAGAAGGTTCAATTGTAGAAGGTTACTTGGTTGAAGAGTGTGTGACCTTTGTTCAAGATATTTAAGAGTTGGTGGGGGAACAGAAAACACATCGATTGATTTTTGAAGATGTCCAATAGATTTATAATATCATATTGGAACAAAGAAGAATAAAGTTGGGAAGATGTTTAATTTGAAAGATGCAGATTGGAAGGCAATGCATCGCTATATTCTGTTCAATTCCGGTAATAAAGAAATTGAGAGTTTGATCGAGTAAGTTATTAAGTTCCTATATCATTTTCCTTAACTATAAATTAACATCTGCATTTCGTAGTTTTTTGACCTTAATTATTATTTAGGGTTCATCGAGATTTTGTGGATGGTCTTACAAATCCAAGAAGATACAAGAGGGAATGAGAACATTTCGAAGAGTTATGGAATTGGCTTAAAGAAGAGGTTCTGAAAAAGGACAATATTTCAAAAGATTTATAGGTGTTTGCATTAGGCCCTAATCGAGTAGCTAGGAAGTTTACTGGTTATATAGCAAATGGATATAAATTCCACACAAAAATTAGAGATTCTCGATGTACCACACAAAATAGTGGTGTATTTCTGACTGCCAAAACCACCAGCTTCGCAAGTTCGAAAGACCAAAACCCAATAGTGGGTGATGTCAACTACTATGGATCAATCAAAGAAAATTTTGAGCTTGATTATCAGGAAGCTTTCGCTGTGGTCCTTTTTAAGTATTGCTGGTACCAAGAGGAAAAGGATTCATATGGTCTTACTCGAGTAAATTTTAGCAAGTGCCATAAAACTGATCCTTATGCCCTGTCTTTGCAAGTGCAGCAAGTATTTTATGTGGAAGATGCAGTTGAAAAGATCAGTCATTACGTTATCAAAAAATTGCCGAGAGATTGGTGTGATACTAAAAATCAGAATGCAATGGAACAAGACATGAGCAATACGCATTCGCATGATATGGGCATAGGTGGTGAACTAGAACCAGAAGTTGTTGATGGGGGTTGGATTAAGGATGATGTCCCCGTAATACAACTAGAAACAAAACTAGAAGAAGAAGTTCCTGATCATGTTCTGTCTCGTTAGGACAAAAAATTCCTCTTTCTTATTGCTTTAATTTGGTCTAATTTATGATGTATTTGGCACTTTATTTTGGCTCGAAATTATTATCTTTAATGAATGTATTTTCCACTCTTTTCTCATAATGCAATCTGCACTGTTCACATGTTTTATGATTTAATGTCTGTCTTTACTGTCATCTAAATTGGCTATAAACCAAAACGTTATAGTTGTTGTTTTTGTCCACTTTAACATGCATGTACCTTGTTCTAATGTATTCATTTTGTATAGGATGGATGAACTTATTAATATTCTACTGCAACATAGCGAACAATTTCGAAGGATATGTTAGGTCAGTGGCAGAATCCTTCGTAGTAACAAAATATGATGTAGACCGCTTTTCTTACTGTGTGCTTATGGACTTTGTTAAAGATGGTCTCCATTACACTGAAATAGGAGGAGTCTATATCATCAGCAAAGGAAAAAGTGTTGGCTAGCAGCTAATATTGAATGACAAGGACGTAAACGAGTACGTACAGGGCTGCAATAAGCAAGAAGTGGTTTTTTACATCGACAACACTATTGACAAAGGCAGTGAGCCGTTGATTCAACCACAGCTATATGTAATCGTATGGCCAAGGAAAAAATAATTTAATGTAACACCCCACGTCCATTAATGTCACTCACTAAGGGAATGCGTTAACTTTCATAGAGTATTATAAGAGTATAGAACAGAATATCATAAGACATATATATAAAATGGTACTTAAGAAAATTCTAAATTTATTCATTGCAGCAGAAAAGCAAAACATGTTTGGTTGCAACATCAAACCACATACTAGAGTCAAGTACACAAATATCCATCTTGTACAACATTATTATCAGAGTACATAGTAGTAAAATCAGAATCCTACTCCAAATAGCCATAATGGAAAAGAGATAAAGATGAGCATTACTTTCAACACTTCCAAGCACTTCAAGAAGAAAGAAATCCAAGTCAAGCTTCACTAATCCCACCCTGAGGACCTGGGGTGGGGGGGGGGGAGAAAGAAAAGAGGCGAAACAAAAAAGGGTCAGACACGTGTCTGGCGAGTCTGGCGACTTAAACAATATAATCAGTAAAGTAACATGATAAGAACATAAACTGGATATAAGAGATGACTTTAACATAAGTAGATATGACAAGGTAACAAGATGAACAAGATACGTTGATTGCGCTTTAATCACTATAAGATAATTCCTACACCGCACCAATGCTAGTTACCTACTGAAAGTTGATCCCTCTTACTAAACATAGTAACAATAATGATGGTAGTTTTATGTACTCCTAGTTGCTGTCATAGGTGCTGCCTGCTCCTATCTCCACTAGTTATACCCACGACCCTCGCCATTCGATCGGCTCCCTAACACGTAGATACCCGTGCTGGTCCCACAGTAGGGTGTATCACTCCCTAAAGTGGCCACCCGATACAACTAAAAGTCACGGCTTATATCAGCACGATGCAACAACGTCTTACCTACCAGCCTGGACCCACGCACACACATGAATCGATTGGACTTGTGTTGTCACTGCTAAATCTTTATTGACCTCTTACAATCAACTCAGTAAGCGTGTCCTGTCCTTGACCTAGTTCGAGCTCACATAGATACTAAAATGGGTTACTGGTTGAAAAGGGTCCACCCACTTGACACAAGCTTCCCTCCTAAGCTTGGTCCCCACTAGGAATTCCCACTTAACCCCTCTTTATTCCCATGTCTAATCACATGTTTGACCTTGGTTACGTGCTTCTAGTTATATTTCACATGTATCCCATGCCACCCACTTAACCCCCATGTCTTACTACATGTCTTATCTTGGTTAAGTGTTCATTAATTCATTATAACTGTAATCTTGCAAGACCTCCCACATTAAATTGCCGTTTTGCGGTTGCTGGATATGTCGGGCGGTTCCCGCAATCTTATACCACAGTCCGAATCTAACCTCGTGTCTTTGCGTTATTACGTATCTAATTTCTGCCATTGACCTCTCACATTAGATTATAAAATTGCGGTTGTTGGATGTGATGGGCGGTTCTGGGCATTCTTATACCGCAATTCGAATCTAACCTCGTGTCGTAGGCGTTCATTATCACTTTCTTGATTCAAGTCCCAATTTTTAAATCTTGGATTAAATTATATCCCAATTACCCATAATTTCAAATCTAAATAATGTTCATACTTTTAATCCAAATTAGGTCTATAATCTTAGGCAAACATGTTATGCCAAATTACGCCCAAATAAATTTTCGTTCATCGATATTAACAATTCTTACCAAAACTCATATATATAATTTATAAACAATTATACCCAAATTGATTTATGCCAATAATCTCATTTTATTACAAGTTTCCCCAGACTTTTCCCAATCGTTCAAACGTTATTCGTACCCAAATTTCAACAAAATATGTTAGGCTCGAAGTTAGCCTAATCTCATTAAAAAAGGAAAATAAGAAGGGAAGAGAATCATGTCATCAAAACTGGCATAAAAGAGAAATATGAAACATGAACTAGCATTGAACAATAAAATAGATCCAATTAGGCATATGATAACCATGATTTGGGTATGAATATGGAAGATAAGAATTTATAAACTTGATATGATTCATCTTACAGGTATGTTCATAAAATCCAATTTACAATCATATCACAATCACTTTTTAATTAATTATATGTGAAAGTAACATAGACTCACAGCGATATGATTTAGGAGAGAGGATAATTCTGAATTTTGATTTCTGAATTTGATTAGCTAAACCATTGTTGTAGAATTTGATTCTTATCTTCCAATTTGAATCTCTACTTCTGATTTGATTTGGAGAAGAGAAGAGAGGCTGGTTTTAATTTATATTAGAGCAGCATGGAGACGCCATGGATGAATGACAATGAGATTAGGGTTAGGTTTAGAGGTATTTTATAGATGCTCTAGGTGAATTAGGATCCTTAGATTAGATTAGGATCCATCAGAACCATCCAAACCAGAAAGACACGTCATCTAGCCAATCTTAGAGCGATACATCAGCTTTAGACATCAAAAATACGTCTGCCAGATCTGGGCAGATGGGGGGTCATCACCCTATAGGGGGTCGACACCTATGTCGACTCCCCTAGGGGGGTTCGACACCCTAGAGCGGGAGATTTCCCGTTCATCCAGATTTTACTGATTTTGTTTTTTGAACTTGTTTTTTATTTTTAATTATTATTTTAATTTAAATTCTGCTAATTCTTGAATTCTTCTAAGCTTCATAACTTCTTCATATGATATCTGATTTACACAAACTCGGACTCTATACCAAGCAGAATTCCAAGACGAACGTAATTGCATAACCCATTTCCCTTAATTCTTGTTATAAAAATTAAGTATTCATTAATTATCTATTATGCCATGTTTTAAAATTACGGGGTGTTAAATTCTCCCCTCCTTAAAGGATTTTATCCCCGAAATCTTCAAGTTAAGAAGAATGTATCCTACCATCCAATCATCCATCTACTCATCCATCATCCACAATCATCCATTGTCCTTAAAAGATTTCTAATGCTATATGATCATATGCAAAAGTTTGTGTATATATCCCCTATCAAATGCAAAGATCAGGCGGTTTACTGATTCAGTTGACCTCCTTAATGCAAAAGATGATAGTACCATGCATCCATTATGTATGCAAAAGAATCCTAATGATACATATCATTTCTATATCAGTGCACGACCATTCATTCAAATGCAGCATCCATATGATAAAACATTCAATATACATCCATTAAATTAAATATGCACACTCATGCATATGCAATATGAAAGTGATTGAGCCGATCTAGTGCCTAATATGTATGTAAATGCATCCACGAGCAACCACTAGCAAACACTTACATCCACTTGCATCCACCAAACATAACATGTCTCAAACACATGTTTGCGACCAAAGGATTTTCTACCTAAGGGTCGAAGATATAATTGAGAGGATACACTAAACGATAGAGCAAGTATAAACAAAGCGGTAGAAAAAAAAGGAGAAGTTAAGAACATATCCTAAAAAAGGAAAGGGTACGACGCACGTATGTTGTCTTCTGTCTCCCAAGTCGCATCTCCTTGATCATCTCCCCATTGGACTTTAACCAACTTGACCTCTCGGTTGCGTAACTTCTTGACCTCCAATCCAAGGATGTATGTAGGAACTCGTCTAACTGTGGCATCTCGCTCTACTTCCACTTCTCTAAGCATGCTCGACTCTACTACTTCCGCGGTGTCATGTAAACATTTCCTCAAATGCGACACATGAAATACGTCATGAACACCACTAAGCTTCTCAGGCAACTTCACTCTGTAGGCCATCTGTCCAATTCGCTCTGTAATGGGGAATGGCCCTACGAACCTTGGTGCTAATTTCCCTACAGACCCAAAACGAACTACATTCCTTAACGGTGATACTTTAATAAAGACCATGTCTTCAGCAGTGAACTCAAGATCGGTCCTTCTCTTATCAGCATATGACTTTTGTCGGTCTTGTGCTGTATTCATGCATCTTTGTATCAAGTCTATCTTCTCTGAAGTTTCCCTAATCATCTCGGGCCCAAGCAAAATCTTATCCATAGACTCCCACCAACAAGTAGGTAATCGGCAAGGTCATCAATATAGAGCTTCAAAAGGTGCCATGCCAATACTAGTCTGATAGCTGTTGTTGTAGGCGAGCTTTACTAATGGAAGATGTTCCTCCCATGTCCCTCCAAAGTCCAAGATACATAACCTCAAAAGATCTTTTGGAATCTGATTCACACTTTCTATTTGGTCGTCTGTCTGAGGGTGATAAGCGGTGCTCAAACACAACTGTGTTCCTACCGCCTCTTGCAAGCTCTTCCAAATCTCACTAGTGAAAATGGGATCTCGGTCGCTTACGTTACTAGAAGGTATGCCATGTAGACGAACTATCTCTCGGAAATAAACAGAAGCTAATCATCCCGCTGCTCTTTTACTCTTAACGGGAATGAAATGGGTGCTCTTGGTAAGTCTATCTACGTACCCAAATCCCCGTATTACCCTTCCTTGACCTCTACAACCCGTTGACAAAATCCATGGTCATTTCTACTGGGGAACCTCTAAAGGGTGAAGCAAAACACCAGGCTTCTTTTGCTCAGCCTTGACTAGCTGGCATACTAAGCATTTAGAAATGAACTCAGCCACATCTTTCTTCATTTAGACCCAAAAGAAAACTCGCTTCATATCTCTATGCATCTTGTCTCCATGGGATGTATGGTCAGCTTAGAACTATATGTTTCTTCAAGGATTGTCTTTCTCAAACTCTCGTCTCGAGGTACGCAAAGTCTCTCATCCCTTCGCAACCAACCTTTACTAAGATGGCTCGAAGACTCCCCGCTTATGAGCTTGTCTACTATCTCTATCAACTGTGGGTCATCTCGCTGTGTCATACCTATCTGTCCCAAAAACATAGGTCGTACCTCTAACGATTCCAACAAACCAGGTACATAATCAATAGAGGGTCTAAAGTCAAAGGTAGAGATATACTCTAAACTCTGCCGCTTGACAAACAAAGGACTCTAAGTCAACTTCTTTCTACCCAAGGCGTCAGCTACAACGTTACCCTTGCCAGAAGCGTATGCAATCTCAAAGTCGTAGGATGCTGAGAACTCCATCCACCTCTGTTGCCTTGAGTTTAGATCTTTTTGAGAGAACAAGTATTTTAGTGACTTATGGTCTGTATACAACTCAAACCTCTCACCAAGCAAATGGTGATGCCAAGACTTAAGCGCAAAAACTATGGCAGCTAACTCTTAGTCGTGGGTAGGGTAATTCTTCTCATGGGCCTTTAACTGCCTTCCACCATACCATATCACCCTTCCCTCTTGCATCAAAACTGCGCAAGCCCTATCCCGCAAGCATCGGTATACACTGTGAACGGTTTACTTCCATCCGGCAAAATTAAAACTGGAGTTGTCATCAATGCCCTCTTCAAACATTGGAAAGCATCATCACAGTCAACATCCCAAGAAAAGGTCAAATTCTATTTCGTCAACCATGTAAGTGGGGTTGATATCTTAGCAGAGTCCTTGATGAATTTTCTGTAATAACCCACCAAACCAACAAAACTTCTTACTTATGTTGCATTCTTAGGAACCTTCCAAACTAGGATTGCTACCACCTTCTTCGGATCCACAGCTATCCCTTCCTTGGAGACCACGTGCCCTAAGAACCTCACTTCCTTCCTCCAAAAATGACATTTGGAAAACTTAGCTTTGAGTTGATGTGCTCGAAGAGTCTCTAAGACTTCCCTAAGATGTATGGCATGTTCTTCCTCGCTTTTAGAGAATATCAAAATATCATCCACAAAGACCACAATGAACTTATTTAGAAACTCCCAAAACACCCTACTCATCAAGTCTATGAAATATGCGGGTGCATTCGTCAAACTAAAAGGCATGATGAGCCATTCAAAGAAACCGTCGGGAGTCCTAAAAGAAGTCTTATCTAAACTACCCTCAACTGATGAAATCCTGTAGCTAAGTCCAACTGCGAGAAAAACGAAGCACCAACCAACCGATCGAACAAATCATCTATCCTCAGTAATGGGTGTCTGTTCTTCTTCGTGAGCTTATTCAGCTCCCTATAGTCCATGCACAATCTAAGCGAACCATCAGCCTTTATAGAAAAAACAATAGGAGCACCCCACTCCGAGTTACTTCTCCTTACGAACCCTTTCTCAAGCAACTCTTTCACTTGTTTACTAAGCTTGTTCCTTTCTCTTGGAGCCATGTGGCGTTCTGGCAATGCAACTGCCTTTGCATTGTCCACCAAATATATACAGAAATCTATCTCGCGTTTTTGAGGTAAGCCCCTAACCTCCTGAAAGACATCTGCATACTCACGGACTACTCGAATAGATTGCAAATCATCAATAGATGTGTCAAGAGATTCTAGGTAGCTAAGCATAACAGAACCCTTAGGATCACATGAGATATCGAGAGTATTACACAAACTAGTCAATAGTCTAACTATCCTCTTTTCACAGTTGAGAATGGCACCATACCTGGTTAGCCAATCCATTCCTAGAATCAACCCATAACCCGTGAAGCCAAGCACATAAGCGTTGCATTCGAACTCAACGCCATACACATATATTCTCAAATCCCGACATAACATAGAATGATGAGTCGTACCCACAATAGGATTTGAGACTATAATGGGATCCATAACTAAACTGGTATTTAGGTGCAGTGTTTCAACTAACGAAGTAGATATAAACAAATGTGAAGCGCCAGAATCAAACAATGTTCGAACACGATGATAAGAAAGGAAAATCAAACTTTTAACAGAAATGTTTCTACCTCTCTCCTGCCCTGGTGCCATGAGAGAATCAACCTGCCCTCCAGAAGTAGATCTTGTCCTCTGTCCTTGCCCTTGTCCTTGCCTCCTTGGGCATTCTTTAATCATATGTCCTGCCTCACCACATTGGAAGCAACCCGTCTTCTTCTTCTTCCTACGGTCCTTGCTTAAGTGGCCCTGTGTTCCACAATTAAAACACCTTTTATTTCCTTGTCCCTTGCTATCCTTACCACCTTTATTTTGTTGTTGTTGTGCTTTCTTTGGATCCACTTTCTTATCCTGTGCCTTAAATACATTAGCACCTTTTTCCTCTTCAGCATCAGCGCCATGTCAACAAGTTTCTCGAAGGTAGCCCCCATAGGAATGCGGGACATAGCCAACCCGTGTAATGGTTCATTCGGACCCTTGGCAAATCTCAAAGCCTTCTTATGTGGTGTATTGACTAATTCCATACCAAATCTTGCTAACTAGTTAAACTTGGTAACGTACTCCTTCGTAGACAAACTCCCTTGTTTCAAAGCCAAGAACCTCTCCATGTATAAACTCTCCTCTACTTGTGAAAGAAATTTCAATTTGAATCTTCATCTGAAGTCTATCCACGTCTCCACTGGCGTCCTCCATTAGTTACTTCCTACCAAAAGGAAGCTTCATCCTTCATCAACCAAGAAGCTGAACCTTCCTTCCATCGTCTGTCTCAAAGATACCAAACAAATCCTCTACTTCCTTGAGCCAATTTCGAGCCTCAACAAACGTCTCAGTTCTATAAAATGGTTTTCCGCCCATCGCACGGAAGTTCTTTGCATATCTAAGAAAAAGTCTCTACACGGGGAGGAGGAGGAGGAGCAGCTGCAGTTAGGGTAGGAGGAACGTCTACTGAACCTACGGCAGTGGCCCTAGCCTCCAGATACCTTCGAAACCATCCTGGTGTCTGTACGCCCTCTGGAAGATTAATATCTCCAGACATGCTAAAAACGAAAGAAAAAGATATTCAAAACAGAGAATCGAGATATATATATATATATATATAGTTTTTGGGGATTACGTTTTTCATAATAAACCATTCTCCTGAGAACATCTTCTTTAAAACATGTATTTGAAAATACATCTTTCTAAAAATGCTTTTGAAAACGGTTTTTCAAAATCTTTTATCTAATCTAGTAACCTTCAGCTCTGATACCACGCGTAACGCCCCACGTCAACTAATGTCACTCACTAAGGGAATGCATTAACTTTCATGGAGTATTATAAGAGTATAGAACAGAATATCACAAGACAGATATATAAATGGTACTTGAGAAAATTCAAAATGTATTCATTGCAGCGGAAAAGCAAAACATGTTTGGTTACAACATCAAACCACATACTAGAGTCAAGTACACAAATATCCATCTTGTACAAAATTATTATCAGAGTACATAAAAGTAAAATCATAATCCCACTGCAAATAGCCATAATGGAAAAGAGATAAAGCTGAGCATTACTTTCAACACTTCCAAGCACTTCGAGAAGAAAGAAATCCAAGTCAAGCTTCACTAATCCCACCATGAGGACCTTGGGGGGAGAAAAAGAAAAGAGGTGAAACAAAAAGGGGTCAGACATACGTCTGGGGAGTTTAGTGATTTTATCAATATAATCAATAAAGTAATAGGATAAGAACATAAAATGGATATAAGAGATGACTGTAACATAAGCAGATATGACAAGGTAACAAGATGAACAAGATATAACGTTGATTGCGCTTCTAATCACTATAAGAAAATTCCTACACCGCACCAATGCTAGTTCCCTACTGAACGTTGATACCTCTTACTTAACATAGTAACAATAATAATGATGGTAGTTTCGTGTACTCCTAGCTGCTGTCATAGGTGTCGCCTGCTCCTATCTCCACTAGTTGTACCCACTGCCCTCCCCGTTCGATCGGCTCCCTAACTCGTAGATACCCGTGTTGGTACCATAGTAGGGTGTATCACTCTATAAAGTGGCAACCCAATACAACTAAAAGGCACGGCTTATACCTACAAGATGCAACAACGTCTTACCTACCAGCCCAGACCCACGCACGCACATGACTCCGTTGGACTTGCGTTGCCACTGCTAACTCTTTATTGACCTCTTACAATCAACCCAGTAAGCATGTCCCATCCTCGACCTAGTTCGAGCTCACACATATACTAAAATGGGTTACTGGTTGAAAAGGGTCCACCCACCTGACAAAAGCTTCCCTCCTAAGCTTGGTCCCCACTAGGAATTCCCACTTAACCCCTCTTTATCTCCATGTCTAATCATATGTTTCACCTTGGTTAAGTGCTTCTAGTTATATTTCACATGTCTCCCATGTCACCCACTTAATCCCCATGTCTTACTACATGTCTTATCTTGGTTAAGTGTTCATTAATTCATTATAACTGTAATCTTGGAAGATCTCCCACATTAGATTGTCGTTTTGCAGTTGCTGGATATGTCGGACGGTTCCGGGCAGTCTTATGCAGCAATTCGAATCTAACATCGTGTCTTTGCATTATTACGTATCTAATTTCTGCCTTTGACCTCACACATTAGATTACAAAATTGCGGTTGCTGGATGTGCCGGACGGTTCCGGGCGGTTCTGGGCAGTCTTATACCACAATTCGAATCTAACCTCATGTCTTAGGCGTTCATTATCACTTTCTTGATTCAAGTCCCAATTTTTAAATCTTGGATTAAATTATATCCTAATTACCCATAATTTCCAATCTAAATTATCTTCACAATTTCAATCCAAATTAGGCCTATAATCTTATGTGTACATGTTATGAAAACTTACGCCCAAATCAATTTGCGTTCATCGATATTAACAATTCTTACCAAAATTCATGTATATAATTTATACACAATTATGCCCAAATTGATTTATGCCAATAATCTCATTTTATTACAAATTTCCCCAGACTTTTTCCAATCGTTCAAATGTTATTCGTATGTAAATTTCAATAAAATATGTTAGGCTCGAAGTTAGCCTAATCTTATAAAAAAGGAAAAGAAGAAGGGAAAAGAATCATATCATCAAAACTGGCATAAAAGAGACATATGAAACATGAACTGGCATAGAAAAATTAACTAGATCCAATGAGGCATATGATAACAGTAATTTGGGTATGAATGTGAAATATAATAACTTACAAACTTGATATGATTCATCTTACAGGCATGTTCATAAAATCCAATTTACAATCCTATCACAATCACTTTTTAATTAATTATCTGTGAAAGTAACATAGAGTCACAGGATAGGATTTAGGAGAGAGGATAGTTCTGAATTTTGATTTCTGAATTTGATTAGCTAAACCGTTGTTGTAGAATTTGATTCTTATCTTCCAATTTGAATACTCTAATTCTGGTTTGCTTTGGAGAAGAGAAGAGAGGCTAGTTTTAATTTAGATTAGAGCAACATGGAGGCTCCATGGATAAATGACAATGAGATTAGGGTTAGGTTTAGGGGTATTTTATAGATGCACTAGGCGAATTAGGACCCTTAGATTAGATTAGGATCCATTAAAACCATCCAAACCAGAAAGACATGTCTTCAAGCCAATCCCAGAACGACAAATCAGCCCTAGACGTCCAAAACACGCCTGCCAGATCTAGGCAGATGGGGGTTCGACACCCTATATGGGGGTCGACACCTATGTCGACACCCCTATAAGGGGGTCGACACCTAGAGCGAGAGATTTCCCGCTCATCCAGATTTTACTGATTTTGATTTTTGAACTCGTTTTTATTTTATTTTTAATTATTACTTTAATTTAAATTCTGCTAATTCTTGAATTCTTTTAAGCTTCATAAATTCTTCATATGATATCCGCTTTACGCAAACTCAGACTCTATTCCAAGCAGAATTCCGAGAAAAACGCAATGGCATAACTCGTTTCCTTTAATTCTTCTTATAAAAATTATGTATTCTTTAATTATCTCTTATGTCATGTTTTAAAATTACTGGGTGTTAAATTTAAGGTATATATGTATATGTAATATAGATCTATTCTTATATATATTTCTCTCTTTGTGTGTAAAGAACTATGAAGGAGGCCATCATTATTACTTTTATTGTTCCAGGTTCTGCTAAGAAGCCGGTTGCAAAGCGCAAGTATACTACTACACATAGACTTCAGCAACAACACAAAATGATGAAAAACAACCCAACTCAAGTAGGTCAGAAGAAACTATCGCCGGAGCCTAATATGAATAATGATGAAGAAGATACTACTGTGACGGACAAAGGAACCAGGAGGAAATTAAGTGTAGAAAATGAAACAGATAATGATGATGATACCTGAGAGAATGAAGCTAATGTTCCGGTAATTTTTATTTCTCATTTCAATTTTATTAATCCGGATGAAATCTTGTATTTCAAACTACTTTTTATTAAAATTCTACACGTAAAAGCAAGAACAGGATTTTAGTTGTTTTCTATTACTGTGTCGATGTCCTATTCCGACCATGACGGTTGTAGCTAATTCAAGTAACTAATTGTTTTTTGTGCATGCATTCTGTCAAAATAGCAAGAACTGTTTATACATCGACTCTATTTGGTTAATTGCTTAAATTTATCTTCGATGGTGAGTAATAATGCTAATCTGCTTGCAGTTCTCACAACCATCAGTTTTGATGAAGTATGAACAAGAGCGAATCGCACAAATGCAAGAAGACCATGCAGTTAGTAGATCACTTGGGGGTGTGTTCATTGATTAGTTGTATGCAAGATGCTGCCGCATGAAATAGGAAAGATAAAGGTAAAGATGTTGCTGGACGTGATGAATACATCCCAAAAAATGCTGGTGAAGACATCACTGATGGTTCATTGGATTCAGAGGCGTAAAGAAGTTATTTATTTATTACTTATTTTCTTTGCCTTTATGAACGTAAAAAATCTTGAACTTCGACTTACTTGTAAAGAATCAGAATTGTTAAGTCAAAGGATCCTTTACCTGGACCGAAAACTCGTTCGCGAACCAACGCAGCCATTGAAATTGAGAAGGAAGCGATGACCTGCACCCCGCCTCCAAAGAAAGCTGGCTCCAAGAAGGAGTTGATCATGACACACACTCCCACTCCAAAGAAACTCTGTAACCGGCAGAAATTCACAGAAACATTAAAGAAATTGACGAAACCTACACTGTCTTTTTCTGGAGTTTTAACACCTACAACGTCTCGTCCATCCGTTTTAAAACCTAGAAAATTGTTCAAACAATCAGCCGATTCATGTGAAGTTCCTGGTTCAGTTGCTGCTTATTTAGCGATGCGGAAACGTCAAAAGCAAAATATTGAAGCACCTCCAACAGTGGAAAATCTTACTGATCGATTAGAGCAGGAATGGATTGCACAGGAAGATGAAGCAGGTACAGGTTCAATATAATGTTTCGTTATCTGTGCATTGCACTGCACTGTTGAGTGTGTCTATTTTCTGTCCATTTTTTTGAACTTGGTAAATAAAGTACAAGGTCCAAAAAAACCTAGAAGGAAGTAAAAAATGACCAAGGGGCATGCTAAAACCCCTGATGATAAAGTAGTCATTGAGTTGAATGAGGATGGTTAGCCAGTATCTGATGATATAACAGAGTTAAGCAATTTTCTTGGGACACTAGAAAAGGATAATGTGTCACTTGCTTACATCAATTGGCATGTTGTTCTTGATCAATTAAAGCAACAAATGACATACCTAGCCTATAATATATCAATCACAAAATTCAGGAAATAAACTAATTAAATAAAACCGAACATTTAGGAAGTTAGTTGAACTGTATGTGTTTAAGGAAATTAGATTGTACCAGAGCATATTCCAACATAAGTGGGTCTTTAACACGCTTAACGACTCTTAGAGGCAGTACAAGTCTCGGACAAAAGCAAAGTATTATAAAAAATATTCAACTGATGAGGAAAGGCTTACAAATAGGCCCAGTACAATTCGTTGGAGGATTTTAAAATGCTCTTGGAATAATGGGGGGATGAAGCAGTTTAGGTACGACTTTAATGATATTCACATTTGTATAATGTTTAGTAGTTCATATTATCTTGTTTAGTGCTAATCTTTTCTTTAGTAGTTCACATTATCCTTGTTTAGCGCTATTTTTTTTGGATCACCAGGCCCTAGCTAATACTAATTCCGCGCATCGTAATTCATTAAATGAGACACAACCATGGGTCCCAAAACTCACGCAGTAGCCAAAGAAAAGATAGTATACGTTTTTTTGAACTTAAGTTTTTTTTTTTTTTTGTGATTGAGTTGAACTGGCCACATGATAATTCTAATTTGTTATATCATTGAAATATATTTTATATATCATTATCACAATGTTCATAGGCAGCAGCTAGATCTGTAAATTATTAACATTGAATGTTAAAAATTGTGTTTAAATTTTGGTAATCCTAATACTTAATAGAGAAAGGACCTAGAAAAAGCCTCCCCATCCACTGCCTTGGTTTATTTGGAAACATATAAACGAGAACCGGGTAGAAGTTACAAGACTGACACTTATGAATTAAAGGCCAAATATGTGAGTACATATATAATTAGATACTGAAATAGCAATACTTGTGCAGTATAATTGGCACATTGTAGTTTGTTGGAACTGCTTATTTGATCAAACACATAGTTAGTTTGAAAGAAAACCAGTTCTGTTAATAAATTCATTCATGCCAGCTGCCTATTTATATATATGCTTGCTTGGTTTTCATTTTGTAAGCAAAGGTTCAAGCAATGGTGGATGCAGGAAACAATGTTGAGGTAGATGCACTTGTTTCTGGTGGGAAGAGCCACACACGGAACTGGCTTGAAGAAGGCAAGGTAAAATGGCTGAAAAGTCTCCAACAACTCCTGGTTCTTCGGACAGTTATGTGCAAGAGTTGACCCAAAAAATAAGGCAAGAGCTTGAGGCGGATTTTGAAGAAAAGGTGATCAGACAACTGAAAGAGAACGTGCCATGGGTGTTAAAAAATCTAGGTGAAGCCAATCCAGATCTTAATTTAGACATCGAAGACGTTTGTATCACCACAACAAGTGATGAAGATGACATTGTTAACCATGTAAACCCGACAACTGACTAAAGTATTTGGATGGTATGTATTAGCACTTATGATATATTCTGTTCTTTTAAATTATGGCACTTGTGGTATGTGTTCATGATGGCACTTGTGGTATGTTTGTATGATGACACTTGTGGTATGTGTTGGTGATGACACTTGTGAGTTAATATGTATAATTGGTTGGTCTGACTATGGTTATGAATGTTTTAGGAGGATTTATTGTATGAATATTTTGGAATATATGTATGAGTGTGGTACAATGTTTTGGGTTGAATATATGTACTGTAGAATTTGAAATTACAGGGATGTATTACAACTGCATTTGATTTTTTTTGATGTTGCATTTGATTTTTGTACCATTGTAGTTGATGTTTTCTAGTGTTGCAGTACAATATTGTGGTGTTGCATTAGACTATGTTGTGGTATTGCATTAGATTGTTGTGGTGTTGCATTAAGTGTAATATTATTAATTCCACAATGGTATGGTACGTGGGGTCCACAGCTTACGTGGTGCCACGTGGATAGCTGATGTGGCATGTGACACATGTGCAACTAACATGGAGAAATGACATGGCATGTGACACATTGGCAGCTGACGTGGAAAGTCCATGTGGACCCCACTACCATGACCTGAAGCCAGGCTCTGGCTTTTACTTAAGGCAACGCAGTATGTTGTTACATTACATGCATATTCTGTTGCAATAGGGTCATAATGCAACACTTTCTTTCCATGGTCGTAGATGGGCAAAAGTGTTGCCTTAGATGGCTAATGCAACGGTCGCGGATGCCACACCCCCTTGGTGTGGCCTATTTGGAAAAATGGCCTACGACAATGCCTTTTTGAACTACGACCACAGAAAAATAGTGTCGAATATACCCACTTTTGTAGTAGTGTATACATATATACAAATGAGAAGATTATAGAATGGTCTACTCAATTATGATTTTTCTATGTTATCAAGAACACATATACAGTCAAATAAACCTTTTATGTCTATTGAAGTCCTCTTCCGCTGCTGGGGCAAGAAGTCCTCTTCGACCATTGAGGCAAAATCTTGTTCTACTGCTTAGGTCCTTGTTCTGCGGCTCAGGTGTTGTAAAACCTATTCCTTAGGTTAAGTGAGGGTGTTGATTAGTTGAAATTCCAAAAGGAGTCTGGGATTGGACATAGGACGGTGCTCCGAACCAGTATAAAAATTCCTGGTGTTCTTTACTTTATTTGCAGTTTTATATTGCTTATATGTGATATCATTTCTAAGTATTTATCTCATATAATATTTATTTGCATATATCAAAACTAGTATAGCATCTACTTCCGCATTCAATATACTAAACGTATTTCTATATTACTCGATCCAATTTGTCTTCAATTGGTATCGGAGCTTGGACATCCTATAACCGTTAAACAATTATTTGATATCTCAATAATATGGAAAACAACACTAACACCAGCACTAGTTTTGTGGAAGGTCAATCCGCTGCTTGACCACCACTATTTAATGGCACGAACTATGACTATTGAGCTACAAGAATAAGAATCTTATCCAAGAAAATGGATTCGACTCATGGAATATTACTCAAAAAGAGTATACACCCCTAATACTAACTATTCAATATGGTCAAATTCTAAAAAATTAGATGTCATTATAAATGTTAAAGCTATGAATATGTTACATTGTGCCTTGAATAGTGTAATAACCCGGAAATTCTGAGCCAGTTTAAAATTTTTATTTTGGCAATTTTAATGAATTTTGAATATTTAAAATGAATTATTTTAAATAATATCAACGAAAATTTATTTTGAATGTATTTAGAACGTATATATTTATACGCGTCGTCGTTAGAATATAAATAATTATATATAATTATAAAAGGAATTGAAAATGGCACGGTAGTTCGATAATTCGATTTCAAACTTCAATTGAATGTACCGGGTGCAAAATAATCTGGATTTCAACGAAACCAAAAATATTAGAATCTAGTTGAGAATATCTTTCCAACGAATCTGAAAAATCGAAATTTCATAGAGGGAATCAAAAGTTATGCCCAGTTGAAAATTCAGAATAGTCGATATGTAAATTATACATGGCCCAAAAAGTCAAATTTTGCATATGAATGAATTTGGACTCGAAACCACTTCCATTGAGTTCAAAATGCCATTTAGAACTTCGAAAAGTATAAGCTTCGATATATTCCGATATCCGGAATAGTGGCAATTGACAGGAGCTTTTCGGTTAACAAAACATAGCCCTTAAAAAGTGAAATTTTGCATACGAGTTCGGAATTCGACGAGATAAATTTTTATGGATTCATAATGACAAATCATTGTTGAGTTCCAAATGGCGCATCGAACGGAGTTAATATGTGGTCGTGCGAGCTGAAACAGTTCCGGGTAAAGCGAGCAGTCATTTTACAAAGAAACATTATTGATACGACCTCAGAATTCGATTTCGTTTTTTTTATGGATTCATATCGTCTAATAATGGTTAAATCCAAGAGGGCTTGAATTTTTGAGTTAGCATGTGAGCGTGCGAGAAGAAAAGGTGCACAAAAATAACATTTTTAGAGCTTATCTGAGCATTTTCGTGATTTTTTTTGAACAGTCAAACGAACTCGGAATTCGACGAAAATTGTTTTGTTGGACTCGTCTTCACGTCTACTATCTCGTGTCCGAAATCCGCGGCGATTGGAGATCGTTAGCGTTCAGGCGATACGCGAGAAACTAGCATATAATCACTTTTACTCCATTTCTCTCTTCATAATTTCACTTCTCTCTTTCTCTTCAAAAAACTCAAAAATGGCCTCCACCCACCACTGCCGCCCCTCCTCCGCTGCCACCACCCACCGCCACCGCTCCTCCTCCCCTCCAGCGCCACCTCCTCCTCTTCTTCCTCCTCCTCTCTCTCTCCAATTTGCAACCCTAGGCCTCAACCACCAACCACCACCACCGTGGGCCCCTCCACCACCACCACCCCCCTTAGCACCCTCCCCCACGTCCATCAGGCCCACCACCGCCCGCTGGCCATCCAACTCCGGCCGTGGGCCCCGCTACACCCAAAAATCCATTTTCACCAAAAATCCCGTTTTGCAAATAACACCCTGTCACCATTTCGAGAATAACTCCCAAACCGTGCATTTTTGGCCAAAGTCACTCTAAACCAAAGTTGTAGAGCACGAAATTCTCTTCGATTTGGCTATATGGAAGTCATGTTTTGGAGTTCGGAGCTGCTCGGAAAACGCGTTCGAAGTCTGCTATTCAAAAGCGGTAAAATTTGTGTACTTTCGCGAATTCTGGCGAATTGGAGCATTTTCGACAAAAAGACCCTTAGGCGAAAGTTGTCCGAAATGGCGCGTTTAAGCTAAAAAAAAGATGGTGTGAAGATTGAAGCTCGTTTGCAAACTCTAGGACCCGAACAGCGAATCCGGGCGTTAGAAAAAAAGTGAGTTTTCTTCATTTTAAAGCTTCTACAGTTTTTGACATATGAAGTAAATAAAAATATGATCTTTATATTATAGAGAGGATAAAAATCCGATTTTTAACTTATAGAAGATATAAAGATAAGATTTTTATATAATGTAGATAATAAAAATGTGATTTTTATACATGTAGTGGCTATGAGCAACGAAAGTGACAAAAGGCGAGAACAACAAGATTTTCTACATAAGAAGAGTCGAGATGATTGGATTAGCTAGTTGGTGAGAACTTCTCACTCAAAATCTCTTTTTCTAGTTATATATATATACTAGGATGCAGACGGTGTTTAGTAGCACCCGACACAATCGTCCACAAACCATGGACTTGTTTGTTTGGTTGTGTAGTTGGTTAGATTATTTGGTTTGAATTGAGTTGTTTGGTGAAATGGAATGGATTTGATTGATGTGTGAATGGCGTGGGCCTTCACTAGACCGGGGATAAGGCTAGGCCTTGTCCCGTTTCTAGTATCGTGCCGTTATGCCGCCGAAATTTTCTAAAATAAGTTAGAAAAATAAAGATATCATTTTATTTGATAAATGAACCGAATAGAATATTCATAGGTTGAATAAAATAGTTTGGTCGTTAAAAATATAATTTTTAACGTGAATGTGAATAAATAAATATTCATTTACAAACCGGATGGTTTGTTTATGTACACCTATTTGAAGGACATTGATTGGAAACCCCACACGGGTATTGGGATAATAGATGATATACACTAATCCCAATAATTAGTTGTATGTCGATCGATGGATCGACAGGCTGTTATAAGCGTTAGATATCTATATTTGATGCTTATACAGTGTAGTGCACTTTGGATGATGGTTGATTATTTATCGTTGCTATTATATGCATGTGTTGTATGGAATCCATATAATTAACTTTATATGGTAATTGATTGGGCCTCATTCCAATTTAGAAAATAAAGAACATTATAAAGTAAAGGTTCATGTGTTGACTGTACTCATCCGTTGAGATTAGTCATGTGTTGAACGAAATATTTTAACAATCAAATTTACATCTTTATCATATATAAAATCAGAAACTAACTGGAAAATAAATAAGATGAGTGGTCTCCTGAATATTGATATGATGTTGGTTTCGGCCTTCGGGGTTAATATTCAGGGAATCGTTCTCTTACTAATTTACGGTTGGAGTCTGATTTAATATCAAACGATAGATACCTTAATTTTCCTAAAATATATTAAATAACAAAAAGAGTCACACGTGGACAGTACTCATTCGTTGAGATTAGTCATGTGTTGACAGGAATAAATATTCATTTGTTGAATAGAATAACGGAATTATTGAAATATATAAAGCCGTATTGATTAGAGATGCGCTATTTTGACGCGAACGATATTTACATCGATTATATTCGTTTTTCAATTTGAATTGAATCGAATAGAAAACCAATTTGAATTGAATCGAATAGAAAACCAATTTGAATTGAATCGAATAGAAAACCAAATTGAATTGAATAGAAAACCAAATTGAATTTAATCAAATAGAAAACCAATTTGAATTGAATCAAATAGAAAACCAATTTGAATTGAATCGAATAGAAAACCAATTTGAATTGAATCGAATAGAAAACCAATTTGAAATGAATCGAATAGAAAACCAATTTGAAATGAATTGAATATAAAACGAATTCGAATTGGATTGAAAACGAATTCGAATTGAATTGAAAACGAATTCGAAATGAATTGAAAACGAATTGAAATGAATTCAAATTGAATTGAAATTTGATTTGAATAGAAATGAAAGTAAAAAGGATTTAAAATAGAAAATTCAATTTTGATTTGAATTTGAAATAAAGGTTGAAATTGTTTTTGAAACGAATTCAAAACTATTTATAAAATTCGTTTTAAATAGAAATCGACGAATTATATATTATATATATAATATAATGGCCTGAATAGAACGCGCCGCGCTGCGGCAGTTCATGAATTTCAACCATTTATTTCAAACGGACATTACGGGAGATACGACCGTCGGATTCTCCTAAAACCGGAACCGTTGGGTTCGTATCGAAAAGAGCTTTCTAACGAATCTTAAAAATTTGAAATCTAACGGTTGGATTTGGAGATACGTCCAAATCAAATTTGAAAAAGGTCGCTGTAAGTGCAGTTCGATGGCCGTTGATGGAAATCGACTGTACGGGCCTTGATAAAATTATTAAAAATAGTAATAATTTGTGTAAAATCATAAGAAATGATTTGGGAAAAATTGGGATGAAAAACTCCATATTTGAAAAGATAAAAATAGATTTATATCGAAATGAACTAGTTTTGAACTGAAATTAAAACCCATTTATTTTTAAATAAATAAATTGGATTTGAAATGGGTTTAAATAGAATTGATTCATGGGTTTATCGTGAACTGTGTTTTAAATAACACTAGTTCTTTAACCCGATAATAAATAGAATGTGATTTGGGTTTATCGTGAACTGTGTTTTAAATGACACTAGTTCTTTAACCCAGTGAAAGGAGTTTTAATGAATCTGCAATTAAATTGAAATGGGAATTGATAATTAAAATTATCAAATGTAGAAAATGAGCGAGAATGGAGTATCACCGGTTTTGCTCCAAAGCGGTAGTTAAATCTTTAATTAGATTTGAACGTGAAATGGTAATTAATTTTACCGATAACGCCACGGTGTTAGATATGGAGTATTACCAGTTTTGCTTCATGGGATGAATAGGTTGGGATTGGGAAATAAAATAAATAATTACTTCGGTGTGGTTCGCTAATCTCGACTAGTTTAGAAAACCATAATTTGGTTTGAAATGACATCCAAAGGAAGATTAAAGGATAAATTTTAAAGAATTTATCTTGGATAAAATTAATGGGAACCTTTCCCTAAGAATATGAGATTTGCGGTTAGTGGCTGCTGAATTGGAATGAGGCATATGTTGTGTTTGTGTAACATTTGTTTTTAATATACGCGGGTTGTTCGGAAAGGCCCGGTTTATACCCATTCTGAATAACCGATTCGACGATATGTCGAAGATGAAGATGGTGGTTGAAGACCGGAAGTCTTCACATCGTTTGGGTGATTACTGATGATCTTGATTGGGCTGTACACCCGAGATGAGGGAATCAGTTGGTTATCGTCCAGACGTACTTGGAGATGGATGGATATGCGAGGAAAGTGCCTCCGGTTTCGTTCAGACCCAGAACGAACTTGTAAATGGATTGTGTGTCTGACATTGGATTTTATTCTGTGTTGATTGATTTCTGTTAAATATATATCTGTTTGGCAGCGGAGAATTTATTCTCTTGCTTAACGCCCTTCTCTGAGACGTACAAGCTTAGAGGTTATATATCGATGGATATCAAACGCATGGCATGAATTGCCTGTATGGCATGCTGAGTTGCATGGATCAAGACTTCTGTTGAAAAGAAAAGTCTTGTGGTTGATGATCAAAGCACGGCCTTTGTGGCGAAGCTTTGTGTATAACGTGAATTCGCGAGCCTCACACCTCGGTATGAGTTAAAAAAGGGATACGGACCGTTGGGAGAACACGACGTTTCTTTCTAGCTTTGGTGGTGTCAGTGACTTACCAACCCTGACATTTATATACTTTTCACCTTTATGGTTGTTGGAATGAGGCGCCTCGATATTAGGTCTGTAAGGACCGGGAAACGTGTGTTCAGGAATTGCCAATCCTCTAACGTAAGTGAGGACCGGCCCAGCCAATCCAGGGTTGCCCAGAGTGCGTAGTCCTGAGACATTTGCTAAAGTGTCTCGAAGCGGAGAGGAGCTTGCCCCTTGCCTCGACTCATGACGAAAATCCAATTTCCAATACGTGTATTTCGGCTTTATTTGTAGAGCCTAGTATGGCGACATAGTAGCATGGGATGCTATGCCGTCTATGATTGATATTTATGATTGAAATTGTTTTGACACTATACACTTATTATAGTATCAAATGATTTGTTTTAAACGTACCAAGCATGTTTGGCTATTATAAGGGAAAACCCTATCCTCCGGCTTGCGTTGCATTGTGTGATGGGACCTGGGTCTTATAATAGCTTCATTTTTCGAAAAAGCATTGCGTTGTTTATTCTATGCACTGGTATTCTTGGGAGGAAACCCATTCCGTGTTATACGGCGTGGTCCCTTGAATTACTCTCTTTTAAAGTAAAGTTTTAAACAACTGTTTTAGTTCTCACACCAGTCACATGACTGACCTGGAGCTTATTGTTTTAACCTAAACTATGGGTGCCCTTATTTTCGACACGGGCAGCTAGTAGTTTTGGTTTTGAAGATTTATATTCACAGGATCATGGTTTGCAGCTGGAATGATATCCGGAAAGCTCTGTATCCGTATATCACCTTCAGTTATGCTTTGTATTATTTTTCGCTGCTATGTAATCTATTATAATCTCTGATGTTTATCGAATGTAATTTATTTATACTCTGTATATTCTTGTATCTGATGGAATTGTTGTAATAGCAATGAAATGTTCTTCCGTTTGCATTCTAATTTGTCCGGTTCTCAAAACGATCAGGGGTTTCGAACGGTCTTGATCGGTTTAACGACTGATTCAGATTGAGCGAAATTCCCGGCCGTCACATTTGTTATCAGAGCTTTGGTTTACAGAGCTCGAGACCAAGACACATTAGAAGCATACGAAAGAATTCATCAGATATTGGATTAGTAATATCCAATTAGAATGACTCGTTAGAGATAGGATCAGTAGTATCCTAGAACGAGTGTGAAGAGTATATTTTTCAAATGAAAACTATTTTGTTTTGAAAATTTAAATCGCTTTATACGTATTTGATTATTTATTTATTTTGAATATGGACTATCCAATATATAAAGATTTTGCATATACGCGTCATGAACGTATGTTCGAAGTTTTAATATACTGGATAGATATAGAATCACATTCTAGTCGCTCGGAGATGGTACTGATGATTGTCATGACATCATCAGTATTTATGTTCGTGTTTCGAAGGTGTGATATCTTTATATTTCCATTAGACTGGTGTGAGAACCAAAACTAATATAGCTAGAATACTTTGTTGTGATTTGGCATCAAAAACATGATTTTTTGTATATACATCAAATTTATGAATTTGAAAACTCTAATCCACTAATTGATTGATGTTTATGTTGTTTGTTTATTTGTTTGATAATTTTGAACCATTTAGCCTAATTGAACCAAATATTGAATTGTATCGAAAATTAGTCGCATTTGCTTGCATATACATATACTTACATCGAACAGGTCATAGCAAGGAGGCTAGAGCAGAGAATAAAATTTGTTTGCCCGACAAATAGGTACCTGTTTGGTATAATTTAGTGTTTTGTTTGGATGATGATGATTTTATGAGCCGATTGGCTAGCCGCTTGGCTTTTTCTTTTTCTTTTTGAGATCAGAAGGCCTGTATGGCAATTTCGGGATTTTCCCGTGCTCCCCGTACAAAGGAGGTTATGGCGAAATTTTTCGAAAATTCCGGGTGTTAGACAAATTTTTGAAGAATTTGGAAATTCTCAGAAACTGAAAAGTTGGAGAATGGAAGCCAGAATGAATGTAGAGTTGATTAATCAAACCACTTTCGACTTCGTTCCTTTTCGGGGATGAAAAGTTTTAAGTGGGGGAGATTGTAATAACCCAGAAATTCTGAGCCAGTTTAAAATTTTTATTTTGGCAATTTTAATGAATTTTGAATATTTAAAATGAATTATTTTAAATAATATCGACGAAAATTTATTTTGAATATATTTAGAACGTATATATTTATACGCGTCGTCGTTAGAATATAAATAATTATATATAATTATAAAAAGAATCGAAAATGGCGCGGTATTTCGATAATTCGATTTCAAACTTCAATTGAATGTACCGGGTGCAAAATAATCCGGATTTCAACGAAACCAAAAATATTAGAATCTAGTTGAGAATATCTTTCCAACGAATCTGAAAAATCGAAATTTCATAGCGGGAATCAAAAGTTATGCCCAGTTGAAAATTCAGAATAATCGCTATGTAAATTATACATGGCCCAAAAAGTCAAATTTTGCATATGGATCAATTTGGACTCGAAATCACTTCCATTGAGTTCAAAATGCCGTTTAGAACTCCGAAAAGTATAAGCTTCGATATATTCCGATATCCGGAATAGTGGCAATTGACAGGAGCTTTTCGGTTAACAAAACATAGCCCTTAAAAAGTGAAATTTTGCATACGAGCTCAGAATTCGACGAGATAAATTTTTATGGATTCATAATGACAAATCATTGTTGAGTTCCAAATGGCGCGTCGAACGGAGTTAATATGTGGCCGTGCGAGCTGAAACAGTTCCGGGTAAAGCGAGCAGTCATTTTACAAAGGAACACTATTGATTCAGATATCGATTTCGTTTTTTTTTTTATAGATTCGTATCGTCTAATGATGGTTAAATCCAAGAGGGCTTGATTTTTTGAGTTAGCATGTGAGCGTGCGAGAAGAAAAGGTGCGCCAAAATAGCATTTCCAGAGCTTATCTGAGCTTTTTCGTGATTTTTTTTGATCGGTCAAACGAACTCGAAATTCGACGAAATTTATTTCGTTGGACTCGTCTTCATGTCTACTATCTCGTATCCGAAATCCGCGGCGATTGGAGATCGTTAGCGTTCAGGCGATACGCGAGAAACTAACATATAATCACTTTTACTCCATTTCTCTCTTCATAATTTCACTTCTCTCTTTCTCTTCAAAAAACTCAAAAATGGCCTTCACCCACCACCGCCGCTGCCGCCCCTCCTCCGCTGCCACCACCCACCGCCACCGCTCCTCCTCCCCTCCGGCGCCACATCCTCCTTCTTCTCTCTCTCTCCGATTTGCAACCCTAGGCCCCAACCACCAACCACCACCACCGTGGGCCCCTCCACCACCACCACCGCCCTTAGCACCCTCCCCCACGTCCATCAGGCCCGCCACCGCCCGCTGGCTACCCAACTCCGGCCGTGGGCCCCGCTACACCCAAAAATCCATTTTCACCAAAAATCCCGTTTTGCAAATAACACCCTGTCACCATTTCGCGAATAACTCCTAAACCGTGCATTTTTGGCCAAAGTCCCTCTAAACCAAAGTTGTAGAGAACGAAATTCTCTTCGATTTGGCTATATGGAAGTCATGTTTTGGAGTCCGGAGTTGCTCGGAAAATGCGTTCGAAGTCTGCTGTTCAAAAGCGGTAAAATTCGTGTACTTTCGCGAATTCTGGCGAATTGGAGCATTTTCGGCAAAAAGACCCTTAGGCGAAAGTTGTCCGGAATGCCGCGTTTAAGCTAGAGAAAAGACGGTGTGAAGATTAAAGCTCGTTTGCAAACTCTAGGACCCGAACAGCGAATCCGGGCGTTAGAAAAAAAGTGAGTTTTCTCCATTTTAAAACTTCTACAGTTTTTGACATATGAAGTAAATAAAAATATGATCTTTATATTATAGAGAGGATAAAAATCTGATTTTTAACTTATAGAAGATATGAAGATAAGATTTTTATATAATGTAGATAATAAAAGTGTGATTCTTATGCATGTAGTGGCTACGGGCAACGAAAGTGACAAAAGGCGAGAACAACAAGATTTTCTACATAAGAAGAGTCGAGATGATTGGATTAGCTAGTTGGTGAGAACTTCTCACTCAAAATCTCTTTTTCTAGTTATATATATATACTAGGATGCAGACGGTGTTTAATAGCACCCGACACAATCGTCCCAGACCATGGACTTGTTTGTTTGGTTGTGTAGTTGGTTAGATTATTCGGTTTGAATTGAGTTGTTTGGTGAAATGGAATGGATTTGATTGATGTGTGAATGGCGTGGGCCTTCACTAGACCGGGGATAAGGCTAGGCCTTGTCCCGTTTCTAGTATCGTGTCGTTATGCCGCCGAAATTTTCTAAAATAAGTTAGAAAAATAAAGATATCATTTTATTTGATAAATGAACCGAATAGAATATTCATAGGTTGAATAAAATAGTTTGGTCGTTAAAAATATAATTTTTAACGTGAATGTGAATAAATAAATATTCATTTACAAACCGGACGGTTTGTTTATGTACACCTATTTGAAGGACATTGATTGGGACGATAAATTTTACACATCGCCCAACTGCACAAATAAAATCTGTGTTTGTTGATTTGAAACCCCACACGGGTATTGGGATAATAGATGATATACACTAATCCCAATAATTAGTTGTATGTCGATCGATGGATCGACAGGTTGTTATAAGCGTTAGATATCTATATTTGATGCTTATACAGTGTAGTGCACTTTGGATGATGGTTGATTATTTATCGTTGCTATTATATGCATGTGTTGTATGGAATCCATATAATTAACTTTATATGGTAATTGATTGAGCCTCATTCCAATTTAGGAAATAAAGAACATTATAAAGTAAAGGTTCATGTGTTGACTGTACTCATCCGTTGAGATTAGTCATGTGTTGAACGAAATATTTTAACAATCAAATTTAAATCTTTACCATATATAAAATCAGAAACTAACTGGAAAATAGATAAGATGAGTGGTCTCCTGAATATTGATCTGATGTTGGTTTCGGCCTTCGGGGTTAATATTCAGGGAATCGTTCTCTTACTAATTTACGGTTGGAGTCTGATTTAATATCAAACGATAGATACCTTAATTTTCCTAAAATATATTAAATAACAAAAAGAGTCACACGTGGACAGTACTCATTCGTTGAGATTAGTCATGTGTTGACAGGAATAAATATTCATTTGTTGAATAGAATAACGGAATTATTGAAATATATAAAGCCGTATTGATTAGAGATGCGCTATTTTGACGCGAACGATATTTACATCGATTATATTCGTTTTTTTAATTTGAATTGAATCGAATAGAAAACCAATTTGAATTGAATCGAATAGAAAACCAAATTGAATTGAATCGAATAGAAAACCAAATTGAATTGAATCGAATAGAAAACCAATTTGAATTGAATCGAATAGAAAACCAATTTGAATTGAACTGAATAGAAAACCAATTTGAATTGAATCGAATAGAAAACCAAGTTGAATTGAATCGAATAGAAAACTAATTTGAAATGAATCGAATAGAAAACCAATTTGAAATGAATTGAATATAAAAAGAATTCGAATTGGATTGAAAACGAATTCGAATTGAATTGAAAACGAATTCGAAATGAATTGAAAACGAATTGAAATGAATTCAAATTGAATTGAAATTTGATTTGAATAGAAATGAAAGTAAAAAGGATTTAAAATAGAAAATTCAATTTTGATTTGAATTTGAAATAAAGGTTGAAATTGTTTTTGAAACGAATTCAAAACTATTTATAAAATTCGTTTTAAATAGAAATCGACGAATTATATATTATATATATAATATAATGGCCTGAATAGAACGCGCCGCGCTGCGGCAGTTCGTGAATTTCGACCATTTATTTCAAACGGACATTACGGGAGATCCGACCATCGGATTCTCCTAAAACCGGAACAGTTGGGTTCGTATCGAAAAGAGCTTTCTAAAGAATCTTAGAAATTTGAAATCTAACGGTTGGATTTGGAGATACGTCCAAATCAAATTTGAAAAAGGTCGCTGTAAGTGCAGTTCGATGGCCATTGATGGAAATCGACTGTACGGGCCTTGATAAAATTATTAAAAATAGTAATAATTTGTGTAAAATCATAAGAAATGATTTGGGAAAAATTGGGATGAAAAACTCCATATTTGAAAAGATAAAAATAGATTTTTATCGAAATGAACTAGTTTTGAACTAAAATTAAAACCCATTTATTTTTAAATAAATAAATTGGATTTGAAATGGGTTTAACTAGAATTGATTCATGGGTTTATCGTGAACTGTGTTTTAAATAACACTAGTTCTTTAACCCGATAATAAATAGAGTGTGATTTGGGTTTATCGTGAACTGTGTTTTAAATGACACTAGTTCTTTAACCCAGTGAAAGGAGTTTTAATGAATCTGCAATTAAATTGAAATGGGAATTGATAATTAAAATTATCAAATGTAGAAAATGAGCGAGAATGGAGTATCACCGGTTTTGCTCTAAAGCGGTAGTTAAATCTTTAATTAGATTTGAACGTGAAATGGTAATTAATTTTACCGATAATGCCACGGTGTTAGATATGGAGTATTACCAGTTTTGCTTCATGGGATGAATAGGTTGGGATTGGGAAATAAAATAAATAATTACTTCGGTGTGGTTCGCTAATCTCGACTAGTTTAGAAAACCATAATTTGGTTTGAAATGACATCCAAAGGAAGATTAAAGGATAAATTTTAAAAAATTTATCTTGGATAAAATTAATGGGAACCTTTCCCTAAGAATATGAGATTTGCAGTTAGTGGCTGCTGAATTGGAATGAGGCATATGTTGTGTTTGTGTAACATTTGTTTTTAATATACGCGGGTTGTTCGGAAAGGCCGGGTTTATACCCATTCTGAATAACCGATTCGACGATATGTCGAAGATGAAGACGGTGGTTGAAGACTGGAAGTCTTCACATCGTTTGGGTGATTACTGATGATCTTGATTGGGCTGTACACCCGAGATGAGGGAATCGGTTGGTTGTCGTCCAGACGTACTTGGAGATTGATGGATATGCGAGGAAAGTGCCTCCGGTTTCATTCAGACCCAGAACGAACTTGTAAATGGATTGTGTGTCTGACATTGGATTTTATTCTGTGTTGATTGATTTCTGTTAAATATATATCTGTTTGGCGGCGGAGAATTTATTCTCTTGCTTAACGCCCTTCTCTGAGACGTACGAGCTTAGAGGTTATATATCGATGGATATCAATCGCATGGCATGAATTGCCTATGTGGCATGCTGAGTTGCATTGATCAAGGCTTCTGTTGAAAAGCAAAGTCTTGTGGTTGATGATCAAAGCACGGCCTTTGTGGCGAAGCTTTGTGTATAACGTGAATTCGCGAGCCTCACACCTCGGTATGAGTTAAAAAGGGGATACGGACCGTTGGGAGAACACGACATTTCTTTCTAGCTTTGGTGGTGTTAGTGACTTACCAGCCCTGACATTTATATACTTTTCACCTTTGTGGTTGTTGGAATGAGGCGCCTCGATATTAGGTCTGTAAGGACCGGGAAACGTGTGTTCAGGAATTGCCAATCCTCTAACGTAAGTGAGGACCGGCCCAGCCGATCCAGGGTTGCCCAGAATGCGTAGTCCTGAGACATTTGCTAGAGTGTCTCGAAGCGGAGAGGAGCTTGCCCCTTGCCTCGACTCATGACGGAAATCCAATTTCCAATACGTGTATTTCGGCTTTATTTGTAGAGCCTAGTATGGCGACATAGTAGCATGGGATGCTATGCCGTCTATGATTGATATTTATGATTGAAATTGTTTTGACACTATACACTTATTATAGTATCAAATGATTTGTTTTAAACGTACCAAGCATGTTTGGCTATTATAAGGGAAAACCCTATCCTCCGGCTTGCGTTGCATTGTGTGATGGGACCTGGGTCTTATAATAGCTTCATTTTTCGAAAAAGCATTGCGTTGTTTATTCTATGCACTGGTATTCTTGGGAGGAAACCCGTCACATGAATTACTCTCTTTTAAAGTAAAGTTTTAAATAACTATTTTAGTTCTCACACCAGTCACATGACTGACCTGGAGTTTATTGTTTTAACCTAAACTCTGGGTGCCCTTATTTTCGACACGGGCAGCTAGTAGTTTTGGTTTTGAAGATTTATATTCACAGGATCCTGGTTTGCAGCTGGAATGATATCCGGAAAGCTCTGTATCCGTATACCACCTTCAGTTGTGCTTTGTATTATTTTCCGCTGCTATGTAATCTATTGTAATCTCTGATGTTTATTGAATGTAATTTATTCATTTATACTCTGTATATTCTTGTATCTGATGGAATTGTTGTAATAGCAATGAAATGTTCTTCCGTCTGCGTTCTAATTTGTCCTGTTCTCAAAACGATCAGGGGTTTCGAATGGTCTAGATCGGTTTAACGACTGATTCAGATTGAGCGAAATTCCCGGCCGTCTCAAATAGGAATGAGTTTAATCGTATTAGCATGTGCAATACTACATATGAAATATGGAGAACACTCAAAGTAACTCACAAAGGAACTAACAAGGTTAAGCAAAATAATATAACCATTCTTAAAAGAGAGTTTCAAAATTTTAGAATGAATTACATATACCCCCAAGTTTCAAGATATTTATCTCTCATTATTAGGTCTAGGAGAAAAATATTTTGATTTTAATGTAGTATTGAAAATCCTAAATTCTTTAACGGAAGATTGGGACAGAAAGGTCTTAGCAATCGAAGAAGCTAATGATCTCTCGACCATGAAATCAGAAGAGTTAATAGGAAATCTAATTACGTATGAAGTAAATTGATAGGCAAAGAAAGTTTATGCACAGGACAAGAAAAATCTAGCTTTTCATGCAGAGAAAGAAGAATCAGATCAGATGAAGAAGATCTAGTGTTTATCGCCAAAACTTTAAAAAGTTTTTGAAATGTTAGAAGGCAAACAAAAAATGGGAAAAATGATTTCAGTAACAATAAACCATCATCATCAACAATTAAATGTTTAGGATGTCATAAGAAAGGGAATCTACAAAAGGATTGTCCAGACCAGGAGAAAGAATATTGAAATAAACACAAGAAGGACAAATCCAAGAGGAAGGCATTTTTAGTAACCTGGGATGACTCAAATTCCTCATCTCCATAAAGCGATAGTGATAGTGACAATAAACAAGCTAATGTATGCTTCATGGCTAAAGATAGTGAGGTTAATTGTTTTACTTTAGATGATATGATGGAAATAAATTCAGAGTTATTAGAATCTAGGAATAATTACAAATGAAAATATAAACAAGCTAATGAGGATAAAAAAAGGTAGAATTCAAAAGAGATATGATTAAAGATGAGAAAGTAATATTAAAAGAGGAAATTAGAAAACTTCAATAAATTCTATTTAGTGTTAATTTTCTACTTACTTTATTGAGTCAAAAAATTGAAACTCAAAAAGAAAAGAATACGATACTTATTTATGCGAATCATGAGTTGAAAATTAAGATCAAAATAATAAAACTTGGTAATTTTAGTCTTAAAATCAAGTTAGAAGATATTACTAAAAATATTTCAAATTTTAATAAAGGAAGGGAGAATTTATCTAAAATTATATAAATTTCTCAACCTACATCTAGTAAGAGAGGACTAGGTTATAAAAAGAAGGCTAATATGAAGACTAAAAAGAAATTAAATAAAAAAAGCTAAACCTAGTAGTTCTTTAAAACGTTCTAAAAGAAAAACAGTTTCTAAAACTATGAACATATGAGTTCCTAAAATAAACAATTTTTTAATTAGGAATAAGTATATAAAATCATTTTTAAATATAGTTCATAAAAATAAAGATTATATTTATAAAAGGGACATTGAACCCTCTTGGGTTCCGCTTCCTATGGCCTAACTCTTAGGACCCTATTAAAAAGTAGGTACCAACATCATTACTTAATTATTGCAGGTCCCACTTATTTCTTGTAGGTCCCACTTAAGAAAATAGGAAAGTGGATACGCGATAGTGGTTGCTAAAAATATACAACAAAAGACAAAGAAATTCTGACAAATATAATATACTTAAACGGAGGAACTATCACTTTTAGAGATAATTCCAAGGGATATATCATCGATAAGGGTGCTGTGAGCAATTACAGTACTTTTAATTTACCTCTTATTATTGATGTTTTATTAGTTAAAAATTCAAAATATAATCTTCTTAGTATAAGTTAGTAGTGTGATAAAGGTTTTAAAATTTTCATTTTTAGAAAATAAATGTAGCATTTCTGATAAAAATAAAATTCTCACTTTTTTAAGGAAATAGAGATAAAAATATTATTTTTTTAAATATGTAGGTAAATAATAATCTTGATATGTGTTAATTAGACAAGTAAAATGATCCTTGGATATGGCACAAAGGTTTTGTCATATAAATTTTAAAACAATAAATAAAATTTCGAAAACATAAATCAGTTAAAGGATCACCAGAAATTAATTTCAAATTTAATAATCTTTGTGACGCTTGTCAACTAGGAAAATTAACGAAATCATCATTTAAATCTAAGAAGCTCATTTCAACGTACCATAAAATTACTTCATATGGATTTATTTGGGCCAAACCAAGTTCAATCCATAAATCATAATAGATATGTATTCGTAATTGTTGATGATTTCTCTAGATATACTTGGAAGATTTTTTGGAAAATAAAAGTGATACTTTTGATCATTTAAAAACTTTTGTTTAAAGAATTCAAAATTTTAAAAAATTTAATATAGAAATATATTAGAAGCAATCACGGAGGTGAATTTGAAAACAAAATATTTGATCAATATTGTGAAAAGAAAGGAATTTTCCATCAGTTTTCATTTCCTAGAACTCCACAACCAAATGGACTCATAAAACGGAAAAATAGAACGTTAAAATAATGTTCTAGAATTTTACTAAATGGAAGCACGTTACCAAAACATTTGTAGACAGAAGTAGTTGCAACAACATGTTATGTATTGAATCGTGTTTCTATTCAACCTATTACAAAATTACCCCTTATGAACTTTTTAACGGTAGAAAACTAAATATTTCATACTTTAAAATCTTTGGTTCAAAAGGTTTTGTTTTAAACACATAAGATCAGCATGGAAAATACAATTCAAAATCCGATGAAGGAATCCTCTTAGGATATTTGGATTGAAGCAAAGCAATAAAATTTTAATAAACAAACAAATAAAATAAAAGAAACTCTTCACTTATCATTTAACGAAAATTTTAATCAAGTTAATACTCAAGAAATTCTAAATAATAAAAATTCTAGAAAAGGAGAAAATGATTTTAGGGAAGATAAAAACATTGTTCATAATACTAATAATACTATTCAAACTACTATACAAAATGAAACCGATAGTAGTGAAAATAATGAAAACATTAATATAGAAAATGAAAATATCATTCAAGATGAGAACACTAGTCATAATATTAGAGAAGATGAAAACATTGTTCATAATAATAATGAAATAAGATCTTCACCTAGAATATTTGGGACGATTTTATTCAAAATATTAATTTGAGAATTAATTCCACTGTACGAACTAGAAATCAATTAAACCTAGTAAGCCACGTAGCTTTTCTATCTAATATAGAAAATAAAAATATAAAAGAAGTAGCTATTGATGAAAATTGGATTATAACTATGCAAGAAGAGTTAAACCAATTTGAACGCAATGAAGTTTGAGAATTAGTTCTTAGACCAAATAATCAAGAAGTCTTTGGTACTAAATGGGTTTATAAAAATAAGGGTGACGAATTGGAAAATATAGCCTGAAATAAAGAAAGATTTGTAGCATAAGGATATAACCAGGAAGAAGGAATAGACTACGAAGAGACGTTTGCTTCAGTTGCCAGATTAGAAGTAATACGTATCTTATTAGCCTATATCTCTTTTCATAACTTTAAATTATAACAAATGGATGTAAAAAGTGCTTTCTTCAGTGGATATATAAAAGAAAATGTATACGAAGAACCTCCCTTATTTACAGAAGAAAAATTTCTTGATCACATATATAAGTTAAAAAAGGACTTTATATGGCCTAAACAAGCACCCCATGCTTCGTATAAATGTCTTAAAAATAATCTTATAAAGATTTCAAATTGGAAAGGTTGATCTAACATTGTTATATAAAAAGGATATTTTAATTATTCAAATATGCATAGACAGTATTATATTTAGCTCTACTAATGAAAAACTATGTCAAGAATTTTTAGAAATAATGAGCAAGGAATTTTGAAATGTCACATATGGGGGAAATTATCTTATTTTCATGGTTTAATATTAAACAGTTACAAAATGAATATTTGTAAATCAAGAAAAATATTGAAATAATTTAATTTAACATTTTGGAACGGAAAACACTTATGCTCAACCAACTCCCATGAGTATAACACATCTTGACAGAGATGAAAATGAGAAAAGTGTTTATCAAAAATTATATCGTAGTATGATAGAATCTTTATTATATTTAATTGCAAATAGACCTATATAATGATGAGTGTTTTTTTATGTGAATGATTTCAAGCTAATCCAAAGGAATCACATTTACGAGCAGTAAAACGTATATTACGTTATCAAAGCAATACCAAGGACAGGACTTTTCTATCCGAAATATTGTTCTTTTGAATTAGTATCCAACAGTGATGCTGATTTCGGAGGATCATAGACAGATCAAAAAAAGTATAAGTGGCACATGTAATTTTATTGGCAAATCACTAGTCTCTAGGCTTAACAAGAAAAAAATTGTGTTTCACTATCTACATGTGAAGCTGAATATATATATATATCAACAACTTTGGCTTGTGCTCAAGTAATCTACGTGCAACAAACACTTAAAGGTATCAATATAAAGTTATAAAAATCAATTATTTATTGCGACAATACAAGTGCAATAAATCTATCTAAAAACCCAGTTAACCATTCTCAAACTAAACATATATATAAGCATCATCACTTTTTACGTGATAATATGGAAAAAGAAATAATAAACCTAGAATTTATATTGTCTGAAAATCAAATAGCAAATATTTTTGCAAAACCATTACATCAAAATATATTTATAAAATTAGGGCGAGAACTAGGAATGGTATTGTTTAAAGATGTATAAAATTCAAAAAATTTACTTCAAAACAAAAAAAAATTCAATTTTTGATCGGGACTCGAACCTTGGTTGCTTGAATACTGGTCACATACTCTTTCCATCTGGCTAATAGATTTTCTTATCTACTCAAAAAATCATAGTGTACTTATATTAAAACATATATGTAGTGTCAAAGTTTAACCATAAACTTTAAATTCTATTTATATAATAACTAATTTGTTGATGTTTCCTCGTTTCTATAAGCCACAGATTTCATTCCTAAAACATAGAAAATTCTAACTATAAATTTAAGCCAAAACGTTAAAGTTCCTACGAAGTTTAATATCAAAGAACTACACAAACCCAATTACAAACTCAAGCGATTCATGTTAGCTTCAAACAAAAATTCATCTAAGTCACCCCAATCGTCATCTCTGCTACAAGCTTTAACTCCAAAACAAGATCCCGTTTATAAATAATCTTCATATCATATCGGTTATCCACCAGATAAAGAGAAATCAAAACAAGCTATTGTAATATCATTATCTACAAGATAGAAAATTGATGATATTCTCCATTTTCAACAACAACTGTTGGATCCTCAACGAGAACTTTATTTTGAAAAAAAAAGGATTACAGCACGACGTTTAACATTTCTAGAGCAAATAGCTTTTCAGGTCAATGGATCAGTCAAACCAAATGTTTACAATCCTTCATCATCTCACACACCCTTACATCCAAGTTTGTAACGACCTCCATATTCTCCGAATTTTTGGGTTAAGAATTATGCATCAAATGAAGAGGCTAAAAAAGGAGAAATCACCGAAGAAGAATTCTAGCTTATCCTACGAATGAGTTCCCAGAATTTTGATTATATGAGATGTATTCATTCTAATTTTCCTTTCTAAAATATTGTCTATCGTCAATAATGTATCATTAAATTAGAATAAATAATATTGTTTTCAAAAATCTTGTTTAAAATAAAAACATAGTTATATAAACTAAGAAAACACAATTAAAAAACAAATGATTATATACGTATTTGTAAAGTCATATATACTCAAAATCAAAAATTATTAAAACAAAACGATAAGAGTTTTTAAAATTTATAATCCTAAGATATAAAAAATGCATACCACATACACTTCCCCGATTCAGTTGATTGAATGATCATAGCATACAAAATTTAAACCCAGAACTCAGCCGAATGAATTCATCAAAATAGCCGACTGAAAATTAGGGATGCCCTCGGGTTCATATTTTACATAATTCAACTGACTGAATTACAAAATGAGCCGACTGAATCGAATCAGATCAATTTTTTAAGGGCTTCAAACCTGAAACCCATTTAAAAATAAATGTATATCATCTCAGTCGTTCTTTTTTTCATTATTCTAAACCTAAAAACTAATTTTCCATCATAATTTTCAAATCATCAAATCCACAAACAAAAATTCAATAGAAAATCATGGCTCCTAGATCAAAGAAACTCAAACATATCTTCACCGGTCCTGCAAATGATCAAATCATGCAATGGTTACACAATGATATAGCTGTACAACAATTTAAGACTATAAAGGATTTAAATTTTTATCCAGGATCATATCAAATTTTTAGAATTCTCCAGATATCAAATTCAGCAAATTGCAAGGTCAACTCGCTTCTATCTCTTGTTGATTTTAATGCAAATAATAAAAAGTTAGATTATCTTCTTATCAAACTATTTCTCGCCAATTTGAATCATGATTTTGAAAATCCGAAGGATAAAACTAATGTAATCTTATGGGTTCTCTATGTTCATTCCAAGAGCTCACTTAGGGCATAGCTTGCATTGTGCATTTGAAGGGATGGATATAAATCATATTGATGTTGATATGGATGAAACAGGCAAAGTTCCCAATGATTCCTATCTGATAGCTTGTGGATATGTCAAAATTGAAATCAAATTCTTTCTGATCCCAAGCTTGCATTTCTCCCTGTATCTTGATTTGACCCTTACAACCAAGAACCAATAGCAACGAAAAAGTGTACAAGAGGGATTTCCAAGCTCATATGCTATTTATAATAATGTTCATGTGAATTGGGGTAAAAACAAAATGGAAGAATTCTTGGATATTACCTGCAAATGGAAATATAAAACAATTCATTATGGTTCTTATATTATGTGAATCCTCATCGATTAAGAGGTTTGGCTCACAGAATCTACAACATATTCGATTGCTGAGGTTGGAGAAAAGACTTTGGCTTTAATGCATATCTCCATAAGGCCAGAAACACTTAATATAATTTCCTGTGAACAATTGCAAGCAAAGGTTGCAAATAAAGTTGCATAACCTTCTGATCCTACAACCTCCAAAATGACCTCCTCTGCTATGACTCTAGATGATTAAGATACTATTCAAACTATTAGTTCGGAAGAAAATACAATGACAGCCTCGTCGCTATTTCCAAAAATCAATTGTAACTTAAAAAAAAATTAAGAACTTGGAATCTAAAACGAGGAGGCACTTTAATTCAATCAAGGGTTTTCTATCTAAAATTTGGAATAAAATTACTTGCATCGATGCATCTTCTTATGATGTTTATAAACCTACCTTATTCGAATGATCCACTGAGGAAGAAGATGATGATAATGAAGAAGACAAGGGTGATGGGGGAAACGACGATAATGATGGTGAATAATGAACATTTAGTTTTATTTTAATCGTATCGTATAAATAAAATTTTGGCTTTGAAACACTCTATGTCCTAAACTTTATGTTATGTGTCTTGAACTTATGCAATGTTGATTTTGTATAACTCATAATTATTTTGTTTTAGGTAGATGCCAACATTTCTTTGTGGTTAATGCGTTATTGTTTTATCAAAAAACACGATGTAAAATTCTAAGTTTTTTTGTTGATATGGTGTTGCTATGATAATTAGCTCATGATAGATGTTTCTAGTTTTATAATCATCACATGATTATATGTATTTTCAAACACATGAGTATAGTATCCTTAATGTTATCATATAGAGAATAATTCATATATACATAGTTTGTGATAACATAATTCATGTAGACTATTTCTTTTAATTCATATCTTTATAATATCAATCATGAGACATAAGTCTTTGTTCCCGATAAGTTGTACTTCCTTTTTGTCGAAGACAAAAGTGGAGGAAAATATATACAACATATAAATACAGGGGGAGCAATATATTCAGGAGGGAGCATAGGTAAAAATAAATTATTTTTTATATATTTCATATATATATATATATATACACACACACACAAAGTCGTATATAGTTGTCATCATCAAAAAATGTGGAGAATTTTAGAACCTCCATTTTTAAACTGGAGTTTGATTACGATAATTATATATCGACAACAAGATATATTGGTATATTTTTAGTATATTCGAGTCTGTATTTAGTTAGTTTTTATTGTTAAAATCTCTCCTTTCGTGTACAAACATACATATGTATATGTTATATTTCAGCGCTGAAGAATATAGGCAAAAATCATGTGCTTGGCCAGTTGGATCAAAAATTTAACCGGCTGATTGTTGGGTGTTCAAACTTTTTAAGTTTGAACATCCAACCAGCTGAATTTTTAATTTAGCCGGCTGAATAACATGACTTATGCATATGTACATTTATTTCAAATTCAATCCATTTTTTAGCCAGCTGAATTTTAAATTCAATCAGTTGACCAAAAGGTTTACTTTTTAAAAGGTCGTAACTCTTTAATGCAAGTGTTATGATTATATCTTTTAATTAAATCATTTCACGAATAATTGTAACCTCTTTTTATTGTGAATACACTTCAGAATCACTTGTTTTATTAATTGAACTTTCTTAATCTAGTAATTCTCCGATTATGAAATATTTCTATTCTATATTTACTTATGCTCTCAAATATTCAACATTTGGTGATTATAATTCACTTTCCTTCTTTATTCTTCATTTTCTTTCATATTCACACACACACACACAAATGAGAATATTATAGGAATGATGTACTCAATTGTGACAAATTCGTGTTAACAGGAACGCATATATAGTCAAATAAACCCTTTGTATCTGCTGAAGTCATGTTCCGTTGCTTAGGAAAGAAGTCATATTCGATCGTTGAGGTGAAATCTTGTTATGCTACTTAGGTTTTATATAACATATTCCTCCGGGTTAAGTGAGGGTGTTGATTAGTTGAAATTCCAGAAGTACTCTGGGACTAGACGTAGGATGGTGCTTCGGACCTGTACAAAAATTCCTGTTGTTCTTTACTTTATTTACAGCTTTTATATTGCTTATTTATGATATCATCTCTAAGTATTTAACTCGTTAAATATTTACTTGCATATATTAAAACTGGTATTTTATCTACTTTTGTATTTGGTATACTACACGTGTTTCTATATTACTCGATTCTACCCGTCTTTTCACATGGCAATCCTGAGTCTATTCCCTTTGTTGTGATCGTTTACTTCGGTTGTTGTTGAGAGCATTAAAAGACGATTTGGTTTATATTGTCACTTAATTGAGATTGTTGGATTGCGTTTTTAAGTCCTTGAGGATTTTGAGGGTTAAATCCTATAAGGAGGGGAGATTGGTAACAACCCATGTTTTAGCAATTTAATATTCAAATGTATTTTTAAATTTTGATAGTTAATCAATAGAGTGATGGTTCGAAAAGATGATTTTTCACAAATGATCAAGTCGGGACTTGAGACTAGTTCCATTGAGTCTGAATTGTTCATTACATGGAGAAAACGAAATAGAACGTTATATTTCGAGATTAGGCGATTTAAGGTCAAATCTATCTCAAATACTCGTAAAATTGTCATTCAAGGCCATATTTTCAGATTTCGACGAAACTTGTACTATTGGAACTGTATCATTGTAATGATGCATGTTATCAAGTTTCATTACGATCGGATGTGTCGTTTGATAGTACGAGACTGAAACGCGTGCTGATTTCTTTTGAAATTGAAATGTGAGAGTAAATTAAATAATAATAAAAGAATTATCCACTATCATTTTCTCCCATTAGCAAGCTATTGTTAATTCTATAGTTCCCTTCTTCCTCATGATAATCATGCCTTTTCCCTAAAGCTTTGAAAAATCCAATCGCTTGATTCACTCACCCTAAAATCACAATTTTATCCTCAATAGTTTCACAAGATCGAGGGTTCCGATTTCATACTTGTCTTATGGCCCGCCGTGATGGTCACGAACGCACCCTCAAGATTAGGGTTTGGACTCTTCATCGAACGGAGAAGAGATAGATAGATCTGAGCATGGATTCTAGATCTTGGTGGAAAATAGCATGTTCGAGATTGATTTCGATGAACTTGGTTCACATAAGTGACGCACGAGACAACGACAGTTTACATTTTTCCTAAAATTGACTTAGAAGTTGCTCTTTTTCCAAGGGTACACGAGTTAGGTGACTTGAGTTTGCACAAGTATAGTTTTCGAGTGGGAGGTCAATGACATTGACAGAATTGGATTCCATCGATCTTAGCTCCGTATCACTTGATTTGTGCATGCATATGATATGGGTTGGTTCTTGTAAGTAGCGGCCCGGAAGAAACAAAAATTTAGGAAGGAAAATTTAAGCGTAATTAAGTAATTATTTAATTTATTTATGTCGACTTAAGTTTCCATAGTTTGTTTAATTCATATATTTTGCACACTTTGTAATATTAGGACATTGTTTGTTGCATTGGACTCATATTGACGAGCTCTATACTGTGGAGCATGTTTGGACTAATTTGGTTAAGGTGAGCGATATTATCTCTTACTTTACTATAGTTATTCGTATAGTAAAAAAATCATGTTTTTGAACTTAAATGAGTTTTATATGGGATTTCTAAAATAATAAAATCTAGCTAATAATTTTATAAACAGATAAAAAGGTTTTAAAAATATTTTAAGATTAAATATCATATTTTCTCCTATTTGTCGATATTGTAGATATAGAACATTTTGACATATATCCTAGTTTGATTGCTGTATATATGTTTTATTTATCCAGTTGATGATTTTATTGATGTTTATATGTCGTTTTTGTCATTTATAGTACTATTGAGTGCACGGTTGCACAGTTTGGTTGTACAGGGCATTTATTGGTGATCTAGGGTTAGGATAGATTTGTGAGTGAGCTACAGGGAATACGTATCGACATGGAGGCAGTAGATCGACTCGATAATGAGTAGGATTTCGAGAAAAATACCAGACGTTTTCACTAGACGAGTATTCAAAAAAGTTTCGGTTAAATACTTGGCTTGAATAGTCATTAACGATTACGGTTGAGTGATCAGTATAAACTACTATTAGTATTGGTTGTTTTGACCAACTTTGACATGGATGATGACGAGTATTTAACCAGTTCTAGTTACATACATTATTTGATGGTCATTAATGATTACTAGTAAGTGATCGATATTGACAACTATTTTTTCGGGTTGTTTTAACCAAATTTGATGTCGATGACATTGAGTTTTCGAGAAGCAGGATAGGATGTCCAATTCGATAGTGGATATGACATGGTGGCTCTTAGATCGGATGTTGGTATGAGGCAGGATGGATGGTTCGCAGGTGAGTAAAGATAGATTGCATAATCTATGGATCGAGGCAATGAGATCTTCAAGGTGAACTGGGAACTGCAACTCTTTGATTTTGAGGCTGGGGTGAGTTTGATAATGTTCGAAATGATGGGCTGGTAGAATGCGGTTCGCGGGTTAGCAAGACTATGTGACAGATCTACGGATAGATTCAGTGTTATGTAGTTCGTAGTGAGGTTAGGCCTATATAGTTCGTAGTGGGACGTGGCTGTGGGGTTATGGATTGACATGATACGTGCTTCGTGGTTGGAGCAAAGTTATTAGATAGTTGGCTCAAAGCAGGGGTATCGTAGGGGAGGCCCATTAGGATCGGTAGGATCGTGTACTCTAGGCAGTGACCTAGGCTGCAAAGGCATGTGTTCCCTAGACACGGAGTTCGACTATCACTAGATTGTCCGGGAGGCATATTCCACTATAGAAAGATCAAGAAGCTCTTTAGGAGTGTATTTGATTCATTGATAGCTTGGAGTGTTCTTGTGGACTCCAAGGAGGGGGTATCGTTGGGGCATCCATTAGGATTGGTAGGATCATGTACCCTAGGTGACGAAATTAGGCCATAAAGTCACATGTGGTAAACATGGAGTTCCACTAGAATCGGGGTGTTATCAGCCTTTGGCGAATGGTATATCCAGTCATAACGGATTATCAACGTAGACACATATTTAGGAGGTGATAGATATGACTTGTTTGGTGTATGTTATGGTTGTTATGTTTGCTTCTATCTTATTTTTCTTAGTAGAACATCACCTCTAAGATTCTGGACAGTGGATGGGAAGTAGGGTTGGAGCAGGCTATGAAGATTCTCCTATCCTAGTACAGTTTCCTATTTTATTATTCTTAGTAGTGGGCAGCATACACTATCTTGATTGTATGTGCTGACTCTGTGTATGTTGGGATAGGACATGTATGATTTATCATACTATATCCCTTATACCCTTACGATTTGCGTAGTACTTTGAGAGTTGATTATTGCTCATACTATATTATTGTCTGACCTAAGGTTTTTGTCTCCTTTTATCACCTTGGGGTGCGCATCGACGATGCTGATGAGTAGGTGAGGTATCAGGTATTATAATTGCTTGGAGCTATGAAGGTGGATTTTCATGAGGCTACAACTTTCATACCATACCTTTGTTATTGTTGTTTATTCCTCTATATTACACTGTGGAGCTTTGATAGTGTTATTTATTATTTGAGGTAGTTTATCATTGAGTTTATTTATTTCTTGTATAAAGTTCAATCTTTTTTTTGATGCAATAAAGTTCAATCTTTTGTATAACTGTATGAGCAAATTTGTGGTTTTGGTAGTTATTATTGTCCTATTTGTTATATTTGTTATTATTATATATTGTCAGATGCAATGTGGGAAATTCGACAAGTTTTGTGATTGTGTTATGTGCTTTGTTCTATTCTATTTCTTTCCTTTTAGCTTATTTCTTTCTCTTAGCATCTGTTCTACACGGATGGTATGGGGAAATTATTACATTTTCAATCCTCTGACATAATTAACATACATCCTGATATTCCTGCTAAGGGAATTAACAACTTTATATCCTCTTTAAGGTGAATACTTGATGCCAAAAGCATAAGTTGCTAAAATCCCCAGCCATCTAGGTTGTCTCATCTTCAACTTTGTGAGAAAATAAGTACCTCAAAGATTTATTATTCGTAAACAACTCAAATCTCTCCTCTTAGAGTTAATTCCTCCAATTCTCCAAAGCAAAGACAATAGACACTAACTCTAAATTATGACTCGGGTATCTAATCTCATGTGGTCTAAGTTGTTTAGAAACATACGCAATCGCTAATTTTTTGCATAAGAATTACTCCTAATCTAGTTCCATATGAATCGATGTAGACGATCAAATCCTGATTACCATTCGGTACAATCAAAATAGGAGCATTGATCAATAAATGCTTCCTCATGCTTGGTTGACCAAATTAACTTTGCATCCTTTGGTCAATCTTGTAAATGGTGCTGCTATCTAAGAGAAATACTTAACGAGTCTCCAATAATATCTCGCTTGTCCAAGAAAACTTCTAATCTGATTAACAGTTTCTGGCCTCTTCTAACTATTGATAGCCTTAATCATAGCTGGATCCATAGACAACCCTTTGCATGAAACCGAATTACCAAGAACTTCACTTCTCTTTCCGAAAGTGGCACATAGAAATTTTAGCCTTCAAGTGATGTTACCATAAAGTCTCAAGCGCAGTCCAAAATTGAATCTGATGATCTTTCTCATATTTCAAATAAACCAATATCATCAATAAAGCGAACACAAACTATCCAAGTGCTCTCGTAAAACTCGGTTCATCAAATCTACAAAGAAAGCAGTCATATTCCTCAATCCGGACGACATAACCATCATTTTTACGATCCGTTTCTTGTTGGAAGCACCATTAATGGAATATTATCTTTCAAAATACTTTGGCCCATTTAAATGATTTAACAGGTCATCTATTCTCGGTAAAGGATACTTATTCTTCACTGTCTTCTCCTTGAGCTCTCGATAATCAATGTACATCCTCGGCGACCTATCTGGCTTCCTTACAGACACCTTGGATGCACCCCATGGTGAACTTCTTGGTTGGATAAAACTCTTTCCTTCCAACTCCATTTGTTGTACCTTCAATTCCCTCATCTCTGTAGGTATCATCCTGTAAGGTAGTCTACTAATTGGTTCCTTCCAGTCCCACTTTTTCTACCTTAAATAATTCCATCAGTAACACAAAGAATATCAAAAAACACCTTAACAAGAGGAACTCAACTCACTTCGCCTTCCAATTTCAATACACCCAACAAAGTATACAATTGTGAACATGCACTCTGCGTTAAATATACGATCCTTACTAACTTAGGGTGACTAAATGATATTCTCCTATCCTAGCAAAATATCCTGGAATTATAATGATTCACGTAATTCACACTTAAAAATATGCCAAAACCCACAAAAACCAAACACATACAAACTACAAGCAAAAATGTAATCTAGAAATTGAAATTTTACGTAACTGCATCTCATCTCGAGAGTTGCATAACCTTCTATAGGATTTGCTCCCCGGGAATGATGGTTCTCATGAAAACTTATCTACTAATAAACTGAGGATAAATGGATATGATGCGCCATTATCAAATAAAATTCTAATAGGTACGCTACATATCAAAAGCATACCCTCCAGTTTCACTTTTCCAATCTCATAGTACTGGGTATAGATGAAGTTAGTTCTAATGTAATAACTTCCTCCTTCGCTACTTCTAGATGCTTTTTCTTAAAGTAACGTAGCTATTTGTGATTAAATTATCTCACTTTAGCTATTCAGCATTTGCCTTGACCTTGCTTAACCAGCGTTCACCAGCATAATGGCCTATCTTCCCACTCTTATAGCAGACCACATCAACTTTGGTCTTCTTAGTTTTTCCTTGCTTTTAGCTTTATTTCCATTGAAGAACTTCCTTTTCTTTCCTTGAAAACTCTAGATATCAACCAACTTCTCACCACTAAAAAAACCAAGCAATTCTTCCTTTTGAATAGATATTCAACAACAATATAGCTAGAGTACGGGCATCAATGTACCACTGGCTTCAATCCCAAGGTAAACTTGTTGTTCCCATTAATCATGGTGTCGACGGTGCCACGATAACATCTAGATAATTTTCCAATCCTATTAGTGTACTCAATTACGGACATCTCTCCTTGCACTTACTCAGCAAACTTTTTAAACGATGTTAACTTAGAAACCTCATACAAGTATTTATCCTCGAACTATGTTCAGAACTCTACGCACGTTAACTCATCCTCTGGTATTCACTTGATTACTCCGTTCCACTAATGTAGTGTTTCTCCTTAGCACTGCCTTGAAGCCAATCTTCTCTTTTGCTCATTTGTCAAATCTATGTCGGAGAAAATTACCTTATAGGTTAACATCCAATTCTCCACCTTGATAGTACCCATGGTTCAAAGAAATGGGTTTCCTCTGAGATTGGCACAATTATTACTTAGCTTAGCATAATTGTTTCCATCCGATGCAAAAAAATTAGTTCCTTTAGCATTAGCAGCCTTGACTCTCTCAGGTTGATAAGTGCTAATACAAATTCATCATATCTACATGTGGGGTTGCAACACCTTCATTCATGTTAGAACGATGACCTTGACTCCCTCAAGTTTCAAGTTAAGCATTTCCATTAGTTGTGGTGCTACCACCACCGAGATTCACTCTTCTACCCCTTCTTTCTATATATTACTTCTTTTTATATGCATATGTATCTTTGTAAGATACCAAAAAATGGTCTAAAAGATATATATATATATATATATGTATATGTATATATATATGTATGTATGTATATACAAACTTATGTAATACAAATACAAGTACATCATAATATTCTTCCCTAGCTTTTCAACAAAGCTACTTCAAGCCTTTCATCTAATTAATGATCAAATGATTATCTATTAAATAGCCAGGGTAAACGGTGCATCATGCTTCAATGAAATGCTAGGTACTCAACGATTTAATGTGAAGAATCTTAAAATCCAAGTTTACCTGATTCAAAATTAAACTATAACCATCCAAAAACATTATGAACCTTCATATAAGTTCTAATTCAATACCATAAATCAAAGGGTGAATGAGAAAACCAAGTGGAAAGCCATACCTAGCATCAGTCGGGATTGGCCCAAGTAGTGCTAAATTCAAAATGTATCAATCCAAATCAACACTGATCCAGATCAATACCGATTCATATTAACCCACCGATCAAGGTTATATAAATGAATGCGGGCAAACCATGTTCTCTACCATCCCACATTCTCTGCTTCATTTTAGATTTCTGAGCCTCCACGTCTACGTATACGGAGCCGAGGCTTGAGGAGGGATATTTCTAGCATTCTTGTCTTTCTTCCTAAAAATTTGTGTCAACCTAGATCTTTTCCAAATCTTCATATTTTTAAAAACCACAGCGAATTAGTGAAATTTCCCTAAAAGTAGACGTAGGTCTTTACTACCAATCCACTATAGTAATTGTGTGTGATTGTGTTTACTCATTATCTTCATTTTCATTCTGTTTATTCATGTTTCTCTATGAATGTAACACCCTAAATTTTCTGTGTCTATTAAAAGAACGAATTAAAGAATACTTAATTTTTAAAATGAGAATTAAGGGAAATGGGTTACGCCATTGTGTTCGTCTCAAAATTCTTCTTGGAATAGAGTCCAAGTTTTCGTAAATCGGACTTCGTATGAGGAAGTTATAACCCTTAGAAGTTTCAAAAATTTATATAAATTAAAAACAGATCAAAGATAAAGTTCAAAATTCAAACGAAAAGCGAGGAAGCGGGCTGGGCGGGATTTCTCCTGTCCAGGGACAGGTCGACCAGGGGAACGACCGGGGGTCGACCTCCCCTACACAGGTCGACCAGGGGTCGACCTCGGGGACGACCTACCCCCTCGCCCAGATCCAAATCTGAGACGATTCTGACTTGTTGTTGGGTTCTTTCTGACCTATTGCCGAGTCACTAGGGCATAGGTGGCAATTCTGGATAAATCTATCTAGTCTGGACGGTTGTGATTGCTCCTAGAACGATCTAACGGCTCACATAAGATTAAACTTCTATAAAAGAAACCCTAATCCTCAAACCCTAAATCACACAAATTCATTCCAAGGAGCCACCATCCTGCCCATGATCGTTCTAGCCTAGGCACCATTTCTTCTTCAATTAGAAAACAAGTAAAAGCTACGAATCAAAGCTAACTTAGAGAATTGATAATATTCTTCAAAGGATTGCTTTCCAATTTCAGAAAACAGATCCCAGAAAACAAGACTTTCTTTTCTTTGTAAGTCCTATTATTATTTAGATGTGAACGATTAAAAGTTATGATTTGTAATAAAATGAAAACTAGCGTTATTCCTAGTTGTAAGATAATGATGATGCTGATTCATGCCTATTCTTGTAATGATTCTATCGTATATGCTTATGAGATTGTTGTGGTTATTATGTTGGTGTTAAACCAATCATGTATTATGTAAAGTTTGGTGATTTATTCATGTTATGTTACATGCAAGTTGTTAGGCTATGTGGTTATTATGTTGATGTAAACCAATCATGTAAAATTGGTGATTCATTCATGCTATGTTACATGCAAATTATTAGGCCAAGACATGTATTATGTTTAGATTTATATTTAGATCTATGAAAATTGGATCCAAGATTAAAATTTGTATTTACATGCCTTGTTAAACTTGTGTAAAACCATATGCTTAAGATTCATGTTTTTTGGATCCAAAATAAAAGTTCATATTTACATGCCTTGTTAAACCTGTGTAATTCCATATGTTTAACATTCATAATTATTGGATCCAAATTAAAAGTTCACATTCACATGACTAGTTGGACTTGTGTAATTCCATGTGCTTAAGGTTTATGTTCATTGGACCCAAAATAAAAGTTTACGTTTACATGCCTAGTTGGATTTGGGTAATTTCATATGCTTAAAGACTCATGTTAGTTGGATCCAAAAATGCAAGTTCATTATTTTATGCCACATTTACATGACACATGTTTAGTTAGATCCTTATTATTTTATGTTATGTGAATGGTACATGCTCCCTTCTTTCCCCTTTTGTATATAAGTTAGGCTAAGGTATGAGCATAATATTCTATGTGAAATTTGCGAACGTGTGACGGGGGTAACGTTGAGAAAACCTTAAATAATTTTATTATTAGCATAATTTGGCCCATATATAAATGAATGGTTAATGGAATAAAAATGGTATAATTTATATACCAAAAAGTTTTGAATATGATTTAGAGGAAAAATTGGGCATGACTTGAATGGCAATAATTGTGGAAAATTTACATATAAATTTGAAAGATAAATATGTAAATTTAGAAAAAGACGAATATGTCTAACCCGAGGTTAGATTGAGTTACGGTGTAAGACTGCCCAGAACCGCCCGGCACATCCAGCAACCGTAACGACATATATCTAATGTGAGAGGTTAGTGCATCAAGCCCAAAAGAACCCGAGGTTGGATTGAGTTGCGGTGTAAGAATGCCCGGAACCGATCGGCACATCCAGCAACTACAACAATACATATCTAATGTGAGTGGTTGGTGCTTTAATAAATGAATTAAAGCTAAGACAGGAGTGGTAGGGTTAAGTTAATTAAGGAAACATTTAACCAATACAACATGTTAACCAAACTGATGGGTGGGGTTAGATTAATTTGAGAACACTTAACCATTTTAACATGTTGATTAGGAAACCCTAGTAACGAGGACCCATTTCAGAAGTAACCCACATAGATGTATCACGATACTCTGAATTAGGCAGGGTGGTGCACGATTACTGGGCTGATTATAAGCGGTCAAAACAACGTTGGGTGGTGCGTCAATATAGATTCCGACGGAGTGCGGTCGTGCACGTACTCCGGAGTGGAAAAAGCAGGCACTGGGCATCAGTAGTTATACTCTGTGCACCTTGAATTGTGTCGGGTTGCCAACATAGGATTTGATACACCCATGATGGGACCAGCACAGGTATCTACAATCATGCGGGGCTGAATGACAAAAGTGGAAAATGTATACCAGTAGGAGCTGATCAATAAAAAGGGGATCATTTATCTTGAACACATGGTGCTAGTTGAAACACTTGTAAGGGAGTGCACAGAAGTAAAATGGGTGCGATCGCATATTCAGCCTTATTATCTTATTTCTAAGGTGTTGTCCTAGATTCAGTTTATTCATGTCATAACCCTTTTCTTGTTTACATGCTAAATAGTCACTGGACTTACCAGACTCATGCCTGACCCATTTTCCCTCATCTTCTTTTCTTCCGTTCCCCGCCTCCCCCCCCCCCCAAGTCCGCAGGGAGGGAATACTTCATTTTAGATCGGATCATTTCCAGCTTGAAGAAAGTAGATGTATTGCTTGGAGTCTTTTTCCTTGAGCTATGGCTTTGGATACTCCCTTACTGGGGATTTATGCTACCTCACTGTTGTTTTAATGCTTCTTTATGTTTTAATTCAAGATAGAGTTTTTGTTGTAATAATGTGGAAGTTGGTTTGAGATAGTTGGTGTAATGTTTTATCTGAACCACGTACTCATGAAATAAATTTAGTTTTTCCACTGTTTATATGTCTGTCTTGTAAATTATCTGTATCTTTTACCTATAATGCTCCACCAAAGTTAAGGAATTCCCTTTGTGAGTGATCTTAACGGAGGTGGGGTGTTTCACTTGGTATCAGAGTTGATGGTTGCCAGATCAAATAAACTTTTTGGAAACTAATTTTCAAGAAAAAGTGTTGTTTTTTTAAAAAGGCATAATTTCCCCCAAAGCCATATACACTATCTTCCTATCCTTTGTTTTGAATCTTTTTCGTTTCATCATGTCTGGGGATCTTAGCCTTCCAGAGGGTGTACCGGTACCTGGCTAGTTCATTAGGTACCTAGAGGCTAGGGCTAATGATGCAGGCTCAACAGACGTTACTCCTCCCCCAGTTACAGCTGTTCCTCCTCCTCCTCTTCCTCCTCGTGCAAATGCTTTCTCCAACATACATAGGGATTTTAAAGCCATGGGTGGAAAGAACTTTAATGGAACTGAGTCATTTGTAGAAGCAAAAAACTGTCTCAAAGAAACCGAGGATCTGTTTGTTATCTTCGAAGTGGACGATAGGCAGAAGATACAGTTGGTCGTGGGGTTGCTTAAAGACGAGTCCTCTTATTGGTGGGAATTCACTAATGCTGAGAGACCAATTGAAACTTGGGAGGATTTCAGGATGAGGTTTGAAATGAAATTCCTCTCACAAGCAGAACGTAGTCTACAGATGGAAAAATTCTTAGCTCACAAACAGGGAAGTATGTCAGCCAAGGAATACGTCAACCAATTTAACCAGCTGGCTAGATTTGGACTGGATTTAGTGAACACTCCCATAAGAAGGCTCTCCGTTTTGTTAAAGGGTTGAATGAGCCACTGCACAACCTAGCTATGTCCCATATACCTATGGGTGCAACTTATGAGAGACTGGTAGGCATGACACTGCTACAGGAGGAAGACAAGGATGGCAAGAAAGAGGCAAAGGTGGAAGTACCTCAAAATAAGAACGTGGAGGGATCCTAGAGTAAGAAGACAAACTCAAATAAGGGCGGGAAGAACAACAAACCCCGTGACAAGAGGAAGTGTAATTTTTGAGGCATTCCTGGACATCAGATTAAGGACTGCAGGAAGAAAAAGAGGAAGATGGGTGGTTGTTTTTACTGCGGCAAGACAGGACACATGGCTGAGGACTGCCCAAGAAAGCAAGGGCAAGGGAAGAGGACTGGACCTACTTCTGGAGGGCAGGTTCATGCTCTCATGGCACTTCTGCAGGAACGAGGTAGAAATATTTCTGTTGAGAGTTTAGTTTATCTTTTTGATCATCCTGTTCATACACTCTTTGATTCTGGCGCATTGCACTCTTTTATATGCACTGCTTTATTTGAAACTATGCACCTAGACACCAATACAGTAGAGGATCCCTTGGTTTTTTCAAATCCAATTGGGGGCTCGGCTTATTTGTCTATGATTTGTTTGGATTTGGAAATTTCAATATTAAGCATCGGGTTTAGATGTAATGCCTATGTTTTGGGCTTCACGGGCTATGGGTTGATTCTAGGCATGGATTGGTTATCCAGTAATGGTGCCATCCTCGATTGTGAAAAGAGAGTGGTTAGACTTATGACTCGCCTCGGTAACAATCTCAAAATCTCTTGTTATCCCATATACCTTGTTATGCTTAGCTACCTAGAATCTCTTGATGCGTCTGTTAAAAACTTGCAGTCTGTTAGAGTAGTCCATGAATACTCAGATGTATTCGAAGAGGTGAAGGGCTTACCTCTGAAGCGGGAGATAGACTTTCGCATATACCTTGTTGATAATGCAAAACCCGTAGCTCTACTCGTTAGACACATGGCTCCAAGGGAGAGAAAAAGCTCAGCAAGCAAGTCAAAGAGCTACTCGAAAAAGGGTTTATAAGGCGGAGTATTTCTGAATGGGGTGCTCTAGTAGTATTCGCAACCAAAGCGGATGGTTCACTTCGCCTATGCATTGATTATAGGGATCTAAAAAAGCTAGCCAAGAAAAATAGGCACCCACTACCAAGAATAGACGACTTATTGATCAGCTTTTAGGTGCGTCGGATTTCTCCCAACTAGATCTAGCTACCGGGTTTCATCAGCTAAGAGTGGCTGAAGACAGCATTGATAAAACCACGTTCAGAACCCCGGATGGTTTCTTCGAATGACTTGTCATGCCTTTAGGCTTGACAAACGCACCCGCTTACTTCGTTGACTTGATGAGCAGGGTGTTCAGGGAGTTCCTTAATAAGTTTGTGGTGGTCTTCGTAGACGACATTTTGATTTTTCTTGAAGAATGAAGAAGAGCATGCTTTGCATTTGAGGGAAGTCATGAATACTCTTCGTGCACATCAGCTAAAAGCCAAATTCTCCAAATTCCATTTCTAGAGAGAAGAAGTGGGGTTTCTTGGACATGTGGTGTCCAAAGAGGGGTTAGCTGTGGACCCTGCAAAAGTAGTTGCAGTGCAAGATTGGAAGGTTCCACGGAATGCAACCGAAGTCCGAAGCTTTCTTGGGCTATCGGATTTTTACCGAAAGTTCATTAAAGACTTTGCAAAAATCTCAGCCCTACTCACAAGGTTGACAAAGAAGAACCTAACTTTTGCTTAGGATTTGGATTACGATATTGCTTCCAACGTTTGAAAAGGGCTCTAACAACAGCCCTGGTTCTGACATTATCTGATGGGAGCAAAATGTTTACCGCATACACAGACGCATGCGGTACAGGATTGGGCGCTGTCTTGATTCAAGAAGGCAAGGTAGTTTGTTATGGGGGAAGGCAATTGAAGGTACATGAGAAGAACTACCCAACTCATGATTTGGAGCTAGATGCCATTGTTTTTGCTCTTAAGTCATGGCGTCATTATCTACTAGGAGAAAGGTTTGAATTGTTTACTGACCATAAATCGTTAAAGTAATTTTTCTCACAGAAAGATCTTAACTTAAGACAACAAAGGTGGATGGAATTTCTGGCCTCATATGATTTTGAGATTTCCTATACGCCCGGCAAGGGCAATGTGGTAGCAGACGCCTTGAGTAGAAAGAAGCTGACCTTAAGCCCTCTCTTTGTAGAAAGGCAAAGCTTGGAGTACACAGCAAACATTAACTTTAGGCCCTCTTCTGAAATTGTACCTGGTCTGTTAGCATCGCTAGAGGTGCGGCCTACTCTTTTGGACTCACTAGGAACTGCGCAACGAGAAGACCCTCAGCTAGTTGATATGATGGATAAGTTAATTAGGGGTGAGACTTCTAGTCACCTCAATAGATACTCCATCGATGATAAGGGTTGGTTGAGATGGGAAGGAAGACTATGCGTCCCACAAGCAAGGGATTTGGTGAAGATGGTTCTTGAAGAAGCACACCACTCTAAGCTGACCATACACCCAGGCGGAGACAAGATGTATAAAGACATAAAAAGGGTTTTCTTTTGGAATGGAATGAAGAGGGATATAGCTGAGTTCATCGCTAAGTGCTTGATATGCCAGCAAGTCAAAGCGGAGCAGAAGAAGCCTGGTGGTCTGCTCCATCCTCTAGAGGTCCTACAGTGGAAATGGGATAACATTTCGATGGACTTTGTGGATGGATTGCCTAGGTCAAGAAGGGGCAATACCAGTATTTGGGTAATAGAGGACAGGCTCACTAAAAGCGCTCACTTTATACCTGTTAAGAGTAGAAGGACTGCCTCATCCCTAGCATCCATTTATCTTAAAGAGATAGTTTGACTCCATGGGATACCCTCCCGCATAGTGAGTGATCGAGATCCTATCTTTACAAGCGAGTTTTGGAAGAGTTTGCAGGAGGCTGTAGGCACACAATTATGCTTAAGCACGACCTGTCACCCCCAAAACGATGGTCAGACGGAAAGGGTGAAAAGAGTATTGGAAGACCTCTTGAGATTGTGCATTCTCGACTTTGGAGGAACATGGGAAGATCATCTTCCTTTGGTGGAATTCACTTACAATAATAGTTACCAAGCTACCATAGGCATGGCACCCATTGAGGCATTATATGGAAGACCATGTCGATCACTAACTTGTTGGTGGGAGTCTACAGACAAGCTCGTACTTGGGCCAGACATGATTAGAGAAACCTCAGAAAAGGTGGACTTGATAAGAAGATGGGTGAAAGCTGCACAAGATAGACAGAAGTCCTACGTAGACAAAAGAAGGACCGGCCTTGAGTTTGAGATTGGATATAAGGTGTTCCTTAAAGTATCTCCTTTGAGGAATGTCATTCGCTTTGGGTCCATAGGAAAGCTAGCACCAAGATTTGTAGGACCATTTCCTATCATTGAAAGGATTGGGATGATGGCATACAGAGTAGAGCTACTCGAGAGACTGGCTGGAGTTCGTAATGTTTTCATGTTTCTCAACTATGAAAGTGCTTACATGAGTCCACGGAAGTTGTGGAGCCAAGTATACTAGAGGAAGTAGAAGTGGAATGAGAAGCGACTCTGAGAAGAGTTCCAACTCGTATCTTGGGTACAGAAGTCAAGAGGCTACGCAACCGTGAAGTCAAGCTTGTTAAAGTTCAATGGAGTGACGCTGAGGAAGACGCACTTGGGAAACTGAGAGAAAAATACGTGTAGCCTGCCCTTTTTCTTTTTGAGGGCACCTCCTTGATATCTTTTTCCATAAGTTTATTCATGCTTATATCTATCTTTTTAAGTATATCTCCTCGGCCCTATTCTTTATCCTTAGGTAGAAACTGATGGATGTGAACATGTATTTGAAACATGTTATGATTGATGGTTGCGAGTGGTTGCAAGTGGTTGCTCGTGGATGCATATACACACACATTAGGTACCAGATCGGCTCAGTCACTTTCATATTGCATATGTGTAACATCCCGTAACTCTGTAACATTAAGTTTCACAAATTAAAGTATAATTAAATTTTAGAAGAAGAATTAAGGGAAACGGGTTACGCCATTGCGTTCGTCTCGAAATTCTGCTTGAGATAGAGTCCGAGTTTGCGTAAATTGGACTCCGTATGAAAAAGATATCCTTAAATTAAATATTACAGCGAAATATGAAATGAGAAAGGAATAAATGTTTAGCATTGTTATAAGGGTTATAAACAAAAGACTTAGTAGCTCATTTGGTTGGAACATGTGACTTGCATACAAGAGTACAGAGTTCGATCCCCGCCAGCGCCATATTTTTGTTTTAGGGGAATGACTTAAAAATGGCCTAGTGTGAACGCAGTTCAGAAAGTGGTTTAGTGTGAAAATGGGTAATTGGGAAGATAAATAAAAAAAATGGCTTTCTCTGATTGGATTTATGACAAATATTTAACATATTAGTACATATGTGCATTTATATCATAAACATGCAAATTTAATAAAAATGTGTGGATGCATGCAGTAAAAAAGAAAGATTTATGCATAGATATTTGTATATAGTAAATGGGATTTTTAAAGAGAGAATATGAATAGGTTAAACTTAATTTTCTATTAATAGGAATGTCATTTATGAAGCTGCAACTGACATACATGTGGCACTGAATAAGAAAAATATGGTAGGTGATATTGTTTTGTGAACATAACATGCAAGCATATTAATATGACAAACATTTATCTGACATAGAATTTAAGATATGTCAATAGGGCATTGATTCGAAAACATGCAATTAACATTAATTTGTACATGTTAATTTGAGAAATATGTTGAAAAGAAAAGAAAAGAATAACTTGGCATCAAGGCTGGTATATATTAGTCATTCATGCTAATTTACAATGAAGAGGATACATTAATATTGTCATTCATATTTATATATGGATAATTAATTCGGTAAAGGGGAGATGTATCTATTAAATACGTATTTATATTTGATGGATTGACAATAAATAATAAACGTTGATAATGTACATTAAGAGAGTAATTATGGCATAAGTAAATTTGGAATTATAGAATTTGTCCTAAATGAGAAATGTGTACATTGTAGAAAAAATATATATATATGCTAAAACGTGAAATTACATGTAATTGGAATAGTAATTATGGCACAATTTAAAATAGGGTAATTTACATTTATAGTAATTATGACATAATTTAAAATGAGGGTAATTTACAGCCCTTAAATTGTGAACATAATTGGCTCCTTTTGACATGAATGGCTTTGATTAAACCTGGCTTCATTGACGGCTCTAATTAACTTGCAACTCTATAAAAACACCCTAGGTCTCCAACTAAAATTCACACAAAAATAAGAACTTGAGCCGCCATGATGTCAGAAGAAAACTAGGGAGAGCCTCCGCTTGAAAAGAGACGAACAACGATTCAAGAAAACAAAACTCTAATCTAATTTCTACGCAACGTTTTCTACTCCAAGGGAAAGCTTTGCAAATTCAGAATAACAGAAACCAGAAAACAAGTTTCAACGCCCGTTGTAAGTATAGTGGTTTTCTGAATATGAATAGAAATTGTGATGTGATTCGATGTAAATGAAATTGGGGTTTTACTATTGTAAAATATTGATGTAAATTCGGTGTATTGCGTTGATTATGTCATATTTTGTATTGGGTGTTTGTGGCATAAATTGGTTGGTGCAAGCCTATTGACATTTGTATATGAAAATAAATATCACTTGCAAGTTTGTAGTAAAAACTAGAATTGACATCTTTATGCTATGTCGTTAACATGGTTAGCATATATTCTTTTTAGGCCTAAGTTGAGACTCATGTAAACATGTTCCAAGTTGAAACCTTTTTTGCCTACATGACTCAAAACCTTTGTATACATTATTATGATTATTTAGTGATAATTGAGTTTATACGAGTACCTTTTTGGTTACACAAATTATACTAGTTTCATGTTGAAATAGGCTACTTGATGTAAAGTTAGTTTACACCTTTGGGTTATGTCAAAAAGTGGACATTTTTATGCTAGTTTGGTGTTTGACATTATGCCTAGTCATATGTGTATAAAACCATGTTTAAACAAGTCTAAAAGTACGCCATTTCATGTGACACCAATTTAGTTATATCCTTATTGAATGCAAGTTCACATGACCCAGAATCTATGTAGTGAAAACGCTATGCTGCAAGTTCATGCGCCACACACTTTTATGTATTCTAGAACAATCCATGATTCTGTGCTTCTCCTTTTTATGTTTATGAGTTGGGCTGAAATGTTAAGCCCAACATATGTTATGTTGCGTACGTACAAACGGGGGAAACAAACGTTGGGTTTAAAATAAAATACATGTATTGACATGTCTGACACATGCCAATGACTAGTGACATTTAAGCGGTATAAATTATACCCAAAATTAGTGAATTTGGATAATTGGGCCATAAACATTTACATATAAAAATGAAAAGTGACAAATCTGTAAATCTAGATAATACGAGTATGCTTAACCCGAGGTTGGATTGAGTTGTGATGTAAACCTGCCCGGACCCGCCCGGCTGTCCAGTAGTCACAACAATACCTATCCAATGTGGGTGGTTAAGCATTGAGCCCAATAATGACCTGAGGTTAAACTGAGCTACGGTGTAAACCTGCCCGGAACCGACCGGAACATCCAGTAACCGTAGCAATATCTGTCTAATGTGAGTGGTCAGGTGCTCTAAGAGGCTAAGGACAGATGGTGGGGTTAAGTTAACTAAAAACACTTAACCAATTTGACATGTCAACTAGACTAGAAGGTGAGGTTAAGTAAAGTAAAAACACTTAAACCAATTTAACATGTTAACTAGACTAGAAGGTGAGGTTAAGTAAAGTTAATATACTTAACTAATTTAACATATTAACTAGAAGAGAGGGTGAGGTTAAGTAAATTCAGGAAACTTAACCGTTATAACCTGATAATTAGATAAGTGGGTGAGGTTAAGTAAATTTAGAATACTTAACCATTATAACACGTTAGCTAGATAAGTGGGTAAGGTTAAGTAAATACACTTAACCAATTTAATATGTTAGCTGGACTAGAGGGTAGGGTTAAGTAAACTTAGAACACTTAACCATCATAGTGTGATAAATTGAACAGGGTTAAGTTGAAACATGAAGGGACAATACCTAACCACTAGAACATGTTAATTAAACAGACGTTAGGGTTGATTTAACTAAGGGAACACTTAACCATTATAACATGTTAGTTAAAACAGATGGACATGGTTAGGTTAAAAGGGACACTTAACCAATACAAGATGAATGGGTAGGGTTAAGTAATAAGAAATACTTAACCAATATAACTTGGTTTGTGATAGGGTTAAGTCAACATGAACCACTGATAATACTTAGCCAGTTTAATTTGACAAAGGAATGGGTTAAGCTAACCTGAATTGACTAATGACACTTAACCAATCCAACTTGACAAGAGAGAGGGCTAAGTAGAAAACCCTAGTTAAGAAACAATCGAGAACGGGAGCTAAGCTGAAATCCCCAGTTAAAGAAACTAAGTGATAAACCTTAGTTAACAAGATTTATGGGAAAAGAAACTAAGTGGTAAACCTTAGTTGAGAACAACTAAGTAATAATTCTTAGTCAAGAAAACTGAGCCAGTCCATAATAGATGAATAACCCGATATGGTAGATCATCGCTTAACAAGCGCATGAGAAGGAGCAAACGTTTATCCGATTTCAAAAAAGGCTCCAGCGGACTGGGTTTAGAAGCACGTAGCTTCGGGGGATGTGAGGGTACTCTTGGTATCCCTCTGTGAGGTTGCAGATGATCCGCTTGGGCTCACAGAGGTTAAGGTCTGCGTCAGAAGAACCAAGGGTATGCCTTGGTTGCAATTTAAGGCAACCTTAAGACTGGGATGGACCAGCGTGATTCGACGAGACCAGTAGCCCTGTGATAGCTACTCGTCGTCTACCTACCATCTTGAGTCAATCGTAGTACGCATGCGGAAAGGCATAGAACTCCCAACAGACCATATACTTGCTATCTAGTTATAGGTGAGGCTGGCCAATAGGAAAGTGGGGCACAGGTGGTAGGAGTATAGTTCTCGTGCTTGATTTTCTTGGATTGCCTTTCATTAGTTGAGGGAGGGGTCACATGGGACCATAACCATTGGTAGAAAAACAGACCTTAGCATCTGCATTGGCAGATATCTAAAAGCTCCCGACCGAGTTCCGTGTTTCTAGAATAGCCCTGCCACGGGACTCGGGTCGCACATTTCAGGACATGTGCATCTAGACGGCGATAAACGATTTGCGACACTTACGTGCGGAAATTCTATGAACATATACCACTCTAGGTAGTGTGTCCTAGACTAGGGGCATCGTTCGAAAGGTAGCATAATCCCTAGTGGATCTAGGTGGCATAAATCCTGAATCTGAGAAGTATTAGACAAGTCGCATAAACCCTAGTTGAATCTAGGGAACGCTCGATAGAAAACCCTAGATTAAATCTAGGTAATAAATAAATGTGCGCCTGATGGCAACCACAGTTACAGGGACTGGGACCACGTTATCATTTTATACAGATTACTAGTTGGGATACTAGTTAGGTGGAGCAGAGATTAGTATGGGGTGCGATAGAAATTTTGATTCTAAACTGCTTTGCCTTAGTTTATGGTATTTTCCCATTTTCAATTTATGTCTGTCATGTCCTTTTCCTTATTCATATACCGAAGCACCACTAGACTTACCAGGCTTTATGTCTGACTCTATGTTTTCTTTCGTCTTCTTTTCTTCCGTCCCCCCCCCCCCCCCATGCAGTCAGGGAGGGAATAGCTCAGATTTATATGGACCTGTTACTCTTTCCAAGCTTGAAGACTCTTGGATGCGCTGCTTTGGACTCTCTTTTCCACCGCTATGGCTAGCTAATATTTTATTGGGGAATATCATTGTATATTTATGCTTCTTTATTTTGTTAAACAAGATAGATACTTTGTTTTTGGAAAACAATCTTTATACAAGCTGTTTATAAATGAAATAAAGTTTTATTTACCTTACTGCTGCTTTATTTATCTGTCTTGTAATTTATCTGCATCTTTTACCCATAATACTTCACAGAACTTAGTGCATTCCATTTGTGAATGACACTAACGGATGTGTGGTGTTACAATATGCATATATGTATTTGTATATGGATTGAAACTTGATGTGTTATCATATGGACGTTGCATTTGTATGAATGATTGAGCACTCATGTAGAAAGTATGATTAGGAAAAATTGCATGCATAACGGACTCATGGAACTGACATAATTTGCATTAAGGAGGTCAACTGAATTAGTAGACTGCCTGATTTTGCATTAGATAAGGACATGTACACACACTATGCATATTATCATGAAAGCATTAGAATTCTTTTAAGGACAATGGACGCCTGTGTTTGATGGTTGAGTAGATGGACGATTGGATGGTAGGATATGCATTCTTCTTGACTTGAATATTTCGGGGACGAAATCCTTTAAGGAGGGGAGAATGTAACACCCTGAATTTTGTGCGTCCATTAGAAGAACAAATTAAAGAATAATTAATTTTTAAAATGAGAATTAAGGGAAACGGGTTACGCCATTGCGTTCGTCTCGAAATTCTGCTTGGGATAGTCCAAGTTTTCATAAATCGGACTTCGTATGAGGAAGTTATGGCCCTCGGAAGTTTTAGAAATTTATATAAATTAAAAATAGATCAGAGTTAAAGTTCAAAATTCAAAATAAAAGCAAGGAAGCGGGCTGGGAGGGATTTCTCCGGCCCAGGTCCAGGTCGACTGGGGGGTCGACCTCCCCTACACAGGTCGACTAGGGGGACGACCTCGAGGTCGATCTACCCCCTCGCCCAGATCCAAATCTGAGATGATTCTGACTTGTTGCTGAGTCCTTTCTAACCTATTGCTGAGTCACTAGGGAATAGGTGGCAATTCTGGATAACTCTATGTAGTTTGGACGGTTGGGATTGCACCTAGAACGATCTAACGGCTCACATAAGATTAAATTTTTATAAAAGCAACCCTAATCCTCAAACCCTAGGTCAAAAAAATTCATTCCAAGGAGCGACCACGCTACCCATGATTGTTCTAGCCTAGCCACCATTTCTTCTTCTACTGGAAAACAAGTTAAAGCTACGAATCAAAGCTAAGTTAGAGAATTGATAGTCTTCTTCAAGGGATTGCTTTCCAATTTCAGAAAACAGATCCCAGAAAACAAGACTTTCTTTTCTTTGTAAGTCCTGTTATTATTTAGATGTGAACGATTAAAAGTTATGATTTGTAATAAAATAAAAACTAGCGTTATTCCTAGTTGTAAGATAATGATGATGCTGATTCATGCCTATTCTTGTAACGATTCTATCGTATATGCTTATGAGATTGTTGTGGTTATTATGTTGGTGTTAAACCAATCATGTATTATGTAAAGTTTGGTGATTTATTCATGTTTTGTTGCATGCAAGTTGTTAGGCTATGTGGTTATTATGTTGATGTAAACCAATCATGTAAAATTGGTGATTCATTCATGTTATGTTACATGTAAATTATTAGGCCAAGACATGTATCATGTTTAGATTTATATTTAGATCTATGAAAATTGGATCCAAGATTAAAGTTCATATTTACATGCCTTGTTAAACTTGTGTAAAACCAAATGCTTAAGATTCATGTTTGTTGAATCCAAAATAAAAGTTCATATTTACATGCCTTGTTAAACCTGTGTAATTCCATATGTTTAACATTCATGATTATTGGATCCAAATTAAAAGTTCACATTCACATGTCTAATTGAACTTTTGTAATTCTACATGCTTACGGTTTATGTTCATTGGACCCAAAATAAAAGTTTACATTTACATGCCTAGTTGGATTAGGGTAATTTCATATGCTTAAAGACTCATGTTAGTTGGATCCAAAAATGCAAGTTCATTATTTTATGCCACATTTACATGACACATGTTTAGTTAGATCCTTATTATATTATATTGTGTGAATGGTACATGCTCCCTTCTTTCCCCTTTTGTGTATAAGTTAGGCTAAGTTACGAGCCTAACATTCTATGTGAATTTTGCGAACGTATGATGGGGGTAACGTTAGGAAAACCTTAAAAATTATTATTATTAGCATAATTTGTCCCATAAATAAATGAATGGTTAGTGGCATAAAAATGGTATAATTTTTATACAAAAAATTTTGAATATGATTTAGAGGAAAAATTAGGCATGACTTGAATGACAATAATTGTGGAAAATTTACATATAAATTTGAAAGATAAATACGTTAATTTAGAAAAAGACGAATAGGCCTAACCCGAGGTTAGATTGAGTTACGGTGTAGGACTGTCCGGTACCTCCCGGCACATCCAGCAACCGTAACAGCATATATCTAATGTGAGAGGTTAGTGCATCAAGCCCAAAAGAACCCGAGGTTAGATTGAGTTGCGGTGTAAGACTGCCCGGAACCGACCGGCACATCCAGCAACCTCAACAATACATATCTAATGTGAGTGTTTGGTTCTTTAATAAATGAATTAAAGCTAAGATAGGAGTGGCAGGGTTAAGTTAATTAAGGCAACACTTAACCAATACAACATGTTAACTAAACTGATTGGTGGGGTTAGGTTAATTTGAGAACACTTAACCATTTTAACATGATGATTAGGAAACCCTAGAAACGGGGACCCATTTCAGCAGTAACCCACATAGATGTATCACGGTACCCTGAACTAGGAAGGGTGGGGCACGATTACTGGGCTGATTATAAGCGATCAAAACAACGGCGGGTGGTGCGTCAGTTTAGGTTCCGACGGAGTGCGGTCGTGCACGTACTCCAGAGTTGAAAAAGCAGGCACTGGGCATCAGTAGTTATACTCTATGCACCTTGTATTGTGTCGGGTTGCCACCATAGGATTTGATACACCCTATGGTGGGACCAGCACAGGTATCTACAATCTTGCGGGCCGAATGACACAAGTGGAAAACGTATACGAGTAGGAGCCGATCAATAAAAAGGGGATCATTTATCTTGAATACACGGTGCTAGTTGAAACACTTGTAAGGGGGTGCGGAGAAGTAAAATAAGTGCGATAGCATATTCAACCTTATTATCTTATTTCTACGGTGTTATCCTAGATTCAGTTTATTCATTTCATAACCCTCTTCTTGTTTACATGCCAAATAGTCACTGGACTTACCAGACTCTTGTCTGACCCATTTTCCTTCGTCTTCTTTTCTTCCGTTTCCCCCCAGGTCCGCAGGGAGGGAATACTTCAAGCTTAGATCGGATCATTTCCAGCTTGAAGAAAGTAGATGTATTGCTTGGAATCTTTTTCCTTGGGCTATGACTTTGGATACTCTCTTATTGGGGATTTATGCTACCTTACTGTTGTTTTAATGCTTCTTTATGTTTTAATTCAAGACAGAGTTTTTGTTGTAATAACGTGGAAGTTGGTTTGAGACAATTGTTGTAATGTTTTATCTGAACCACGTACTTATGAAATAGATTTAGTTTTTCCGCTGTTTATATGTCTGTCTTGTAAATTATTTGTATCTTTTACCTATAATGCTCCACCAAAGTTAGGGCATTCCCTTTGTGAGTAACCTTAACGGAGGTGGGGTGTTTCAATGAATAACCTATTTTCGGCATTAGTACAACTTAATGATAACATTGGTCCCTTCACTTCGAATCTCAACCATTCTCAGTGGTTGGATCTTCTCATATACTAGTGGATATCAAGTACATTGAGGGAGGATTTGTTTTCTTAACATTTCATGTATGAAAGTTGCTTAAAATCCTCAAAATATCAATGTGACTGCCAATAAGAAGGTTTTGACTTCTCACATGAATGCTCAAGCTGATGAAAAAATGAGCATTCAACAAAATGGCTAAAGTCCAAGTGTTGAATTTACTGACTTTCCTACTGCTATTATTTCTACCACTTCCACGACAATGGGAATGGTCACCAAGCTAATTTTATAAACATAATAAGGAAGTTGGAGCAAACACAAGAGGCATTAGATAGTCAGATGGAAGAAAGTCATGATTTGAGAGATTAAACAAATAAGATGAGTTCGAAGTGAATAATATAGAGAAGAGGCCCTCTAACTCCACAATTCATTGAATTTGGAAGGTCTTCATTTCCAAAGCCGAGCCATCGAAGCCAATGTAGCAGAGTTGAAGGAAAGGCTCCAAATTATGAATCCAAATGATTAGATTAACCTGGTATATAAGGGTATCAGTTCAGATCTTCATGATAGCATTGATATAGAACATTCTTACTAAATCGATCCAGATCAAAGAAATCATGCCAATCCAAATTGTGATGCAAAGGACGATCCGAACTCACTCCATTTTGATATGAATAAGAATGCCCCAGTGCCTTCTCGTGTAGCAGTTGCATCTCCCTTACATGTTATTGATGATCAAGATGTCATTTAATGGGGAAATGCAACAAAAGATGCTACTGGTTGAGATCAACTCGGAAGAACAGAAATCAAGGAGGAAAAGGTATAATATGGAACCCAAGAGTTATATAATATATGATTCCTAATTTTACTACCATGGTGCGATGGATTATAAGGGACAATCAAGATTTTAGTAACGAGTACTGGGGGTTTCAGCGAAGTTGTTTCCCATTTACCTACGATATTCTAGAGACAAAATACCCTCGAAGGTTCAATTTCCTACCAACGCCGCATTACATAGGAAAGAATGATCTGATGCAACATATAACAAGGTACCAATGGTATATAAACTCAGCACAAGCCACAGATGCTATCAAGTATAAGGCCTTTCCAGTATACTTGGAAGATATAGCGATGATGTGGTTCACAAAGTTACCATCAAGGTTGATTTCATCATTCAAGGAGTTGGGAACAAGGTTTTGAATCAGTTCCGCATTCGTGCCTGAAATATAAACACGTAATGACTCTTTGTAGCATGAGACAAGCTTCAGGAGAATGTTTAAAGGATTATTTGAAAAGATTCAATGTAGCAATAACCGTAGTAAGTGAATAGAATGATAAAATAGTCTCAGTGACTTTGATCAAAGGTGTTGACCTAGAATCTGAATTTGGGGATTGAATGGCGAGAAAGCCATCCTCAACTCTAAATTAATTTTATGCAAAAGCTAATCAAATCTTGTTGAAGGAGGAGGCGAGGAGTGCTAGTAAAAATTCAAGGTCTAACATTAAGTGAATTCAAAGTAATGTGGCAGCAAATCAATCTAAAGGGATCCCTAGAAATATATTCGTGAATGTTGAGACTTAGAAGCAGCGAAGTGACAATAAATGAAGAGGCGCAAACTATGATAAAAACCCCAACCATTAGAGAAACTCAAGGAAGTGCAGCAAGCCTTTCAACTTTAGTAATTTCATCCCACTTGATGAATCATTGGAAAATATATATATCTTGATACCTATAATACGGTCAAATATTGGATGCCTCCTACTTAGAATCAACCGACATCGAGAAATAGTCAAGAAAGATTTTTTTTTTTATTCCACGAAATCTATGACCAAACAATAAAAGAGTGTCTCCATCTTTGGGATATCATCAAGATATTATTTCGTAAAAAGAATCTAGATGAATATAAGGCTTCCCTAAAGGATAAGGGACAAGAAGTCAATATAAGTAATCAAGGTCAGGTACCACACAAAAGCTACACCTTAGCAAAATAAGAAAGGTATTTTTATTAATACAATAATTGGCGGATTATATCCAGTTGTCAAAAGCTGCAGAACCATAGAGAACTATGTAAATGTGATAAAGCATATAGACTGCAAGGATACAACATTGTGGAAGATTTGTCGTTGGCTAAAATAGAGAAAGGCGATGATGAATGATGTCGTCTTTAAGAATCAGGAGGCCGATGGAGTGGAATCTTTGTCAATTGATCCATTGGTAATCTCAACCATGATTTCCCCAACATTAGCATGGAGAAACCTTTTTGATTGCGAGAGCTTCATCGATATGTTTTTTTTAATCTTATGACCAGGTGATGTTGGAAGCTAAAAATTTAATACCATAAACAACTTGTATTAACTGTTTCAATGGATCTGCCAATGAGACCGCGAGCATGATATAACTGCCAATGGAATTGAGAAAAGGGGATGGATGGAGAGTGAGAATTTTCATATTTATTATTTTTGATGCATACTCCCCATATAATGCTTTTCTAGGCTAGCTGATCCACCCTTATGGAATGCAAGACACACATTGCTGCATAGTGTTTATTAATGAAGTTTTTGACGAATATTAGAGTCAGGGTGGTAAAAGGAGATCATGTGATTTCAAGAATATGCTTCATGGTAGAGGGAAGAACGGTCATTGTATATAGAAAGGAAAAGATGTGGAGAATTTTCTCTACATTAAGGATAATAATGCATGGTAGTCGTAGAAGAACTTATAAACTTTGTGGCAGATAAAACTTTTTAAAGACTTAGATCCTAGAAAAGAAGGTGATCCAAGATACAATAGGGCTGCTCCTATGGAAACCTCGACTGAGATTCCAATTGTAGTGATGGCCTATCAAGGACTTGAAAATTTGGTCTCATGTTGGTCCATAATGTAGGAAGAAGCTGGAAAATTTTCTCATAGAGAATCTTGATATGTTCTCTAGGATACGTTCAGATATGTATGCGATCATGCACCAAAGATAGCGAGCCATGTATTGAATATTAACCCAAAGTTCATAATGTGGAATCATAAAAGGCATAGGCTAGGTCTGGACAGACCGACTACACTCAAAGAAGAAGTGAATAAGCTAAAAATAAATGGTTTTATATGTGATGCCCATTACCTAGATTTGGTTTGAAACCCTGTAATGGTAACCAAATCTAATGGAAAATGACATACGCGCATAGAATATTTAGATTCGAATATAGCTTTGCTAAGGGATAGTTTTCCACTTTCCAAAATTAATCGGCTTATGGATTTAACTATTAGCCATGAACTTCTCTCTTTTATGGATGCTTATTCCGAATACAATTTGGTTCTGATGCATTCTCTGGATCAAGAACATGCTAGCTTCATAACCGATTTAAGGTTGTATCATTATGTTGTAATGCCCTTTAGACTGAATAATACTAGGGTTGTCTACCAAAGATTTGTTGACCAAATGTTTAAAGACCGGATTGAAAAATCCCTATAGATGTACATGGAGGATATGCTTGTGAAATCACGACTGCCAGATGATCATGATAATAACTTAATAGAAACATTAGGCACTCTCTACACGTATGGGAAGAGGCTCAATCTCTTGTAATGTTCCTTTGGTGTTGCATTCGGAAAAAAATTGGGCTACATAGTTGATTTTCAGGCTAACCCCTAGACCATCAAAAACATTATAGTACCCATGAAGATTGAAAATGTGCAAAGCTTTAACTGAAAATTATCCACCCTCAACTATTCCATTTGTAGAGAAATGTAAAAATGCATTCCTTTCTTCGACCTGATCGAGAAAGGGAAACTCTACTTCATCTGGGGATGTGATTGCATTGATGCATTCTAGATTTTTTTTTGACGATCTAGAGAGGCCTCAATCTTATCAAAGCCAGTGGATCCTGATGACCTATTTATTTATTTGGCTATGTCGTTGCACGATGTTAGTTCTATACTCATGCACAACGATCATCCAATCCAAAGACCTGTTTGCTATGCACATAAAAGGCTAATGAGAGCAAAATGCAATATCTCGAAGATCAATAATATGGATTACTGCCTACTTATCACCTCTAGGAAACTTTATCATTACTTTCAAGCTCACGTGATTAAAGTTTATACTGACTAGCCATTTACTGCCTACTTATCACCTATAGGAAACTTTATCATTACTTTCAAGCTCACGTGATTAAAGTTTATACTGACCAGCCATTGCGATAGGTCTTACAATGACATGAAGCATCTAGGAGACTGGTTGATCCATCAAAGGATAAGCCTTGACATATTTCATAGTCGAATTCATGACATCAAAGGAATCTGAGGAACTAGGTGATCCACAACCCATCCAGTAAAAGACGTTTACCGATGGGGCACACAATAATCGACCCTATGGTGCTGGAGTTTTTATCATACCTCCCGAAAATGTACGCTTTGATGTTCAACTTCCCAATAACTAATAACGAGGCAAGATACGTGGTCCTGATTATCGAACTCAAACTAGCCAGAGAACTAGGAGTCAAGGCAACCCTAATATTATGTTATTCTCGAATAATGGTATGTCAAGTGCAATGGGAGTTTCAAATGGAAGTGGAAAAACTCATACCCTACCTTAACCGGTCAAAGAATTGTTGACTGACAATAAGAATTTCAGTATTTTACATATCTCCCATAAACAGAATGAGAATGCAGATTCTTTATCGAAATTGACTAGCTCTACAGATGCATACTGTATTGGATATGGTTTCGATAGAAATTCTTGATGCTTCAAATATCGGAAAAATAGAAGTTGATCAGGCATATGTAAGAGAAATAGAGAAGGAGTCGTGAATAACTTTAGTCAATAAATTCCTATTGAGAAAGACCCTTCCTAAGAGTAAGAATGAGAAATGATATTTCCTTCATCAAGAAATACATTACATTGTCCGAGATAGCATAATATATAGGAAGGGTTTATCTCCTCCATTACTTGGATTTATAGCACACGAATGTGCCAAACATGTGTTAAAAGAAATGCATGAAGGAGAATACAGTTATAACACTAGAGGACAAACCTTGGAAAAGATGATATGTCGTTATGGGTATTTCTGATGCTCCATTAATTAGGATGCATCTGACAACTCATGACGATGTGACAAATATCCAATATTTTCCAGGATCCCAAGAGCCCCTCCCACAAAGAAAACTCGGATGGTTAGGCCTTGGCCATTCATGATCCGGGGAATCATTATCATCAACTCCTTGCCAATTTCTAACGGAGATGCTAATTATGTGGTTGTTGCATTCGATTACTTCACTAAGTGGGTTAAGCTTGATCTATTGTCGATTGTCCCCACTAAAAATGTAATCGACATTATTGTGCAAGATATCAAGTAATGCTTTAGTCTCCCCCGGAAAATTATAACTGATGATGAAACCCAATTCGATAGTGCTGAGTTCCAAGATATTTCTATTCCCCCTGCATCGACAAGTAACATTCAATAGTCACTCATCCTCAATCGAATGGATGAGTTGACGCTATCAGCAAACTTATGAGGTCTGATCTAAATAAGTATCAAGAAAATCTTAGAGGTAAGTGAGTAGATAAGTTACCATTAGTATTATAGGCTTATAAAACCACCTACAAATCTATGAATGGTAACACTTTATTTGCATTAGCCTATGGATCGGAAGTCATCACCCTAATTGAGCTGGAGTATTAATCTCATCAAGTAGTGTACTATGATCCCCTAGGAAATTCATTAGAATCCATGGACATAATAGACGAGAAGAATAAATAAGCATATTTAAGAGCAACAACACATAAGCACTGAGTTTTCCGATACTGTAATCTAGTTTCAGCCCAAAACATTTGATACTTGCGATCTTGTCTTCCTTAGCCCTATGCATTTTACTGTGAAGTGGAGAGGACCGTACTAAGGCATCCTTTGTGCAGTCCGTAGTTTCTACGGGGTGAATACGATGGAGTTGGTCCATGGATTTTCCAATCATTTAGTGCATTTCTCTTATAGTAAAAGGTTGAAGGGAAATAGTGGATCAAGTTATTCGTAAAGGCCAACTTGATCGTGTTCCCTAGCGATCCCAGATGATGGAACCCAAGCAGAGCCATTGGCTCCAATAATCGTCCATGTGCGATCTATACTAGATCTAACTCCAATCCTTGGATATGGGATCAAAGTATGAATGTGGCATATGTGATGCGCCCAGATGAACCATGATTAGAGGGTTTAAAGGATGATGACCTTACGTCCACCAACTCTAACCTAAACCCTATAGAGGAATATAAAGGGCGATACCAATGTCCATCAAATTTACTTATTCAAGATAGGGGCATGGTATAAATTTCAATAAGATAATAAAAGAAATTAAATTTTAAAGTTCTCTTGACATGCCACATGACTCAATATTATTTAAGAGTGGCTTGTTAATCTATCACTTTCATGCTAATTTGATCCCACATGGTTTAGTTCTTAATAAATGAAAGATCATTATAATTACATTGAATGGAAAACAAAAATACTCAAGAAAATCTACTTTATTTACAAACAAGGCGAATGAGTTGGATGCGATATCAATCGTAAAGTCAAAAAGCAAGGGTTTTCTCGTGCAAAACCCAGCCAATGAACAATGAAAGTGGAAATCCCTAAAGTGAAAGGTCTTATTTCATCCATGCCATCCTTATTATGCTTCTTAAGTAGCTCATCATCAAAGGAATTGTATAGTTTACGCTTAGGAGCTTTTCCACTGTTGGCCTATTATCTTTTTCAGACTTAGCATTCTTGCCAGATGTTCCTTATTTACTGGACCTATCAGTCTCACCATATTTATTTCCATTTCCACATTTTACTTTGGCTAGAATCGTGATCTTGAGTAGGGTAGGGGGAGAAGTTTTGATTTTGTTTTAATAATCAGGATCACTTGGTTCTACAGCCTTAAGCTGTTGCAGAGAAGTGTTAGGCTCTTCTTTTACTACAGTTAAGCCTTTCTTGTGTTTGTAAGCATTTCCCCAAGTGGATCACTCTCTTGTTTTCTCTCTCCCATGACCAAGATCTCTTCCTGATCTTTCTTTAGTTCAAAGGAACTAGTGTCTGTATCATTAAGAGCTTCCATTATCTCCTTGTTCAAGTCTATCCCCTAACCTAGCACAGAGGCTAGAGGCATTTGGGTTGTTGAAATTTCCACAACTTGGGAACGACTAGAGATTTTATACCATGGGTACCTACTATAGGAAGAGCTATAGTAGCTAAATGCTTGATATTCTCAAATGACTCAAAAGAAAGCCTACTAGCTCTTTCAAATTTGATGAGAACCATTTCAAAAGATGGAGAAATTGTGAATATACCTTTAGAGCCTTTGGCTTTGTCACTATCGCCTAGATGAGTCGCCCCTTCTTGAATCAGAGTCAAAGATAACTGTTTTCTTAGGCCCGGATGATTGGGATCATAAACCGAATCAAAAGAAGAAGGTTAAGAAGCCGAAGGGCCTACTATATTGTGGCTCAATGATTGAGTCGATTTAGTAGCAAACTTAGTGACAAAAGTCACGATAATGACATTTTTTCCTTCTCCTGTGCTGTACACGCAGCTCGTTCAGGTTCCTCTTCCTCTTAAGAATCTGACGACCTTCAATTGGAATGTTTGGTTCATTACCCTTAATTATCGTCTAATGAACTCATGTTCATCTATGGTTTCATTCTTAGTTTGTGTTCTTACACTATAATAAATGCGTCCTAATAGGTAAATAGGGTCACAGGGTATTCAGGGTCTTAAGAGATATCATATTGACTGGGGACCTTCGCGTTAAACTTGGGAATGGTGGGTTCAAGTCCTTCTTTCTCCCTCTCTTCTTCCATCAGTTTTTCTTTAACCTCTGACATCTCTTTTTTGCTTAATCCTCTTATCTACCATGTCCTAACATACAAGCTAAGTCGTCTTCTTGGAAGAAGTTTTCGTTCGTTCAGCTTCGGCGGGTTTGGAATTAAGAGCGATGACCTCGTCCTTTAAAGATTGATTCTCAATCAAAAAGGATTTTTTGTCTTTTTCCAAAGCGTTGATTTTAATAGGTAGACTATGCAAATCATCTTTAAAGCACTACTTGCTCTCAAATATTTTTTCATAATGGTTTTGACCAATTTATACAGTAGTCAGCTTGGCTCTATAATCAACCATTTCTTTGTCTAAGCTCTTGATTATAACTTGGTCGTAGATGGTGTTTTTCTTATCATTCTCCAAATCCAACCCCAAAACCCTAATGATGTTTGAGTACTTCTCTATAAATTTGAATATCTCCCTATATTGCTTGAGTACATCATATATCTTGTCAAGATATCTCTATCAACCTTGAAAGGAATTGGATGGATTTGAGAAATAAACGTCAAATAGTCAAAATGTAAAGTAGGGAAAGTGGCTTAAAGATGGATTTTTTGCTATTGAGTAGATAAGATTGGATTAGGAATAACAAAAACTTGAGTTGAGTGACCTTTTCCTTTTTTTTCAAAATGGGTACACATATATTAATTGGAAATGAAGTACATATTTGTGGTTAGCATACTAACCGGATCACAGAAACAAAAGCAAACGAAATGCAGACAGACATACATCCAAAAACAAAAAATTCCAATATGTCTGAACAACCACCACTAGTGCAAGCACTGCACAACTCCGTTCATCTTCTCATCTTTGCACCAGCACAAATTCTCTTCAAATTGAATACAGAAAAACAAGGTAACATCACAAATTAAAATTACCTACATCACAACAATATTTGCCTCAACACCACAACCAACACACACATAGAACAAAACGATTCACCAATACCACCAAATCACCAAACTAGGAAAATTAGAAATCAGGAAATTTGAATAAACCTGAAGAATCGGTTAATAGAAGATCGCTACTGAAAACCCGCTTTAGTAACGCCGGTGATGCCAGAACCCGACTCCCAAATGGCTTGATTCCCGAATTTGGGCAATTACTCCAACAATTTCCAATCGGCAGCGGTTGGTGCCATGAGTGCTAATGCTGAAGCGAAGATCTAGGTGCGCGCAGAATGGAGGCCTGATTTTGAAGTTGCAATCATTATGTTGTGGAAGAGTAGAGAAGTTGAGAGTTAAAGAGGAGGGTACAAGTCGATTTAACCAGAAATGGAGAAAGCTAGGCCGATTTTGAGGGAATGAAGATGAATAGGTGAATTGAAAAAGGAAGAGTGGCGACGGTAATCGTAGGTGACCTAGTCGAGTGACCTATTAACAATTTAATATGAGAAGGACTTCTTTGGATTGGTTCCACCATCTTTTTGGAGCGAGTTTGACACTTATGCTTAGGAGATGGAATTGGAGGAGGAACACAAGTAGTTTCTTTCCCATGTTTATTATCGGATGATTTTCTATCCTGACTTCTCCGAGTATAAGAATCCCTCTAGACATGGTATTCTTTAACAAAGGCACCCCAACGATTTCGACTACTACTATAATGATGTTCAAGCTCTGAATAAGTCTGCCGGGAGACATTGAAAGATAGATTGTAACCAAAATGATATCTCCTTATCATTTCTCTAGTAAATAAGAGTAAGAGTTAATTAGAACAAACTAAATAGAAAATTGGACAAGTGCGATGAAGTGCGGTGTTGTGTGTGTCCAAGTGCTTCCCTACTAGGTTGATTTTCTAAACCCCTCCTTGATGAAGTTCTTCTGCCAACTTTGATGGAAGCATCAATTCTTCTTGATATAAAAAAGAAAGCGTCAAAGTGACAATTCAAAAGTCCTACTGCTAGTAATGAGGGTATGATCACCCAGCCTTTATGTTTCTCCTCCAGTCTAATAGTGCCCCTTGGTCCACCTTGGTCGGTGAAGTTTTAAGGCAATGTAGATGGTTGTACGTCGAATCTCAGTAGCTAAGGAATTATTGGAGAATATGTTCTGTTATCTTCTTTATCTCTCACCCTTAGATCTTGATTTAGAGCTGCACTTTCACCTTCAAGTTTTCCTTGATCCCCCTTCATATTCTATATAGGGACTAAGGACATAACAGGGCTAGCACCCGCTTCACCAGCACTTTCATTCTCAGCATGAGCCTCGCCTGGTGCACCTAAGTCCATTCGTCCTAATGCCCTGACCACTATAAAGTAGAATGAAACCATAAAGGGGTTCATAATTAATAAAGCTTAGGGCGTTGCAACGGTTCATGGACGCTCAACTTTATTTAGTAAGTGTCGATTTAAATCTCTTTCTTGAAGGCATTGTAGGATTTCCTGAGATAGAATTAACATCTCTCATCAGTCACAATAAAGGAATTACATTATAGTTATGAGGGTATTATAAATGATAAAGAAAACCTTACCAACGTCCTTCCATCCATCTCGGCGAAGCCTTCCTGGCATAGAACAAAGAATCAATCTGTCTTAAAGGCGCTTAGTTTATTCCAGCCTCCTACTAGAACCATGTTACTTGAGGTGGCCTCAAAATAGGAAAAAGATGGTGTAAAATTTCTCTATTTAAAGTTGAACAGAAAGCGAGTGTCATCTATAGTCAGAACCCGACACTGCACCAAAACAGGTGATTCCCAACGAGTATAACGTCGCAAACAATTTCCGCAACGCTTATTAGTGTTGCTATATGGGGTGTAATTTAGTACCAACGCTTATAAGCGTTGGTAGATTTTCTGTCCCAACGCTTATAAGCGTTGGTACATTTTCTTTAGCAAAGCTTATAAGCGTTGGTATATTTTCAGTCACAACGCTTATAAGCGTTGGTAGATTTTCTTTACCAATGCTTGTAAGCGTTGTAAGATTTTTGTTTGCAACGCTTATACATGTTGCAATATATTTGTTTGCAACGCCTATACATGTTACAAAATTTTAATTCACAACAAATATAAATTTTAATAATAACAGATATATGTATTCGCAACTCGCATATTCTAACATTAATTGTCAATTAACAACCAACATGATGATAATATAGACGATATTTAATATGAATCAAAAAATAATATTAAACTCAGTGCATACTAATAGATAATATTCATAATCACATAAAGACATAAAATATCAGTTAACAATAAACAAGCACAATACATAATTAAGATGTCAAATTCAACACATAATTAGTTTACTAAATTCAACACATAAATGTGATTCTGTAAATACCGAGTACGAAACTCTGGCCATATAACGAAGCCTCCATCTGACACATAACTTGTACATTCCGTTTTGAGGACCATCATAAATTGGTGCATCCGGTACAAGAACTTCAACAACCAAAATTACTTTCTCTATACTCGGTACCACTTTCCTAAAATGACAAATTGTTTGTGTTCCAACGTAACCTTTTGCTACCTCCTTCTCAAGATCATGTGACAATAGCATTACGTATTTCTTTTCCATTGTGGATGAATGAAGATCATTAAGTGACACGTTTAGAGTAACAGTTACATTACTGTTTATAGGAGGATCCCCTAAATTATAAGCACATTCTGTATAAGGAGTGGAAAGACTTGCAACAAGTTTTTCTTGCAAATTAGGTATAAATTTCATAAAAGTTGAAATAATAGAATTAATGGAATTATTAACTTCAGTAGCTACTTTCATTTCTATCTCTAGTTTCCAAACGGACAAATCCACGGCTTGTTTTTTTATCAATTACAGCTTTTACACCTCGAGCCACCTTTACTTGTTTTACAGAAGAAGTAGAATAATTGCTCAACAATAATTTTTCTTCATGACGGAACCAAAAAATTTCTGCAATTGGATCATTATCAAGATCATTTACTACACCATTAGAACTACCACCCAATTTTCTCTTTTCTTCCGCTGCCTCTAGAAGTGCCTGCATTCATTGAATATCAAATTAAATTGGAATTTTTAGTTTCTTGTTAAAAACAGAAAAACATGAGTTTGCATCCCGCATGAAATAATATAAACTTGTAGGCTCAGAGTGACTCAATAATACCGAACGGTTCAGTTTTGTTGAGCCTTACGGCTCAGTAAAACTGAGCCACAGGCTCAGAAAAACTGAGGCTTACGGCTCAGTTTTGCTGAGCCACAGGCTCAGTTTTTCTGAGCCTTACGGCTCAGTTTTTCTGAGCCTTACGGCTCAGTTTTGCTGAGCCACAAGGCTCAGTTTTGCTGATTTATAAGGCTCAGTAACGCTGAGCCACAGGCTCAGCACCGCTGAGCCACAGGCTCAGCAAAATTGAGCCGTAAGGCTCAGTTCTCAGTAAAACTGAGTTTTGAACATATATGCAAACCTATATATGTTTCCACGGCACATGGTAGTATTTCTCCCGATTTTCTTTTATGTCTAGCCTTCCAAATCGTCGTTCGTGAAATATTTGCTTTTGGATTGGCTAAAACCTACAAGAAATATCAAAGTTGACAACACATAATTAATATAACATTCTACAAACAACCATTTACGAAAAATAATTTTATTACCATTTCATGGTGCACTATATGGTAAGGTTTCCTTCCTATAGTATGATTGATTTGGGTTTTCACTTTGTTTTTGGCATTTTTTTACATTGCTCCATCTTTTCATTCGTGTACTCAATATCAAGGAACTTTTCCCACCACACTCTATCTATATAATTTGGACATTTATCAATGGCAACACATTAAGGAATCATAGTGTCATCAACTTTAAGAAGACTTTTTCTTAATGTCGACTTCATTGATCTATAGTACGGTGGAAAATGTTTCTCTAATAACAGTCGAGCTATGGTAGGATCTACATCCATGTCAAATTCTTCCTATCACGTGAAGAGAAAAGAATAAAAGAAATCATGAAAAAATCAAATGTATCATAATTTAAACTTGATGGTGAAATTGATATGAGTGAAAATACCAAAAGCCCTTCCTATAGTTTGTCTTTGTAGAAGCTATCTACGGCCCTCCATATTTTGTAGCCAACGGGTATATGACAACGAATTAACTCACCACAACTTGTACTCCATTTAGCTGAATCTTTTCCTACTGCACCCTCAACACCAACCGTTATAAAGTACTTTTTACCTTTGGGTGGTTGAGGTTCAATAGTCTCTATTGTACTTAAATTTGCATTTGTTATTAAAAAAAACTTCACTTGTTATTAAAAAATACTGCAGTTGTTATAAAAAAACTGCACTTGTTATTAAAAAAACTACACTTGTTATAACAAAACTGCACTTGTTATAAAAAAACTGCACTGATTTTTTTTAAAAAAAAAACTGCATTTGTTAAAACTTAAAATAAATAGTATTTGTTCAAAACAAAAATCTTCATTTGTTCAAAAATTTAAAACAAACTGCATTTTTTTATAAGAAAAAAATCTGCATTTGTTAAAAAAAAGCATTTGTTTCAAAAAAACTGCATTTCTTCAACAAAAAAATAACACGGATGTAGTAAGAAATTGAAATACATATATACATATAAATGCAGACCTCGCCAAACATATATACATATAAATATTTATATATCTGCACAATCTTTTAGTATCATTACCTCGCCAAACATATATACATATAAAAGTAGCATTGCCTCGCCAAACATATATACATATAAATGTAGCCTTGACTACACTGAATAAAAGTATCATTACCTCGCCAAACATATATACATATATTTGTGCAGTTCTCCATTTTATACAAAATTCTGTATGTTTTTTCGTTAAAAAACATCAACTTATTATAATTCAAGAATGAAAAACAAGCACTTTCCGTGTATATGAAAGACTGTACCAGCATTTGTTTGTAGTCGTTTTGATCTAACTAAAAACAGGCACATTGTTAGTTATATTCTCAGTCATACCGTGTATATGAAAGACAGTACCAGCATTAGTAAACGCGTCATTAGATGAAGTTTCCATGTCAAAAAATATAAAATCACAAAAAGAAGATCTGAGGGAAAGACTTAGTTTATCATCCTCACCAAAAGCAATAAACTTTCAAGTAGTTGTAAGTATATACTTTCAAGCAGTTGTATGCTCAAATGACATACAACTTTCAGATTTAATTTAAATAAAATCCATCCATTGTTATAATAAATATTAAATGTTCAAAACCCAAGCTGTCATAGGAAGTGGCGATCTACAGGTCACAAGTGGCGGTCGACCGCCTGGGTCGACCTTCCTCTTATGGAGGTGGGGTATCAGTGGTAAGTTAATTACCATAAACATATATTTAGTTGATTGATTATTTTCTGTCCATGTTCATACTTTTTTCCATATTTTTTCATATGGATTCTGTTGGCGAAGTTACAAACACGAAATCACGAACGCAACAATACAAGTGTCATGGACAAATTCCATCATTTGTTCAAAAACCATTTGTGGAACTTAATTAAATAACTAATGTAACTAACATAAATTTTAGGGTGTTGCATTCTTCCCTCTACAAAATAAATTTCATCCCGAAATTTTACCATTGACTAAATCATGGTGCTGACACCTAATTATCCTATACTACGAAGTCAATTTATGTATATCCAATTATGCAACCAAACATAATGCACTATGTACATAATGGGTCATAGCCATAAAAATATGTATGCATAATAATTCTAAGTTGGATCCTTACATACGCATGCACTTTATTTTTAAAACATTTCAATGATGCAAGCATCTTAAAATATATTGGCACTTTAACATCAATGAAGATTTTTGAACAATCATTTTTTATCCAAAATCTTACATACGACTACGAATAGAAATGTGAAGCAACTATTTTGCACCCACATTCTAACATCCAACACTTCGATGCATATATAATTGCTTCCTATTAATTTCTCCATTGTGGACAAAAGGAATTTAAGCGGGGAATTTAACATTATTAACACTTATAAATCTTTCAGTCCCCATTCTATATGGGAAGTTTACTTAGATTGCCAAAAGTACTCCAAGTTCCACAAGTAAATTGCAAAGGAGACTTAAAAAAGCTCTAAGACGTAAACGAGCCAAATAATAACTAGCGCGCATTGACAACAATATATACATACAACGTTTTCAAGGCTAAAACGACTTTTCACTTCTTACTATTAACATTTTTGGTACATTGCCACTTCTAATTCATCGCTAAAATCGTAGAACTAATTACCTAAAATCTTCCCTACACTTCACATGTGATCATAAAAATCGCAATTTCCATAAAAATAAATATAAGTTTCTTAAAATACATGTCTATTTTGTAAAAATTTGCTTAGAACGTACAAGTGCGCGTTCTTTTACAAACAAAACTAATTTTTAAAATCATTTTTTTTTGTTTTAATGACATTAGATAAATTCCAAAAATTAATTTACGGAAGTTTAAATGATTCAGGTCACATTTGGCGAAAGTCGGTTATACGGAAAATGTGCAAGTCAAAATCACAGAAATCTCAAAAATTGGACATTCATAAAAATATCCAATCCCAAAATTTTAGCTTCTAAGGAACAAGGCAAAATAGTAACCATAACAAAATAACACATAACCTGTCCTCTACTAAAATTTACTAACACGGAATCCTTCTAGGTCTAAAATAATGTTAGTTAGATAAAAATATAAGATTTCATTTGCAATTCAAATCAAAAATAAATGTGAATAACGAACACCATATATTCAAAAATGGAAATCTCATATCATTATTGTGTAATTTAACAAGGACACAACCACTAACAATCGCAAACAATAACCACCACAAATCTAAGAAACGAAAGCTAGAAAGGGAAAAAAGCAAAGTAGCCAACCTAAACTCAAAGCATTGCCAAATAACGAGATGTCTTGCTCTGCGGCGGGAGCTTGAATCATTTCCGGGATCTCTAATGAGTTGTATCATGATAGATAAATGCCCAATCTCGTGTTGTAGACAATTCTGGAGTTGTTGGAGGTTCCCACATCGCCTCCTTTCCTAAAAGAGAATTAGCGATGACAAAAGAAAGATACCACATAACTAGTTTTCATGGAGATTCACCAAACTTTGCTTAAAGACAAAAATGGATAAGTGAAAATATAGATAGTAAACCCGTGGAACAACACACAAGAACAAAAATCTAAAGCAAAAAATGATGTGGTACCGAATGACAGTTACGATATCGATCAATGAAAAGATTGATTTCCGCATCATAGAGTGAATCCAGTCGTAACTTCCCTTTTTTGGCATAATGTGTTAAATGAGTCATAAGTCTAAATGGATAGTTCGAACATAGATTATCCAACTCTAAAAACACATCAAGGTAAATGAGATCTGATGCGAAATCTCCAAGGTGGTCAAACAAAAAACCATTCCATTTCGCGTACAATATGGATGGCTCGAAAATCTCTTCGACATTCTCCATAGGGAGATAATCAGAAGATGGTAAACTCTTCACCCATGAAACAACAATTTTCTTCATCAAAATTTACTCTAATAAGACAGCGTAATGGCAGATGCAGCATGGTCAACAATCCTAATCGAAAACCCTGAAACAAAGGATTGATGCAAGCTTGACTGCTACTACTAATCCTTCTAGCCCTAAAGCGATGGAACTTATGCTAATTCTGATCCAACCAACAGCCTCTCTTTGGAAAAGTCCTAAATGGAACAGGGAAAATCGAAAAGTGTAAGTAGGTGTTATGGGCTAATTAATGATCGAAGAAAAGAAATTGGTTTTAGATCTTGGAGTTATATTGGAGCGAGATCTAATGCACAAACTCGCATGGAAAAAGAGAAGAGGAGATGACTATAAAGAAAGAGGAACAAAAATAAAAATATGGTTTGGATTAATGAGAAAGGAGAGATGGAGGAAAAAAGTTTAGGAGGGGAATTTGGATGCAACATTTATGGTTGAGTCCTAGGTTCAAATTGCACCAAAACTCATCAATTAGTTGACCACTCTATGTATAACGCAAGACAATCAACTGCTAAATGGACTTTTGACACTGGTTGAACCATGAAGTTATTAAGGACAGACTAATATATTAACCATTTTGTGTTATCTATTAAGATTTGACGGGATTCAAAAATTTATTGCCCTCATCTTGGCTATGAGATAAACAAACGTCAAGTTCTGAACCATCCTACTTAGTTTCTTAGTATTCTCAACTAAAGATATAGACAACAAAATATCTCAACAAGACACGAAATTAACTTGGCTAGTAATCCATATTAAATATACTATTAACTTATCCTATGTTCTGGTTAGCGGGTTAAAACAAAGATTAGAAAATAAGTACCACCATTGATTAGAATTTTCCTTAATCCATTCGAGGGAAAAAATTTGAAATTCTTTTTGAAATTCAACTTCATTTACAAACTGAGGGTCTCATGCTATATGATTATATTATTATTATTTTGTTTAATCAAATTTTATTTCCATAAAATGAATTTTCTCAGAGAAATAATTAAAATCTTCGAAACCCCTTTATTTTTCAAAACAAATGAAAAATTAAATTTGTCCTGACTTAAGATCAAGGACATTTGAAACAAAAGAATATTTGGATTGCCATAACGAAGTATCATGCCTCCAGACTATTATGACATATTAACATGAATTTCTGGTTTAACTTAAAAACCAAGGATAGGTCTTCGACTGTAACTACCATATAAAAACCATCTCGATTATTTTAGTTGTAGCTAACTTTTTATCTAAATCCTAAAACTCAAGTCCATGGGATTCACCATATTTTTTGTCCTCTTGTTGTTCAAGACAATCGCCTAACGCACCATGGGGTAAATCAGGGTTGGCAAGTAACTCGAACTCTGGAAATATTTTTAACTCATAGTCGCTTAAATCCAATACTACTAATTTGGACAGTGATTACTTCATTGTCAAAATTGTTTAGAGTCAAGTGCTAAGATCTAAGAAAAAATAGAAAGAAAGATCAAATACGTTCTCTTATTAAATCCTAATTTAATAATTGCTCTGATCGTCCAAACGTAATAACTCACAATTTTATAATCCCGAATTGGTGATAAAAATCGAAACTCAAAGCCATCTAAGTACGTATCATATAAATCTATTACTTGCAAATTATGCGCATGAGCTTAATCAAAGTGCAATAAAACTAACTCAGGGTGGAAACATGATAGGATAATAAGTATGGACTAAGGCAACAACAACCTTAACAGTGAATCGCCACATCAATACCAAGCATGAGCGAACAAGAATGGAAGACCAAACTTGAACACCTCCCAAAGACTTGTCTACCCCAAGATAAATTTGAGAGTTTTTTTAATGATGGGGGATAGAACATCAAGTCCGGGTGAGTAGAAAATATATTACACTCTCCATAATACACAAGTGCATCTCGTTTAGTTTCACCCAAATTATTTGCCTAACAAGGCTAGTAGTTCCAAACTAACCTTGCAAAGATTACACACAACGATTAACTATCATACCCAAGGTAGCAACAAAAAAAATAGATTATTACTATACCGAGACATAAACTTTACACATATATGTAGCATTAAACCACCATGCCACCCTACCAACAAAAGGAGCAGGTTATATAGCTATTTATGGACTTACTCATAATATAATACATAAGGCGGATTCATGCGATCACTTAAGGCCTAAGGCAGATCCATTGATCACTTAATACCATTCGGTGGCTTACTAACACACTACTATAAAGGACACTAGCAATAAAGTCATGCTAATTTAAGGCTTCCGCATATGTCCCCAACCCCGTATAAGGCAAGCGATAGTAAGCAGACACTTATTACCTAAGGATAGGTAGACGACTAACTGTCATTTAAGACCTCTCCCTAGTGACCCTCATGTTACTACTAGCTGAACTTGTTAGATAATCCTATATCCATTTAATACTTCCCGCAAGATTGGGAGACCTTTGGCACCTCTGTAGCAGTCACTTAATACCATATCCCAAGGCGAACTCTAAATCAGCCATTTACTAACTAGTGGAAGTGGAACCCCGATGGAGACTATCATCTTCGTACCCAATTAGCCATTTAATATTTCTTATTTAGAGGGAGGTGAGATACCCAATCACTTTACACCTAATAAGGGTGAACCCTATGATTCTACCCTTACCAAAAACTAAAAAAGGGAGAACCTAATCACTTAATAGCCTAATAGGTGGATCCCATTACTTAATACCTTGACCCTGAAGTAGGCTATGTTGTTAAATTTTCCCTTTAAGCTTCTTCTCTTGGAAGGGAGGCGAAACCAGTAACCAATTAATACCTCAACACTTGAAGTAAACCTTCAGGAATATTCCACATTACACAAAATTAATTGTCATCGGTTTCTATAATCTATAGTGTCTTACATTATGTATACCGGACTATTGGAAAGTGTAGACTTGTGTGGAATAACTCGACTGATTTCGCATCATAAACCTACTTAGTCCAATTCTTACATTAACTAATGATATTGTTTCTATAATTAAAGTAGAAATATAATATAAATGAATTCCTTAGACTCATAACTCTAGATTTTTTTATTGGACTAAGCATTAACTATGATTACTACCCCATTCCCCGTTCAATTATCCAATAAATATAACGGTCACATGTCATTAATGACCATAATAATTACTTTTCCCAAGGCAATAGACACCCAAATAAATTCAACTAATAACAGTCCCATTAAATTACTTTACTTCTTTTTATTTTTACTCCCATTTATTACAGTATTATTATTTAATTTATTCATTCTTATACATATAACATATGCACGTTCATTGTACTAATTTCTCTAACTGGAGTTACGGCATTTATTTCCTATTTATTTTTGTTGTAACCTTTTGACTTTTATTTCCCATTAGTTTTCACTACACATTCATGGTTATAATCTTAATTCCTATTTAAGTTAATTGTAACCTATTCACTTACTTCAATTTAATCCACATTATTGCATATAAATTCAAAGGTTACCAAAATTCATTTCCATTTATTATGGGGTATTTATCCACATAGCCATCATAAAAGAAGGATATTGAAATCCATGCATATACTTTGTGTTTACATAATATATAATAATATTAACGTTATGTATATATATTTTTGCATCGATAAAATATAATATACTTATATAATTTAGTGAGATGTTTATGTATTCACTAATTATTTTACATTTTAACTCAAATTAATGACTAGAACAATCTTTTTGTGTTCTGTTTTGCTAAGATTTAAATTCCCCTAAAAATATTATTTTCTATAATTATTGCAAACTTTTCACAAATATTTGAAAAGAGGAATATTAACATATCCAAAATCACAAGGAATAAGTAATATTTTATTTAGAATAGACGATATAAACTATGTAAATGGTACATGAATTTACACATCTCTTCCTATAGGATTGGTTTATATTCATTGTTATTTCAAACAATGTATTTTTATGCAAAAAGGAAAAAAGGGCAAATAAATCAACCAAAACCCTCAACAATCCAAAATACAAGTAGATTTATAAATCAAAAATGATAATTTACACAAATCTTTCAATTACATTCAATCCTAAAAATCTAGAAAAAAAAACAACGACACAAATCTCAATAATAATTAGGGACTAATTTCCATATTTAAGACGTAAACAATAATTACAAGATACAAGAAAGGATTTGGGCACGTCAAGAATACCACAAATTAAAGAGCCTACAAAAAACATTAGATTGAGGCATATGTATTCAAATTTACAACAATTAAATTGATCTGACATTATAAAGAATGAAATAGTCTCCTACTCACTTGAAAGTTATTCCAAATCCAAATCCGAACAACCGCTTTTAGGCTTATATTTCCAAATCACTACAAATATGTAATATGTATAAGAAGGGGACAGATACGTATTAAAATCTATAGATCTGGAAAAAATTTGGAAAAAGGGAGAAAAAATAAAGAATTATAGTTTAATACATAGAACCAATCTTTGTTCATATCCAGATTCATTTTCTCCAATTTTTGTTTGTTTGATTCAAAACTGGTATATTTTAGAAAAAATGGAAGAGACTGATGAAGTGAAAATGGTATAACTTTGCGGTTACATACAGAAAATAAAAGTAAAGAGTAAGGGGTCTAGGCCTTCATTTATAGGCACTCAAATGACAGAAAACCATTAGATTTAATTTAAACAAAATCAGTCTATCATTATAAATATAAAATGCTTAGAACCCTAGCCTCCACAGGAAGTGGCAACCTGCAAGTCACACAAATCTGTCAACCGCCCATTTAACCCCTATGTCAACTGTCTGGTTTGACCTACCAAATGCGGAGGCGGGGTATTAATGTTAAATTACTAACTATATTTATATATTTAGTTGATGATTATTTTTTAACTATATTCGTATTTTATCGATAACTTTTTCAAATATATTCCGTTCGCAAAGTACTAACATGAAAGTTGACAAGAATTCCATTATGAACGCAGCAATTCAGGTCTCATGGTCAAATTCCATGGCCAGATCAAATTTCATTTTTGGAAGCTAATTAAATAACTAATTAACTAATGATAAATTTTCGGTTGTTACAATGCTAGCATCTAACAATCAAAATCGATTAAAAGGCCCCAAGTTCTGATGAGTGCAATCAACATGGAAACTTATTAGTCCAGATGTCACCTCACCAAACTAGATCTATATACTCTTTATACCGATCCATATCAGTAGTCTTTGCTACCGATCCTAACACCTCGATGATCATGCCAGTCCGACTTAAAAACTTCAGCAGCTCCAAATTGGTCTTTCTTTCTCCCAATCACCATATCAACTCATAACCCATTTTCACTCTTTATTTCAACAAGCGCCTACATCTTATGAATCCCAACAATTATCCGTCTTCTCTCATCCATTCACTTTCCTAATTCCTCGCTCTAGCCACCAACATCGTTATCGTCTCCATACTCCTAGCCGACGCCTCCATCTCATGGTACAAATATCCGTAAATGTCACGATTTGTTAAATCATACGTGATACAACATGCAAGTTGAGGTAAAGGAACCCACCTAAAATTCTTAAGATATGAGCGATGGGATAAACAAATCTAAGGATTAAAGTTTTTCTAACATGTAAGCTGCAATCATAGCAGAGGGCTGATGGCGGGAATACATGAGGAGGCTGGGTCACATGATGTGAGGATGTAAGGTCTTAGTAAGTTGTGATCGGGTAATTGTCATAAGTGAAGAAGATAATAGATACTAGAAGAAGGAATTTTAGGAAACAGATGAATTGTAGATAGGGAAATAGATAAGAGACTGATGAAAAGAATGCAGAAAAGATATGGAAGTGAATAACATGGAGAAGAAGGCAGATTGAAGATAGAATTAGAGAACACAGTGAAAGTAAGAGAAAATCATTTTTGATTATTATTTCATGCATACCAAATGCTTACATTGATGCCTATTTTATAGTTACAGAAACTAGCCGTTAGGCAGGGGCAAAATAGTAAAATATGCACAACTGGCTGATATACAGGTGCACATAATTTATTAGCCATCTAATTACATTTGTCAGTAGCCCATTGGTTCTCCTTGATTATTCGGATCACCAGTAATCATGTGGTCCTCCTGTTATGTGTTTGTAGGACCCTCTAGCTTCATTAGTTCATCAGTGGTGGACCTGGTTTGCTTCCTCTTCACTGTTGTCACACGTGTTTGTGGGAATGCACACCAGGTGTTTGTATTAAAGATTGAGTGTAACAATCCCCTCCTCCATTAAGAGTTGACCTTGTCTCAAGGTCAAGTGTTGGGAACCTCTTCACTAGTGGCCAGCATTCTTCCTAGGTGGCATCAATCAACGGTCTGTTCTTCCATTGGATGAGTACTTAAACAACTACTTTGTTGTCTCTAGGTATGAGTCGTCTGTCTAATACTTTTTCTGGTTCTTCGACTAATTGTTCTGTGTATGAAGGTAAATCTTGTTGTAATATTAAATGAGAGCCAACCTTTTTCTTCAATTGACTAATATGGAATACATGGTGGATTTTTGTTGTTCGTGGCAGTTCTAATTTATAAGAAACATCCCCAATTTTATGAATGATCTTATATGGACCATAGTGTTTGGGACAAAGCTTGGTTGTTTTATTTACACTAAGTGAAAGCTGCCTATGTGGTTGTAACTTTAAATAAACCCAATCATCAACCGAAAAATACCTTTCTGTTATTTTCTATTTGCAAATTTCTCATTCGTTCTTGAGATAACCTTAAATTGTCTTTTATGAATTGCAGAGTAATGTCTCGAGGAAATAATTGTTCTTATACTTCTTGAACTTTTGTCTTGTTTGGGACATAAGGGAGTAGTGAAGATGGTTTTTTTCCCATACAAAACCTCATATGGAGATAACTGAGTAGCTTCTTTCCATGATATGTTGAACCAATATTAAGCCAATGTCAACCATTTAGTCTATTGATGTGGTTGATGCAAAATAAAGCATCAAAAGTAATTTTCTAGCACCTTATTTGTAATCTCGGTTTGGCATCAGTTTGTGGATGGTAGGCCGAGCTAAATTTAAGTGTGCACCCCTGTAATTCAAATAGTTCTTTCCAAAAAGAACTTAGAAATAAAGAATCTCTATCATTTATTATAGATTGAGGCATCCCATATAATTTAAATATTCCATCAAAAAATACTTGTGCAACTTGTTTTGCTGTAAAGGGATATCTTAAAGGAAAGAATTGTGAATTCTTTGACAATCTATCGACTACCACAAAAATTACTGTAGCTCTACTTCTTTTAGGTAAGTGAGTAATAAAATCCATTGTCACATCTATCCATACATGATTAGGCAGAGCTATAGGTTGTGGCAAACTTGGTGGAGATATGTTTTCTGATTTTGCTCTTTGGCATGAATCACATTATTGAATATATGTCTCCACAATTTTCTTCATATGTTTCCAAAAGGAAACTGCTATTAATTTTTTTACAATCTTTTTTACCCCTGAATGTCTACCAAGCGGAGATGAATGGAACTCAAAAAGTATTGTTTAAAGAAGTGAAGCTTGATTATGGTCCAATAGAATTTTGCCTTTGTAAAAAATTAACCCATGTACTATTTTATATTTGTCACCAGAAAGTTGCCCTTGTAATATCTTTTCTTTGTTGATTTCGTAGAAAGGTTATTATGATATTTGTTGTAGTAATTCGGCGATCAAGTCTGGTTGTACTACAGAAATAGCTTGAATGTCTGCATTTTCATGAATTCAAATAATCCATCAGCAATAACATTCTCTTTGCCCTTTTTATATTGCACTTCATAGTTATAACCATGCATCTTGGCAAGCCATTTTCCTTGAATACCGGTGGTTACTTTCTGTGATAATAAATGCTGAAGACTTTGATGATCAATTATAATAAACTTCCTTCCTAGTAAATATTGTGACTATTTTTTTGTTGCATGGATTCAAGCTAATAGCTCTTTTTCATATGTTGACAGGTGAAGGTTTCTGCCATTTAAAGCTTGACCGATATAAGCTATTGGTTTATCATCTTGAAGTAAGACCGAACCAATTCTAGAACCTGAAGCATTGTATTCAATTACAAATTCATTGTTGAAGTTTGGCATTGATAGTATTGGTGGCCTGATGAGAGAAGACTTCAGTTTATAAAAAGCATTTGTAGCCTCTTATGACTAGGAAAAAGCATGTTTCTTCAACATTAAGGTTAGTGGATTTGCAATGGTTCCATACCCTTGTATAAATTTTCTGTAATACCTTGATAGTCCTAGAAATCCTCAGAGAGATTTGATATTTTGAGGTTGTAGCCATTCAAGTACTGCTTTTGTTTTTTCTTTGTTTACTAAAATACCTTCAGCTGATATCACATGGCCCAAATATTGTAGAGTATTTTCAGCAAAGGAGCATTTAAAGGGTTTGATCACTAGCTTATTATCCTGTAAAATTCGCAAAGTTCTCTCAAGTGATTTAAATGTTCATGTAACGATTTGCTAAATATTAAAATATCATCAAAGAACACTAATATAAACTATCAAATAAATTTTCTAAATATTGTGTTCATTAATGATTGGAAAGTTGATGGTGCATTAATTAAGCCAAAAGGCATCACTAAGGATTCATAATGACCATCTTGTATTCAAAAATCTGTTTTATGCACATCATTTTCATCCATATGCATTTGATGATAGCCTGATTTAAGATCAAGATTTGTAAAATATTTTGAACTATATAATCCATCTAACAAATCATTAATGAGGGGAACAGGGTATTTATCCTTAATAGTGAGTTTGTTTAAACCCCTATAATAAATACATAATCTCTACGTTCCATCTTTTCCTTAAACATAACAACTGCTGAAGAAAATGCACTATTACTGTTTCTTATACTACCCATATCAAGCATTTCTCCTATTAATTTTCATGCTCATTTTTGATATGATATGGGTGTCTATATGGCTTTAAACATATTGGTTTTACCCTTTGTAATAATGATATTCTATGATCCTAAACATGCTTAGGTGGCAGTTTATTTTGTGGAGAAGTATCTAGAGGGATTTTTTCTAATAACTGCTTAATTTCAGGAACAACATTATCACTAAGACATGTAGTAGATAAGGCAGAAAGTAGCATTAGCTTCATACTTGTAGAGTTAAATTTTTTTTTGTGATTGCTTTGTCATCTACATGTTTGACTAATGGATTTGTTAAATCTTGCCATAAATATTCTTTTCCATTATATTTAAATCTAACTTGTAATTTTTTTTAAAATTAAAGCATATTTCATTGAATTCCCTCATCTATTGTGTTCCTAAAACAATATCACAACCATCCATAGGTAAAACTAGTAAATCAATAGGCATTTTGCAACTTTGGCATTTAAGTAAAATCTGAGAGGAAAGTTAATTACCTTGTAGCTTTTGACCATTTGCCACTTGGACTTGATAAGTCTTGGTTTGCAATTTTGGCAGTTGCAGTTTTTGTGCTTGAATACTATTTATGATACTATCAGTAGAACTTGAATCTACGAGCAATATTACTGCCTTGCCATTTATGCTAGCCTTTGTTTTAATAATATGCAAAGTAGGAATACCCAGCAATGCACTGGTGGATATAGAAAATAAAGCTTTATCTTGATTATCAGTAGTTTCTTGTTCTACTAGTTGTAGTTTATTATCAGGAGCATCAGAACTATTGTCACTACTACTATCTAAATTCAAAAATTCCTCCATAGTGTCGATTTGTTTTGTTTTGCATTTATGTCCATAAAAATACATCTCATTACACCCATAACAAATATTATTCTTTTTCTTTTCTAATAGTTCTTGGGGAGAAAGTTTGTAACAATCCGAATTCCAACAGATCTATTTTTTTTCAAAATTCTAATCTATCGAAACTCGTGTTGGTTTGCTCTGTTATCCTGCAGAAAAGACAGAGACATAAAATATGTCAGAGCTCATAAAATACCTCACAACAGAATGGATAAAATATAGTATACTCAAAGTACAGCCTTACCATATTAATAATACTGCCTAGCCAATATCCAAAGTTATCATGTCTCTGCCACAAATCTAACATGCGAGTATGTTATGATAAGGGGGTCAGAACATAAGTTCTAGTGACTGGATTTAAATTATACACTTTGGATAACACTACATATACCATTCAATCATATTTTCTTATTTTTTAGCTTACTTGGGTTAACAATACTTAAGGCTTACACACACGTCGCACCCATTTACTTCCCAGTGGATTAACCTAATGCATTATATATGTAGCTACTCCCAATATTAAGGTACACCCCATGGTACCCCACTCGCACGGTCTCCGCCATAATACCACCGAAATGTACGCAGTCTTTCATCCTACGACGGAGTGAACGGACCTTTATATTACAATATTATGTTCCGCATATATCTGTCATTACTATGTTACACAAACATACGGACTGCCACCTTTGTTCGAATAAGATTCCATAACAGATTAATGCCCTCAAGTCTACGATACACCACGCAGGGCAAACATGCCTGTGTCTAGACTGTCCCACGTACGTACCGTTAATTCAAGCTTGATGCCTCAACCGCACGGCCTCTAATGTGCATAGAGTTCCGTGGCAGGGTGATACAAGAAACACGAAACTCGGTCGGGAGCTTTTCCATATCTGTACAGGCCCGCCTTTAAGAGCATTAAAATACAGATATTCCTAGGGTCTGTTTTCCATGGTGGTTATGGACCCACCTCGGCCCCTCCCTCAACTAGTAAAGACTACAAGAGTTAAGCGACATGCCCCTAACAACAAACAATCTAAACATCCAGTTGGCGTCTCCCCTCAACCACCGTACCTCGATAGTGAAAGGTGAATGGTCTATTGGGTTTAGCTCTAGCCTTTTCGCATCCTACTGGTTGTCGATGACGGGTATCCGACGATCTACTATCCTGATTGGTCGTGACCCTCCGCCTCCCCGTTGAGGAAACCACCGAATCACCCTGGTGTGACCTCGTCACAACAATCTGACTGCAAAGCTACTTTTGCAGTCAAGGCCCACCCACCTAGTAGTTACGCGCAGACCCAACCTCTGTGAGCACAACCTATACATCTTTCATCGCATAGAGGACTACCGGGAGCTCCTTACATATCTCAGGAAGTCGCGTGCTTCCCTTTCCAGTCCTTCGGAGATGACAGAATAATCAGATGAACGTTCGCTACCCCCATGCCTCATGACACTACGATGATCTACCCCATTGGGTTATTCACCCTCAAACGTACGGATTGGTCCAAGCGCCTCATTTTAATGTGTCATTAGACCCAGTGTCTAAACATTCATTTACGCTCTTGCTTTACCTCACCAAGTTTTCATTTAACTTGGGTATCCCCGTTAACATTGACTTCTTATTCAAGTTACCAAGTTTCTCTTGCTTACTAATTTCAGTCATATAACTTAACCTATTTAACTTTATTAATAAGCCCACAACATGTTATTCTCTAGATTGTGATCCATGGTGTGTAATCTACAATCCCTTCTCTTTTGATTTCATTGTTACTATAACATGTTCTACTTAATACGTAATTAAGTTTATCTCAATTCACATGTCTTCTTTTTAACTTATCAGTCATTATCTATGATTAAAAATAACTTATTTCATTTCATGAGTTTTCCTCATTCTTTCTCATTTAATCATAATTCGATTTTACACTATCACTACAACATATCGTTATTTACTTATTAACTTAGTTCTCTTAACTAATGTTCATAATAAGTCTTCTGTCCATAAACATAACTTATGTTGTCCTCATCCGTAGATTTTAGTTTCTTGTTCTTGTAAATAACTTAATTTGCAATTAAGTACAACTTATCCCCTTATATAAGTAATTCTATTCCCTTTATCGGTTATTATAACCTAAGTTATAATTTCCACTTGTCCCTAGGACAAGCCTAAACATGTTATTCTTATCAGCAGATTTCATACTTCCAAGTCCAATTTATAATTAAGTACAATTTCTTACAACTCATAAACTTTCCCCCTTTTCACTACTTATTACAAACAACTGGTCTCAGTTTTCCACATTTACTGATTACTTAATTTTACACTTAAGTGTCAGTTATCTTATTTCACCAGTTATCTCATTTCCTTACTAGTTTATTATAACCTAATTTATAATCTTCACTTGCCCCTCCCACAAGTCTACTAATTATACAACATTTTCATTGATGTAATTCATTTTAATAGGTTATTATCATTCCCCGTTTATTTCAATCCTTTTACTATTGTATCTTTCTTTCAGTTCCACTTATTTCCATTAATTACCCTTAATGCCATTTATTTCTATCCATTTATATTCATATATTTATATATATGCTTAAGTACTAGACCTCTCACGTTAAGCCTACCACTTGTGGATGCTGGATTTGCGGGGGCGGTTCCAAGCATACTTCTTCCACAAGTTGACTTAACCTCGTGTTTTAGCACCATTACATGTTTTATTTAGGCACTTAGACCCCTCACATTAGATTTGCCACTTATGAATGCTGGATATGTCAGGCGGTTCCGGGTAGACTTCTATCACAAGTGTAATCTAACCTCGTGTCTAAGCGCGTTACAGTGTCAAATTACTATGAATCTAGGCATGTTCGTTCTTTAACAATTATTCCTATTTCATTGTAGGTTTTCATGCCCTTTTTCCAAGTTATATTTATTATGTACCATATACCCAAATTAAGACCTTTAATCATAATTTAATTTATGCCCCAAACCCGTATTCATGTATTCAATTTTATGCTTATTGGAAACCATTTAATCATATAACTATTCCAATTCATACAAGGATTCATGTAAATAAATGTGACAAGTTATCATGTCATTTCTCAATTCTACATCTAATAATTCAAATACATAGCATGTTGCAAGTGAATCATGTAGTCATAATAACAATAGTTACTACCCATATTCTAACAAGTTTGTTTTTCATCATGTAAACATTTCAACGCTTTAATGATTCAACATATGAATTTTCCAAAACATTCATATTAATATCTCAACTTGTTATAACAGTAATTCTTAATTATTTTGGCAAATTCCCCTATAATAACAAGGAATGTTAAATGATAATATATTATTATCTAAAATGAGATAACTTAAATCCACTCGCCTCATATGCTTTCCCAATCCTGGATGTGGTCCAGATCTAGCATTCCATGGTTTTCCTCTAATTGGATTCAAAACCTAATAACCATGGATCCATAATTTTTATTAAAAGAAAAAAGAAGAAAGTGAATAGAGGAGAATGGAAAATAGACCAGATCTAGGAATTACCTTATTTCGATAAGAGATCTAAACACCTGTTATAAGCATATGTTCCTTTCCTCCAAATTTGGATTCAGAATTCTACCTAAACTAATAACCTTAATTTTCTAAATAAATTTAGGGAGGAAGAGGAACGGTAGAGCTTTTGCACAGAGATATGAGATTAGTGTTGGTTCAACAAGCTTATTTATAGATGTATCAGAGAAACCGGGTCCTTAAGATTTGATTTGAAGTCATTAGAATCGTCCATGTTAAAAACAGTTTCCAGATCTGTGGTGGGGTCGACCCCCCTTTGGGTGGGTTGACCCCTCTGTTGGTGGGTCGACCCCAACGGTCTAATTTCCCGCTTATCTTCCCGCTTCGTGAATTTTATTTTCTAGATAAATTCATTTAATATATATACATATGAGCTCCTTATATGTATACAAACTTCTAGGCTTAATTACTTCCTCATACTATATCCGTTTTATGCAGACCTGGTGTCTATTTTGACCAGAATTTTGAGACGAATGCAATGGCGCAGTTCATTTCACTTAATTCTGAATATTTAATTAAGTTATTTTTATTTTATTATCTTGAGTTAAAAATGTAGGGTGTTACATAGTTTTTTAATTCCAGTTGTTTTCTCAGAAGTTAAACCAAGTTTGTTAGAGTCTGGTTGATTATTTTCAAGAAATTTGGTAGAATATTTCTTTTTTGATTTTTTTATTAGAAATCCAACTTGCTTCAAATGTCTTAGCTAAATTAACTATTGAATCAAAATTAGGTGGTTTTGCTGCTATGACTTTAAATTAATTTCCTCTTCCATCCCTTCTAATTTTTTTTATTTTTTTTGTAAAACGTATGTGGGTGTAACATGATCTATCAAACCTTCAAGTTGCGCAAACTGGTTAACATAATGCATTACTGATGTGGTTTGTTTTAAAGAAGAGAATGTGTCATAAGTTTTGTCTAGATCAACAGTATTAAATCTGATTTGAATAGCTCTATAAAACACTGATCATTGATCAAAATTAAGGGTGTTTTGAGAATACCTGTAGAACAATTATAAAGGTTCTTTCTTCAAGTAGTAGGAGCAAATATAAACCCATTCTTGAATATTTGTGTTTTTGTAGAGGAAGAATTGTTCCACTTGTCGAAGCCAGTCAAGAACCCTATCCTCTCTTGAAAAGTGTGGGAATTGCATCTTCACCTAAACTTTGTTGTTGTCTTTTGTTTAATTAGGTAATGTATCTAGGTGAATAGGATCAGATCTGGGTAATAGTGCTCTTTGTTTTGGTGGAACATATGTGGGAGGTCTTCTTTGTATAGAAGATGTTCGATTTGATTGTGTAGAAGCCTCATATATTTGCTGTTTCAATTCCTTGAATTCAAAAGAAAAAAATGCCATTGAATTATGAAGTTCATCATGTGATTCTTTAAGTTCTTGGCCTGATTTTGATACATCCTCTATTAGCTCTTGTGTGGATAGCTTTAATTCTTTGAGAGATAATGCATTTTTGTTGTTGATGATGTCTTTTTTTTGCCGTCTTTCTTGCGCAGATAATCGATCAAGGCATACTGATTCAATTTTTGATGAAGTTCGACTAGAATCCTCCATGTTTGTCTCTGGATCTACTCCGTGAGGGTCAGCATTAGTCTCACCATCAGGCTATGATACCATTTTGTGAGGATCTTGGGTCTTAGTAAGTTGTGATCTGGTAATTTTCATAAGTGAGGAAGATAATAGATACTGAAAGCAGGAATTTTAGGAAACAAATGAATTGTAGATAGGGAAAATAAGATAAGAGACAGATGAAAAGAATGCAAAAAAGATATGAAATTGAAAAACAGGGAGAAGAAGATAGATTAAAGACAGAATTAGAGAACACGATGACGGTAAGAGAAAATCATTTCAGATTATTATTACATGCATACCAAATGCTTATATTGGTGCCCATTTTATTGTTACAGAAACTAGCCGTTAGGCAGGGGTAAAAATAGTAAAACATGCAACAACCCGCACCTCCATTCACGCAAGATATTGTCCCTAACTTAGCCACCTTATAGGTGTGGGGTTTTGTTCCTCAAAAGGCCTCGGCATTAGTAAGAGATGGGATTTACTATATAAGTTCCCACTTCACACAGGCTTCCATGATGTGTGACTTAGAGGTGTTACATTCTCCCCTCCTACAGAGCCCAACATCGACGTTGGCTCACAAACACCTCACCCAGGAGCTGTGGTCCACATAGGATCCATAATTCCGAATGGGTATTGGCTCTGATACCACTGTAACAGCCCGCACCTCCGTTTGCGCAAGATATTGTCCCCAACTTAGCCACCGTATAGGTGTGGGGTTTTGTTCCTCAAAAGGCCTCGGCGTTAGTAAAAGATGGGCTTTACTATATAAGTACCCACTTCACACATGCTTCCACGATGTGGGACTTAGGGGTGTTACAAAACATGCACAACTTGTTGATATACAGCTGCACATAATTTCTTAGTTATCTAATTACATTTGTCAGTAGCCCATTGGTTCTCCTTGATTATTCGGATCGCTAGTTTTCATTTGGTCCTCCTCATGTGTGTTTGTAGGACCCTCCACCTTCATTAGTTCATCAGTTGTGGATCTGGTTTGCTTCCTCTTCAATATTGTCACACATTTTTGTAGGAATGCACACACGATAGAATGCACACCAGGTGTTTGTGTTAAATATTGAGTGTAACACATGATGGATGTAGTTTGGTAGGATATTTAAGAAATAAAATATAGATTAGGTGATAAAAAAGAAGTCGATCCTTAGATTGGTGTGACCACACCAGCTTGAAGTGAACAACGATCCGGATAACAAAAAAAGCAGGAAGAACAAAAAAGACTCAAGCCTATAATGAATGAAGAGACTCTCAAAAAAGATTTGCATACTTCAATGTGTGACTATGTAGAGCCCTTAACATTTGAATGTAGAGACTCTCAAAATCCAAATTTACTAGATGTAAAGAAGAGCTATCACCATCCAAAAATGTTATGCAACTTGAGAAAAATTAAATAAAAGGCCACAACTAAAAGGATGAAGCTGAAAACCAAGTGGAAATCTCATACTCAGCACCGACCCAGATCGGCACTAAGTGCGCCAAATCTCGATTGTTACCTATTCAAATCAACCATTTTGTACTGATCTAGGTCATAAAACTGAATGTGGATTACCAACGTTCTCCATCTCTTCAATGTTCTCCACTTCATTTTTCAAGATCTGCGGGATTGTATGACTATTTATATGTGGTGCCTAAGTAAAGAAGGGATCTTTTGGCAATGTTGGTTTTTTTGTAAAAAATTTATACCGATCTGGATCCTCTCCAATCCAGAAATTTGTACTTGTAAAAACTCAATTGAATTGGTGAAATTTATATGAAAGTTGATGTGATCCTTTACTAGAGCACCATATAATTGTTGTTTGTGATTGTATTACTCATTTATATTAATGTTTCTTCATTATTCTCTACAAAAAAAAATTATTATAGATGTTAGTGTAATTTTGAACACTAACGTATGATAATCCTACAACGTGGTATTTTACTTTGATCTTTTGGGTTTTAGTTTCAAAATCCTTTTAATAAAATCATTTTAAGCTTCCATAAACCTACGTTTTGATATCGAATTTATAAGTCCCCATTCTTCAAGGCACAACGCTAAGCGCTACAGATGTAATAGTTATTTATAACATTAACTTTCTATGATAGAAAAAAATGAGCAAATTCAATAAACATCAAAGAACATGGGATATGAAAAATGTTTAAAACATCATTCATTAACAACAATTAATAACATTTCCTTATATAAAACTCATATTCAAATCAAAATTTTATCATTACAAGATACAACTCCCAGAGCGACATATGAAAATGCTACCTTGGCTGTACAGAGTCAAACATAAACAATAAACAAGTTTTCCTTTACATACATCCAAATAGATTACTTTACATATAGCAAAAATAACTAGTTGCCCCCTTCACGTCTACGGAAGTTTATGGGAAGAATAAGAACTTAAAAATTTAACTCTCAATCTATTCACAAGAGTATCCGTGAGTTTGAGGGAAAAAAATAAAACCTTTTGGTCAGTCAACGGACTGATGTGAATAATAAGTACAATTAGAAACCAAAGGATCTAGTGAGATCACACCAAATAGTGGAATGAATTTCCCTCTCATTATTATCATGTAGTACAATAATTATCCCTATAGTTAGAAGTGCAATAATAGTAATGTAAAAAAGTGCATGATAATACAGATTACCCATCGCCTATTCCCCAAACCACCTGTCTTAATGGTTTATGATTAACTATCTTATTAACAAGTTACCTACTTATCTACAAGTTTCTTTTTCAATCTAATATTACCCATCCCAACCCATATAATAGGATTACCCAACCACGCAAGCTTATAAGCATCCTAGTATATATGTATAAAAGTAATAGTTTATAAGGTAACTCCTCACTGGACGTGGGCTATCAACCATACACCCCATAGTTTTATCGTAAAAATGACTATGAACCTATCAACACAAGTAAGGCGATAACCTATACATGCCAAAGTTTTACTAGTAGGATGATTATGAACCTATGAATAAGTATTATGTAGTGTCCCTTGAGTATTTGAATATATCGATATCCCCTATAATTACCTTCCATTGGTATCTCCAATGTAAACATGATTATTAACCCCCATTGGTTTCCCCAATGTGACATTGTCAGTCGATATTGATTAGTAATCCTAGTACTTGATATCTATAGTTTATGAGTAAATCTTCTGTGACAAAATAAACATTAGCAACAACTAATGGTAAAACATACATGAATATGGTTAACTTCCATAACTCAAAACAACTAATAATCTTTGTTGATCAATTAGATAAACATATGCAAAAGATAATCGATTTACTACCGATAACTTACAAGTCAACATGCATGTAGTGTCGACCTTGGTCTTATCAACTCTCTAAGTGTCAATACCAAAAGAAAAGTGACTAAGTTGATGGTTAAAGTCCTATCGATCATATACATAGGTTAACAATCTACGAATTCAAAATATTTTGAAAATAAAGTTTAAAAGCAACATTGTCAACAAAGTTAATGTGTGACAGTCATAGAGGTGATATTCATAAAATTCTTTTTGAAAAAAGTATGGAAATATACCTTGTCGGTCGAATCAAAACAACAAGGAACGAAGGTGATAACCTCAAAGTGGTTTTGAAAACAAGCCCAAAATAAAGCTTGTCGACATGGATGATGAATCCATGGATTTAGAGGCGATAACCACAAAGCTTTATAAATACAAGTTGAAAATAAACTTATCAATCTTGAACATGATGACGATGATGAAGTTGATAAGCCCCTAAGGATTTATAAAACAAGTTAGAAATAAGCATTGTCAAAAAAGTTGACAAGGGAGTAGAGGAGGTAAGCCTCAAAAGAATTTGGAAACATTTTTAGAGATCTAGGCTTGTCGACACAATCGACATGGCATAGAGGCAACAACCTCTACAAGATAAAAAACAGTAGAGTCTTTAAGCCTCTTATCTTACTTTAAAGAAAGTATTCTTATTGCCTAAATATAAGGAAGAAAGCCTTAATGGAGAGGTAGGCTTTAAAACACAAGTATATGTTTAGACGATAAGGATCTCTTTGGTAAGAAATATGGACAATGCAAGAAGCCATGATACATCATATGCCATGTAACGTGACATTCCATATATCAAGTTCCTCTCGACCTCATCGATACGACACCCTATCGACATAGTCGATAAGGCCTTATCAACTAGGTCGTTAGATCTGAGCGGACAATTAAATAACATAAAAACTATTTTATTTCTGAAAGAAGCAATACATTTTACCTATTCACATTATTTGGAAAAATATTATTAGGTAATGAAAAGTATATCTGAAGAACAACGCAAAATTTCAGTTTTAAAATTTAAACCATTCAAAATTCAATAATTCATACTTTGGTCACCTTAGTCTATCGAACATAGGAAAATCATACCAAATTGTAAAATCATGGGAAAATACCAAAAGCTCACAAGTGATAGAAGGTAACCCTTATGCAGGAATTTCAAACCAAAATAATGTATTTAATTATTTTTAATAATTAATCCCGAAATTAACATATAATCCTACTTAGGAAATTTACAGAAAATTCCTAAATGCTTATAAAGGTATGAAACTTGGATCCACTGTCCAAAAACATATTATAAACATCTGTCTCTATCAAAAACCTATTTAATTCTATGCAAACGCGCATGTACATACATTGTTTTACCAAAACAATGAAATATCGTCAAAGCTTCATAAAAACGATCATTGAATCACCCAAACAATTCGAGTACAAACATAATCGAAGAAAAAGTAGGATAAAATTATTATCCACCTTAGTTTTAGATGAAAAAGTTAGGATTCGTTAAAGCTTTATTCTTAAGCTTGATTCCTTTATCTTTTTCTTAGATTTACTTTTCTTCTTACTTACATCAATGGCCATCCTACTATAGTTCTATTTTAGTGTTTTGTGAAATGAAATGAATAAATAACAGAATAGAAGGTTATGTTTATATGTGAGCCTATCTCTTTTCTACTTTGTTCCGCTCATAAATTTTCTTCTTACGTCTTAGCAAATAGATTAGTCATTAACGCCAAACCATTTATCAATTGCAAATATCATCTCAACATCTCACTACATTATTCTTATTTAATATATCCAACTAAATATCCCTAATAATGCTTACTAAAAATTTGGGGTATTACAAGCATCCTGCACTTCCACTTGAACTAAGCCCATATATTGAGCATTTGCTTAACTGGCTAACTTAGTTAGTGAATGTACCTTCTCATTTTGTTTTCGAGGAATACGCGAGATAATGTGATGTTCAAAGTCAGCTATTAGCTTATGGCCTTGATTGAATTAAAGAGAAAATAATGCTCTTTTTGCCTGAAAGTCCCTCTTAACTTAACATTCAATAATCTGCAAATTGTAGAACATCTAGATTGACTTCACTGCTACTCCTTGATAAGTTTTAGCCCAGCTATCATGGATTCATATTCAACTTCATTATTTTTCATCGGAAAGTTGGATATTAAGGTATAGTAGATAAATCTCTCCTCAAAATTTACTAAAACTATTCTGATGCGAGAACATCAATCGTTATGTGCTCCATTCATAAACATTTTCCAAAAAATAGAGGGTTGCTCACTTCTCTTCAGAGTGTTGCTTGGTGTAGTTAAGTAAGCAATAAATTCCATCAATTCTTGATCCTGAATTCATTTATGAGGGATATAAGTTATGCCAAATTGGCTTAGTTGTATGTTCCATTTAACTAACCACCCAAATGCCTCAAGCCGCTGCAGGACATGTCCTAGTGGTTGGTGGTGTATGCCTTGATTGGATGAGTCTAAATATAGTGGCAGAGCTTATTGGATATTATAAATAGGACGTAGGAAAACTTCTTGAACTTTGGATAGTTTCGCTTAGCTCCCATTAGCCTTTTGCTAACTGGCCTATGGATCTGATGGTCTTCACGCATAAGTGCGAAGCTGATAACATGTAGTGAAAAAGTTAGATAAACAAGCGGGTCGTTATGATCCACAGGCTTCGATGAATGGGAGTTTTCTCCAAATGATTCAACAAATTTTGAAATGCATCAATGCACTCTCGTCTCCAAGTAAAGTTGTGCTTCTCTCTTTTAATAGGATCAAATAAGGGAATGCACTTATCAATATTCTAGAGATGAATCGACTTAAGGATCCAACCTTCCCTTTCAAACTATGCATATACTTTATTTATGTTGCAACTCTGATATTCCAGAGAGTTACAGTGGTATCTTGATTGACTTTAATCCCATTAAAATGCACAATGAAACCTAAGAATTTTGTCGGCGTAATGCTAAATGAGCCTTTCAAGGATTAAGTTTCATTCTAAATTTATAGGGAACACTAGACATCTATGCTAAATCATCGAACATCTCCGCAAATCATTAACGTGATCGTTCAATTGTCATGACTTTAAAGGCATATAATCCACTTATACCTCATGGATTTCCCAAAGTGATCTCTGAATATGCAATTTACCGATCGCTAGTAAGTTGATCCTGCATTCTTCAACCTATAGGGCACAACAATATAACAACACAAGCCTAAGTCAATAATGAAACAAGTGTGCTCCTGGTCCAGGACATACATTGAAATTTGACTGCATCAGGTTATGCATCCAAAAAAGAAAAAAATAAGTTAAAGTAAGGCGGCTTATTGCGTCAGTTACTTAATTCCCCGCATATCTTTTTCTTTTCTGTTTTTGGGCCTAGCCCATTTGCTTTGTATCGGCTGTTATATAAAGCCATATATCTTGTACTGTATCAACATATTATTACATTGCATCAAAGACGAAATAAGATTCAAACGATGCAATAATAAATTTCCAATTCTTTTCAAAATCTAACTTGGTATCAGAGCAGGTTTATTGTGCTTAACAGCATCAACTGCTTAATCCTGACCAAGATAATCTCTGTTTTTAAGAGATTAGTGTCCATCAGCTTGCTTTCATCATTTGGACCCTCTCATCAAAGGTGTTAACCTTGTCATTTGAGAGTTGTTGGCATCAACAAAGAACTGTGCCTCGCCTAGAGTTTACTCAGACTGCAGCAGTTCTTCAATTGATGTTTTTTGTGGCAAAAATCATCTGATTTTATCAAGAAACTAATCAAGAAAGTAAAGAAACTGGTCTAGTTGATTAAAGAGACGTCCAGTAAGACTTGTTAGTTCTATTCACAATCAAGAATATACATCATTCAAGTCTTAAAGGTGTCATCCAGTAATCAAACAGAGAATTTCTTCAAATTCTCAATTCAAAGTCTCAGGATTCAGAGTAATTTTACCGTTCTTGATTGATCTATGGTCATTTTTTAAATCATGGCTGGACCTGGTGATGAAGCCAGAGCCAGTGTATCCAGTGTAAGAGGCTTGGCTGCACAGAATCAACCTCCACAGCCTCCTGATCCCATCCAAGACTTGATGAAAGCAATCATCAAACCCTAAAGTCAGCTTATTTCAATCCAACTTGATGAATCAAATTATCTGTTATGGAAATTGCAAGTAGAAACTGCAATTAGAGGATATGGTCTCGATGACTACATATATGGAACAAAAATCATTCCTCCAAAATTTATTAGAGATAATGAGGATAAACTTGTTCAAAATCCAGAATTTCAATCATACCAGAGACAAGATAGTCTTATTTGTGCATGGACGATGTCATCCATTGGAGCAAACGTATTACCTCAGTTAACCGGGGTCAGAACTGCTAATGAAGTATGGTCAACAGTCGAGAGGAATTTTTCTGCACAGTCATCTGCAAGAATCATGCATCATAGAAGACTTCTTCACAACATTAGAAAAGGTGATTCAACAATGAATGAATATTTTCTAAAAGTGAAAAACATTTGTGATCAACTGAATTCAGCAGGACAAAAAGTTCCTGAATCTGAACATGTATTATCAATTGTGAGTGGGTTGGATGATGACTATGAGGCAGTTTCTGCAATTATCTTGTCTATGGATCCTACACCAAGTTTACAATATGTGTATTCAACCCTATTGGCCCATGAAGGCAAAATTGATCATAAAAGAAATATGATTTCAAACATGTCAGTTAATTACACTACCTATGGAAGGGGTAAAAATCAAGGCAATGCTTCAAGAAATCAGAATCAGCCTAATTTTCAGAGAGGTGGTCAGTCAAATCGTGGCAGAGGCAGAGGAAGAAATAACAACAATAGACCTAGATGCCAAATTTGTGAAAAATTTGGTCATACTTCCAATAAATGTTATTTTAGATACAATTCCAGTGTGAATCCATGGCAGTCAAGCAATAACTCTAGTGTAAACTTGGTGAATGTGCAGAAAGACAACAACAAAAATCAATCTGAAAATTCTAATGCATATTCTATTTCAACTGATGATGTTGCAGATGATTGCTGGTATCCAGATTCAGGAGCTACTAATCATGTTACCAACAACTTAAACAATCTCAATTTGGGGAACAAAGAATACAAAGGTACGCAAAATCTTTTAGTTGGTAATGGCAAGATTGCACATATAACACATACTGGAAATGCAAGTTTAAAAGGACCTAAAGAACTTATTCTAAAAAATTTACTAAGGGTCCCTTCTATTAAAAAGATTCTGTTGAGTGTTTCCCAATTTGCTAAGGACAACAATGTATTTTTTGAATTTTATCCTAATTCTTGCATTGTCAAAGACATTCTGACACAAGAAATTATTTTGCAGGGTAATGAGGTTAAAGGGTTATACAGATTTGATGTCACTAATTCTAGAAACCCTAATTGCTTAAATAAAGTGTGCTTATCTACTTTTGTAAATGATTCTGAGTGTAATAAGCAATTTGATTTGTGGCATTGCAAGTTAGGACATCCAAGTGTTAAAATTGTGAAGCAAATCATGAAATGCAATAACTTGAATGTAAGAAACATTTCTGATTCATATGTTTGTCCTTCTTGTCAATTGGGAAAGTCTCATAAACTGGCATTTCCGAACTCACACACAATTTATACTAATCCACTTGAATTAGTGGTAACTGATTTATGGGGACCAGCATCTACTAGTTCAGTATATGGTTACAAATACTATATTTCCTTTATTGATGCTTATTCCAGATTCACTTGGATTTATATGTTGAAATCTAAAACTGGAGTGAGTAATGTGGTGATGCAGTACATTAATAAGGGTGAAAATATGACTGGACATTATGTTAAAACCTTTCAAACTGATGGTGGAAGAGAGTTCTTACCATTAAAATTATTTTTTGAAAAGAAAGGTATTAATCATAGAGTTACTTGCCCATATACTTCAGAACAAAATGGGTTAATTGAGAGGAAACACAGACATATTGTTGAAACAGGTTTGACTCTACTTGCTCAAGCTTCAATGTCCTTAAAATATCGGCCTGAAGCTTTTGAGGCTAGTGTGCATTTAATAAATTTATTACCTATAAAGGTATTAAAATTTAAGTGTCCTTAGGAGATTTTGTTTAAGGTTAAACCAGATTATCATCACTTGAAATTTTTTGGATGTCAATGTTTCCCTTGTCTAAGGCCATATAATGCTCATAGATTAGATTTCAGATCTAAATCCTGTACTTTTCTGGGGTATTGCAATAGACAGAAGGGATTTAAGTGTTTAGATAATACTGGTAGAATATATATTTCCAGACATGTAAAATTTAATGAACAGAAATTTCCATTCAGTAATATTAATTGTAAAACAACTGAGAAAGTAGTTGATCCAAGAGTGATTATACCTGATTTACCTGAGGATGTTCAAGTGATGGTGCCATCTACATTAGCTGCTAAAGACACCACCACCAGCTCTCAACTCACAGTGCCTTTAGAGAGGCCAGGTCAAGAGCAATTCACTGATGACAATATTGAGATTCAAGATCAATTAACTCAAGAAACTACTGAAAGCAGCAATCAATCAGCTTCTAGGGAACAGTCTGAGAGGATCAGTCATGGCAGGGAGAATAGAGATAATCTTAATCAGCATCCAATGTTAACTAGAGCAAAGTGTGGTATTTTTAAGCCTAAAAATATTAATACTGTTGTGATTCAAGATGAACCAGTTTCCTTTCATGAAGCTGTCCAATATGACAATTGGAAACAAGCTATGGCAGAAGAATATAATGCCTTAATTCGCAAAGGAACCTGGACTCTGGTTGAAAAACCAGAGAATACAAATATAATTGGATGCAGATGGGTTTATAAGTTAAAGAAAAATTCTGATGGTTCAATTTCTAAATACAAGGCTAGATTAGTTGCTAAAGGTTATTCACAACAGTGTGGTTTTGATTTTACTGAAACTTTTTCACCTGTTGTGAAACCGCATCTATTAGAATAATATTGTCAATAGCCTTGTTTAGGAATTGGAACATCAGACAACTTGATGTCAATAATGCTTTTCTTAATGGTGATTTACAGGAAGAAGTGTTCATGCAACAGCCAGAAGGATTCTGTCAAGGAAACAATACAAAATTGGTGTGCAAACTCAACAAAGCAATTTATGGGTTAAAGCAGGCACCTAGAGTTTGGTTTGACAAGCTGAAGGCTACACTTGTCAACTATGGATATACTTCTACTAAATCTGACAATTCTATTTTTACAAAATTTTCTGGCACAGATACAACATATATTCTAATTTATGTTGATGATTTCATTATTACAGGAAGCAATAAATCTGAGATTGACAATATCACTAAGAGATTGAATGCAGAATTCTCAATTAAGGATTTGGGTGATTTGAGTTACTTCCTGGATGTTGAAGTTAAAAGATCTAGTTCAGAAATTCATCTCAGTCAAAGAAAATATATATCTGAAATTCTTCAAAGAGCTAAAATGGACAAAGCAAACCCTCTACCAACTCCTATGATCACTAACAGTCAACTTTCTAAAAACAAAGGAGAAGCATTTTCAGATGCAAGATTCTATAGGAGTATAATTGGTGCATTAAATATGCTACTATCACAAGGCCAGATATTGCTTATTGTGTAAATAAAGCAAGTCAATTTATGCAAAATCCTTTAGATACTCATTGGGTTGCAGTTAAGAGAATTCTTAGATATCTGAAGGGAACACTGGATCATGGACTAATTTTTAAAGCCAACAATACTCTAAATATAAATGCATATGCAGATGCAGACTGGGGAGCAGACATAGACGGAAAATCAACTTCTGGCTATTGTATCTTTTTAGGAAAAAATCCAGTTTCATGGAGTGCTAGAAAACAAAGTATTGTTTCTAGATCTAGTACTGAAGCGGAGTTCAGATGTGTTGCTAGTGCAGCAGCAGAAGTATTATGGATCGAATCCTTACTAAGTGAACTTAACATTAAATCAGAAAAGAAGGCTGTAATATGGTGTGATAATGTGAGCGCTATCTCATTAACTTCTAATCCAGTTCTTCATTCAAAGACAAAGCATATAGAGATTGATTTATATTTTATCAGACAGCAAGTATTACAAGGAAAATTAAGGGTTGGATATATACCATCACAGCATCAAAAGGCTGATATACTTACTAAACCACTTTCCAAACCTAATTTTATGATATTGAAGGAGGAACTGAGCGTAGATGCTGCAGATTTGAACAAGAGATCGACCAGGATGATCTATATTCCAGATTGAGGTTGGTTCAGCTAGGGTTTTGACGGAATTGAAGATATAATCTGCTCAAAATCACAAATTTCTTTTATCAATTCCTGTTGCTAAAAAAACAAAAACAAACAAACTTTGAGTGTTAAATCAGTTGAAGTTTCTAGTCATACCTGATGTTAAAGAGAGATGATGAAGAATATTATCTGATGGCCTTCTCTCTCGATCACCTTGGAGCCATCGTCTTGTGTTTCTTTCTGAGCCGCCGCCATTATTTTTATTTTTTGGAAACCTAATTGGTTTTGAACCCAATTAGGGTTTCAGGGGGGAGTTAAAGTAAGGCGGCTTATTGGGTCGGTTACTTAATTCCCCGCATATCTTTTTCTTTTCTGTTTTTGGGCCTAGCCCATTTGCTTTGTATCGGTTGTTATATAAAGCCATATATCTTGTACTGTATCAACATATTATTACATTGCATCAAAGACGAAATAAGATTCAAATGCTGCAATAATAAATTTCCAATTCTTTTCAAAATCTAACTTATGCCCAACCAACAAGCTATTCTATCCTTGGAAATGAGAAACTATTCTTTGGGCGTGCCTTACTAAAGCCAAACAAATCTATAAAATTTTGTCACTTCCCGTTTATTATCTTCACTAAGATTAAATTGGAGACCCTGTCGGGATAGAGGGCTTCTCAGATAAATCCATTGTTTTTCATATTATTCTCCTCTCCTTTGAGTGCAACAAATCCCTTCAGACCGAAGCAGCATGTCTTTTGCTTCACAAGCACAGACTTTAGATTGATTTTCAATGTATGGCTTGCAATGGTTGGCAAGATCCGATACGTATCAATATCGATCCAGGCAAACAAATCCCAGTTCGAAGTTGGAAAGCACCTTCATTTTTGTGTTGCTACTAATTAAAATAAGAAATATGAATATTGATTGATAATCAATATATGAAGGATTTTTTTTGATAAAGTGGGCAAAGCTATTTTATTTACGACAATAAAGTTGTACAATCTTTATTCTTAAAAATATGTGAGTTTTGAATTAAAGAAAGGAGAAATTTGCATTTTTACAGACATGTAAATATTAAGGTGTCTTGATGTAAATTGTTGATGGAAAAATATGTCTTAAACGCCCAAGATTTTTATTTACTTAAAAATTATAGTTTCACGTGGAAAAGTAAGTGCGGAAAGTAGTAAATAACATAGGAGATTTATAGTGGTTCGGTCTCACGAGAGGCCTACGTCCACTTTGGAAGAGTCGTTGGAATAATATTATTGATAACCAAGAGTTACAAGGTTGAGACTATCTCATGACATCCTTCTACATACATCTCTAAGTTATTTGAGGTCATAATTGTCATATGCAAAATATTAGGAAAAAGACACTTTTTCTCTTTTTCTTCATCAAAGCATGGATACCATTAAAGAGGCTACTTGGAGCTCTCAAGAGATGTCAAATCCCCAAATTCCAACCACTTTGAAGTGTGAGCTTGAGGGGTATTTATAGTGGAGTGGTTAGGTGGGAATAGGCAGGAGTTGGTAGAAGTAGGGGATCACACCAGAAATCACATATTCCATGGTGCCAACCACCAGAATCTCGAACAACATAGTGCGCATGCACTACACCATAATGACCATTTGGTAACCCTTTTTTTCCAATTGTCAACACTTATTTCTGTTGCCGTGTAATAACCAAAATAAGCGTTGCAATGTTCAAGAAGTGTTACCAAAAATACATTAATTCAATTTTTTTATTGCCAACGCTTATTCGTGTTGGCAAGGCTGATTTGTTGGGGTAAAAAAGTAAACTTGCATCCTTATACCCTATTTTCCTTTTCTTTTGTTTTGGCCAACGCTTTGCTGTATCACGGCCGCAAAATCCACTTACCCTATTTCACTTCTCAAATCGAACTGACGGAAAAAGAAAAAAAAAATCAAATCGAAATCCGCTTTCTCCAATCGAATCGAATCGAAATCCGCTTTCTCCAATCGAATCGAATCGAAATCCGGTTTCCTCTATCCGCAAATCGAATTCAATTTTAGGGATCTCGCGTTCAACTCATATTCAGGTAAAATTTTCGATTTTCATGTACTTATTAGGAAAATTCATATTCAACTTGGGATTACAGTAGTGCAGAATCTTGGGATTATAGTATTTAAACATAAGATTGCGAGGATTAGTAGACATTTATTTTGTAGTTATTGAACTTTTACTAATATCTGTTGTACAAATGCCAATTTTTTTTATTTATTTTCTTTAATTCCAAAGATAACAATAGTTGTAGCTATATGTACAACTAATTTTGTGAGTGCTCATGTTCATTCTTTTTTTGTTAGTTTTAACTAATTTTTATTAACTATTCCGTCAGGATATGACCGAAGGTATTCATTATTGACTCTACTCTTTGTAGATCATTATGCGTATTGTGGTTTTGCTTCACCTTTTAACAATACGATGGCTCTATTTGCTTATGTGAAAAAAGTAAAAGCAGATATCCATATCGATATTCCATAAACTACCTCATGTGTACTAAAAGACAAATACAATTTTTTACAGAATAAAACTAAAATATATATTTTGCTGATTTTTTATTATCTTCTTTTAATTTCTGTTGATTTTTAATTTTCTTCCTTTTATATATTACAGTAGATCCGATGATTCTCGATGCTCAACTTTATAGGAGACAAACTTTAACGTAATAAGGTATGCCATTGTGATTTGTGTTTTCAGTGCTTAATTGTGTAAAGTAGTAACAAAAGGTTCTTTTTATGGAAGCTTTTAAACATATCATTTATACATTAATTAATAGTTTGGTAAATTTAAGCAATAATTTCAAATTTTGTTTTTGTTATTTTAGTAAATTTAAGAAATTATTAGAAACAAGTTTCGGTCTTACTGCTTGAATGGTTATTGGGTGATGTGTGTTGTGCTCTGTTCAATTTTTGTACTCTTTTATCACCATCGTATTTCTTTGGATCATTGCTAATATGATGACTGCTGGATTTGTATAATTTGTTAAACTTTTCTGAACATTATGTTGGAAATGTGAAAACCCCATGAACTACCACGAAAACTGAACTTAATATTTAGCAACTCACTCAGACCCCAATACTGAATAATCAGTTCTACTAGTTGCTCTCTCCATTACTGAATAATCAGTTTTTCTGAGCCTGTGGTTTAGTTTTTCTGAGCCATCAGGCTCAGTTTTTGCTGAGCCTAAGGCTCAGCAAGACTGAGCCACGGCTCAGCAAAAACTGAGCCTGTGGCTCAGTTTATCTGAGCCATAAGGCTCAGTTTTGCTGAGCCTATGGCTCAGCAAGACTGAGCCACGGCTCAGCAAAAACTGAGCCTGTGGCTCAGTTTTTTTGAGCCATAAGGCTCAGTTTATCTGAGCCATAAGGCTCAGTTTTGCTGAGCCTTACGGCTCAGTTTTTGCTGAGCCTTACGACTCAGTTTTTGCTGAGCCTAAGGCTCAGCAAGACTGAGCCATAAGGCTCAGCAAAAAATATTTGGATATGATTTAGAGATGCAAGTTTTCTATTGATTTGTGTTGAATATAAATATTTGGATATGCTAAAATAAATTGATATACTGAACTGTTTGCTTCAAAGAATGAAGGAGATTGCAGTTGAAATGAAGTGATATCATTCGATTTGTGCTCGCATTCAACTCGCATTCAGGTATAAATTTTATTTTGGTCTTTATTGATTTCATCCGAAATTTGGTTAGATTTGTGTTACTGTCTATGTGAAATAATGGATTGTTAATATATATTTTTCTGAGTTTGTTCAGGGAACAACTCACATTCACATTCTACTTTAGGGATTTTGTTCGATTTGTGCTCGCATTCACTTGCATTCAACTCGCATTCAGGTATAAATTTTGTTTGATTTAGTTATGTTCCTTGTAATGAGAACCATTGTCCGTTGTTAGAGTTTGTGGAAATCGAAGAAACATATATAATCGATTTGAAGAACGATTTTTGTGATACTGTGCCATTGTTAGAGTTCGGCTAGTGGCAAAAAATAATAAGGGAAGATCATCCAAAAATAGATGTAAAAAACAGTTTCATAGTTATTCGAACATGTTGAGGTTTCTTTTTCATATGCATCCGTTGCTGATTCTATGTCGTCTTATGAGCCTCGATGTCAAAAAATAAAATAGCCAAAATCAATAAATTTACTGATTACTATTTAATACAAATGCCTAAAGTTACAAGGTCATTCATTCTTGCTATGGAGGTCATCCCTAAAGATGAGTTAACTCAGATAAAGAAATGAGACTAACTGAAAACAGTAAATACATAATTGTATGAAAGCAAGGAACATATGCCAAAAACTAAGACTAAAACTAAAGAAAACAAAACTGGAGAAAGCAAAAAAGAAACCTATTACAAAATTATCGCCAAACTAGCAACTAACCAGTAACTTTTGAAACAAGATGCTAATTGCAAACTCAGTTGCAAAACTGAATTTTAGTTTGCAAACTGAATTTGCAAATCAGTTTTGCAAAACTGAGTTTGCAAACTCAGTTTTGCAACTCAGTTTTGCAAAACTGAATTTGAGTTGGGCAACTCAGTTTTGCAAAACTGAGTTGCCGTTTGCAACTCGGTTTTGCAATTGAGTTGCAAACTCAGTTTTGCAACTGAGTTGCAAACTCAGTTTTGAAAACTGAGTTTGCACCTCAGTTTTGCAAATGTAGAAATCAATATCATCTTTCTAAGAGTTACTGGGGGTTGGCTATAGTTACACATTATTATTTATTTAAATTTCATCAATATTATATTTTCAAGCAAATTTATAATTCCTAAATCAAGAGCACAAAGGAATTTAGATAGCATTCTGATTTTTTATTTCAATAAAAGATATTTCTATACTTTTCTCGTTTTAAGCTTGACGTATTTGTGAAATATTTGAAGTAGTCTGTAAAAAACGAACATTTCTCCTCGTTTTAAGCTTTTCCCTCGCTCTTTTCTCTCAACATGGCTTATTTACTGTTTTTGTAACCTTCGTTTTTTCTGAATGTATTTATACTTTTAATGGTAAGCATGCAAGTTTTGCACTTTTATTTGAACTTCAACCATTATATGAATGAGAAAATTGCCTCTCTTTTGTTTCCCATGTATGTTATTTATGGAAATCTCCGTATATGTTTGCAAAATGGGAAATATGTGGTTGTTACCGATAGATGGCAAAAATTCAGCAATTTAATTGCAAGTAGGATTTAGTTGTTATTAGAGTTGGATTTAGTTTTTGCTAGAGCCATATCAGTGTTGCTATGTTTTGGACGACTTGTAATATTTGCATGTTCTTTTAAATGCATCGAATTTTGCCTTCTTTTCTTAACCCTGCATGATTGGCTGTGATGCTCTATTTTGCATGCTTTTGTTGCGCCTCTTTTTATTTCCTTATCATGTATATGTTGAAGGAATGAGAAATGGTTATGATACTTTTAATAGCACCATGAATGTTTAGACAGTACTTTTTAGAAATGGTGAAAGAATGAGAAATGGTTATGATACTTTGGGTCATCTCTTTTGACTAATTTATTCGCTTTAAAAATCAAAATGCTATCTTTTGGGAGAATTCAAATCTGAACGTTTTGACCAACATCCCTGAACAAACTAAATGCAACTTTTTATTTTTTAGCATCATCAGACTAAACTGAAATACTACTGATATGTCATTTTGATGGTTTTATTTTGACATTAATTTTCTTTTTGCGTTGTCAGATAAGGTGTACTTGCTCTGTATTTCAATATTTGACACATGGCCAATAAACACCCTTTCTATTTTGGCTTTATTTATTTGATAAAAAACAATTACTGGTTTAGTATTACTGGCTTTATTCGACGCAGTTTAACTACGCCTTAGGCTCAGTAATAGTGAGCTGTTTGGCGCAGTTTAACTGAGCCGTCCGGCTCAGTAATATTGAGCCGTTTGGCGCGGTTTAACTGGTTTTCTCCTCACACCAATGTAGTTGATTGATGCTAATATCGGACATTCTTAGTACTCTTGATACAAGTTTCAGGTTTATTAGTCCCATCAGTATCTGAATTTGTTCTTCCTGTGTTAAGTTCCTCTTTCTTATAAGCGTGGTGGATGAATGGTTAAACTTTAAACTACATTATCGTGGTGGATGAATGCTTATTTTGACATCCTGTTGTGGTTTAAACTTTAAACTACATCATCATGGTGCTCCAAATCTATCAGTTAAACCTATGCTCAGTGGTCGCCGGTCCAGCAAAAGATGCGTAGGTAATCATAAATTGATGTTGTGTTTTGAAATGTATGGCATAAGTCACGAAATACTTGCTCGTGCAGCTCCCAAAACTGACCACCTAGTCCTTTCATTTTATTTCATTTCCTTTTGATATCCAACCCTTGCTCATTAGAGTTTCAGCCTTTCCGATATCCAACCCTTGTCATTAATATGGATCGATGTGATCAATGGATCAATACAAATCCATAACGGTCTGTACAAAACCATCGTTAAGACATATTCAGTGCAGTTTTTTTTAAAAATCAGTGGATTTTTTTATAACAAGTGCATTTTTTTTATAACAAGTGCAGTTTTTTTTATAACAAGTGCAGATTTTTTTTTTAATAACAAGTGCAGTTTTTTTTTAATAACAAGTGCAGTTTTTTTATAACAAGTGCAGTTTTTTTTTATAACAAGTGCAGTTTTTTTTTAATAACAAGTGCAGTTTTTTTTATAACAAGTACAGTTTTTTTTTATTATAATAAGTGCAGTTTTTTTTTATATAACAAGTGCAGTTTTTTCATTGTAGCAACGGGTGGATTTATGTCTAACTCAAGTTCAAGGGAGTGGATTAAAAGTCCATATAGAAATTCTGAATAATATAAGCAAGGCGTTCGAGACTTCATTAGTTTTGTGAAGAATCACTCATCTTGCGATGTTGAAATTTGCACATGTCCTTGTATTAAGTGCAAGAACTCTAAGAAGCTCTCACTGGAAAGCGTTGAGAAACACTTAATCATTCATGGTATGATTAAAACATATAATAGGTGGTTTTTTCATGGAGAGATGAGCAACAATAACACGGGGATGAATCATACAAAAAATATTATTTCAGATCCTCATATCCAAGATCAAATTCAAACCGACCATTGTGTAGAGGGGACTCTTAGAAATCTCGTAGACGATGCTTTTGGAGTGCATAATATGCCACAAGCTAGCAGTGAAGAGGAAGTTCAACATACAAATACAGACAATTATCATTCTTACCTTGGAGAGAAGCACAAAGAATATGCAGACAAAGCAAATGAAAAACTTTATTCTTCTTGCGAAGAGGGGATTACAACGTTAGGTGTAATTGTTGAGCTTCAGAACCTTAAAAAAGAATTTAACTGGTCGAGAAATAGTGTGACTGGGTTGTTGAAGCGATTAAAACGTTGGCTTCCAAAAGAAAATAATTTACCTGACAAGTATCCCACGATGAAGAAAATAATAAAGGATTTGGGAATGGAGGTGAAGCATATACATGCTTGTGTCAATGATTGTATATTATTTTGGAAAGAAAATGTTGATGCGAAAGAATGCCCTGTGTGCCATAAAACAAGGTACAAAACAAAAAAAACAGTGTTAGGGGAGGTTAAATAAACGAAAGAACCAAGAAAAGTTTTAAGATACTTTGCTATAAGTCCAAGATTAAGTAGATTGTACACTATACCATGGATAGCTCGTAAAATGCAATGGCACAAGAAAGCTACACCATCTTGGAATTCCATGCGACATCCTATAGATTCAGCTGAATGGAGATCAGTCAAAAGTCGGTGGCTAGAATTTGCTATTGAAGGACGCAATGTTTGGCTTGGTATTTCTACGGATGGGTTTAATCCAAATGGTGTTCTCTCCAATAGTTATAGTTGTTGGCCTGTTTATATGATACCTTATAACCTACCCCCTTCGTTGTGTATGAAATCACAATTCAAATGTTGAGTATTTTAATTCCTGGACCAAGAGCACCAAGTCAGGACATTGATGTATACTTGGAACCTCTTGTCGATGAATTAAAACATCTTTGGGACGAAGGAGCGTCTGTTTTTGACACAGACAAGCAAGAATTTTTCAATATGAAAGCAATATTACTATGGGGAATTCATAATTTACCAGCTTTTGGTAACTTATCTGGCTGTGTGACTCATGGTTATAAAGCGTGTCCTGTCTGTGCTACCGAGACAGAATCAGAGTACATCGGCAACAAGATCATCTATTCAAAATATAGAAGGGTTTTAAAGAATGATCATCCATATAGAGCATTAAAAAACGGATGGTATAGGGATGTTGAATATAAAGAACCTCCAACTCGGCTAAGAGGCTCGCCTCTTTTAGAAAAGCTTGAGCGTATCAAATATATTTGTGGCAAAATACCACCAAGCAAAAAGAGATTGATTTCTGAAGCTTATGATAATGTAGATTGTCTTGTCGATGAGGAAGGAAGGCCGGCATGGTATAAGAAGTCAATTTTGTTTGACTTGGATTATTGGAGCAATCATAAAGTTCGTCATACTATTGATGTGATGCATACTGAAAAAAATGTTGTTGAACATCTCATCAATTTTATGTTTAACAAAGGAAAGCAATCTTCTAAACCTGCATTTGATAAGGATCACAAATTGCAATGTTGTCAAGTTCTTAAAGATGCAAAACTTCCATCATGTCTTGCAACTAAGTTAAACGGTCTTATATGTCTTCAACCACCTGGTTTGCAAATTAAAAAGACATATGATTATCATATTCTCATCCAATACTTGCTTCCTATCATGGTTCAACATGCATATCCAAAGTGTCGTGAGTTAAGACGAGCGCTTTTACAAGTAAGCTTGTACTTCAACATAATATGTTCAAAAGTTCTTGTTCGAGAACATGTGCAAGCGGCTAAAGATATGATTGCTGAAGCATTATGTGTATTGGCACACTATGTTTCAACGGATTTTTTTGATATAAGCATCCATTTGATGGTACATTTAGCAAATCAAGCTCTGCTTTGTGGACCATCGAATTATATATGGATGTATCCATTTGAAAGGTAAATATTGTCTTTGCATTCAAATTATTTTACCTAAGGGTTATGAAATAACTAACTGTAAGTATGCATATTAATTTTTGTGTGCTAGGGCTATGAAAGATTGCAAAAACATTCCTAGTAACAAAAGGTATATAGAAGGATCAATTTCTGAAGCATACCTTGTTTCACAATCAGTTCGATACGCAATGGAATATATGCCAAATCCACGTGATGGAAATCATAGCTCTAAACAAGCATCCTTTTTAGATGAGAATAGTGATGATATATATGAGCGTTCCATCGTTGAAGGTAAACCGTTAAAATTATCTAGAGTGCAACGATCACAGATTCGACGATGGTTACTATTTAGAATTGATATACCGGAACGAGATGAATACTACAGGTCATACATTTTCACCTTTTTCAATATGTATCACATTTGGTCAAGAATATATATATTTATCACAATATTGAATTTGTAGTGCATACCGCTTATCTTTGGAAGACGGTCATCGTGGTAAAAGGAAAATTATCACAAAAGCAGAAGTAGTAGTCCAATCTGAATTTGTTGATTGGCTATACAATAAGGTGTGCTAAATTTACTTGAGAGCAATATATTTCTTTTTAACTAATGTTATTCTATTAATTTTGTTAATTCTTAACAGTTAGTGGACGAAAAATGCATGAACACAATGTTATGGTTGTATGTCAATGGTCCAAAGTGGGAAGTCAGAACTTTTCTTAAGTATAGAGTGAACGGCTATACATTCTCTCCTCAACATTATGACGATAGCATTTCAACGCAAGATAGTGGTGTCTGTATGGATGCGATCACTACATTTGTTGCAAGTTCAAAAGATTTAAATCCTACGGATGATGATACTACTTGGTATGGTGTTATTAGAGAGATCATGGAAGTTGATTACTATGATTTTCAACATGTGGTATTCTATTGTGATTGGGTGAATGTTGCAGATAAGACAAATGGTTGTAAAGTTTGCCCGGATACAAATTTGTTAATGGTAAACTTAAAGAAGCTCAAGAATACCGATGGAGAATATGATGAGCCTGCTATTCTTGCGTCCGAAGCAAGTCAAGTATTTTACATCATAAATACACATATCAATTCCGACTGGTCAATTGTTCGACGCTCTCCTAAACGCATAATGGATAACATAGATGATTATTAAGTACCAACAACATATCAATCTATTTTGAAAGAACAACCAAATTTAGAACCATTATTGAAATATATTCAATCGAAATCAACATGTTGATTGAAAATATTTTGCATGTATTTTGCTTGTTTTGATCATGCAATTGTACAATTGTGTTGTGTTTTGAAATGTATGATTTTCTTTTATTGATGTCTTTTGAAACTATTGCCAGTTTGTTATGTTAATTCATGTCTTGTAAGTATCTTTTACGTGTTATGTTAACTTTACATTTTGTTTGTTTTTTAATGTAGATTTTTCATTAAAATGACAAACAATAGCGCAAATGCAAATTTAAGTACAACACAGACTATTGAACCTTAACCACCCAAAGGTAAAAAGTACTTTATAACGGTTGGGGTTGAGGGTGCAGTAGGGGAAGATTCAGCTAAATGGAGTACACGTAGTGGTGAGTTAATTCGTTGTCATATACCCGTTGGCTACAAAGAATGGAGGGCCGTAGATAGCTTCTACAAGGATAAACTATGGGAAGGGCTTTTGGTATTTTCACTCATATCAATTTCATCATCAAGTTTAAATTATGATATATTTGATTGTTTCATGATTTCGTTTATTTTGTTTCTTTTCTCATGATAGGAAGAATTTGACATGGATGTAGACCCTAGCATAGCTCGACCGTTATTAGAGAAACATTTCCCACCGTACTATAGATCAATGAAGTCAACATTAAGAAAAAAGTCTTCTTAAAGTTGATGACACTATGATTCCTAAATGTGTTGCCATTGACAGATGTCCAGATGATATAGATAGAGTGTGGTGGGAAAAGTTCCTTGATATTGAGTATACGAATGAAAAGATGGAGCAATGTAAAAAAAATGCAAAAAACAAAGCGAAAAACCAAATTACTCATACTCTAGGAAGGAAACCTTACCATAGAGTGCACCATGAAATGGTAATAAAATTATCTTTTGTAAATGGTTGTTTGTAGAATGTTATATTAATTATGTGTTGTCAACTTTGATATTTCTTGTAGGTCTTATCCAATCCAGAAGCAAATATTTCACGAACGACGATTTGGAAGGTTGGACATAAAAGAAAATCGGGAGAAGTACTACCATGTGCCGCAGAAACATATGTAGGTTTGCATATATGTTGTTAAGCTTAGTAAATTATTTTAATTGATCATTATTGCCTGAACTCATGATGTTTTGCCTGAACAATGTTGAGTACATAAAGTTGGGTTTCTACAAATACCGAAAACATATACAGCTTTGCTGAGCCACAGGCTCAGCTAGCTGAGCCTTGCCGCTCAGTAAAGCTGAGCCGTAAGGCTCAGCATTTGCTGATTTTTGGCTCTGCAATGCTGAGCCCACGGCTCAGCAAATGCTGAGCCCACGGCTTATCAAAGCTGACCCACAGGCTGAGCCGTGGCTCAGCATTTGCTGAGCTTTGGCTCAGCAACTGCTGAGCCTTACCGCTCAGCTTTGCTGAGCCACAGGCTCAGCATTTGCTGAGTTTTGGCTCAGCAAATGCTGAGCCCATGGCTCAGCATTTGCTGAGTTTTGGCTCAGCAACTGCTGAGCCTTACTGCTCAGCTTTGCTGAGCCACAGGCTCAGCATTTGCTGAGTTTTGGCTCAGCAAAGCTGAGCCGTAAGGATCAGGAAATGCTGAGCCCACGGCTCAGCAAATGCTGAGCCCACGGCTCAGCAAATGCTGAGCCCACGGCTCATCAAAGCTGACCCACAGGCTGAGCCGTGGCTCAGCATTTGCTGAGCTTTGGCTCAGCAACTGCAGAGCCTTACCGCTCAGCTTTGCTGAACCACAGGCTCAGCAAATGCTGAGCCTGAGGCTCAGCATTTGCTGAGTTTTGGCTCAACAACTGCTGAGCCTTACCGCTCAGCTTTGCTGAGCCACTGGCTCAGCATTTGCTGTGTTTTGGCTCAGCATTTGCTGAGTTTTGGCTCAGCAAATGCTGCTGAGCCACAGGCTCAGCAAATACTGCTCAGCTGTGGCTCAGCAAAGCTGAGCCGTAAGGCTCAGCATTTGCTGAGTTTTGGCTCAGCATTTGCTGAGCCAAAACTCAGCAAATGCTGAGTTTTGGCTCAGCATTTGCTGAGCCAAAACTCAGCAAATGCTGAGCCTTTTGGCTCAGCAACTGCTGAGCCGAGCCTTACCTAATTTGCAAGAAATTACCTAATGCTGAGCCGAGCCTTACCTAATGCTGAGCCGAGTCGTAAGGCTCAGCATTTGCTGAGTTTTGACTTTTGTGAATTCGGTATTTTGTGCGAGATGTTTTTCTGTTTTTAACAAGAAACTGAAATTTTCAATTTAATGTGATATTCAATGAATGCAGGCACTTCTAGAGGCAGCGGCAGAAAAGAGAAAATTGGATGGTAGTTCTAGTGGCACAGTAGATGATCTTGATAACGATCCAATTGCAGAAGTTTTTGGTTCCGACATGAAGAAAAATTATTGTCGAGCAATTAGTTCTACTTCTTCTATAAAACAAGTAAAGGTGGCTCGAGCTGTAAAAGCTGTAGCTGATAAAAAACAAGCCGTGGATTTGTCCATTTGGAAATTGGAGATAGAAAGGCAAGTAGCTACTCAAGTTAATAACGCCATCAATTCAATTACTTCAATTTTTATGAAATTTATACCTAATTTGCAAGAAAAACTTGTTGCAAGTCCTTCCACTCCTCGTACAGAAGGTGCTTCTAATTTAAGGGATTCTCCTATAAGTAATAATGTAACCGTTACTCCAAATGTGTCACTTAATGATCTTCATTCATCTACAATGGAAAAGAAATATGTAATGCTATTGTCAAATGATCTAGAGAAGGAGGTAGAAAAAGGTTATCTTGGAACACAAACAGTTTGTCATTTTAGGAAAGTGGTACCGAATATAGAGAAAGTAATTTGGGTTGTTGAAGTTCTTGAACCGGATGCACCAATTTATGATGGTCCTCAAAATGGAATGTACAAGTTATGTGAATTTTCAGATGGAGGCTTCGTTATATAGCCAGAGTTTCGTATTCGTTATTTGTAGAATCTTATTTATGTATTGAATTTAGCAAACTAATTATGTATTATTGAATTTGACATCTTAATTATGTATTGTGTTTGTTTATTGTTAACTGATATTCTATGTCGTTATGTTATGAATGTTATCTATTAGTATGCATTGAGTTTAATATTAGTTTTTGATTCATATTAAATATCGTCTATATTATCATCATGTTGGTTATTAATTGAATATTAATGTTAGAATATGCGAGTTGTTAATACATATTTCTGTTATTATTAAAATTTATATTTGTTGTGAATTAAAATTTTGTAACATGTATAGGCGTTACAAACAAATGTATTGCAACATGTATAAGCGTTGCAAACAAAAATCTTACAACGATTATAAGCGTTGGTAAAGAAAATCTACCAACGCTTATAAGCGTTGCTAAAGAAAATCTACCAACGCTTATAAGCGTTGCGACTGAAAATATACCAACGCTTATAAGCGTTGGGACAGAAAATCTACCAACGCTTATAAGCGTTGGTACTAATTTTCCACCCCTCCATAGCAACACTAATAAGCGTTGCTGAAATTGTTTGCGACAGTTATACTCGTTGGGAATCACCTGTTTTGGTGTAGTGATGCCCAAAAACTCGTACCCCGAGGGGTATAAAGAATGCAGAAATGGCATGGGAGATTGCGGTTAATGGAGCTTATGTCTTTCTAGGGTTCAAGGCATTGGTATAGCGATGTTTGGAGGAGTGGCGAGGTTCCTGTCGGCATGATCACTCTTCGGTTCCTCTCCTTTACTCCTTGGCAACACTCCAGGGTTTAACCACACGTGAGACGTTGAGTCGAGTGTGCCTTGCGAACCCTTTGGAATGGTGCCCCCTAAAGTACGTCGTGTCCTGACATGATGTGCTTTGCATTGATTGAAGTAGTTGATGAGTCATTGATTTTTCCTGTAAACTTATGAAAATAGACGTTAGTTTTTGAACTCTTTTACTATAGAATCATAAATGAGTCATTGTTGGTGCGACGGAATGTTTAAGTCACTACGCACTTGCGTTACATTACACTTGCGCACTCATAACTATTTGAATATATGCGTATCATGCACACACACACACACATATATACATTATCTAATTAATTTTTTTGTCATACCCGTGCTTGGGTTAAGAGAATTTCGTACCCTAAGCCGGGATACGAAGTCTTGTACCCTGGTGGGGTATGAAATTTCGTACCCTACTAGGTACGAGAATTCATGTTCCGCCTTGGAACACAAAGAGTCAACTCCCCTTTCTATAAATATGGGTTTCCCCATTTCTTTCTTTCTTCTTCTTATTGCTTCCGCTGCCATTGAATTCGAACCCTAAAAACTCCCAAATGCTTGAACACTTCGAACCAAACTCAGGTAGTACTCGATGGTGATTCGAACTCCTCTCCCCTATCGGTGAGCTCTACCATGGACTAAGCTTGGGTCTCGAAGTGGGTTGAGGTCAGTTAAGATCCTCAGCTCGTGCCCTGAGCTCAACTTGTGGTCGAGCCTGATCTTTGAGTCATAGACAGCATGGTGGAGTTCAAGATGGTCGGAGGGAGAGGCTCGGTGCAGAGGAAGAGAGAGAGGGTTGAAGCCCCGTACTTATGGTGATGAGCTCATACCCCATAGGGGTACGGATTCTCGAACCTTGATGGGGATCCAAATCCTCGAAACCCCGAATGGGATTCGAATCCTCGAACCCCAAAAGAAGTTTGAGATTTCGAACCCTGAGTGGGGTTCGAGCCTTCGAACCCTGAGTCGGTTTCGAATGTTCGAACCCTGAGTGGATTTTGAATGTTCGAACCCCGAGTGGGGTTTAAGTATTCGAACCCCAGGTGGGGTTCGAGTTTTAGGAACCCCGAATGGTGTTTGAGTTTTCGAACCCCGAAGGGGTGGGAGTCTGAGACTGACCTTATTGCTTCAATTCTTCAACTCTTCTCTCCGGGGTCTGCGTTGGTCTTGCGATACTGTGTGATCGGGTCGGCGCCCATGTTAGTCGTCTTACGGTTAACGACCGTGCCTAGAACATTGGATTAGAGCATATAAACCTAGACTTTGACCGAACTTATTGGACCATTGTTCTTGTTTTTTGATTCCAATCGCGTTGTAGTCATGACCTGACATGAGCCCCGGAGAGTGGACTGACCATGACGACGATTATGGTTTTCAGGACTTATGGTCGTCATTGCGCTCCGCGTTCTAAAATTATACAATGTATTATTTAGAAATTGCGTAACACTACACGCACATGTTAGTTTGAACCAACACGAGGGGTACAGGTTATTCAACTGTGATGCCTAACGCTAGTGTGTTAAAGTATAGTTAGCAATGCAGACAAGATCCATGACAGAAAAGACCTCAAAAACCGAAACTTATTTGCCTTCCTCGAAAACATATGACTCTACTAGCAATGCTAGCTCGATAGGCACTGAGCTTGAGACTTCTGAGAGATCATCACCCTCCTAGGCCATAAATTTGCCATAAATACCCGAGCTTCTGGGACAAACATGAAGACAACATTCTTCGGTTGTACACGAAGAGGTAAAGAATGTGGGAATCATCGAGAGGGACACACTGGTGGCACCGGATATTTTGGCCGATACAGTTATTCTTGAAAATCTATCGGATTCAATGCCATTACGCATGGATGTAGCGGTGGTTAGGAAAATGGCGTTGCAATTTCAAATTCCTGTATATCACGTTGGTGCACAAGGAGAGGATGGCAGGGCTCATGCACGGTCAGAGGGTTATACTACCTGGAACAGGAAAGTTTGCATTACTTGGTGCGTGCCCCAGGCTAGCAATTTTATTCGGGACATGCTGTATTATTTCCACATTGCGCCATCGTAGCTGCATCCAAATGCGTATGCTTCGCTCTTAGGTACCTATGTCCTTTATCGGGAGTACTTGCAGTTGGAACCTACCGGGGAAGATATTCGGTACTTGCTTCAATTAAAGAGAAGAGCTTATATATCATCGTCTCAGTATTTCCTTAAAGGTTTGCCTGCTACTAAGTTTTTTGTTGGGACGTGGCCCAAGCCGACAATATACGAATATGAGTGGTTCTTCTTGCATTGTCCTCCAGGATTTGCGAGGAGATGGATGGAAGGAAATAAGCATTCTTGAACTATGCGTTTTGTTCTAAAGTTCGCGGACTTGATGTCTTATACTCGACTTTGTTTTAGCGTGAGAGGATACCCTGAGGAGCCCACTGGTATTGAGTATCAACAACGTCTTGAAGCTTTACGAGCGATTCCGACCGAGTCGCACTCCACCGATAAAGTTATAATTTGAGATCACCTTCGCCATGTAGGACTGCTCCCTTATAATCGAGCTATACTTAGGCCCGCGGTCATAGGTGGAGGGCAAAAAGCGGAGGCGACAAAAGACAAAGGAGCTCCTAGTCGGAAGAGAAAGATGCCCTTTACTAGGCCTGAATTGCGAAAGGCTACTAAAGCTCAGGAAGAAACTGGCGGGAATGAGGCTGGTGGTGAGGAGGTAGTTGCTAGAGACGAGGGTCAATTGAGCGCTCCTGTCCCGCCTCCGATTGGGGAGGCAGGGGTAGGAGCGTCAACCAGACAACATTCTCATACAACTCCTTCGGAGACCACCGTTTCACTCGAGGAAGAGGGCCAGTTTGATGGCTGTAATAAACTTCCTCTAGACTTGTCTTCGTGGCTAGGCATAACAAGTATGGAAAAGACAGCCTTAGCTGAAACACCCCACCTCCGTTAGGGTCACTCTCAAAGGGAATGCCCTAATTTTGGTGGAGGTTTATAAGTATAAGTCATAGATATACAAGACAGATATAGGAACACATATTTGTGAACAGCGGAAAAACAACAACTCTTATTTCATAAAAGCAAATACGTGCTACAACAACATCACCATAATTGTCTTACATCTTTTCCAAAAACATAACATAACACTTTCATAATCTGTCTTGATTACATTATTTAAAGAAGCATAAAGAAAACATAGATAAACTGCAAAAGCCCCATAGTGGTTGTCCAAAGCCATAGTTCAAAACGAAAAGATCCAAGAAATACATTTCTCCTCTTCAAGCTGGGTATTAAGGCCGGTCAAGCTGCAGTGTTCCCTCCCTATGGACCTGGGGGGGGGGGGGGGACGGAAGAAAAGAAGACGAAAGAAAAGTAGAGTCAGACATAAAGCCTGAGTAAGTCTAGTACTATTCTGTCTATGAATAAAGAACTGGGTATGATAAGTATAAACAAGAAGTGGGAAAGCACTATAACTTGGTTAAGTTGTCTAGGGTCGAATATACTATCGTACCCCAAGATAATCTCTGAACCCATATAAACTAGTTTCCAACTGGCACCCCATAATCAGGGTGATGTGATCCGTTCTATGATGATCGGCTCCTACTCGCATAGTTACATGTGTCTTACGGCCCCCGATGTTGTAGTTACCTATGCTGGTCCCACCATGGGGTGTATCAAGTCCCATGGTGGCGGCCCGACACAATCCTAGAATGCACAGGTATGCTACTGGTGTCCAGTGCCTTATTTTTCTGCGCCGGAGTGTGTGCACGCCCGCACCCCGTTAGAACCTACACTGCTACACCACCGCCGTCGATTTGACCTCTTACAATCAGCCCAGTAATCGTGCCCCACCCTGCCTAGTTTCAGGGTATCATGATACACCTTATAGGGTTACTGCTGAAAAGGGTCCCCCGTTACTAGGTTTTCTATCTCTAGCCAACATGCTAAGTTGGTTAAGTGTTTTCTAACCTAACCCCCACCAGTCCGTTTAGTTTAGCATGTTCCATTTTGATTAAGTCTTTAGTTCACTTAATCCTAACAATCCTGACTCAGCCTTAATTGTCTTATTAAAACCTTGACCTCTCACATTAGACAGGTATTGTTGTGGCTGCCTGTTGCCGGTTGGTTCCGGGCAGTCTTACGCCACAACTCAGTCTAACCTCGGGTCCTTATTGGGCTCCATGTTTAACCACCCACATTGGATAGGTATTGTTGTGACTACTGGACAGCCGGGCGGTTCCGGGCAGGTTTACATCACAACTCAATCCAACCTCGGGTTAAACACATCGTATGTTCTACATTTACATATTTTATCTTTCTTCTTTATTTTCTTATATGTAAATATTTGCGGCCCATTATTAAGTTAATGGTGTAAAGGTCACACCAATCATGGGCCCAACCCATACTTGAATTTGGGCCCTTCTACTTTATATTTTCATTTATTAATTAATTTGGCCCAACGCTATTTTCCCCCGTTTAATACGTTCGTTTATCATAATACATGTTGGGGTTAGGCTTTTAAGCCCAACTTAGCCATGAGAAAAAGGGGAGGCTTAAAGCGTGATTACATACACAAAAAGGGGAATGTGAACGCATGAACTTGCAACATAACGTTGGAACTACAAAACAGAAACTGGTGTACTTGCATAGTAGCATAAGTGACATGAATCAAAGCATGTAAACTTGTAGTTAAGTTAAGAATCTAAATTGGATATCATTATTGACACATAGTCTTAACTACGACATAAACCTATATTTTCTATTTAGGCATAATGTCAAACATAAGCAAATCATGTTCAGAAGATTACTACATGTTTACAAAGGTGCTTACTTTTGTTACTAACACAAAAGTATAGTTCAACTTAATCATGATTTTAAATCTATTCACATAACCATGGCATAAATATTTCTAACATGAAATCATGATTTTTACTTTAGTCATGCAAACTTGCAAAAGGGATTTTGAATCTAACCTAGCTATGTACCACATATGTCATCATATAATTCTTGTTAACAATATAGACTTAACATGGATTTCAATTATGTAAAATATCAATCATAGCCTAGTCATATTCATAAGTTTGCAAATAGGTTTTCTAGTACAAAAGCATGGCTTAATACATAGATCATGGTGCCAAAATTTCAACATAGTTTCATATAAACTATAATAACCCAAATTTGTTCCAATTACGTACAAAATGATTTTTGTACAAAAATATACATTATGATGGCATAGTAGCCAAACCCCAAACTTACATGAATTTCAATTAATCAACTACATACATGTAGCTTCAACATGGATTACATAATTTGCGAATATTCCAAACGTATACTTGCATAAAACTACCGCAACCATGTAGTTTGTTTATAATGAATAACATAATTCGAGATTATCCAAACGTATACAATATTCCAAATCGATAAGAATCATAGTAACGCACAAATATGAATTACTTTATCGCCACAAATCAAGTATACAAACCAACACAATTATTTGTTCATACCAAAATAATACTCTACTTACAATTGTGTGGCGAATTCTCCAATTTAGGATTTTGGAGATGCGATTCCTTGTTGATTTGATTTGATTAAGTTGCTTTATGCTTTAGAATTTGCCTCCTAATCCTCTCTCCAATTGGTGGCTACTCTTAGTCGTTCCTCAGCAACATGATGACCTTGTTCTTATTTTTGAATGAATAGATTAGGTTGAGTCTAGGGTCATTTTTATAGGGTTTATGAACTGATTAGGACCATCGATGTTGCTTGGATTGATCGTAGCCATTCATTCGAAAGAGAGACCAATTAGAGCCTGCCACCTAGCCCTAATGACAAAGCAGACTACTGAAAATCGACCAACATAGAATAGGTCAGCCAGATTGGGCTGGGTTCGACCTGGCTCTGGACCAGGTCGACAGCCCTGTCGACCTGGCTAGACCAGGTCGACAGCCCAGTCGACCTGGGTGCAATAGGCGGGAGTTTTCCCGCCCTGGCCAATTGGGCCCGATTTTGGAATTTAAACTTGTTTTTCTGAGCTGTTTTATTCTGTTTGAATTTTAAACTTAATTCAGAAACTTCCGAAGGCCATATCTTCTTCATACGGACTCCGTTTTTCGAAAACTCGGACTCTATTTCGCGTATTTTTCCGAGACGAACGCAATGGCGTATCCCGTTTCCCTTAGTTCTTTGATTTGAAATTAATTATACTTTAATTTGTGAATTTCACAGTTATAGAATTCGCGGGGTGTTACATTCTCCCCCACTTAAAAGGATTTCGTCCCCGAAATCTTCAAGTTAGGAGGAATGTATATCCTAACATCCAATCATCCATCTACTCATCCATCAAACACGAGCATCCATTGTCCTTAAAAGACTTCTAATGTTTCATGATCATATGCGAAGTGTGTGTGTACATGTACTTATCTAATGCAAAATCAGGCGGTCTACTGATTCAGTTGACCTCCTTAATGCGAATTATGTAAGTGCCATGAATCCATTATGTATGCAAATTTTCCTATTCATGATTCTACATGAGTGCACAATCATTCAATACAAATGCAGCATCCATATGACAACACATTAGAGTTCAACCATATACGAATGCAAACATATATGCATATGCAATATGAAGTGACTGAGCCGATCTAAACCCTAGATTGTGTGTGTATATGCAACCACGAGCAACCACTAGCAATCACTTGCAACCACTTGCAACCATCATCCATAACATGTTTCAATTACATGTTTCCATCCAAAGGGTTTCTACCTAAAAGATAAGATAGATAAAAGCGCAACTTAAGGAAAAGGAAAGATCAAGGATGTACCCTCGAACAGAAAAGGGTAGGCAGTGCGTATTCTAGCTTCAGTTTCCCAAGTCGCGTCTCCCTCGGCGTCGCTCCACTGAACTTTGACGAGCTTGACTTCGCGGTTGCGTAGCTTCTTCACTTCCGTTCCTAATATGCGGGTTGGAACTTTTCTTATGGTTGCTTCGCGTTCCACTTCGGCCTCTTCGAGGATATTTGGCTCTACCACCTCAGCAGACTCATGTAGACATTTTCGGAGATGTGAAACGTGAAAAACGTTGTGGATTCCAGCCAATTTCTCGGGTAGCTCTAATCTATAGGCCATTTTCCCAATTTTCTCGATGATAGGGAATGGCCCTATGAACCTTGGTGCCAGTTTTCCTGTGGTTCCAAAACGAACAACGTTTCTTAGTGGTGATACCTTGAGAAAAACTCTGTCTCCAACCTCAAATTCAAGGTCGCTCCTTCTCTTGTCGGCATAGGACTTTTGTCTGTCTTGGGCCGTCTTCATCCTTCTTCGTATTAAGTCTACTTTCTCTGAAGTCTCTCGGATCATATCTGGTCCAAGTATGAGCTTATCAGTAGACTCCCACCAACAAGTGGGCGATCGGCACGGTCTTCCATATAAAGCTTCGAAGGGCGCCATTCCGATGGTTACTTGATAGCTGTTGTTGTAGGCAAATTCCACCAAAGGAAGGTGGTCTTCCCATGTCCCTCCGAAGTCGAGGACGCACAGTCTTAAAAGGTCCTCCAAAACTCTGTTCACTCTTTCTGTTTGGCCGTCAGTTTGGGGATGACAGGCTGTGCTCAAGCATAACTGCGTTCCTACTGCTTCTTGCAGACTCCGCCAAAACTCGCTGGTGAAGATGGGGTCTCGGTCACTAACAATGCTAGATGGTATTCCATGGAGTCGAACGATTTCCTTGAGGTAAAGTGATGCTAGGGATGAGGCAGTTCTTTTACTTTTGACAGGTAAAAAGTGGGCGCTTTTAGTAAGCCTATCCACTATTACCCAAATGCTAGTGTTGCCTCTCCTAGACCTAGGCAGCCCATCGCTGAAGTCCATTGAGATGCTATCCCACTTCCACTGCGGGACCTCCAGAGGATGTAGCAGTCCGCCAGGTTTTTTCTGTTCCGCCTTAACCTGTTGGCACACCATGCACTTAGAAACGAATTCTGCCATGTCCTTTTTCATGCCGTTCCAGAAAAAAGTCCTTTTTATATCTTTGTACATTTTATCTCCGCCTAGGTGTATCGTCATCTTGGAGTGATGTGCTTCCTCGAGAACCTTCTTTACTAAATCCTTTGTCTGTGGGACGCACAGTCTTCCGTCTCATCTTAGCAAACCCTTATCGTCGATGGAGTATCTGTTGAGGTGACTTGAAGTCTCACCCCTAATTAGCCTATCAATTGTTTCCACAAGCTGAGGGTCTTCGCGTTGTGCTGCCCCTACTGAATCCACTAAAGTTCGGCGCACTTCGAGAGATGCTAGCAAGCCTGGTACGAAATCGGAGGAAGGCCTAAAGTCGAAGCTGGCTATAAACTCTAGGCTTTGTCTTTCAACAAACAACGGGCTTAGGGTCAATTTCTTTCGGCTCAACGCGTCTGCCACTACGTTGCCTTTGCCCGGAGTGTAGGGGATTTCGAAATCGTACGAGGCAAGAAACTCCATCCATCTTTGTTGCCTCAAGTTAAGATCCTTCTGCGAGAAAAGATATTTCAACGATTTATGGTCAGTGTAAAGTTCGAACTTCTCACCTAGGAGATAGTGTCGCCAAGACTTGAGTGCAAAGACGATGGCGGCTAACTCAAGGTCGTGGGTTGGGTAGTTCTTTTCGTGCACTTTCAACTGCCTCCCGCCATAAGCTACTACCCTTCCTTCTTGCATTAAGACGGCGCCTAGCCCTGTCCCACATGCATCCGTATAAACAGTGAACATCTTGCTCCCATCTGGCAGCGTCAAAACTGGGGCTGTTGTAAGAGCCCTTTTCAGTCGTTGGAAAGCAAACTCGCAATCCAAATCCCAATTGAACACTAGATTCTTCTTAGTCAATTTCGTGAGTGGAGCTGAGATTTTCGCAAAATCCCTTATAAACTTTCGATAGAAACCTGCTAGTCCTAGAAAGCTTCGGACCTCAGTTGCATTCCTTGGGGTCTTCCAATCCTGTACCGCCACTACCTTAGCAGGGTCCACTGCTAACCCTTGTTTGGATACTATGTGCCCAAGGAACCTCACCTCTTCTCTCCAAAAGTGGCATTTGGAGAATTTGGCTTTTAGTTGATGGACTCGCAAAGTTTCCATGATTGCCCTTAAGTGCTGAGTGTGTTCCTCTTCACTCTTTGAGAAGATAAGGATATCATCTACGAAGACCACTACGAATTTGTTGAGGAAATCTCTAAATACCCTACTCATCAGGTCCACGAAGTAAGCAGGTGCGTTTGTCAAGCCGAAATGCATGACAAGCCATTCAAAGAAGCCGTCTGGGGTTCTGAACGCCGTTTTATCGATGCTATCTTCAGCCACCCTTAGCTGATGAAAACCGGTTGCTAAATCGAGTTGGGAAAAAACAGACGCTCCTACAAGCTGGTCAAACAAATCGTCAATTCTAGGGAGAGGGTGCCTATTCTTTTTCGTTAGCTTGTTGAGCTCCCTATAGTCAACACATAGACGGAGTGAACCATCCGCCTTTGTAGCGAACACCACTGGAGCGCCCCATTCTGAAATGCTTCTCCTAATGAACCCCTTTTCTAGAAGCTCTTTAATCTGTTTACTGAGCTCTTTCCTTTCCCGTGGAGCCATGTGTCTAACGGGTAACGCAACGGGCTTTGCATTATCTACAAGATATATGCGGAAGTCTATTTCCCGCTTCGGAGGCAAGCCCTTCACCTCTTCGAAGACATCCGGATATTCCCGGACCACTTTAACTGATTGCAAATTTTCAACAGAGGCATCTAGCGATTCAAGGTAACTAAGCATAACCGCGTATGAGGGATTACAAGAAATTTCCAAAGTATTACCGAGCTGGGTTAGGAGCCTAACAACCCTTTTCTCACAATCAAGGATGGCCCCATTACTGGATAGCCAATCCATACCCAAAATCAAACCATACCCCGAAAAGCCTAGAACAAAGGCACTACATTGAAATTCTACGCTTAGAATAGAATTTTTCAATCCCAAACAGATCATAGACAAATGAGCTGGGCCCCCAATTGGGTTTGAAACAATTAAGGGATCCTCTACCATACTAGTTTTTAGGTGCAGAGATTCTACTAAAGCAGACGAGATAAAGGAGTGTGATGCGCCAGAATCAAATAAAGTGCGAACGGGGTGATCATAAAGATAAACTACACTTTCTACAGAAGTATTTATACCTCGTTGTTGCAGAGGTGGCGCTTCCAGCACATGAACCTGTGCCCCTGGGGTGGATCCATCCCTCTGCCCCTGTCCTCGTTTCTTTGGGCAGTCCTTAGCCCTGTGGCCTGTCTCACCGCAAGAAAAGCACCCACCATTCTCCTTGGCCTTCTTTTTCCGGCAGTCCTTTACTAAGTGCCCCACTTTGCCACAGAAATTGCACTTCCTCTTCTCTTTGTTGCCTTTCCCGCCCTTCTTAAAGTCTGTCTTCTTAGGCTGCAAACCCTCTTTCTTCCCTTGAGAGCTTTCTGCCTTTGTCTCCTTCTTGCCCTTATCCTCTTCGTTCAGCAATGCCATTTGCACCAGTCTTTCATACGTGGCTCCCATGGGTATATGGGTCATGGCCAAACTGTGTAATGGCTCATTCAACCCTTTGACGAAACGGAGAGCCTTCTTGTGCGGGGTGTTGACTAGGTCAAGCCCAAACCTAGCCAGCTCATCGAACTGATTCACATACTCTCTGACTGTCTTGTCCCCTTGCTTAAGAAATAAGAATTTTTCCAACTGCAAACTTCTTTCCGCATCTGAGAGAAATTTAGTCTCAAACCTTGCCCTAAAGTCCTCCCATGTCTCCACTGGTCTTTCAGCATTAGTGACTTCCCACCAGTAGGAAGCCTCGCCCTTCAATAGCCACACTGCCAATTGTACTTTTTGTCTATCCTCTACCTCAAAGATGATGAATAGGTCCTCAGTTTCTTTCAGCCAATTTCTAGCTGCTACGAAGGACTCAGTTCCATGGAAATCCTTTCCTCCCATAGCTTTAAAATCTTTACATATCTTAGCAAACGTGTTTCCCCGTGGAGGAGGTGGAGGAAAAGGTGCTGCTGCAGCTGGATGATTTCCTGCAACTGGGGGAGGAGGAACGGTAGGACCTGGCTGAGTGGCCCTTGCTTCTAAGAACCGTCTAAACCAACCAGGTATTGGTACACCCTCTGGCAAGTTAAGTTCTTCGGACATGCTGAAACAAAAAGGATAGATTCAAAACGAAGGATAAGAGATAGTACCTATGGCTTTGGAGGGACTTTGCCTTTTAAAGCAAAATAATATTTTATCTTTTAAAAATGCTTCTTTAAATTTCCTTTTTGAAAATAATTTTTCAAAACTTTTTATCTTATCTGGTAAACCTGTGCTCTGATACGAAGTGAAACACCCCACCTCCGTTAGGGTCACACTCAAAGGGAATGCCCTAATTTTGGTGGAGGTTTATAAGTATAAGTCACAAATATACAAGACAGATATAGGAACACATATTTGTGAACAGCGGAAAAACAACAACTCTTATTTCATAAAAGCAAATACGTGCTACAACAACATCACCATAATTGTCTTACATCTTTTCCAAAAACATAACATAACACTTTCATAATCTGTCTTGATTACATTATTTAAAGAAGCATAAAGAAAACATAGATAAACTGCAAAAGCCCCATAGTGGTTGTCCAAAGCCATAGTTCAAAACGAAAAGATCCAAGAAATACATTTCTCCTCTTCAAGCTGGGTATTAAGGCCGGTCAAGCTGCAGTGTTCCCTCCCTGTGGACCTTGGAGGGGGGGGGGAACGGAAGAAAAGTAGAGTCAGACATAAAGCCTGAGTAAGTCTAGTACTATTCTGTATATGAATAAAGAACTGGGTATGATAAGTATAAACAAGAAGTGGGAAAGCACTATAACTTGGTTAAGTTGTCTAGGGTCGAATATACTATCGTACCCCATGTTAATCTCTGAACCCATATAAACTAGTTTCCAACTGGCACCCCATAATCAGGGCGATGTGATCTGTTCTATGATGATCGGCTCCTACTCGCATAGTTACATGTGTCTTACGGCCCCCGATGTTGTAGTTACCTATGCTGGTCCCACCATGGGGTGTATCAAGTCCCATGGTGGCGGCCCGACACAATCCTAGAATGCACAGGTATGCTACTGGTGTCCAGTGCCTTATTTTTCTGCGCCGGAGTGTGTGCACGCCCGCACCCCGTTAGAACCTACACTGCTACACCACCGCCGTCGATTTGACCTCTTACAATCAGCCTAGTAATCGTGCCCCACCCTGCCTAGTTTCAGGGTATCATGATACATCTTATAGGGTTACTGCTGAAAAGGGTCCCCCGTTACTAGGTTTTCTATCTCTAGCCAACATGCTAAGTTGGTTAAGTGTTTTCTAACCTAACCCCCACCAGTCCATTTAGTTTAGCATGTTCCATTTTGATTAAGTCTTTAGTTCACTTAATCCTAACAATCCTGACTCAGCCTTAATTGTCTTATTAAAGCCTTGACCTCTCACATTAGACAGGTATTGTTGTGGCTGCCTGTTGCCGGTTGGTTCCGGGCAGTCTTACGCCACAACTCAGTCTAACCTCGGGTCCTTATTGGGCTCCATGTTTAACCACCCACATTGGATAGGTATTGTTGTGACTACTGGACAGCCGGGCGGTTCCGGGCAGGTTTACATCACAACTCAATCCAACCTCGGGTTAAACACATCGTATGTTCTACATTTACATATTTTATCTTTCTTCTTTATTTTCTTATATGTAAATATTTGCGGCCCATTATTAAGTTAATGGTGTAAAGGTTACACCAATCATGGGCCCAACCCATACTTGAATTTGGGCCCTTCTACTTTATATTTTCATTTATTAATTAATTTGGCCCAACGCTATTTTCCCCCGTTTAATACGTTCGTTTATCATAATATATGTTGGGCTTAGGCTTTTAAGCCCAACTTAGCCATGAGAAAAAGGGGAGGCTTAAAGCGTGATTACATACACAAAAAGGGGAATGTGAACGCATGAACTTGCAACATAACGTTGGAACTACAAAACAGAAACTGGTGTACTTGCATAGTAGCATAAGTGACATGAATCAAAGCATGTAAACTTGTAGTTATGTTAAGAATCTAAATTGGATATCATTATTGACACATAGTCTTAACTACGACATAAACCTATATTTTTTATTTAGGCATAATGTCAAACATAAGCAAATCATGTTCATAAGATTACTACATGTTTACAAAGGTGCTTACTTTTGTTACTAACACAAAAGTATAGTTCAACTTAATCATGATTTTAAATCTATTCACATAACCATGGCATAAATATTTCTAACATGAAATCATGATTTTTACTTTAGTCATGCAAACTTGCAAAAGGGATTTTGAATCTAACCTAGCTATGTACCACATATGTCATCATATAATTCTTATTAACAATATAGACTTAACATGGATTTCAATTATGCAAAATATCAATCATAGCCTAGTCATATTCATAAGTTTGCAAATAGGTTTTCTAGTACAAAAGCATGGCTTAATACATAGATCATGGTGCCAAAATTTCAACATAGTTTCATATGAACTATAATAACCCAAATTTGTTCCAATTACGTACAAAATGATTTTTGTACAAAAATATACATTATGATGGCATAGTAGCCAAACCCCAAACTTACATGAATTTCAATTAATCAACTACATACATGTAGCTTCAACATGGATTACATAATTTGCGAATATTCCAAACGTATACTTGCATAAAACTACCGCAACCATGTAGTTTTTTTATAATGAATAACATAATTCGAGAATATCCAAACGTATACAATATTCCAAATCGATAAGAATCATAGTAACGCACAAATATGAATTACTTTATCGCCACAAATCAAGTATACAAACCAACACAATTATTTGTTCATACCAAAATAATACTCTACTTACAATTGTGTGGCGAATTCTCCAATTTAGGATTTTGGAGATGCGATTCCTTGTTGATTTGATTTGATTAAGTTGCTTTATGCTTTAGAATTTGCCTCCTAATCCTCTCTCCAATTGGTGGCTACTCTTAGTCGTTCCTCAGCAACATGATGGCCTTGTTCTTATTTTTGAATGAATAGATTAGGTTGAGTCTAGGGTCATTTTTATAGGGTTTATGAACTGATTAGGACCATCGATGTTGCTTGGATTGATCGTAGCCATTCATTCGAAAGAGAGACCAATTAGAGCCTGCCACCTAGCCCTAATGACAAAGCAGACTACTGAAAATCGACCAACATAGAATAGGTCAACCAGGTTGGGCTGGGTTCGACCTGGCTCTGGACCAGGTCGACAGCCCTGTCGACAGCCCTGTCGACCTGGCTAGACCAGGTCGACAGCCCAGTCGACCTGGGTGCAATAGGCGGGAGTTTTCCCGCCCTGGCCAATTGGGCCCGATTTTGGAATTTAAACTTGTTTTTCTGAGCTGTTTTATTCTGTTTGAATTTTAAACTTAATTCAGAAACTTCCGAAGGCCATATCTTCTTCATACGGACTCCGTTTTTCGAAAACTCGGACTCTATTTCGCGTATTTTTCCGAGACGAACGCAATGGCGTATCCCGTTTCCCTTAGTTCTTTGATTTGAAATTAATTATACTTTAATTTGTGAATTTCACAGTTATAGAATTCGCGGGGTGTTACATTAGCTGCGGTGGGGTTCACTCCTTCGTGCAGACCATCATCTGGTATGTTAAGAGAACACTTAGGAGATACACTCATAAACACTCCCCGTCATTGAATTTTCTCGCATGTTCAAAGTGTCTGACTTTGAACTCATTTCTTTACCAGGTGGTATAGCAAGAGCACGCGGAGGACGAGGCTATGAGTACGGAAGTCGTCGACTTCCTAGGAACACTTTTCTTGACAACTTTAGGAGGCGATCTAGCCTATATGTGACTCCTCACCACCCCAGGATCGCAGCGGTGATATCATCATAGAGATCGATCTCAACGATCCCCTACTCCTCCTCCTACCCGAGCATCCAGAGCAGATTCCCAGCTTGGTGTAGAGGACTCGAGACATTCGTCGTCGACAACCCCTTCTCATACAACACCCTTGGCTCCTACCCAAGTTACTAAGGGGAAGGAGTCATTGCTTATCCGTCCGAGGTCGATAGGAGAAACTAAAACGAAAGGGTAGGATCTAGCAGTGCCTAAGAGTCGAGAGCTTTCTTTGGTTGAAATGAAGGCACTACTAAAGCAGAATTTCCCTCAGCATTATTTTGATGAGCTGGTATTACTCCCTGATCTCAGTATGATTCCTGTTAGGGTCTCCGGCGAGGTATGGATGCATGTGAGGGTCATATATCATCAGGATAATGAGCTTACTCGGTATTCCTTCCATCTCTCGGAGCCGATCAGGAAAAAAACTTGGAGCCCATGAATCAGGGGCTGACTACCGACGCCGAGTGGCCCACCATCAGTTACTTAGAGAAGGAATTGCTCCCTTTGTCGTAAACATTTCCTCGTTCATCCTTATACCATCGAGTGATAATTTCTAGTGTTGTTGTTGCAGCGGAGATGAAGCATACGTACGAGCTGCTGAAAAAGGAGGCAGAACATACTAGCTCGACTTTTAAGGATACCGTGGCTTTTTTAACCACTGAAAACATGACCGTAAAAAGGGACAAGCCAAGCGGGAGAAAGCATACGTTGAATTGGAAAAGGACCATGAACGTGTAACCTAGCATCAGAATGACAACAATGCTCTGAGAGCAGAGAATGAGAGGCTGACGGTTGAGAATGCGAAGGTTGTTCAACTGAGAAGGCAGCTTGAGGAAATGAGGAAGGAAAATGAGGATGCCGAGGCTAGCAATAAGTAGGCGTTGAGTTCTGTGGATGGATTAAAGGCCAAGCGCCTGAGGGAGGTGGAACAGTTGAGAGAGGAGATCGAGGATACCGAATTTTGGGCGGAGGCATCCTTGGCGAAACATATCTAGAACATGTATGTTAAAATTCTAAAGTTCTGCGGACTCTCATTGGTTGAGGAATACTCTCGAGTGCTGGCCCAAACATGGGAGAGACTGATGTTGTACAAGGCTTGTTTACGTCAGGTGGACGGGGGAACTCTAGTTGAGCGTCAATTGATGACCGAGCTCCTCACTAGTGAGGAGCGTGAGAAGCTAAAGGAAGGAAGGGGTTGGTACAGGAGGACACGAAGAGGGAGAGGCTGGCGAATCTTGCCGTGGAAAAGGGGAAGTTTGATTCTACCGAGAGCATGGCTGTAGCAGAGACGTTCGCGGAAGGAAGCTCTTACCGACCACGAATCCCCGAATCCGCCACCATTAGCGATCGCACTGCTTCGGTCCGGGTCTCGACCGGAAATGATCCCAAGCAGCTGGGAATGCCTATATTTTCTTGATCTGCTACGATGAGCACACTCCTCATTATACCCGCACCATCCATGACCGGAGTTAAACTTTCTTTACCGCGAATTCCCGAAGATGATGTGATTACCGAATTTGTGTACTAAAAGGTTGTGTTTTTAATGTGCAGCCCACTACAACAAATTTACCATATTACAACGGTGGAAAAAAGTTGTAAATGACTTTTTACAACGGTGGAGTCACCATCGTCTATTAAGAAGTTGTAATAAACTAAAATATTTTACAACTTTTTGCACCGTTGCGACATAGTTGTGAAATGTATATTTTCCAACTGTTTTCCACCATTGAAGTAATACATATTACAACATTTTTACACTGTTGTAGTATATTACAACTTTTTTCCACCATTGTAATAATTCCTACAACAATTGTTACGCATTGTTACGGCAGTATAATTTTTATAAATATTTCTGTCAGTTATAATACACTTTCGTACAACTATAAGTTGAATACATTTTGCAAATATAGCAAGAGCAAGATAAACTAAAATCAAATTAATATAAATTCAAAGGATCGATTCCATTTATATAAAAAAGGTTACAACTTTATATTCAAAATACAAAGCTAAGGAATCATACATAATCCATATTGAACCACATTCCAGAATTTCAATGCCTCATCCCCTTCATTTCATTCAATGATTGTTCATGTACTAGATCACACAATTCAACTCATGCCCCTTCTACAACTATAATCCCATGGGCTGCTAGACTACTCCATCTTCACCACCATAAGATCCGCCAACTCAAACACAAACAAGCACCGCACATTTCATCAACTATCCATCCAAGAGCCTAAACGGTTTGAAAAGTAGCAATTAACAAATTCTAACAAACATGAATCATGATTATATTTCAAGTTTCATAATTAACAAAAATCCAAATGTTGGGCTGTGAAAAAAAAAATCATTTCTAACTGATTGACCATTTTTCTTAGTTCATAAAGTTAACAAAAACAGATACTCTAATTTTGTAGTATATGAATAAATTCTTACATTTTGATTATTGGTTAGGGGAGTCAATAAATAATGTCAATTAGCTTCATGTATAAACTGCATGCAGTTTGTGTTTGAGAGAATGAAAAGGACACCAATTTAATACAACAAATTTAAGATAAGCTAATAGCTAGCATCCCTGTGGAAAACTACTTAACAGATTAGTTTAATCTTAATAATGTATTCAAGAGACTAATTATTTGATTAAAAATGTATTATCACACTAAACTCAAGTTTTGATGAACTATGGGCAGTCTCGGCTTGCATTACTGCATGCAACCTACCAAGCATATTACTCTACTTTTTATAACTTTTACATCAAAGTTTTGTTTGTTGTGTTTACTAATTATACTTTTAATCATGCTCTATCTCCAACTCATTCTAGTAGTAGCTTCGAGTTTTATAGCACGATTAAATATCAATTACAAGTGCTTTGCAAGCTAGGTGGCATAATAAAACTCGACCATATACTAAAATATTATTCAATAAATAACAAAATATTACCTTCATATATAATTTAAGACCAAAAAAACTTTTATAAACTCCAGCATCCCCAGAGCTTCTATAACCGAACTTGGTTTCTGGTCTGGTAGCAGTGTAGCATTCACTTGTTCACATAATGGTTGAATAGCTTTGTGATGCTCTCGAGTACGTATATACAGAGATCCACAACTAGTTGATGCATTGTTAAGGTTATCTAGAACAATGGCAAGAAAAAAAATAGTTAAAATGCTATACTTCAACAGGGTTTCAAGAACACTTTTCATCAAACACACAAAATTCACCACACAATTGTTGTTTTGAATCTCCTAGTATTCCTCGCATTCTTGCCATAATTCAGACAAAATCTTTGAACCTCCTACTAAAACTAAAAAAAGAACAAATCCAGAGAAGATCTACTTCAAAAAAAAAAAATTTGAAGCAAATCCAGATCGGAATTTATAACATATGTACTTCTAATAAAAACTTTTATGCGACTCCACCTCAAAAAACAAGGATTTAGTCATAAAGATCGGATTCAAAAGAATCGCATAATGGACTAACTTCGACCTAGCTGTATCATCAAAACATCACCACATAACTAACTGCTCCAACCCACGATCGAAGGGAATAGGTGAAACGATCTGCAATTACGGTGAACAGGAGCTATACACGAATCTGCAAACGATCATGCCTTCGATTTGCAATTACGGTGAGTTCATTGATTTGGATCCGCCGCAAATCAGGGTAGAATAGGTGAAACAATTTCAGTTTGAAGCGGAGATGTGAATCCAATGACTTTAATCTGAGGTGAGGAGTCGGACTGTTAAAAGAAGTTGAACAGAAGCTATACCACATTCTGATGTGATTTGGTTCTGAAACAGTTGACGGTGGAGTGGAATTGAAGAGAACTTAGGGATATGACGAGGAGGACTAGAAAGAAATGTTGGTTGGAAGAAGTAGAGGTGACGTAATTAGCTAAATATTGGGTTTCCTTATTCCAGCGTACGGTGAAAAGTATCAAAATATTTAGTAGGTGAGCGGGAATTTTATTGGGTTGGAGCCATATTTTCAACAATGGTAGGCGAAAAGTTTTGAAATTTAAATAGGTGGGAGCGGACATTTTTTGGAGTTGGGGCCAGAATTTTCAACAACGGTGCAAAAAAATTTGAGATTTGGTAAAATTGTTTTGAAAGGGGTTTAGTATGATAAGTTAATTAAATGTTATTCTAAGGATATATTATTTTAAAAGCCATTTAATATGGTAAGTTAAATGATATATAAAAATTAATTAATTTTATGATTTTCCTTTTCTTTATTTTTTTCGAAAAATTATATTAAAATATTATAGAAGTAGCTTGAATTTTTTGGTAAAATATTAAATATTATTTTTTAATTAACAAATATTACTTCTTAATAATTATTTATCACTTCTTATTAGTAATTCTAAAATTTTAATTTCAAATTATTACTTTATTATTAATATTAGTTATTGCATGTTTTCAAATTAACTATTATTTATTATTATTAAATAGTAATATTACTTCTTAATAACTATTACTTTAATACTTCCTAATTGATTATTAATAGTAATTATTTGTTATTAATTATAAATAATCAATATAAATGCATTGAATGTTAATTATTAGTTGTTAATTAATTATATTAAAATATAGTCATATATTACAACAGTCAAAAAATAAAAGTTATGATAGGTTTTAATTATAACTATCAAAACAACACAGTTGTTAAAAACAAGTTTATTACAACTTTTCTAGAAAAAAGTTGTAAAAACATTTATTACAACGGTGCTTTAACCACTGTTGTAAAATTAAAGTTGTAATATGGTGATTTTGTTGTAGTGGCCCTCCCTAAAACTACTAAGACATCGGACTTTTTCCCCATGCTCCATCAAACAATAGAATCTGATTTAGGATTGCAACGGATGCAGCTTGGAGAAGGTGGCTGTCAGTTGGACACTTTTTCAGATGTCAGGCTAGGGTCCAGCATTTAAGAGGGCCTTATAGAGGAAGGAGAGGTGGTAGATGGCCAGAGTGCTTATACGATGGTCCCAGTGGATGCTGGCGTGCCCTCGATGTCGACCACGGTGGAGGCCTAGAAAGCTCAAATGGTAGCCAAGTGTGAGCAGCAGGAAGAGAAAAGGATGCAGGACGAAGCTACTAAGCGGGAGGCTCAGTCGAAGGCCACACAGAATTCCGAGGGGAGAGCCACCGCTATAGTTGAGAAGGCAAAGGCGACGCTGAGGCTGAAAAGGCCAGGATTGCCAAGGAGGCTCGGAAGAAAAGGATTACCGACGAGGCTGAGAAGGAGAGAGTGGCTGCGGAGGCTAGGACGAAGGAAGCTGAGGATGCTAAGCAGAGAGCCATAGATACTTTTGAGAAGCTCAAGGCTGATGACGCCGTGAAGCTCAAATCGAAGAAGCTAGCCGGTCGGAAGGCGGCCAAGAAGAAACAGGAGCTAGAAGTTCCAAAAAAGAGCGACGCTGTTGTAGCCCTTGTTGCTGAGAATGCCCCCATGCCCTTGCAGTACATTGTCCCTACCGAGATCACGGAGATTTCAAGCGGTGAGGGTCAAAGTTGAAGGCATCTCTCGATCTCTCATGAGTTGGTAACCCCTTCAAAGAGAAAAGGAGGGAGAAGTAGATTAGGGAAGAAGAGGCTTGTCATTCGGGAGCCGTCTAGTGTTGAATCTGCAAAAAAGAAGCACTGAAGGAATTAGTAACTGTAATAGATGTTACCGCTATTTTGGTTATGTAGGCCGATAATATACGCGAGTACGACCCTCGCTTTTGGTTTTTAAAGGCATGGTGTGGTTCTCATGTACACCCTGTCATCAGAAAGGAAAGATGTTAGACACGTAGTTTGTTTATTGTGTGTGTGAAGTGAAATATTAATTAGTAAAAATCGCATTTCATGTTAAGTGTTCGAATGTTCTTCTCATGTTCTCCAACGTCTCGGACTTGCATAAGCGTACTTATTGTTACACTCACAGGAATGTGATCAGTGATCTCGCTCTGGGGAATTTCTAGTTTCGTGGAGATTGAGCGCTGGTTTCATTTGTTGGGTTTCCCTTAGGTCAGGAATCCCGTTTGGTTATGGAAACCAGACCAGACGCCTTCTACCTTGACTGCCTGGAGTTAGTTCCAAGTAGGGTAAAGGCGAGGACGTTGCGATTCGTCTGATTTGTGGCTCTTCCATCATTCGTTCGGGTTAAGAGCGCGAGGGCATCGTTTATTTGCCCCCGAGTACCCGAATCCAAACCTGGAGGTTAGATGGTGGTCGTTGGGCTGCCCCCAAACCCTAGGGCTTAGGAGCGTAAACGATTTAAGCTTGGTCTCGATGCTGCACCGAGATTCGAATGATACTAGGATCCTGACCTGAGGGATCAGATTTAACCATGTGAGTAGTTGGTATCGCGCTATGTTGGCTGGTGGGCAGCCCCCAAGCCCAGGGGCTTGAGGGCGGAACAATTTATACTCAATCTCGGTGTTGGGCCAAGATCCGGGTCAGAGTTTTTTATACTTGGTCACGTAGCAGGCCGAGGACTCGAGTAGCGGCGCCGGCTCCCGTGCTCGGGGTGCCGAGCAATGCCGGTGATGTTTGTTCTTAATGAAAGTTGAAGGTTTGAAAGGCGGCATCAGCTCCCGTGCTTGGGGTGCCGATGCGGTGTTCGAATAGTGTTGTACGTAAGTCAGCTGTGATGGTCATCTAAATATATCATGCAAAAAGTAAACATGGAGCGGACACGGGAAACTGAACATCACTTCTACTAATAACTTTGGTAGTAACAGCCTTTACAATGCCATAAATTTCAAGAAAACAAAACATTGTTGGAAAGCGTAAACAACTGTACACTAAGTTATGTAAAGTAGCGGCGGATGTTTTCGTTGTTCCATGCCCTGGGAAGTTCCGCTCCATCTATAGTTGGTAGCTTGAAAGTTCCATCTCTGAGCTAACATTGTATGGCGTACGGGCCTTCCCAGCGAGGTCTGAGGCCAGTCGGTGGGGGAAAGACCCGTTTCAGGACGAGATCGCCGATATTGAGATCCTTAGGGTGGACTCTGGAGTTGAAGTATCGGGCACTCGTTGTTGCTGGGCGGCAGCTCTAAGTTCAACTTCATTCCTCCTTTCCTCGAGTAAACAAGTTATTCCATAAGCAAATCTTGATTGGTTTTTGGATCATAGTAGGTAACCCGATGAGACAGAAGCTTTAGCTCAATGGCAATGACAGCTTCAGATCCATAGGCAAGGGCGAATGGAGTGTGCCCGGTTGCTGATTTTTATTTGTTCCGGTGGGCCTACAGGACTAGAGGGAGTTTTCCTGCCCACATGCCTTTGGACTTTTTCAGACGCTTCTTGATGATGGACTTAATCACTCTGTTAACAGCTTCGACTTGCCCATTGTCTTGAGGGTGAGCTACTGTTGAGAATCTATTTTCGATGTTGTGCCGCTGATAAAAAGCTTTGAATTCCATGCTATAAAATTGGGTCCTATTATCTGAGATGATGGCTTGGGGGACTCCATAACGGTTGATGATGTTGCGGACGACGAAATTGATTGCCTTTTTGGTGGTGATCATGGCGAAAGCCTCGGCCTCTACCCATTTGGTGAAATAATCAACTGCGACGATGGCATTGCGTTCCCCGCCTCTAGCCATTGGGAGAGTCCCAATAATGTCTATTTCCCACATGGCGAACGGCCAAGGACTGACCATTTACGTCAATTCGGTAGGCGGGGCTCTTGGAATCTTTGCGTTGGCATTTGTTGCACTTGCGGGCATAGTTTGCAGCGTCTTGATCGAGCGTGGGTCAGTAGTAGCCATGTCTGGTGATTTTTCTTGCTAAGGTTTGCTCTCCGGTGTGATCGCCCCATTTGCCTTCATGTACATATATTAACACACGGTTGGCGTTGTCGTGGATTACGTATCGAAATAGTAGGACAGAGAAGCCTCTGCGGTAGAGTACTCCATTCAAAATTATGTAGCATGCTGACTGGCGAGTGAGTGTCCGTCTTTCCCTGTAACGCTCTGAGAGGGTCCCGTGTTGCAAGTAGTTCTTTATCGGTGTCACCTAAGATTCAGGTTCAGCCTTAGTGTTCTCTACCGAGTCGGCAAGGGTCCAGCCAATTCTTGATGAATCAAGCACTTCGACTGGAGCGAGCCTCATGAGTTGTGCATCTTTGGAGCTTGCCAGCTTGGCCAACGAGTCGACATTCTCATTCTGTTCTCAGGGGATATGCGTGATGACATAGTAGTCGAATTTGGTGAAAAAATCCCAAACCTAGGCGAAGACAAGGAGCTGCGGCCCCTTGGCTTGGTACTCCCCTTGTGCCTGAGCACGATAAGCTATGAATCTGTAACATCCCGTAATTTTAAAGGACATTATAACAATAAACTAAAAAATACTTAATTAAATATTGGAAATTAAGTAAAATAAACTGTGCCATTGCGTTTGTCTCGGAATTTGCTTAAGATAGACTCTGAGTTGCATAAATCGGACATCGTACGAAGAAGATATTAAGATTTGAATTTTATAAACATATAAGGAAAATATATATATAAACAAATCAACTCGAGAAAATCAAAATTCGAGAGGGGGAAAGGGAGGGAAATTGGCCCGTTAGGGGTTAACCCCATGCCCCATAGGTGTCGACCTATGGGTCGATCGCTACAAGGGGGTGTCGAACCCAGGGTCGACCCCCCCAGATCTGAGGCAGAATCATTTCTGTGAACGTGGACTCGTTTTTTGACTAGATTTGTTGACATTAGGCTATAATAGGATCTCATTTCTATTGTTTTATTCATCAAAAACAATGGAGACAATGAGGTGTTGTCACAACTCATATTGAATTAGCCTATTCTTCAGCAACAACAACATATAAGCATACAAGAATCTCTGCTGCAACATCAACAATCATGTCTCTGTTCTTTAGATCCAGTCACAATGAGTTTATGTTATTTTTAGATATAGACATTTAATAAATAATCCTGACATTTTTATAAGTTTGGATCTAAACCTATGCCTATTAATAAGTGTGACGGCCGCCCTATACCATCAGACATTTCCCCGAAATGCATTGTGAAAATGCCCGACTAGCACGGGGCAATCGTCAAAAGGATTGAAACGATAAATTACCACAAAACCTGTAGTATATCTCACAGCGCATGGAACAAAATATAACAGTAACATAACTTGATATAAAATAGGCGAGACAGTATATAAGTTGAAAACTAAACCATATCCATCAGAATATCGGAATTCAAATACAGCTTCGTATCCAATTATTACAACTTTAAAATACTGTTTCTAAAAGGAAATAAAAGAGGTACACTACTAATGCCCAAAGCAGTGATCAACAACAATACAGGGAGAATATGTATAAATTATGTGAAAGCCTCTAGCTCGTCTTCGGATAGCTACTCGTGCATAATCACCTAACCTGCCTCTAGTATGCTCGTTTAGGAGTACCCAGAGTAAAATAGAAGAGACATAAAACTCTAGGTCAAACAAAAGTCTGGTGTGACCAATAGCAAATCTATGTAACTGAATAAAGCAATAGCAGGTATAGATAATCATACCTGACCTGGACCTGCAATAAAAGAGTTAGCACAACAAGATGTACAGTGCTCTAAGGTAACACTAACATAGAGTGTAAAATGGAAGTGTGTGTGTCTTGGTGATTGCAAACATCAAACATAGCAATCATTCCTCACATCTCTCACTCAGTGCGTAAAGCACATGATATCAACCACTTTGATCACCAAATCCATTGCGACCATGACAGGTCCACAACGCCCTAGACTCCGTACAACTATTGTTATGACCACACCACCCTGGTCTATATTCAATACCCCTACCCAATCCACACCGCCCCAGCTCTAGGGTACAGGCCAACTAGTCCACACCGCCCTAGCTCTGGTTCGTCTACATGCCCCCTCTCTCTCAATGGTGAACAAAAGTTATAGATATCGATAACTCCTTTGCACACATCTCGCAGCAAAGCCTAACTCTTGAAGTTAACTCGTTGGTTCCCATTTGGATCTTGAGCGATAACATCCCATTTGGACTTCCTTTGCATCTTGGGTTTTGGTCGAATTGGTGTTCGGTTCGGTTCGGGTCTCCTCCTCTTTTCCGGTTCGGTTCGGGTCTCCTCCTCCTATCTGGTTCGGTTCGGGTCGCCTCTTCCTATCCGGTTTGGTTCGGGCCTCCTCCTCCGATCCGGTTCGGGTCTCCTTCTCCTACCCAATTCAGTTCGGGTCACCTCCTCATATCTGGTTCGGTTTGGGTCTCCTCCTCCTATCCGGTTCGGTTCGGGTCTTCTTCTCCTATCCAGTTCGGGTCTCCATCTCCTATCCGGTTCGGGTCTCCATCTCCTATCCGGTTCGGTTCGGCTCTCCTCCTCCAATCCGGTTCGGATCGGGTCTCCTTCTCCTATCCGGTTCGGATTGGGTCTCCTCCTCCTATCTGGACAAAAACACTGCAAGTTTTTCGGCAAAATATTTTCGCCAAACGATGGCGTTTTCAACCATTCTAACTTCCCTGTGAAATCATAAAACATACCAAACTGTAGTAGTAACATGTAGAATCAACCAAAAACATCAAAACAATAATTTCACATGTTAATTTAGATCAAACATACCTAAATCCATGAATTTCCCCTTAATCCCCTAAATTTCGGGATTAACAAAGTAAATCCAAATTAGCCCAATTTCATATATGTGACATAAAATATGATTTTAGAATTTATGCATATTTTTCCATAACTTTTGGATGTATTCTTTCGCTAATTATCACTAATCATCCCTAATTAGCTATAGTTAGAGAATAAACATGCTAATCTCTCATCGTAGCTAATAATAAATTACAGATCTGAAATGTTCACTGATTTGGCTTGGATTCTAACGTGATGCAGCATCTCTACCTCGAATTTGGTGTTAATCCGGCTTGATTTGTTGTAGATTTGATTAATTCGTGATTAAAGAGTGATTAGAGAGAGATTTAGATGATGGAAGTCATGATTAGGGTTTGAGAAAGGATTGTGGCTACTAGAAAAAGGAAAGGAATGATTCTCCAACTCATTTCAGCCCTCCCATAACCTTAATCCCGAATTTGGTTATGGGCCTAGCTGCTAATCACTTAATTAAACCCATTTAGGTTGTTTTCCATCTTTCAAATCTTATTTCAACCATATCTCTCAAACGGTAAGTCCGTTTGATTAATCTGACTACTCTACGGACTGGGAAACCATCATCCAAATCCAATGGAAGTGGTTTCAAGTTAAAACTCCTTACCAATCAAAAGTTATAGGCGAAATAAGATTCGCTAGGGGCAAAATGGTCATTTTTAAATCTGGCAAAAATCGTGAATATGGGAAATGACCCCAATAGTCGTTTCCCAAAGTTACACATCTATATGACTTCGTATGAAAATAAAATAAATACTCTACGATCCTCCGATACGTAGAATATGGGTTGTTCGCTCTCCCCCCTTAAGAAATTTCGCCCCTGAAATTCGTTAACCAAGAAAACATATAATAGTGTCGCGCATGCCTATCAACCATTCACAAATAATCAAACATATAATAAACACAACAAGCCTGTCCTAGCATGCGGTTTACCAATAAGGGAATAACTATATGCAATTAAAATCTTACCAAGTAAAGAGCTCTGGATACAATTTCCTTATGTTCTTAGTTTCCCAAGTACAGTCATTCTGATTATCACCCTACTAGACCTTAACCAGTTTTCACCGTCTTCCTTCAAAGTTGTTTCATGTCCGACAATACTAATCGTTTTGCGGCTTCCAATTGCCTTGGATTCTGCCTCGATATCATCCAACTGATCTGTTGAAATAGTTGTATCAAAATTGTATACGAACTTCCTTAACCAAGAAACATGAAATATGTTTTGCACTCCCACCATCTTGTTAGGTAATCCAGCTTTATATGCTAAATTTGCAACTCGCTCAAGAATTAGAAATGGACCAACAAACCTTGGTGCTGACTTACCTCTCCTACCAAACCGAATCACACTCTTCAATGGAGAAATCTTGAAGAATACCAAGTGGTCAATGGAGAATTTCAAATCTCTTCGTCTTTTGTCAGTATAACTCTTCTGCCTATCTTAGATAGCATTCATTCACTGTTGAATAACCTTGGTCTTATCTGAAGTTTCTTTTATTACATCCAGCCCAAGCAAAAAAATTTCACCGGTTTCAAACCAACATGATGGTGAGTTGCACGGTCTTCCGTACAAAGCTTCAAATGGAGCCATACCAATACTAGACAAATAAGTATTATTATATGCGAACTCAACCAGATGCAAATGGTCATCCCATGACCCCCTAAAATCCAATATACAAGCTCTCAAGAGATCCTCTAACACACGATTCACCCTTTCTGTTTGACCGTCGGTTTAAGGATGGTACACGATACTGAAATGTAATTATGACCCTAAGGCCTCTTGTAAGCTCTTCCAAAACCTACAAGTAAATAATGGATCTCAGCCACTCACAATACCTAAAGGTACTCCACGAAATCTCCCTACCAACTTCATATACAGTTCCGCAAACTCTGTTGTCGTTTTATTTGAGTTGAGCAGTATAAACCTTGCACTTTTGGTCAATCCACAATCACCCAAATACTATCATGACCCGATCTAATCCTTGGTAAACCATCGATGAAATCCATTGAGGCTTGTTTCCATTTCCATTCGGTAATCTCCAACAATTGCAACAAACCACTAGGCTTCTTTTGCTCGGCTTTAACTAACTGGCAGTTCATGCACTTGGATATAAACTTCCCAACGTATCTCTTCATCCCTTCCCGGTAGTAGGTCTTCTTCATGTCTCGATACATTGTGTTACCACCAGGATATATAGTCAGTTTCAAGTGATGACACTCTCTAAGCACTTCATCTCTCAATCCACTAACGTGGTTACAACTAGTCTCCCATTCTTTCGAAGCCATCCTTCTCGATCAAGTCCATACTTGTTCCCTCACTGTGGATACCCATCTCTACCAAGGAAATGTTTTCCAATAGATTAGTATCGTCCCTTTGACTGGAACCGATCTGCTCAACCATAATCGGTCTGATCGTCAAACTTGCTAACATCTCTGGATCTAATTTATACTTAGGTCTGAAATCATATCCTGCGATATATTCCAGTTGCTTCCATTCAAGAAACATAGCCCCCAAACTGGCATGTTTCTTACTCAATGCATCAGCTACCACATTGTCATTCCCGGGTGTATGCGATATTGAAATCATATGAAGCCAAGAAATCTAACCATCTCTGTTGACGAAGATTTAAATCCTTTTGAGAGAAAAGATACTTTAACGACTTATGATCGGTAAACAACTCGAATCTTTCTCCCAAGAGATAGTGTCTCCACATCTTCAACGCGAACACGATCGCTGCCAATTTCAAGTCATGGGTAAGATATCTTTTCTCATGTGGTTTCAGTTGCCGACTAGCATAAGCTACAACCTTACCTCCTTGCATCAGTACAACACCTAGTCCGGTACCACAGGCGTCCGTGTATACCGTCATCTCTTCATTCCCCCTAGCAATAACTAATACTGGTGCACACGTCAACTTATCCTTCAGACTCTTAAACGCATTCTCACACCTTTTGTCCCAAACAAAAGCTGGATTCTTATTAGTCAATTGAGTCAACGGTGCCGCTATCTTGGTGAAATCTTGAATAAACTTATGATAATATCCAGCTAATCCTAAGAAACTTCACACGTCCATTGCATTCTTGGGCATAGACCAATCTTGCACCGTAGCCACCTTCGCAGGGTCCACAACAATACCATTCTCTGAAACAACATGGCCTAAGAATCTGACTTCCCTCCTCCAGAAGGGACATTTAGAAAATTTCTCTTTCAATTGGTGTTTCCTCGACACCTCCATCACTACCCTCAAATGTTCCTTGTGTTCTTCCTCTGTCCTGGAGTAAACCAAGATATCATCCATGAACACAAGAACAAACTTATTTAATTGATACCTGAAAACCCTATTTACAAGATCCACAAAATATGCGGGTGCATTGGTCAACCCGAATGGCATGACCAACCACTCGTAGAATCCAAACAGCGTCCAAAACGTCATTTTAGGTAAACTCTCAGCTGCTACTCGAAGCTGATGAAATCCTATCGCGAGATCCAACTGGGAAAACATTCTTACTCCATTTAGTTGAACAAACAAATCATCTATCCGTGGAAGAGGATACATATTCTTCCTGGTTACCTTGTTCAACTCGCGGTAGTCCATGCATAAGCGAAGGGAACCATCGGCCTTGGTAGCAAATACAACTGGTTCTCCCAACTAGGAAACACTTCTTCGGATAATTCCCTTCTTCAAAAGACCGCCTACTTGCACTTCGATCTCTCGCTGCTCCCTTGGCGCTATACGACGAAGAGGCATCACTATGGGTTTGGCATCTTTCACTAAATCAATCTGAAACTCGATCTCTCAGTCTGGTGGAAGTCTGGTCACTTCCTCAAAGATGTCCAGATATTCGCCAGCAATAGGCACATCTGATAACTCATCATTCGGGATCTCGAGAGAATTTAGAAAACTAGCCATTGCCCTATCACTAGGTAGGAAACCCAATACCACCCTCCGTCCATCATCTGCTCTAATGGTCACTGAAGACCCCTCATAGTCTACCACCACCCTATACCTTTGGAGTCAATCGACTCCCAAAATAATGGCAAACCCAGTAAAACCCAAAACAAAGCAGTCACAAGCAAACATACATCCATGACTCAATAAGACCAAATTTTGAAAAAACATACAAAGGCTAGTTGAACCACTGATCGGGTTCGTCACAACTAAAGGTTTATGGACAATCTTGGGTTTCAATTCTAACCTATATACCAGGTCACTAGATACGAAGGAATGGGAAGCCTCGGTATCAAATAATACTCGAACAGGAAAATCATAAATAGAAAGCATACCTTGAATAATGACTTTCTTTCCCTTCTCCGCTGCAGTGGGGGCATTCGACAAAGAAGGAGCGGAGTTGATAGCATATGCTTTCACGATCTGCTTCCCCTTAGGGGATTGTGGACATTCATTCTTGAAATGTCTCACTTGGTCACAGTTGAAGCAATTCTTCTCCCTTGGCTTCGCTCGACAATATCTTATATAGTGTCCCTTCTTGCCGCAGCCAAAACACTTGATATCTTTCTTATTCTTCTTTTTGTGACCATCCTTGGTTTGGTTCTGCTTTCTCTTATTCTGTGACACCTTATTGCCTTCACCGCTTGCCTGCGGTTTTGGTTCCTCTTCAGATGTAATAGCAACCTCAGTCTTTGTTTTAGGGTAAAGGCTCCCTGATCTCAATGCCTTCCCTACAACAGATTCGAAAGTCTCATCGTTACGGTTTATAAGTCTTTCCCACAAGTACTCATCTAGGCCAGTCATGAACTTCTCGTTCTTCTTCTCGGCAGTATCGATAAGAGATAATTCAAACTTGGATAAGGTGTCGAATTCAGTAATATATTCCGAGACTGCCCTATCATTCTGCTTAAGCTCCAAAAATTTCCGGAATAATTCTGTTTTCTGAGAAGCTGGAATAAACTTGTCACTGAAGCGAGTCTTATACTGATTCCAAGTAACTTGATCTTTGGTAGTAGCCGCTTAAATAGCATTCTACCAACTCATTGCTCGTCCATGAAGCAGACGCGATGCTAGCTTTCTCTTCATTGCATCATCGATCCCCAAATCCTTGAAGATGCGCTCACAACTATCAAGCTAATCTTGAAACTCCGTAGTCGATTCCGTTCCATGGAACGGCTTCCCACCAAGATTAGTATAATCCTTGTTAAGCTTGGCGAAATCAGCTCCCGGCACCTGCACTACTGCACCACCACCGTTAGCAGCATTAGGAGCTGCTCCCTGAGCATCCCTAAGCATCTCTCGCATGAGCAGTAAACATCGTCCTTATATCAGGGACATTCCCATTATTGGCCCCTGAACCCGCTCCCTCTTCAACTCTCAGTGCAGAGTTCCTTACCGTACTCCTCGTATTTCGGCTCATCGTTCAATCTATAAAGAGAAAACGATTAAACGTCTCCTTAGTAGTGCCAGTGTAATGCGACTTCATCATTAGATATATGTAACACCCCGAATTTTCTATTAACACTAAAGTTGCTAAAATAATAATAAGTGTGTAGAAGAGGGGATGTATCTATTATGAATATAAAAATATTAATAAGTATGTAAGAGAGGGGATGTATTTAATATGAATATAAAAATATTAATAAGTGTGTAAGAGAGGGGATGTATCTAATATGAATATAAAAATATTAATAAGTGTGTAAGAGAGGGGATGTATCTAATATGAATATAAAAATATTAATAAGTGTGTGAGAGAGGGGATGTATCTAATATGTATATAAAAACAATAATAAGTAAAGGGGGATGTATCTAATATGTACATTGTAGAAAATATATATATATTTATGACATGAATAGAAGTTTATTAATATGCTGAGTGTTTGCTGAGTCACTTCTGACTCATTGCTGAGTCAACAAGATAAACCCCATCTTGTCTGAACGGCTGCGGTTATTTCTAGGATAAATCTAATGGCCTAAATGCATTCTAAAATCTATAAATAAGTGGGTAGACCCTAAACCTAAATCACTTGTAAAATTAGAGAAGCTACCGTCATGCTGCTGCCATGGAGTTCAGCGTAGCCGTCACAAACTAAGAAGAGGAAGCCTAATCATCTACAACTAAATCTACACAAATCAAATCAAAAGATCTCTCTTTCTCTAATTCTTTTCTTTTGTTGGTGAGTATGATGATTCTCACAAGACTATTACAAACTAATTTGACTCAGTTATGAATGGATCACAAGAAAGTGATGTGATTTGTAATTGTAAATTCTATATATTGTGGATCTCTTATTATGTTATTATGTTGTCGTATGATGTAAATTATATATGATATGTCATGCTATGTTGTAAATTCTCTTATGCTATGTCGTGCTATGTTGAGAATCATGTCAAGCTATGTTATACTATCATACTATGCCATGTTATAAATCATGCTATATTATGTTGTAAAATCATGATGTTGGAACATGCTTAAAGTTATATTTTTTTTTTAATTTAAATGGATCTTGTTTATGGGAATTTGCCTATTAGGTTAGGTGTACCCATAAACTTGAAACTATAATTAAATAAAACTTGATTATGGGAATTTGCCTATTGAGTTAGGTGTACCCATATAAAACCATGTTGTTAAAAAAATTAGATGATGTTGATTCACACATGTTCATATGTAAGTTTATGAAAATTGATTGAGATTATATTAGGTGAATTTTGAACAAGTTGACACCTTTAGGTCCATGACATGTATAATCTATGCAAGTTGGACATATGCAAGTTTCACCCCTTATTATGATTCATTTGGTCACATATACATGTTGTTATTATGATAATCTCTTTTATGCTATGAGTTAGGCTATTCGAGTCTAACATATATTTTGCGAATAAACGTTCAAACGTGGGGTAGGGGTAATATTAGGAATTAATAAATTGGGTGCAATTTTGTAAGATTTTGCATACCATGAATGGATGTCCATAATTGAGTCAATTATGGACATTGTTAAAAATTGGAAGTAATTAATAATTCAAGTAGGGAATTATTAAAATTGGGGGAAAGTGGATTATTATTAATAATCAATGCTTAGGACACGAGGTTGGACCCGTTTGTGATGTAAACCTTCCCGGACCCGCCCGGCAAATCCAGTAGTCACAAATGTCGGCCCAATGTGAGAGGTCCTAGGCCCAAACTAAAGCATAACAGTTGTAAAGACACGAGGTTAGACTCTTTTATGGTGTAAGACTGCCCGGACCCGCCCGGCAAATCCAGCTGCCATAAATGCCAGTCTAATGTGAGAGGTCTTTATGAGGTTATGGCCTTAATGAACTAAGAAATACTTAACCAGATAATCATGTAAGGTGGGACATGGGGGTTAAGTAGGTGCCTTGGGTGGCATGAGGAATCTGGTGGTTGCCTTTAGAGGCATTTGAAATACGATTAGACTTAACCAAACACACATGTAAATGAACATGACTAAGTGGGTTAAGTGGGATGGACTAATGGGGACAAGCTTAGGTGGAATGCTTGTGGTAAATAGTGGGGGCCCATTTCAACCAGTATCCCAAAACGTATCTTTGTGGGCTCGACCCAAGTCGAGGACGGGACACGCATACTGGGTTTGACTATAAGAGGCCAAAACAGGGAGCGGTGGCAACGCAAGTCCAACGGGTTTCATATGCGTGTGTGGACCCGGGCTGGTAGGTAAGACGTTGTTGCATCGTGTAGGTATAAGCCGTGCATGTCCGTTGTATCAGGTTGCCACTTTAGGGGAGTGATACACCCCACTGTGGGGCCAGCATGGGTATCTACGAGTTAGGGAGCCGATCGAATAATGGGAAGTAGGGTACACCTAGTGGAGATAGGGGCAGGCGGCACCTATGTAGTCAGCTAGGGGTACGTAAAGCCATTGGGAAAGTTTCTAAGTGAAGCTAAGTGGGATGAATCTTTAGGGTGACTGGTGTGGTGCAGTATAGTGTTTATCCTTTAATATTTAGGAGCGCCTATAACGTTGCCTTTAGCGATTGTCTATGTCCTTAATCTGCTCTTCATAGACATTTTCTTGTTTTCCAGCTTATGCCTTAGTCCAGTTATTTTGGTAATAGTATTGTAGAATTATCATATTCACCAGACTTTATGTCTGACCCCCTCTTTTCCATCCTTTTTCTCCCTTCAGGTCCGCAGGTTGGGCCAAGTTCTAGTGGAGTCTAGTTGGATCGCTTATCTTCTGGAAAGCTTGGACTGCTGAAGTAAAGTCCAGCTTGTTATCTTTCTTTTTAATGGTTATTCATGTAATGGGATTATGTACTTGTTTTATCAAGATAGATATTGTACTTGACATTGAATATGGTGTTATGATGTAATCAAACATGTTTTGACTTCTGCTACAATGAAATAAAGTTTTTGAATTTCCAAGTACTATTTTATATCTGTCTTGTTGTAATTTTACTGTTCTATATTCACTTAAAACCTTCATGGAAGTTAATGCATTCCCTTTGTGAGTGACATTAATGGACGTGGGGTGTTACAATATACTAATAGTATATATACAGTTTTTAAAAACCAAAATATCACAATTACGCGCTCTCATATACATATACTATCTCTCCCTAATATCTTCCCTTAGGTTAAATTACGCAACCTAGGATCTGATACCAAGTGTGACGGCTGCCCCGTACCATCAGACATTTCCTCGAAATGCGCTATGCAAATACCCGACTAGCACGGGACGATTGTCAAAAGGGTTGGAATGATAAATTACCAAAGAACTAGTAGTATATCTCACAGGGGATGGAATAGAATGTAATAATAACATAACTTGATATAAAAAAGGTGAGACAATATATAAGCTGAAAACTAAACCATATCCATCAGAGTAGCGGAATTCAAAATACAGCTTCATATCCAATTATTACAACTTTAAAATACTGTCTTGAAAAGGAAATAAAAGAGGTACACTACTGATGCCCAAAGCAGTAACCAGCAATAACACAGGGACAATATGTGTAAAGTACGTGGAAACCTCCTACTCGTCTTCGGACAGCTACTTGTGCATATTCACCTATCCTGCCTCTAGTTTTCTCGTTTAAGAGTACCAGAGTAATAAGAAGAGATATTAATCTCTGGGTCAGGCGAAAGTCTATTGTGAGCGATAGCAAATCTACGTAACTGAATAAAGAAATAATAGGTATAAACAATCATACCTGACCTAGACCTGCAACCAAAGAATTAGTACAACAAGATGTACAATACTCTAAAGTAACACTAACGTAGAGCGTAAAATGAAAGTGTGCGTGTCATGGTGATAACAAACATCAAACATAGCAATCATTCCTCACATCTCTCACTCAGTGCGTAAAGCATACGATATTCACCGCTTTGATCACCAAATACATTGGGGCCATGACGGGTCCACACCGCTCTGGACTCCGTACAACTATTTCTATGACCACACCACCCTGGTCTATAGTCAATAACCCTACCCGGTCCACACCACCCTGGCTCTGAAGTACATGCCAACCTATCCACGTTGCCCTGGCTCTGATTCGTCTACATGCCCGATCTCTCTCAATGGTGAACCAAAGTTATAGATATCAACGACTCCTTTGCACATGTCCCGCAGCAAAGCCCAACTCTTGAAGTTAACTCGCTGGTTCCCATCTGGATGTTGAGCGACAACTTCCCACTTGGACTTCCTTTGTATCTTGGGTTTTTGGTCGAATTGGTGTTCGGTTCGGGTCTCCTCCTCCTATCTGGTTCGGTTCGGGCCTCCTCCTCCTATCCGGTTCGGTTTGGATCTCCTTCTCCTATCCGGTACAGTTCGGGTCTCATTATACTATCCGGTTCGGTTCAGGTATCCTCCTTCTATCCGGTTCGGTTCGGGTCTGCTCATCCTATCCAGTTCGGGTCTCCATCTCTTATCCAATTTGGATCAGGTCCCCTCCTCCTATCCGGTTCGGATTGGGTCTCCTTCTCCTATCAGGTTCGGATCAGGTCTCCTTCTCCTATCCGGACTGAAACACAACAAGTTTTCCAACAAGTTATTTTCACCAAACGATGGCGTTTTCAACCATTCTAACTTCCCTATGAAATCATAAAACATACCAAACATCAACAGTAACATGTAGAATCAACCAAAAACATCAAACAATAATTTCACATGTTAATTTAGATCAAACATACCCAATTCCATGATTTTCCACTTAATCCCCTAAATTCCGGGATTAACAAAATAAATCCAAATCAGCCAAATTTCATATATGTGACATAAAATATGAGTTTAGAATTCATGCATATTTTCCATAATTTTTGGATGTATTCTTTCGCTAATTATCACTAATCATCCCTAATTAGCCATAATTAGTGCATAAACATGCTAATCACTCACCTTAGCCAATAATAAATGATAGATCTGAAACTTTTACTGATTTGACTCGGATTCCAATGTGGTGCAGCAGCTCTACCTCGAATTTGGTGTTAATCCAGCTTGATTTGATGTAGATTCGAATAATTTGTGATTAGGGAGTGATTAGAGAGAGATTTAGAATATGGAAGTCATGATTAGGGTTTTAGAAAGGTTTGTGGCGATTAGAAAAATGAAAGGAGATAATTCTCCAACTCCTTTTTGTCATCCCATAAATCCTGAATTGTGCTATGGGGCTAGCTGCTAATCACTTAATTAAACCCAATTATTCTGTTTTCCATCTTTCAAATCCTATTTCAGCCATATCTCCCAAACGATAAGTCCATTTGATTAATGTGACCACTCTACGGAATCAGAAACCATCTTCTAAATCCAATGGAAGTGATTACTGATCAAAACTACTTACCAATCAAAAGTTATAGGCAAAACAAGAATCGCAAAGGGGAAAATGGTCATTTTGAAATCCGGCAAAAACCATGAATGTGGGAAATGACCCCAATAGTCGTTTTCCAAAGTTACACGTCCATATGACTTCATATGAAAATAAAATAAATACTTTATGATCCTCGGATATGCAGAATACGGGTCATTACATTCTCCTCCACTTAAGAAATTTTGCCCTCGAAATTCCTTAACCAAGAAAACATACAATAGTGTCGCGCAAGCCTATCAACCATTTATAAACAATCAAACATATAATAAACACAAAATCATGTCCTAACATGCAGTTCACTAACATGGGAATAGCTATATCGCGATTAAAATCTTACCAGGTAAAGAGCTCTGGATACAAATTCCTTAAGTTCTCCTCAGTTTCCCAAGTACAGTCATTCTCATTATCACTCACACTAAACCTTAAACAATTTCGTCATCTTCCTTCGAAGTTGTTTCATATTGTATCTAACAATACAAATCATTATGCGATTTCCAATTGCCTCGGATTCTGGCTCGATATCATCCAACTAATCTGGTGAAATAGCTATATCAGAATCATGTATGAACTTCCTTAACCGAGAAACATGAAATATGTTGTGCACTCCCTCCACCTTGTTAGGTAATCCAACTTTGTACTCTAAATTCCCAACTCGCTTGAGAACTGGAAATGGACCAACAAACCTTAGTACTAATTTACCTGTCCTACCAAACCGAACCGCACTCTTCAACGGAGAAACCTTGACAAATGCCATGTCATCAATGGAGAATTTCAAATCTCTTCGTCTTTTATCAGCATAACTCTTCTGCCTATCTTGGACAGCCTTCATTCGCTGTTGAATAACCTTGATCTTATCTGAAGTTTCTCTTATTACAATGGAGACAAAGAGATGCTTCCCCAACTCAGATTGAATTAGCCTATTCTTCAGCGACAACAACTTATAAGCATATAAGAATTTCTACTACAACATCAACAATCATTTCTCTATTCTTTAGATCCAGTCACAGTGAGTTTATGTTATTTTTAGATATAAACATTTAATAAGTAATCCTGACATGTTTATAAGTTTGCATCTGAACCTATGTCTGTTAGTAACCTGAATCGTAAAAAAACAGATCTGCTATTACTTGTACACCTGATCTACTGTTCATCCCTTTCATGTCTATCTCCATTATGCCCATTTTGTTGTCATATGCCTATTCTGTTATTATGCCCATTTCTATTAGCATATGCCTATTCTGTAATTATGCCTATTTCTATCATCATATTCCTATTTTGTTATTATGCCTATTTCTGTTCTCTTCTCTCCCTCCTTCCCTTTTTACTTTTATAGCCAGGCTACCTTTGAGCCTAGGCCTACCGCTGAAGTATGCGGATGAAAGATTCTGGGAACGGTTGGAATTATATTGGGGGAATAACCTGTATTGTAAAACGTGACTGGGATTTAGGGGCATAATCTATACCTTGATCAAAAAATTTAATTCGGGGAATAACTTCTATCTTGGACCAGGCTGGGATTTGGGGCATAACCTTGGATGAACTTGAAAAACTGTTTAAAAATAGACATGTCTAAATTTATAGCAAGTAGAAATAGTAAATTCACTTTGACACAAGGTTAGATTACGCTTGTGGTAGAAGTCTGCCCGGAACCTCCCGGCAAATCCAGCATCCACATGTGGTTAATCTAATGTGAGGGGTCTAGTGCATAAATGTACACGTAATGGTGCTAAGACACGAGGTTAAGTATGACATGTGGTAGAAGTCAGCCCGGAACCGACCGGCGTATCCAGCATCCACAAGTGGTCGACTTAGTGTGAGAGGTCTGGTGCATTAACATGCATAAATGGAAAATGGTGATAACCTGTTAACCTGTAATACTTAACCTGTTTAAATCTGTGTGGGTTATATGAACCTGTCAAAATTGTGTAAGGGTTAAGTAAACTTGCTTGAATCAATGAGAGGTTAAGTAAACTTGCTTGAATCTGTGGGTGGTTATATAAACCCGACAAACTTAACCTGTTTTGCATGGTGAGTTTATGCGAGCTTGTTAATATATTAGGCATAACCTGTCAAAATCCTAGTAGTGAGGATGCAAGCCTAGGGGTGACTTGTATCATCTGCTGCGTGGACCCGTATCAGTCAGTAACCTATCTTGGTATCGAAAAGGGAGCCTGAAACTTTGTAGTGGTTGGGGCATGCTTACTGAGTTGATTATAAGAGGTCACGTGAGTGGGGGTGTTGACGGCGCATTCCGTCGGACTCATGTGTGTGCATGAATCCACTTGACTTGGGATAATAAGACGTTGTGACATCAGTAGATATGGTTGTGCATTTTGAAAATAACGGGGTTGCCACTTTAGGAAGTTATACATCCTACTTTGGGGCCAACATAGGGTATCTACAGAATAGGGAGCCGATCGATTGTGCAGTAATTAGGGTACATCTAGTCTTGCTTGTTCAGTAGCCCGTTATTATCCTTGGGGGTAACACTTGTCATTTCTATTGGGCTACCTGTTATTATTCCTAGGGGTAAAATCCATCACTAGAATTACACCTAAGTCTTCCTTTTTGTTCTTGTTGGGATCATTTTTTTCATGTTATACTAGTATTGCCGCAGAGAAAAGTATTTAGGAAGTGCAATATATATTTTGTCCTGATTATTCAGTTTATCCTGCTCAATCTGTTATACCTGCCTTATGATATTGTTATCCCTCTCATCTAGTTTATTTTCCTATCATGATGATTTTACTTATTTATATGCTAAAAGTAACTGAACTTGCCAGACTTTATGTCTGGTCCGTTTTTTTTCTTTTCTCTCTCTTCCTTTTTCCCTCTAGGTTCTCAGGGTGGGAATACTCATGCTTGATTAGGATTCTCTCTTCTGTTTCGTCTTGGAGCTGCTTAGATGTACCATTTTAGTTTCCTATTTATTCTGATATGGATCTTTTTGGGGATTATGCTTTTATATTACTGTACTCTGGTGATTTTAGTATAAGGAAGATATTTTAATTTGATGTAACGGGTTTTCTATACTTCAGAGTTATGTTGTAACTGGGTATTGGACCACGGTGTTTTCTATTTGGAAAATAATGTTTTAAATTCCGCTATTATTTTATATCTGTCTTGTGATGTTTCTATTTTTGTTTACCTATAATGCTTCACGAAACTTAATGCATTCTGTTAAAGAGTGACATTAACAAACGTAGGGTGTCACAATTGGTATAAGACCCGAAGGTTACCAGGTCGCATAACAGAATTAGAAAATTGTTTTCAAAAAGACTTTTAAAAAAAGAATTTTCAAAGAAAACTCTGTTTTGAAAAACATATTCCCTCAATCCATATGAAATATCTTTCGACTCTCTATTTGAATCCCTTTTCCTTTTCTTTTCAGCATGTCTGGGGAATCTATTCTTCCCGATGGCATTACGATACCAGTTTGGTTCCGTAGGTATCTTCAGGCTACGGCGCCTGCCGGAGGCTAAGAAAACGCCCCTCCCCCAGCTGCGGCCGCTATTCCTCCTCCTCCTTCGCAAGCGGATAATGTTTCTAAGATACGCAAGGACTTCTGTGCAATGGGAGGAAAGTCGTTCAGAGGAACTAAGACTTTTGTAAAAGCAAAGAATTGGCTTAATGAGACGGAGGACTTTTTGTGGTTTTTGAGGTTGACGACCGTAGGAAGATTCAGTTAGCAGTTTGGCAGCTGAAGGACGAGGCTTCATTCTGATCGGAAGTGACGCAAGTGTGGCCTAAGAAAGAACAACAATGGAAAAAGAAGGGCAGAAAAAACAACAAAGCCCGAGAAAAGAGGAAATGTCATAGTTGTGGGCGCGTGGGTCATTTGAGCAAAGACTGCAAAAGGAGGAAGAATGCTTGTTTCCATTGTGGAGAGGTCGGACACCTTATTAAGGAGTGCCTGAAGAAGCAAGGACAGGGACAAAGGACAGGATTTTCTAGAGGGAAGGTGCAAGCTTTCGTGGCCGGCGTACCAGATAGAGGTAGGAAAGTTTCTGTTGAAGGTTTTATTTCTCTTTCCGATCATCCTATTAGAACTCTTTTTGATTCTGGCACTTCACATTCTTTTATATCTGATTCTATGGTTGGGTCTCTACACCTTAGTACTGGTATGGTTTTGGATCCCGTTATTGTCTCAAACCCCATTAGGTATACGACTCATTTATATGTGATTTGTTGGGGTTTGAGAATATCTGTGTTGGGCATCTAGTTTGAATGAAACACATATGTGCTTGGTTTCATGGGCTATGGTTTGATTCAAGGGATGGATTGGCTAGCCATGTATGGTGTCGTCCTGGACTGTGAGAGGAGGGTCATTAGACTTTGACTTGCCATAAAGGACCCTCGAGATTTCTTGTGACCCTAAGGGGTTTGTCCTGCTTAGTTTCCTAGAATCGCTTGCATCTATCGATGACTTACGATCAGCACTAGTAGTCTGTGAGTATCCTGATACTTCTGGGGAGGTTCGGGGCTTACCTCTGAGGCGTGAGATTGATTTTTGAGTATACTTGGTAGACAGTGTAAAGCCAGTTGCATTGTTATGCGCCACATGGCTCCGAGAGAAAGGAGGGAGCTTAGCAATCAAGTAGGAGAGCTGCTCGAGAAAGGATTTATTAGGCGAAGCATATCCGAATGGGGTGCCCCAGTAGTATTCGAGACTAAGGCGAATGGTTCGCTTCACCTATGCCTGGATTATAAGGTGTTGAACAAGCTCATTAAGAAGAGCAGGTACCTACTTTAGAGGATAGATGATTTGTTTGACTAGCTTGTTGGTGCATCTGTTTTCTCTCAGTTAGACTTAGCCACGGGGTTTCATCAGTCGAGGGTGGCTGAGGAAAGTGTAAACAAGACTGCTTTTAGAACTCCATATGTTTCTTCGAGTGTCTCCTCATGCCTTTTGGGTTGACGAATGCACCCGCCTATTTTTTGGATCTGATGAGTAGGGTGTTTTGGGAGTATCTAAATAAGTTCGTTGTGGTCTTTGTTAATGACATCTTGATTTTCTCGAAGAATGAGGAAGAGCATGTCCTACATTTAATTGAGGTTTTGAAGACTCTCTGAGCGCATCAGCTTACGGCAGAATTCTCCAAATGTCATTTTTGGAGAAAGGAAGTGAGATTTCTAGGGCATATGGTCTCTAAGGATGGGATAATAGTTACAGTTCAAGATTGGCTGACTCCAAAGAACGCAATAGAGGTGAGGAGTTTTCTTGGTTTAGTGAGCTATTATAGGAAGTTCATTAAGGACTTCGCAAAGATATTAGCCCCACTCACCAGACTAACGAAGAAGAATCTGACATTTTCTTGGGATATAGACTGTGAGAAAACTTTTCAGCGATTGAAGAAGGCTCTGGCATTAGTGCCAGTCTCGACTTTGCCTGATGGGAACACGGTGTTCACAGGTATAGGGCTTGGTGATGTTTTGATGCAAGAGGAAAAGGTGGTATGTTATGGTGGTAGACAGTAAAGAGTTCATGAGAATAACTACCATACCCATGACTTAGAGTTTGTTGCCATAGTATTTGCACTTAAGATTTGGCGTCATTATCTACTTGGAGAGAAGTTCAAGTTATATACCGATCATAAATCTCTGATGTACTTGTTCTCACAGAAGGATTTCAATTTGAGGCAACAGAGATGGATAGAGTTCCTAGCGTCCTATGACTTTGAGTTTGCTTATACCTCCGGCAAGGGTAATGTGGTAGCGGATGCATTGAGTAGACAAATGATAACTTTGAGCCAACTATTTGTAGAGAGGTAGAGCTTGGAGTATATATCGACCTTTGATTTTAGGCAATCTACGGATCTTATACCTGGTTTGTTGGCATCATTAGAGGTGCGACCTACTCTTATGGATCAGATAGGGACTTCGCAGCGATAGGACCTACAGATAGCAGAAATCTTGGACGGGCTCAGTAGATATTCCATAGATGATAGAGGGTGGTTGCGATGAGATGGAAGGCTTTGTGTTCCTCGAGTTAGGAGCTTGTTGAAGACAATCCTTGAGGTAGCCCATCATTCTACGATAACTATCCATCCAGGCAGTGATAAGATGTATTGAAATATGAAGAGAGTTTTCTTTTGGGCTGGTATGAAGAAAGATGTAGCAGAGTTTGTTTCTTGATGCTTGATTTTCCAGCAAGTCAAAGCTAAGCTAAAGAAGCCCGGTGGTTTGCTTCATCCTTTGGAGGTCCGACAATGGAAGTGGAAAAGCATCTCTATGCATTTCATTGATTGTTCGTTTAGATCAAGGAAAGGCAACACCAGTATTTGGGTTATAGTTGGCAGGCTTACTAAGAGCGCTCATTTCATTCTTGTTAAGAGTAAGAGGACGAGAACATGGTTGGCATCAGTTTATCTTCGTGAGATAGTCTGTCTTCATGGAGTACCTTCCAGTATATTGATTGATCGTGACCCCATATTCACTGGCGTGATTTGGAGGAGCTTGCAAGAGGCATTAATTGGGTACACGGTTGTGTTTAAGCACCGCTTATCACCCTCAAACTGATGGGAAGACGGAAAGGGTGAATAGAGTTCTTGAGGATCTTCTAAGACTGTGTATCCTAGACCTCAGATGGACTTGGGAGGAGCATCTTCCTTTGGTAGAGTTCGCCTACAACAATAGTTATCAGGCTGGTATTGGCATGGCACCCTTCGAGGCATTGTACGGACGACCCTGTAGATCACCGACTTGTTGGTGGGAGTCTACAGAAAGGCTTCTACTTGGATCCGAGATGATTAGAGAAACTTTAGAGAAGATTGATCTTGTTTGCAGACGCATGAAGACAGCTCAGGACAGGCAGAAGTCCTACGCATATAAGATAAGAACTGATATTAAGTTTGAGGTGGGAGACATGGTTTTCATCAAGGTATCACCTTTGAGGAATATGGTTCGCTTTGGATTTGTAGGGAAATTGGCACCAAGTTTTGTAGGGTCATTTCCCATAATAGAAAGTATTGGCCAAATGGCTTATAGAGTAAAGCTACCAAAGAGATTTACAGGTGTTCATGATGTTTTCCACGTTTCTCGTTTACGTAAGTGCCTGCATGATACCGCAGAAGTAGTTGAGGGGAGTATGCTTAAGGAAATAGAGGGGGAATGGGAGGCGACAGTTAGACGAGTTCATACCCATATTCTTGGATCGGAGTTTAAGAGGCTACGCAGCCGAGAGGTCAAGTTGATGAAAGTTCAATGGGGAGATGACCACGAGGATGCGACTTGGGAGACTGAAGACAAGATTCGCGCTTCGTACCCTTTTCTTTCCAAGAGTATATTCTTAACTTCTTTTCCAAAACTTTTATTCATACTTGCTTCTATCATTTGGGTATATCCTATCGGCCGAATCTTCAATCTTTAGTTAAGAAACCAATAGAAGTAAATGTGTTAAGACATGTTATGTTTGATGGACGCAAGTGGATGCAAATGTTTGCTAATGGTTGCTCGTGGATACATATACACACATTAGGCACTAGATTGGCTCAATCACTCTCATACTGCATATGGATGTGTGTGCATTTCTCTTCTTTTATGGATGGAAATGGGTGTATCATCATAAGAATGATTTCATTTGGATGGATGATTGTGCACACATATAGAGTTCTCATGATATACTAGGATTGTTTGCATACATGTTGGATTCACGGCACTAACATACATTGCATTAAGGTGGTCCACTGAATCAGAAGACCGCCTGATCTTTCGCATTAGTATAGGGACATGTACACACACCTTTTCACATGTTCATATAAGCACTAGAAATCTCTTAAGGACAATGGATGCGTGTGACTAGTGGGTGAGTAAACGGATGATGGATGTTAGAATATACATTCTTCTTAACTTAAAGATTTCGGGGACGAAATCCTTTAAGTAGGGAACAATGTAACACCCCGTATTTTAAAGGACATTATAACGATAAACTAAAGAATACTTAATTAAATATTGGAAATTAAGTAAAACGGATAGTGCCATAGCGTTTGTCTCGGAATTCTGCTTTACATAGACTCCAAGTTTGCGTAAATAGGACATCGTATGAAGAAGATATTAAGGTTTGAAGTTTATATACATAAAAGAAAAATATATATAAACAAATCAACCCCAGAAAATCAAAAATCGAAGAGTGGGAAAGGGAGGGAAATCGGTCCGTTAGGGGTCGACCCCATGCCCCATGGGTGTCGACTTATGGGTCGACCCCTACTAAGGGGTATCGACCCCACCCAGATCTGGGGCATATCCATTTATGTGAACATGGACTCGTTTCTTGACCAGATTCGTTGACATTAGGCCATAAATAGGACCTCATTTCTATTGTTTTATTCATAAAAAACATTGGAGACAAAGAGGTGCTTCCCCAACTCAGATTGAATTAGCCTATTCTTCAGCAATAACAACTTACAAGCATACAAGAATCTCTGCTACAACATCAACAGTCATTTCTCTGTTTGTAGATCCAGTCACAGTGAGTTTATGTTATTTTTAGATATAAACATTTAATAAGTAATCCTGACATGTTTATAAGTTTGGATCTAAACCTATGCCGGTTAGTAACCTGAATCATAACTAAACAGATCTTCCATTACTTATACATCTGATTTACTATTCAGCCTTTTCATGTTTATCTCCATTATGCCCATTTTGTTATCATACGCCTATTCTGTTATTATGTCAAGATCTGTTAGCATATGCCTATTCTGTCATTATGCCTACTTCTTTCATCAAATTCCCGTTTTGTTATTATGCCTATTTTTGTTCTCTTCTCTCCCACCTGCCCTTTTTATTTTTGTAGCCAGACTACTTTCGAGACTAGGCCTACCATTGAAATATGCGGACAAATGAAATTGGGAATGGTAAGGAATGATATTAGGGACATAACTTGTATTGTAAAACATGGCTAGGATTTAGGGGCATAATCTATACCTTGATCTAAAACTTTAATTTGGGGCATAACTTGTACCATGGGCCAGAGTAGGATTTGGGGCATAACCTTGGATGAGCATGAAAAATTGTTTAAAAATAAACATGCCAAAATTTACAGCAAATAGAAATAGTAAATGCGCTTTGACACGAGGTTAGATTACGCTTGTAGCATAAGTCTTCCCGGAACCACCCGATAAATCCAGCATCCACAAGTAGTTAATCTAATGTGAGGGGTCTAGTGCATAAATATACACGTAATGGTGCTAAGACACAAGGTTAACTCCGGCTTGTGGTAGAAGTCTGCCCGGAACCGACCGGCATATCTAGCATCCACAAGTGGTCGACTTAATGTGAGAGGTCTGGTGCATTAACATGCATAAATGGAAAATGGTAATAACCTGTTAACTTATAATACTTAACCTATTTAAATCTGTGGGGGTTATATGAACCTGTCAAAATTGTGTAAGGGTTAAGTAAACTTGCTTGAATCAACGGGAGGTTAAGTATACTTGCTTGAGTTTGTAGGGGGGTATATAAGCCCGACGAACTTAAGCTGTTTTACATGGTGTGGTTATGCGGGTTTGCTAATATGTTAGGCATAACCTATCAAAATCCTAGTTGCATGGATGCAAGCCTAGGGGTGACTTGTATCATCTGTTGTGTGGGCCCGTATCAGTCAGTAACCTATCTTGGTATCAAAAGGGGAACCCCGAACTAGGTAGGGGTCAGGGCATGCTTACCGAGTTGATTATAAGAGGTCACTTGAGCGGGGGTGTTGACGGCACATTCCGTCGAACTCATGTAGGGGTGAGCATTATTTGGTTAAACCAAATAAACCAACTGAACCAATTTATTTTGGCACATTTGGTTTGGTTTTGAAATTAAATCAGTTTGTAATCGGTTCGGAAAAATATTTAGTTTGGTTATCGGTTTAACCAAATTAACCGAACTTTTATTATATTTTTGAAAATTATCAATATTATTATAAATATTTTAAGTCAGATTAGTTCTCCAAGTAAATTTTAATCATCATGCACGTGTTAAAATAACTTTTAGAAAACATAAGAAGCATAAATAATAATACTCTACTCATATACTTATGATTTATTTCAAATTATAGTTAATATTACAATCATAAGGTCTAAAATATTTTTAATTCGGTTAAATCGGATAACCAACCTGTTAGACCAAAAAAATGGTCCTAACACCCAAATTATCGTATTTAGAACGTAGGATATGAAGAAATAACTGAAAAAATAAGAGAAAAGCAAGACAATGGGATTTTTATAGTGGTTCGGCGTTAGCAAGCCTACGTCCACTTCATATTTTCTCATTTCACTCATAGATTACAATTACAATTAATATTGTCTTTCAATCACTTGAATTCAATGAATAATTCTCTCTAAATCCATTGAATTTATTGAGGAAGATGGTGGTTATTCATGGAGAAGTGTTGGCCATGGCAGCCATGGAAGTTGAGATGCCAATAGTCCTTTGAAAATGCCCTCTGAAGGTGTATTTATAGCTGTAGGAAAGCTCCTGGGAGGACTAGTTCGTGATGGGGTACGTGGCAGGCAATCCAGAAAAATAGGAGAGTCAGTAGCCTTGAGAATAGGTCAAAACAAGCTGCGTGTGAACAGGTCTGAAGGTCGGATCGCGGTCATAGGTCGGATCGCGGTCATGGGTCGGATCGCGGTCATAGGTCGGATCACGTAGGCAAGGTCGGATCGGATCGCGTAGGCAAGGGCGGATCGGATCGCGTAGGCAAGGGCGGATCGGATCGCGTAGGCAAGGGCAGATCGGATCGCGGTCATATGCCAGCTTACACCCGTTCACGGAAATGGGCGTAACTTTCAAACCGTAAGTCCGATTGAGCCAAACCAAAGCTCAAACTGAAGCTAATTCAAAGGTCTACGAGTATATAAGGTGAATAGATCCAAATGAGGTCATTTGATAGGGGTTTTGGGCCGGTTTATACTGATGTTGTGATTTTGACCTAACTGCCTTGTGTCTTCTGATGATGCTTCCAATGCCGGAGAGCGATGTTATCCGGAGATTCCATATGAGACAACATTTACCTAGAGGTGTGTCAACATGATCTTTGCTTTGGGTAGCCTGGTCACAAAGCATGCTAACATTTTGCCCCCCAAAGTACATCTTATCGAGGATGAGATGTGCTTTGAATATGTTGAGCTAAATCTTTCTAGAATATCATTTGTCCTTGAGAAGGCTTTATCCCATTGTTGCATTGCTTCCATTGGAGCTAATCTGGATAAGTTCTATGAGTGGAGTATTCGAGTCGATCAAGAAATTGTTTAAACCTTGTCAAATCAAAAGATCTAATTCATCCGTCAGAAGTCATGTTAAATTGTCGGCTCCCGAGCGTGATCCTACACGCATAGGTCGTCACCAAACAACATCATCACTCTATGCAAGCCAAGCACGTGGTAGGGTTGGACTTTCTTTTACATATAAGTCAATAAATGGATTAGCCACCCAAATCATGGGGAGATGTAAGAATCTTTGGGCTCTGAGCTAACAACTGGACTGTTGGGATAAAGCACATCAGAATCAACATACGAATTTGTCATTTGTACTCAAGATTGGACTAGCCTGATATCTTGATATTGATTCAGGATCTTAAAATCGCATTGAATCGTAACAGTAAGGAATTCAAAAGCCATGATCACTCTGGATCGTAGTCGAGAGAATCCACAACTGTTACGGATCATTTCTTAATCCAATATTCACATATGAAGAATCCACAACTGTTACGGATCATTTCTTAATCCAATATTCACATATGAAGTAGTCAGTAAGGGACGTTATTAAAATTATGTGGACCAGTGCCTATAGGATTGTCACCATCGCAAGGTAGTAGACAGGTTTGTCACACCTTCCATTTGGTGTAGTTTGAGTCTTTAAGTTCACATTCGATCCACAAGCTAGCTCGCTTGGTCGACAAAGATGAGTAACGTTGTACTCCGGAGGCATGACGTACATGTTTTGAATCCCATTTCATGCCAGGATTGTCTTCAAAGTTAGTCTATGAACCGACACTTGTGCTCTCAGTGCCATCGGAGGACAAGCGAGGTCAGTACTTATGCCCCCAGTATCGATGGGGGTTGAGTTGAGTCAATAAGGCATTTAATCTTGAAGATTTTATACTTCCTGTTGTTGCATCTGGTAAGAGTTGCAGGTTCAGCAATCTTAGCCGACCCAGATCATTCTGTACTGTTTCTCAATTTAGCAAAAAATCGGAATTGTATATGAAAATGGTTGAACCACGTTTGCTTTGATATCATCTCTTCTCTTTAGTCAGATAGTGAGGATTGCCTCATTGGGCATCAGCGACTTCGGTTACTCTCATCAGATCAGTTGCGGAGTCAAGTAAGGTTGTTGAATGCGAATGAATAAATGTCGTTATGAAGTTAGTTAGGCTCCACCGTTTATGCTTCAGCATAGTCCGAAATGGTTATCACAGTCTTATTGAGTCTCTTTCTCATGCTCGGTTCAATCGAGCTTGACAAACAAGATCATGGGCTCGATAAGTGGTATAGATTCTCTTTGGAATTGCACATTCTTGTCGTTGTTTTCCAGGGCTTTTCCTTTGTCCTTATCGTTTCGGGAATTAGAAGGTACTCCATTCTTTAGTCAGGAAGGCCTCTAGGTCATTCGTCTCGACGCTAACACCTTTTTGTCATGAAAGTCTATCCACTTTAGGGTTGAATTCATCAAAATCTCTGAGCAAGTCTTGTTATAGAGAAAATTTAAAGTCCGGGGGAATAACAGGGGATCCTGACGTCCCACGTGTGAGGGCTGTAATTGTTGTTATCCACATCAACTAAAGGAGTAACGCTCCTCGAGAGGTGCCGAATTAAACAGGCGAGCAGATCACCGTCAAAGAATTGCTGCACATTTTCAAGATCATAGCTGGTGCCCCCAGTATTGAATCTGAAATTACAAGGGGGTCTTTGTGGATTTCTTATTTCCGCATCGATGTTACTCCTAAGTCACGGGTCGAGTCATTCGACTCGACCGGGCTTCTGTTCTTCGAATTGTTGCGTTCCATCTTGGAGTTGAGCGTACTCTAGCGCTTGAGTACCCATTCGAGCTGGAGCTGAAGTTGGTCGTGCATGACCTAAGTTCATTGTGATTCTTGCATTCTCATCTAGGAAGTTGCAGGTAGCCGTTCCATCGCCCATGTTTCCATCTACGATGTTCTGAATCGAAGCTGCATGTTGTGTGACTGCTGATTGGTTCGTGTTCATCTCGGGTGTTCCCACTTGCTTTCTGCATGAAGGGAGAGGTTGGAGGCGAAATAGCTGCATCTTGTCCAATTTCTGTATGGGATATATCCAGCCTTATATGAGCTTCCCATTCTAGAAGTCGGTTGGGATCAGCAGATGGACATTCTCTTTGCATTTGTTTCTTGGTCCTCAAGGGGGCCTGTTAGGATCACAACACAAGTTAAACACAGGCACTTAAGTTATGCCGTTTGTAAATATTTTCAATAGCCATGGCCCCAGTTATAGGGTAAGTGCGAAAGACATGCGGTCGGATCACTTCCCTTTCGAATTCAGACATGTATACATGAGAAGAGGAAGTCACTTTCAGAATTCAAGCGATCATACTATCCAAGCATGGAGTAGGACGTGTTTGGGACGGTACAAGAAGCCTGTAATTCATAAATGTCCAGAATTCCACGATTACGTCGAATCGTATTAAGGCCAAGGAATCAATGATCGCTCAAGATCGTACTAAGGTAGGGTAGACATCAAAAAATCTCAGGGCCTCGCCAGGTCCTTCCAGTTGCGAGTATGAAGTTGTATAACATGTCGCTGAACAATTCACTATCCAGGCTTCTTTTCTGTCGTCGCCGTGAGTCGTACAGGCAGCTTAGAATTATACGCCTACGTCATCCTTCTGGACGCGGCCCTTTAGTTATTCCCTACTGGTCTGCTGTTGTTGTGCGAGTTCGGATCTCGCACTTTGTCCACCTTTGTTTTGTGAGCCTGTACTTAGTGAATGAAATTCCATTTCTTTTTATACTGCTGTGTTCGTGTACTGCCCCCCCCCCTCATTCCCGGAAACGAGTGGTTCAAGCTCCATTTTCATTCTTGGTCCTAGTCGTGTGACGGGATAGGATCCCTTGAGTGGCATATGTCGTCATGCATTTATACTCTCCTGTCGTAGTTCGGGATAGAGTTTGAATTTAGCTTTAAGTCTGCACCCCGATCCTTCAGCGGGGTATGAATTATGGGGGGTGCTGAGTCTCCAGCACCTTTCTCAGCGCTTAATCATAGACGCTTTTATACTCTCCTGGCGGTCGCCAAGGTTAGAGTTCGAACTCAGCTGTTCTGTCGCTCCCCGATCCTTCAGCGGGGTAAGAGTTCTTTCTCAGCGCTCAATCGGAGACGCTTTTATACTCTCCTGGCGTTCGCCAAGGTTAGAGTTCAGACTCAGCTGTTCAGTCGCTCCCCGATCCTTCAGCGGTGTGAGAGTCCTTTCGCATTATCCTGTACCTGCGAGCATTCCATAATTAGTTATGCATTTAAACATTTGAAACACAAATAAGCAAATAAGTCATGAAACATTATAAGTTATCAGTGCAACTTATAAGTGAAAGTGCAGTAAAGTAGTATGTATGTATAGGTATGCCCCCAATCAATCATTAACTTAGTGCCTGGCCAGGTCTTGTTGAGGATTGATTAGGACCATAACTGTGTTGCCCCCATGTCCGGACATGGAGGATTTGGGATCAGCTTCCATCCTGCCTCCCCCCCCCCCCGATCCTTTAACGGGGGAGGAATTTTCCCGTGGCGCTAAGTCTCTAGCGCTTTTATACTCTCCCGATCCTTCAGCGGGTTAGAGTTGCTGGGGCGCTGAATCTCTAGCGCTTTTATACTCTCCCGATCCTTCAGCGGGTTAGAGTTCGAGCTCGATTCATGATCTGCTCAACGATCCTTCAGCGGAGCAGAAGTTCTCAGCGCTAAATCTTAGACGCTTTTATACTCTCTCTCGACTCTGAAGAGTTAGAGCTAGGACTCAGCCGTTCCATCGCTCCCCGATCCTTCAGCAGGGTAAGAGTTCTTTCTCAGCGCCAAATCATGGACGCTTTTATATTCTCCTGGCGGTCGCCAAGGTTAGACTTTTGCTCAGGCGGCTCCGATCATGGTACACCGCCATGCCTTGTGGACATCATCTTCGCGTCCTTTATACTCTCTCTCAGCTATGGAGAGTTAGAGTCACGGATCAAGCGGTCTGCAATCATGCACGCTCATCAAACTCATCCTAGGTTTACATTTTAATCCAAGCTCCGAGGATTAAAACCAGTCGGACAAGCAGTTGGAGCATTTGCCAAGGCTTTGAGTTCCTCCGAACAGTCTACGGGAGGAATGGTTGGCACCAGACTTCGGGTACCTGCATTATTCACACCGCACGAATTAGTCACGTCAGTAACTCGGAAAGCATGTGAAAGCAAATTTTATGATTGAAAAGTAAGAAAATTAAGAGGCAGTGTTGCCTCCTTTATTTGAATTCATGTAATCTGGTGCAGTCGAGCATAGGATTGAGCCATGTAGGTGGTCACACCGCGTCCATCTGGAGTCGGACTATGACTTTGTAACTCAATGATTTATGTTCAATTGTCTTGTGGTCTGCCACGTGTGAGCCAAGGATTGGATGGTCATCCCGGATCCACCTTGAGCTATACATCATTCTTTAGACGAAGAGCGTGGCTTTGTAAACGAGCAGTTCAGTCGAGCTCGTTATAGTATTGCTCTATGGCTCTATATGCGGGTGTTACAAGTTTGATCGGTAGCAAATACTGGATACCTACACCATCCATATATTAATTCATCTGAGTTAATTACATCAATAACTCATAAATCATGCAAATATAAGAGTCATGGTTATAGAATAATCCTGTTAAAGGAATAAGTATCATTCTGAGTGAAAAATGGCGTTGCATATTCATTGCAGGTCCATTTTACTTCGCCCTATCTCTGCCAATAAAGGGCTGCCAAAGTCCTTTAGTTGATGAGGGGTATCTTTTCAGATTATCATGGGGGTGGCAGTCCCAAAAAATGAATAGACCTTGGTCGGGGTCTTGAGATGGCAAAGGCGGCTAGGTAGGTACTATAAGCGAGTGATGAGGTCGCATCTCCTTCAAATCGTCTTTTTGCCCCCATACTTAGGGTAAGGATGGAGTGTCAGGAAGTCATGACTGGATTGCTAATGGTAGCACATCTTTGCATTGGTGTTAGGTTGTAAATTAGCATGAGAACAATGGATTCATGCTTATAGAAATTTTTGCACTTTCCATGCTAGGAAATAGAATATTACTGCTGGTGGGATAATCATATCACATAAATTTGCTGATATACCCTCGATCCCATATCGGGGACAAGGGTTGGTGCGCCGACAATCAACCAGCATTCATGCGTAAGCGTTCTAGATCTTCAACTCGCTAACTTTCAGGCAAGACTAAGTCAATTGGCCAGGCAAATTCTTGATGTATCCGCTCTGAATTAGATGATGTAATCTCGAGCAATTTATGCTCAAATCTGTAGTTGCTCCCAGCCGTAGGGGAGTGAGTCACTTGGCAGATAATCGATGAAAAGAGTGGAAGTATGAGTCTTCACTTTCTAACTTCAGAACGCCGTTCGCCAGAAGTTTCATTCATGTACATCTCCCATCTAATGGGTGGCTGACTGGTGATTTGGTCGAATCATTCAGGGCGGTGAATTCAGCAATTGCACTCGTTGGTGTTTGTTTTGGGACAACCTTCCAAGAGAAATAGGCAATGTCGAATTGCATGTCATATCTCGAGGCATAAAGAACGATTGCACGCCTTTCACTTCACCTTGTTAGATGCATTCTGTGTTGTAGGAAGTTTATCATGGAGTTAACCATGACTCTCTTCCGGGTTTGGTCTCCAACGTTGGATCAACTTCCATTTTATCAATGGTTGTATTTCATAGTGTCTTGATGGGGATCATCTCTATCTTTTCTACATTATCGGAACTTTCTTACTCGACCAGATGATTCGACTTTAGATCTTCTTTGTATGAAGTATGAGGTATGTTGTAACGTTCCAATCCATCCAATAACTCTTCTGCCCATTCTAGGTAAGCTGCGAGTTGTGGTTTCTCCGACTGGAATTCCTTTCGAGTCGTCCTTCGGGGGTTATCTGCAAAACTTCGGCGTTGGATTGCCGATCATTTCTTGCACCGTTGCACACGTCTTATTTGCTTGACAGGAGCACACTTCAGGTTTATACTCAAGAAATGACTCATAATTTGGGATAAAATCCCGCAAATATTAGCACTGGTCCAAACGAACACATCCAGGCTCGCCTACAGAAAGCATATAAGTTCTCTCGTTCGGAAGAGGTCTAAAGGAGATCCGATGTGAAGACCTTAGTCAAGTCGGCGTCACCAGTCGGAACACGTGCAGTTGCGTTATTAGATGTCACCCTTCTTCATCCCGAATCACCATCCTCTCTGGAATCTATGTCTTCGGGCAGGTCGTTTGGCAATTCCTTTTGCGATGCTCCCATTATTCGCAATATTGACACCTCCTTCACACTCCATTTCATCTGGAGGGGAAGCGTCTTTGGGTTTCACGCAATCTCTGTTACGTAGCATATTCCATCCTTCCTAATCAGTCGGCTTCTCCAATAACTTGGTCACCATAGACCAGTCTCACTCCGTCTTCGGTAGGGATATTTAATGGTTAACACCAAGATGCTATGTAAGCTCTGAATTCCGCTAGACCTGGTTGGTTGAGACCACGATCAGATAAGCTTGAATGCAATAGCATGGCTTGCAAGGCTTCAAGTAATGTTCATACATTCTATCATAACTGTTGTATGAAGTGGATAGCTAATGGTTGGTTCATATTTGTGTTGATCTCAAGTTCTCATCTCTCAACCGAGATCGTATGGTGGCTGGTGAGCAGTCAAATTGCTATCGCCCGGGCAAGGATCCATATGCCCGATCATGACCCACGGTGGTTCAATTGGTACCTAACTCTGGGCACCAAAGTACATTGATCTACCCTTCATTCTATGGAAATCAGTCTTCCTTGATGCGGTTGACGACAAATAGGCATTGCAAATGTTAGCTAAGCTTTTCAAGGAGTGAACCATGGGACATATATTTTTCACCACGCCATTCAAGCGAAGGGTAACTTTGTAGTGCTAGGATCCTTTCTTGCTATTGGATATCCCATCATTGAGAATCATGGCCATTGGGATCTTCTGAGTCACCTTTAGAGTAGTGTCTGGATCGTTCTATGTCAATGGCATCTGGGACTCCGCCTGTTGGACATGTTTAAGCCACGTAATTAGGTGATCACCACTCGTTCAGGAACATCATCGGTTGCATTGGTGAAATCTATACACCATCGGAGCTCTGGAAGAGGAGGTTGCCAGGAGATAATCTTTACCTCGTATATCATCATAGCCAGCATGCTGAATCTTTTCTATATCTCCTCACATTGAATAACATCAGTAAATAGATGTTATGGCTCTAGGAAGAACTCCCGTTGTTGCCAAATTGCTGTCGATTTCCTCAGGCTATCTACTGATTCTTGGTTGTTAAGCGTTTGTGATAATTGTACGCCAAAACGTATTACGAGCCGAAGGCGAGCCGTGCTCCGAGCCGAAGGCGAGGCCGTCAGCGGGTCCGGGCGCAGCGCCGGCGGGGGTCCTTCGGGTCGCGGTTCGCTGAACTTCTTCGGGTCGTGGTCCAGCTTGGCGATCGGGATACTCCAACCTTCCAGCTTCGGATTGGTTCGTGGTCTTCTCCAGTTCGTGGATATGTTCACAACAATTGCTCCAGGTCGGGTCGTGGAAGTATCACCGGGTCGGATCGTGACTTCCTTGCTCGGTCGGGTCGTAGGTTCATCTTGAGACCGGATCGTGGTCTCCCCGCGATCCGCGATCCACAATCCGCGATCCGCTATCCGCGATCCCCTCGACCTGCTCCAACACATTTTCTTTATTATCCTCATTTGGTCGTGAAGCTTGTGAACCCTTAGCTTTTTTTCCGAAGGTATGAAGCTCTGATTTTCTGAAATCAACGAAATATTCAAAAATGGTAGAAACGCGGACTGTTTTCTTTGAACTTTCAAATCCAAATAGTAGAATAGCAATCCGATAGGTTGAGAATTCGGTTCTCAGTGAAAGCACCAAAATGTTAGACCAAAAAATGGTCCTAACACCCAAATTATCGTATTTAGATCGTAGGATATGAAGAAATAACTGAAAAAATAAGAGAAAAGCAAGACAACAGGATTTTTATAGTGGTTCGGTGTTAGCAAGCCTACGTCCACTTCATATTTTCTCATTTCACTCATAGATTACAATTACAATGAATATTGTCTTTCAATCACTTGAATTCAATGAATAATTCTCTCTGAATCCATTGAATTTATTGAGGAAGATGGTGGTTATTCATGGAGAAGTGTTGGCCATGGCAGCCATGGAAGTTGAGATGCCAATAGTCCTTTGAAAATGCCCTCTGAAGGTGTATTTATAGCTGTAGGAAAGCTCCTGGGAGGACTGGTTCGTGATGGGGTACGTGGCAGGCGATCCAGAAAAATAGGAGAGTCAGTGGCCTTGAGAATAGGTCAAAACAAGCTACGTGTGAACAGGTCCGAAGGTCGGATCGCGGTCATAGGTCGGATCGCGTAGGCAAGGTCGGATCGGATCGCGTAGGCAAGGGCAGATCGGATCGCGTAGGCAAGGGCGGATCGGATCGCGGTCATATGCCAGCTTACACCCGTTCACGGAAATGAGCGTAACTTTCAAACCATAAGTCCGATTGAGCCAAACCTAAGCTCAAACTGAAGCTAATTCAAAGGGCTACGAGTATATGAGGTGAATATATCCAAATGAGGTCATTTGATAGGGGTTTCGGGTCGGTTTATACTGATGTTGTGATTTTGACCTAACTGCCTTGTGTCTTCTGATGATGCTTCCAATGCCGGAGAGCGATGTTATCCGGAGATTCCATATGAGACAACATTTACCCAGAGGTGTGTCAACATGATCTTTGCTTTGGGTAGCCTGGTCACAAAGCAGGCTAACACAACCGAACCAACCGAACTTAATTTGGTCGGTTTGGTTTGGTTTTCATTTTTATTGGTTTTAGTTTGGTTTGACAATTTTCATCATCGGATAAACCAAACCAACCAAACGCTCACCCCTAGACTCATGTGCATGCATGAATCCGCTTGAGTTAGGATAATAAGACGCTATGACATCAGTATATATGGCTGTGCATCTTGAAAATAATGGAGTTGCCACTTTAGGAAGTGATACATTCTACTATGGGGCCCGCACAGGGTATCTATGGGATAGGAAGCCAATCAATTGGGGTAGTAATTAGGGTACATCTAGTCTTTCTTGTTTAGAAGCCCATCATTATCGTTGGGGGTAACACCGGTCATTTCTATTGGCTACCTGTTATTATTGTTGGGGGTAAAACTCGTCACTAGTAGTACACCTAAGTCTACCATCTTGTTCTTGTTGGGATCATTCTATTCATGTTATACTAGTATTGGTGCAGAGAAAAGTATTTAGGAAGTGCAATATATATTATGTCCTGATTATTCAGTTTATCCTGCTCAATCTGTTATACCTGCCTTATGATATTATTATCTATCTCTCATCTAGTTTATATGCCTGTCATGATGCCTTTACTTATTTATATGCTAAAAGTAACTAGACTAGCTAGACTTTATGTCTGACTCGTTTTCTTTTCTTTTCACTCTCTTCCTTTTTCCCCCTCTAGGTTCTCAAGGTGGGAATACTCAGGCTTGATTAGGAATCTCTCTTCTGTTTTTGCTTGGAGCCGCTTAGATGTACCGCTTTGATTTCCTGTCTACTCTGATATGGCTCTTTTTGGGGATTATGCTTTTATATTACTGTACTCTGATGATTTTAGTACAAGGAAGATATTATAATTTGATGTAACGGGTTTTCTATACTTCAGACTTATGTTGTAACCGGATTTTGGACCACGGTGTTTTCTGTTTGGAAAATAAAGATTTAAATTTCGCTGTTATTTTATATCTGTCTGGTGATGTTTCTGTTTCTATTTACCTATAACGCTTCATGAAACTTAATGCATTCTGTTAAAAAGTAACATTAATGGACGTAGGGTGTCACAGAATCGGAGAAGATTTGGATGGCCTTAAGGTCAAGTTCGATTGCGATTTTGAGTCCGGCTATTAAGGCCTCATACTGCGCATCGTTGTTCGTAGTAGAGAAGTTGAGCTTTAAGGCGCAGCATATCTGGGGCTCTTCTGGAGTGATGAGCATGACTCTCACACCGGAACACTTATCATTAGAAGATCCATCTACAAATAGCTTTAAATGAATATCTGGGTCTTCGATGTTTTCTGGAGAAGGCCCCTCGGGAGCGGTGAATTCCACTACGAAATCAGCGAGTGCTTTGCCGAGGATGGCACGACGAGGGATGAACGTTATCTCAAACTGACTCAGCTCTATGTTCCACTTTAATAGTCGTCTGGATGCCTCAGGTCGTTACAAGACCGGTCGTGGTGGCTGATCAGTGTAGACTTTTATGGGGTGAGACAAAAAGTATGGTCGTAGCTTCTGGGAGGAGATCAAAAGACAATAGGCTAGTTTCTCAAGCTTTGGGTAATTCTTCTCCACCCCCATCAACCGTTTTCTAATGTAGTAGATGAGTCGCTGGACACGATCTTCAATGTGCACTAGTGCTGAACTGATTGCCTGCATGGAAATGGCCAAGTAAATGTATAAGTCTTCATGGTCCACAGGTTTGGACAATATAGGTGGTCTCTCTAAGTGATTCTATAGGTCCTCAAATGTGGTGATGAATTCTGGGATCCATTCGAAGTTGCGCTTCCTTTTTCGAAGCAAGTTGAAAAGGGGAATGCATTTTTCAGTAGCTTTGGAAATGAACCGAATTAAAAGCGGCGACCTTTCCATTTAAACTTTGGACATCTTTGATGTTCTAAGGGACTTGAATACCAAGATAGTTTTGATTTTATCCGGATTGGCTTTGATGCCTCGGGAGTTGGTGATGAAACAACGAAATTTTCCAAAAGTGACTCCAATGGGGCACTTCAGGGGATTGAGTTTCATGTCGTATTGGCAGAGGGCATCGAACATTTTGGAGAGGTCATGGACGTTGTTGCTCGATATTTTGGATTTTACTAGCATATTGTCCACGTATACCTCCATGGACTTTCCAATTTGGTTCTTAAACAGGCAGTTAACCATCCGTTGATAAGCGGCTCAGGTGGTTTTGAGACCGAATGGCATGACGCGGTAGCAGTAGAGTCCGAGATCACTTATGAAAGAGGTGTGATCTTGGTCGCAAGGACACATCGGAATCTAATTTTAGCCTAAATAAGCGTCAATAAAAGACAGAAGCTGGTATCCGGCAGTCGAGTCAACAAGTCGATCGATCTTCAGAAGTGGAAAGCTATCTTTGGGACACGCCTTGTTTAAGTCAGAGAAGTCGATACACGTTCGCCACTTGCCGTTGTCTTTCTTGACTAGAACCGGATTAGAGACCCATTCAAGGTAGTCAGCTTCGAGGGTGGAGTTGTTGTTGAGTAGCCTATCTACCTCTTCTTTGAGTGCATTAGATCTTCCGTGACCCAAGAAGCGGCGTTTCTGTTTGATAGGAGGTAGTGTAGGGTCGAGGTTTAACTGATGGCAAGCTATTCCTAGGTCGATGCCCTTCATGTCTAAGTGGGTTCAAGAGAATATGTCTAGGTTGGCCCTTAGGAAATCCATTAGATCGTCTCTTATCGCGGGTGGAGTTGTGATCCGATTTTCAAAACCTTTGATGGGTCGTCAGGGTTGATTAGAACGTCCACTGTCGGTTCAACGGGAGTAGTCCTCTCGTAGTTGGGCTCTTCTTCCTTCCTTGGATCGAGATCATTGAAAAGACAACAGTGGAGCCTAAGCCGAGGCCCAAATGCCTTTGATTGCTATGCGGAGATGGTCTTGGCACAGGAAGGCAAGGGCACAGCCTTCCCCTTGTCCTTGTTGTGTGCGTTCTTCCATTCTATTGCATAGCAATCTCTAGCAGTTGCTTGGTCACCTTTAACTATACCGATCCCGTTTTCCATTGGGAATTTCATTAGGATAGACCAAGGCGACATGAAGACTCGGAATTCTATAAGGAACGGTCATCCAAAGAAGACATTATAGGCAGAGATAATGTCGATAACCACGAAAGTGAGGATTCGGACCTGGCTCTAATCCCCATCACCTAGTTCAACTGGTAGGTCGATCATGCCTACTGCGTGATTGGAAGATCCGTTGAAGCCGTGGATCATGGTATGGCACGGTTTCAAGTCCTTGGTTTCCAGATTCATTTGGTCATTGGTAGCTTTGAAGATGATATTGACTGAGCTTCCTAAGTCAATCAATACCCTTTAGACGGAGGCAGCACCGATCTGAGCTATGATGACGAGAGGGTCTATAGTTGGGATTTCGGTTCTGGTAGACTTACTTTCGCGGAAGATGATGTCGTCCCGCCTTGTTTTCTGAAGCTTGGCGGGGATGGGCTTGTCCGGGGTGGAGAAAGATTCATAGGTGGCATGCTTTATCGAGCTCACATATTCCTCCATTTTTTGGAAGCTTTCGTGCATAAGGTAAGGTCCGCCACAGACAGTGTTGGTCACAATACCCCGCCTTTGGTTAGACGGACCTGAGGCTGCCTTGGCGGGTGCTGGAGTTGCTGGTGTTGGAGGATACGAGTTTGCTTTGGGAGGAAATGGTTCCTGAACGTACTGCTCAAGACGCTTTTCATGGATAAGCTTTTCGATCGTGTCCTTGAGTTGACAACAGTCATTGGTATTGTGCCCATACATGTCGTGGTATTGACAGTACTTGTCGGTATTCTTCTCGTGGATAGTGGACTCCCTAGAGTGTGGTTTCTTATAATGAAGCGTATTACATGTTTCCAGATAGATTGTCTCCAACTCTTCATTCAACGGAGTGTATATTTCGTAAGCTTAGTAGCTGCCAGGACTCTTGGGATCCGCTGGAACCTAGTTGTTGTTGCAACCACCCTGCTTACCATTACCTAGCTTCGTTTTGTAGGGACCTTCCCCCATGTTCTTGAGTGACTCGGCGAGTCCCTGTACATATTAGATAGAGTGAGAGCGTTCTTCGGAGTCAGGATGTGTATTCTGAAATGCTTAACCAATTTTGTGGCCAGTTGGCCGAAGTTGTTGACGGAATGTAGCAGAAGGCGAGAGAACCAGAGTAATGTAGTGCCTGACAAGAATACTGGGAAACACTTTCATTTGACCGGGTTGGTGGCCCGGCTATAATCCATTTACCACTCATAGCGATTCAGGAAGGCACAGAAGTTGGTTATGCCATCATACAGTGGCATCTAAGGCATGCTGAAGCGTCGAGGGCATTCAGCTTCATGCACAATCCTGGTGAAAGGGTTGTGCCTTAGGTGGGTTTCCGATAAGTCATTGGCGTTCCCTCTCATTTCCCTTATGATCCTTCGGACCATGTCAGGGTGGTATGTTGGATGCAGATCTGCTGGCGGAGTCCATAGGTTTCGCCGAACCCGGGAGTTCTATTCCAAGGTTGCCTTCTACGATGCATGTCTGGATCATCCTCTTCCATGTCATCAACATCTATGATTGGGTTTTGGTATGGATGATGAAGCCGAGCGGGTTGATGCACATCTTAATTCGGAAGAGCATGGGTCGTTGGGAGAGTAGTCCTTAATCCTGGACGGTAGCAGTCGGGTTCTGTAGAGGAGGGAGTCGGTTGCTCAGACCGGGCTCGTCATTGATAATCAATCGGGAACGGTATCGATACTGTGCCCCCTCGCTACAAGTGACTGTGTCTGGTCGCCGTTTCCATTCCCATTGCCATTGTCGTTGTCGTTGTCGTTGCCATTGCCGTTGGCAAGGGAGTTGGATCGGACGACGACATTGTTGATTAGGCTAAACCTCCTTCTCAGATGTGGGCCCTTGGATTCAGAAGTGGAGTATAACGACCCGAACTTCCCCGTGAATGAAAGCGCAGATTGCTTTGAGAACAACATACATCGGAACACAAACAGAAGAACCTTTCATTGCTTATTACAACAATTTACATCAGAGTACAAGAATATACAGAGTATGAGTAAATATTATACAACAGAGAATATCAGAGATTTAAATTACATTACTGCAGCGGAAAAATAATACAAAACATAACTGAAAGAAATACGCGGATACAGGGCTTTCCGAACATCACTTCAGCCATAAACCAGGATCCTGTGAATATAAATCTGCAAAACCAAAACTACTAGCTGCCCTTGCGGAAAATAGTGGCACCCAGAGTTTAGGTTAAAACAATAAACTCCAGATCAGTCGTGCGACTGGTGTGAGAACTAAAACAGTTATTAATCTTTATTTTAAAGTTAGGTAAATAAAGGAACCACGCCGTATAACAAAGAACGGGTTACCTCCCAAGAATACCAGTGCATAAAACAAACAGCGCAATGCTAAATAAAGAAAAATGAAGCTATTATAAGGCCCGGGTCCCATCACACAATGCAAGCCGGAGGATACAGTTTTACATTATAATAGCCAAAGAATGCTTAATACGTTTAGAAACAGATTATTTGATACTATTATAAGTGTATAGTGTCAAAACAATTTCAATCATAAGTATCAATCATAGACGGCATAAGTGCCCCATACCACTATGTCGCCATAATAGGTTCTACAATTAAAACCGAAATGTCACGTATTGGAAATTGGATTCCATCATGAGTTGAGGCAAGGGGCAAGCTCCCCTCCGTTCGAGACACTCTAGCAAATGCCTCTGGACCAGACACAGCGATCCTTGGATCCTCCAAGGCTGGTTCTCTCCTACTTTTGAGGATTAATTATTCCTGAACACACGTTTCTCGGTCCTATAGGACCTATATCCAAGGCGCCTCGTATCCAACAACTACACAGGTAAAAATAATTTATATGTTAGGGCTGGTAGGTCACTGACATCACCTATAGCTAGAAAGAAACGTCGTGCACTCCTTGGGTCCTTATCCCATTTTTGACTCATACCGAGGTGTGAGGCTCGCAAATTAACGCTATATACAAAGCTATGCCACACAGGCCGTGCTTTGATCATCAACCACAAGACTTTACTTTTAAACAAAAGCCTTGATCATCTGCCACTTAGGCAAGCCACACAGGCTATTCATGCGATTGATATCCATCAATATATAACCTCTGAGCTCGTACGTCTCAGAGAAGGGCGTTAAGCAAGAGAATAAATTCTCCACCGCCAAACAGATATATATTTAATAGAAATCAATCACACAGAATAAAATCCAATGTCAGACACACAGTCCATTACAAGTTCGTTCTGGGTCTGAACGAAACCGGAGGCACCTTATTCCTTGCATATCCATCGATCTCCAAGTACGTCTGGACGATCACCAACTGATTCCCTTCTCTTGGGTGTACAGCCCAATCAAGATCATCAATAATCATCCAAACAACGTGAAGACCTCCGGTCTTCAACCACCGTCTTCTTCTTCGACTTATCGTCGAATCGGTTATTCAGAATGGGTATAAACCTAGCCTTTCCGAATAACCCGCGTATATAATAAACAAGTGTTACACAAACACAACATACGCCTCATTCCAATTCAGAATATTCTTTATTCAAAATTCACATTCTTAGGGAAAGGTTCCCATTAATTTTATCGAAGATAAATCATTCTAAATTTCTTCTTTATTCTTCCTTTGGGTATCATTTCAAACCATGTTAAGGTTTTCCAAACTAGTCGGGATTAGCGAACCACACCGAAGTAATTATTTACTTTATTTCCCAATCCCAACCTATTCATCCCATGGAGCAAAACTGGTAATACCCCATATCTAACACCACGGTGTTATCGGTAAAACTAATTACCATTTCACTTTCAAATCTAATTAAAGATTTAACTATCGCTCTGGAGCAAAACTGGTGATACTCCATTATCGATCACTTTAATCTAATCAAAGATTCATTAAAACTCCACTTAGTTTTAATCTTCCCAAAAATCAATATCCTGTCTTTAATTGGGTTAAAGAACCAATGTCATCTAAAACACGGTTCACGATAAACTCAAAATCACTTTCCATTGTTAATCAGGTTAAAGAACAAGTGTTATTCAAAACACAGCTCACGATAAACCCAAAAACCAATTTGATATTAAATACATGGCTCTGAATAGAAAATATATAGGCTTATATTCAATATCAAATTCTAAAACCAACAAATATCATATTGGAAATAACGATATAAATATATCTTTCAAATTTCCACAACCATATCTGTATAATCACAAAATCCAACATCAAAATATTCTGAAGATAATTTTGATTCAAATCCATTCCAATTCACGTATTGGAAATTCTGATTATTTTTAAAACCACTTCAAATCCAATTTATTTATTCAAAAATATCTAGTTCAAAACTAGTTCATTTCGATAAAAATACATTTTTATCCTTTCAAATGTGGAATTTTTTATCCCAGTTCTTTCCAATTCATATACTATGATTTTACACATATTATTATTATTTTTAATAATTTTATCAAGGCCCGTAAAGTCGGTTTTCAATAACGGCCACCGAACAGCACTTTCAGCGACCTTTTCCAAATTTGATTTAGATATAATTCCAAATACAACCGTTAGATTTCAAATTTCTAATATTCATTGGAAAGCTCTTTTCGATACGAACCCAACGGTTCCGGTTTCAGGAGGATCCGATGGTCGGATCTCCCGTAACGTCAATTCGAAGTCAACGGTCGAAATTCGCGAACTGCTGCGGCGTGTACTATTCAGGCTATTTAATATATATAATATATATATTATATATATTGAGTCAATTTTAATTCAAAACGCATTTTATAATTCGTTTTAAATTCGTTTTCATAACAAATTCAACTTCATATTCAATTTTAAATCAAAATTGAATATTTCATATCATTAATGTATAAATGATAATATTTTCAAAACATCATATTTTGAAATCACTTCCTTTTCTATATTCATTATATAAACGAATATAATCGATATAAATATCGTTCGCGTCAAAAGGGCGCATATCTAATCAACATGGCTTTATATATTTCAATAACTTCGTTATTCTATTCAATAAATGAATATTTTCTTCAACACATGAATATATATATATATACTTTATTCAACACATGAATATTTATTAATTCTTACTTACAATAAAAATATGAATTTTATTATATAAATATTTTATTCAACAAATAAATAGTTTCAACACATGAATAGTTTCAACACATGAATATTCTCAACACATGAATATTCTCAACACATGAGTATCGTCAACACATGACTATTTTTTTATTCAACACATGAATATAATTTATTTTCTAAATTGGGATGAGACCCACTCAATTACCATATAATGTTAATTATATGGATTCCATACAACACAAGTATATAATCGTACCAATAAATAATCAACCATCATCCAAAGTGCACCACACAACTGCATAAGCATTAAACATAAATAATTAACGCTTACACAGTCTGTCAATCAAACGATCGACATACCACTAAACAATTGGGATTAGTGTACGTCGAATATCATCCCAACACCCGTGTGGGGTTTCAATCCACAAACACAAATTTTATTTGTGCTGTTGGGCGATGTGTAAAATTTATCGTCCCAATCAATATCAGTCAAATCAGTGTACATAAACAAATCGTCTGATTTGTAAATGAATATTTATTTATTCACATTCACGTTAAAAATTATATTTTTAACGATAAACAATTTATTTCAACACATAAATATTTATTTTCATTCATTCCACATCACAATCAATTTTCACAACACAACAAAATCAAACAAGTCGTCCATGGTCTGTGGACGACGGGTGTCGGGTGGGGCTAAGCACCGTCTGCATCCTAGTATATAACTTTAACTAGAAAATAAGATTTAAAGTGAGAAGTTCTCACCGACTAGCTAAACCAAACACCGCGACTCTTCATACGTAGAAAATCTTCGCCGTCTTTCCAACGAGATCTGTTTCATGCGGTATATGTTAAAAAACATATTTTTACCATCGCTATATTAAAAATCACATTTTTAATTTGCTACACATAAAAATTATATTTTTGTCATGCTAACTTCGTAATAAAAATTATATTTTTATATCGCTCTTCTTCTAATAAAGATTATATTTTTATATAGCCACTCATATAAAAATCACATTTTTATACTGCTACTATATAGATAGAAATTCTATTTTTATACCGCTACTATATAGATAAAAATTCTATTTTTATATCGCTACTATATAGATAAAAATTCTATTTTTATATTCGCTATACATACATAAAAATCTAATTTTTCTTCTATTAATGATCAAATCTTTTTAATGAACAAAATCTAATCTTTTCTATTTATAAGTATATATCTTTTTCATGTACAAAACTCTAAGCTTCTCATGCACAAAAACCAAATTTTTACTGTATTAAAAATCGAATCTTTATGCGGTTCGTACGTATATAAAAATATAATCTTTTCGTATTTAAAAATCTCGCCTTTTTATAAATAAAAATCTTGCCTTTTCTAAATTTATAAAAATCAAAACTTTAAACAAATAAAGATCTCGTCGTTAAACAAATAAAAATCGTATAATTTCAGATTAAAAATCCAATATTTTCAGCTTTAAAAATCATATATTTTCATTTTAAAAATCATGCCATTCAAAACGATTTAAATTACTAAATAAAAAGGAAAACTTATAGTAATAAAAATCGAGAGAGGGGGGGGGGGGGTCTTCCTTCGTTGGAAGAGGTTCGTCGGAAAGGGGAATGGGGAGGCGCGGTTTTAGGCTAAAGGGGGGGGGGTAATAGCGGCGGTTCAACACATCAGAGGAGGGAGGAAGAAGGAGGGAAGAGGAGGAAGGGGAGATGTGGGATGGCTGCGGTTTTCCCTTGGCAGCGGCGCCGGAGGCGCGGCGCCCCTGGGGATCGCGGCAGCGGCGAGTCCCCCTCCCCCATGCGTTCTCTTTTTTTATTTTTTATTTGAAACCCGTAACGGGTTTGTGAAAGGAGAAAGGGGGTTGGCCCCTTTTTTCTATTATTATTTTTATAAATATTTCCCCAAAAAGTGACTTTTAATTTCGACCTCCAAACAAGACCCACCGCCTGTCGTCCCTAGCTAATTACCCCAGTCCGAACACAATGGGATATGTATCGTAAGCTAGTTTGGATATTTCGATCGGTTTTCGTCAAAATCAAAGTATAAATCTATATATTGAATTTGAACGCACATTTCAATTTACCGGGGCCATATACGGACTCTAAAAGTTCCTGAAAAATATTTCTAGCTTCGTATTGACGATACGGTCCTAACAAAACTAATTTCATCGAATTTCGAGACCGTTTAAAAAATGACCATTTTCCAGTCGATCGAAATTGACTAAAACTGTCAAAACACGTTTTCCTTTGCCACACTCACATATTGATTCAAAAAATTACGAATTTTGGAATCTAGCAATAACTTGACATCACGGATCCAACAAAAGTGGTTTTGTGGAAAATCGAGGTCCTTTGCAAAGTTTCCATTTTTAAGGGCCAGAAATTCCATAGCGACTATTCTGAATTTTTAACTGGACATAACTTTTGATTCCCGCTATGAAATTTCAATTTTTCGGATTCGTTGGAAATATATTCTCAAATAGATTCTAATATTTTTGGTTTCGCTAAAATCCGGTTTATTTTGAATCCTGTACATTCATTCGAAATCGAAATTTCAAACTACCGCATCATTTTCAATTCCTTTTATATTTAAAATAAAATATTTATATTCTAACGACGATCTATATAAATATATATGTTCTAATTATATTCAAAATAAATTTCTCATCATCATTATTTAAAATAAATCATTTTAAATATTCAAAATTAATTAAATTTGCTAAAATAAAAATTTTAAATTGGCTCAGAATTTCCGGGTTGTTACAATCTCCCCCGCTTAAAAATTTTCGTCCCCGAAAAGGAACGAAGCTGAAAGTTGTTTAACAAACCAACTCAACTTTCATTATTTTCTATACGGCTTAAGTTCTTCAACTTTTCATTTTCTAAAAACTTTTCAAATTTTTCAAAAATTTGGCTAACACCCTAAATTTTTGAAAAAATCGCCTTAACCTCCCCTGCACCGGGAGCTTCGTAATATTTCAAATAGCCTCCCATGGCCCTCACCAATCCAAAAAGAAAAAGAAACAGCCAAGTGGCTAGCCAATCGGCTAAAATCATCCAAACCCAATAAATTTGTAAACATGTACCTATTTGTCGGGCAAACAATTTTATTCTTCTGCTCTAGCCTCCTTGCTATGACCTGTTCAATAGATATACATGTATATGGATGCAAGTGTAATCAATTTTAAATACAGTTCAATATTTGGTTCCACTAGGCTAAATGGTTCAAATTTTTAATAAATGAAACCAATAATTAAACAACACAACCATCAATCAATTAGTGGATTATCGTTTCAAACATATAACTTTAATACATAGTCAAAAATCATGTTTTTGATGCCAAATCACAACAATAAGCCCTATCTAGTTTTGGTTCTCACACCAGTCTAATGAAAATATATAGATATCACACCTTCGGCACTCGAACATCAACTCTGATGACGATGCATCAATCATCAAAATCATCTCCGGGCGACTAGAGTGTGATTGTATATCAATCCAGTATATTAAAACTTCGAATACACGTTCATGACGCGTATATGCAAAATCTTTATATACTCGATTGTCCAAATTCAATACAAATAAAATATTCAAATACGTATACTTGAATTTAACTTTCAAAACAAAATTTGTTTTTCGTTTTATTTTAAAAATAACACTCTTTCGACTCGCTCTAGGATACTACTGATCCCATCTCTAACGAGTTATTCTTATTGGACATTACTAGTCCAATCTCTGATGAATTCTTTCGTTCAGTTCTAATGTGTCTTGTTCTCGAGCTCTGTAAACCAAAGCTATGATACCACATTATAACGACCTGAACTTCCCCGTGAAGGAAAGCGCGGATTGCTTTGAGAACAACACACATCGGAACACAAACAAAGAACCTTTCATTGCTTATTACAACAATTAACATCAGAGTACAAGAATATACAGAGTAAAAGTAAATATTATACAACAGAGAATATCAGAGATTTAAATTACATTACTGCAACGGAGAAATAATACAAAACATAACTGAAAGAAATACGCGGATACAGAGCTTTCCGAATATCACTTCAGCCATAAATCAGGATCCTGTGAATATAAATCTACAAAACCAAAACTACTAGCTGCCCATGCGGAAAATAGGGGCACCCAGAGTTTAGGTTAAAACAATAAATTCCAGGTTAGTCATGCGACTGATGTGAGAACTAAAACAGTTATTAATCTTTATTTTAAAGTTAGGTAAATCAAGGGACCACGCCGTATAACACGGAACGGGTTTCCTCCCAAGAATACCAGTGCATAAAACAAACAGCGCAATGCTAGATAAATAAAAATGAAGCTATATAAGACCCAGGTCCCATCACACAATGCAACGCAAGCCGGAGGATAGGGTTTTACCTTATAATAGCCAAAGAATGCTTGATATGTTTAAAAACAGATTATTTGATACTATTATAAGTGTATAGTGTCAAAACAATTTCAATCATAAGTATCAATCATAGACGGCATAAGTGCCCCATACCACTATGTCGCCATACTAGGTTCTACAATTAAAACCGAAATGTCACGTACTGGAAATTGGATTCCATCATGAGTTGAGGCAAGGGGCAAGCTCCTCTCCGTTCGAGACACTCTGGCAAATGTCTCAGGACCACACACAACGATCCTTGGATCCTCCAAGGCCGGTCCTCTCCTACTTTTGAGGATTAATTATTCCTAAACACACGTTTCCCAGTCCCATAGGACCTATATCCAAGGCGCCTCGCATCCAACAACCACATAGGTAAAAATAATATATATTTCAGGGCTGGTAGGTCACTGACATCACCCATAGCTAGAAAAAAATGTCGTGCACTCCTTGGGTCCTTATACCATTTTTGACTGATACCGAGGTGTGAGGCTCACGAATTAACGTTATACACAAAGCTATGCCACATAGGTCGTGCGTTGATCATCAACCACAAGACTTTGCTTTTCAACAGAAGCCTTGATCATCTTCCACTTAGGCATGCCACACAGGCAATTCATGCCATGCGATTGATATCCATCAATATATAACCTCTGAGCTCGTACGTCTCAGAGAAGGGCGTTAAGCAAGAAAATAAATTCTCCACCGCCAAACAGATATATATTTAATAGAAATCAATCACACAGAATAAAATCCAATGTTAGACACACAGTCCATTACAAGTTCGTTCTGGGTCTGAACGAAACCGGAGGCATCTTATTCCTTGCATATCCATCGATCTCCAAGTACGTCTGGACGATCACCAACTGATTCCCTCCTCTTGGGTGTACAGCCCAATCAAGATCATCAATAATCATCCAAACAACGTGAAGACCTCCAGTCTTCAACCACCGTCTTCTTCTTCGACTTATCGTCAAATCGGTTATTCAGAATGGGTATAAACCTGGCCTTTCCGAATAACTCGCGTATATAATAAACAAGTGTTACACAAACACAACATATGCCTCATTCCAATTCAGAATATTCTTTATTCAAAATTCACATTCTTAGGGAAAGGTTCCCATTAATTTTATCGAAGATAAATCATTCTAAATTTCTTCTTTAATCTTCCTTTGGGTATCATTTCAAACCATGTTAAGGTTTTCCAAACTAGTCGGGATTAGCGAACCACACCGAAGTAATTATTTACTTTATTTCCCAATCCCAACCTATTCATCCCATGCAGCAAAACTGGTAATACCCCATATCTAACACCACGGTGTTATCGGTAAAACTAATTACCATTTCACTTTCAAATCTAATTAAAGATTTAACTATCGCTCTGGAGCAAAACTGTTGATACTCCATTCTGATCACTTTAATCTAATCAAAGATTCATTAAAACTCCACTTAGTTTTAATCTTCCCAAAAATCAATATCCTGTCTTTAATTGGGTTAAAGAACCAATGTCATCTAAAACACGGTTCACGATAAACTCAAAATCACTTTCCATTGTTAATCAGGTTAAAGAACAAGTGTTATTCAAAACACAGCTCACGATAAACCCAAAAACCAATTTGATATTAAATACATGGCTCTGAATAGAAAATATATCGGCTTATATTCAATATCAAATTCTGAAACCAACAAATATCGTATTGGAAATAACGATATAAATATATCTTTCAAATTTCCACAACCATATCTGTATAATCACAAAATCCAACATCAAAATATTCTGAAGATAATTTTGATTCAAATCCATTCCAATTCACGTATTGGAAATTCTGATTATTTTTAAAACCACTTCAAATCCAATTTATTTATTCAAAAATATCTAGTTCAAAACTAGTTCATTTCGATAAAAATACATTTTTATCCTTTCAAATGTGGAATTTTTTATCCCAGTTCTTTCCAATTCATATATTACGATTTTACACAAATTATTTATATTTTTAATAATTTTATCAAGGCCCGTACAATCAGTTTTCAATAATGGCCACTGAACTGCACTTACAGCGACCTTTTCCAAATTTGATTTGGACATAATTCCATATCCAACCATTAGATTTCAAATTTCTAATATGCATTGGAATGCTCTTTTCGATACAAACCTAACGGTTCCGGTTTCAGGAGAATCCGACGGTCGGATCTCCCGTAACGTCAATTCGAAGTCAATGGTCGAAATTCATGAACTCCCGCGGCGCAGCGCATTCTGTTCAGGCTATTTAATATATATAATATATTATATATATATATATATATATATATATCGTCAATTTCAATTCAAAATGCATTTTATAATTCGTTTTAAATTCGTTTTCTAAACAATTTCAACTTCAAATTCAATTTTAAATCAAAATTGAATATTTCATATCATTAATGTATAAATGATAATATTTTCAAAACATTATATTTTGAAATCACTTCCTTTTCTATATTCATTATAAAAATGAATATAATCGATATAAATATTGTTCGCGTCAAAATGGCGCATATCTAATCAACACAGCTTTATATATTTCAATAACTTCGTTATTCTATTCAACAGATGAATATTTTCTTCAACACATGAATATATACTTTATTCAACGCATGAATATTTATTAATTCTTACTTACAATAAAAATATGAATTTAATTGTATAAATATTTTATTCAACACATGAGTAGTTTCAACACATGAATAGTTTCAACACATAAATATTTTCAACACATGAATATTCTCAACACATGAGTATCGTCAACACATGACTATTTTGTTTATTCAACACATGAATACAATTTATTTTCTAATTTGGAATGAGACACACTCAATTACCGTATAATGTTAATTATATGGATTCCATACAACACATGTATATAATCGCAACGATAAATAATCAACCATCGTCCAAATAAACCACACAACTGCATAAGCATTAAACATAAATAATTAACGCTTACACAGTCTGGCAATCAAACAATCGACATACCACTAAACAATAAGGATTAGTGTACATCGAATATCATCCCAACACCCTTGTGGGGTTTCAATCCACAAACACAGATTTTATTTGTGCTGTTGGGCGATGTGTAAAATTTATCGTCGCAATCAATATCAGTCAAATCAGCGTACATAAACAAATCGTTTGATTTGTAAATGAATATTTATTTATTCACATTCACGTTAAAAATTATATTTTTAATGATAAACAATTTATTTTAACACATGAATATTTATTTTCATTCATTCCACATCACAATCAGTTTTCACAACACAACAAAATCAAACAAGTCGTCCATGGTCTGTGGACGACGGCTATCGGGTGCTGCTAAGCACCGTCTGCATACTAGTATATAACTTTAACTAGAAAACAAGATTTAAAGTGAGAAGTTCTCACCGACTAGCTAAACCAAACAGCGCGACTCTTCATATGTATAAAATCTTCGTCGTCTTTCCAACGAGATCTGTTTCACGCGTTATATGTTAATAATCATATTTTTACCATCGCTATATTAAAAATCACATTTTTAATTTGCTACATATATAAAAATCATATTTTTGTCATGTTAACTTCATAATAAAAATTATATTTTTATATCGCTCTTCTTCTAATAAAGATTATATTTTTATATCGCCACTCATATAAAAATCACATTTTTATACTGCTACTATATAGATAAAAATTCTATTTTTATACCGCTACTATATAGATAAAAATTCTATTTTTATACCAATACTATATAGATAAAAATTCTATTTTTATATTCGCTATACATGTGACGGCCCGCCCCGCACCAACCGACATTTACTCCAAAAGTGCGCTGTACACATGTCCAGTTAGCACGGAACGGGTCGTGAGAAGGAAAGGGAAGAAGGAAATGAACATACAAAGAACCTGTAGAATGTCTCACAACGCACAGAATAAAGTATAATAATAACATACTTGACATAAAACAGGAGAGACAGTGCATAAGCTGAAAACCAGAACTAAACATCATAGCAGCGGAAATCTAAAATACAGCTTATTACAACTTTCAAACTGTCTCAAAGCAAAAGTAAGATAAAGGAGGTACACTACTAATGCCCAAGTAGAGACCACCAACGACACAGGGAGAATGTGTATATATATATCATACGTAGAAGCCTCCTGCCCGCCTCCGAATCAGCTACTCGCGCATCACCAGCTAACCTGTCTCTAGTCTGCTCGTGTGAGCACCCAGAGTAATAAGAGGAGACATAAAACTCTGGGTTAGACATAAAGCCTGGTATGAGCGATAAGCATCTAAAGTGAACAATAACAGGTAGACTAAAACATACCTGAACCTGGACCTGCAACCAAAGAGTTAGCACTACATATTGTGTGACGGCCCGCCCCGCAACAGTCGACATTTCACTGAAATGCGCTGTATTGATGTCCAACCAGCACGGAACGGTCGCCAAAAGAAAGGAAAAGGAAAGGGATTTGAAGAATTGAATTAGCACAGAACCTGTAACATATCTCACAGCGCATGGAATAAAATATAATAATAATATACTTGACATAAACATGCGAGACAGTGCATAAGCTGAAAACTAAATCAGAACCATTATAGCAGCAGAAATCCAAAATACAGCTTATTACAACTTAAAAATACTGTCTCTAAAGCAAAAAGGAAAGGTACACTACTAATGCCCAAAGTAGTGCCCAGCTGCAACACAGGGAGAATATCTATATATCATACGTAGAAGCCTCCTGCTCGTCTCCGGATCAGCTACTCGTGCATACCACCTAACCTGTCTCTAGTCTGCTCGTGTGAGCACCCAGAGTAATAAGAGGAGACATAAAACTCTGGGTCAGACATAAAGCCTGGTATGAGCGATAAGCATCTAAACAGAATAATAACAGGTATACTAAACCATACCTGAACCTGGACCTGCAACCAAAGAGTTAGCACTACATACTGTATAATACTCTAAGGTGCCTCAAAACAAGTGGTGTAAAGATACGGGGGTGGGGGTGTGCATGTCATAATGATAGCAAACAAATCAATCATAGCAACCATCCTCACATCTCTCACTCAGTGCGTAAAGCATACGATGTCCACCACTGTCAATCACTAGATCCATTGAAGTAGTGACGGAGTTCGACTTGTACAACTACTGCTACTACCAAGCTTACCACATGGAATCATGACCAAACCTTTTCAATGATCCCACTTCATTGGTCTATAGCTACTTTTAGTCGTACCTAGGTCACTACATACTGTGACCCTGAATCCGTTCACGTACTTCCCATACATAGTGATCCAAAGATACAGACATCGACAACTCCTTAGCACACGTCCCGCAGCAAAGCCCAATCATGAAGTGAACTCATTGGTTCCCATCTGGATCTTGAGCTCTAACTTCCATTTGGACTACCTTTGCATCTCGGGTTTTTTTCGTCATCTCCATCCGGATCGGTCTTCCTTTCTTCACTTCACTTTGCTTCAGGTCGTGGTCTTCCTTCAGGTTCGGATCGTGATATGGAGCACGAGTGAATCGGTTTCCTTCATTGCTGGTCGGTCGCATTTCGCTCCTCCCCTGGTCGGTCTGAAACCTCCTCTGGTCGCATTTCACCCATCCTGGTCGGTCTGAAGTTCCTATGGGGTCGGTCGGTCAGAAACCCCCCTGATCGGTCCAAACTCGGTCATTCGAAACTCCCTTGGTCGTTCCAGACTTGGTCGGTCTCCCTAGTCCATCGCCACGGATCGGTTCGTTGGACATGGGGGCGATCCGATCCGGTCCTGTACATTTTCCTGCAACTTCTTTCAGCGACTGTTTACGCCATCCGACGGCGTTTTTGACCAATCTAACTATTCTAATCAATTGCAAAGCAAACCATACAGTCATAGCAACATGTAGAAACATCCACAAACAGAAAAACATAAATCATAGCATGTGAAATAGATCAAACATACCCAAAAACCATATTTTTCCCTTAAGCATGTTCAAGCAAACTTAATGATAGAATTAACAAAATTTAACCGAATTAGCCAATTTTCCTAACAGAGGTCTAAAATAATATTTTAGAATTTATAAATATTTTTCAAGATTTTTAACATGCATAAATTCGCTAATTTCCACTAATCACCCCTTAATCCCCCAAATTCCGGGATTAACAAAATTAGTCGAAATTAACCCAAATTCATATCAGAGGCATAAAATGATGTTTTAGAATTTTAGGAATTTTTCTAGATTTTTCTGAGTTATAATTTCGCTAATCTTCGCTAATTACCCTAATTAGCCGTAATTAGTGTAAAACAAAGCAAATCACTCACCTTTGGCACAATTAAACTTTCAGAACTGAAACTCCTCAGATATAGATCCAATCTCTATGTATTCCAGCAACTCTCTCTGATTTGGTGCTAATCCCCTTTGGTTTGATGTAGTTTTGCTTAATCTTTGATTAGAAAGTGATTAGAGGTGATTTAGAGTGAAATTAGAAGGTGGAGGCCATGGCTATACTTGAAGGAATGTCTTAGGCGGCTGGAAAATGAAGTAAAAACCGAAATCCTAACCCTAGCAGCCCTTAAATACCACTAAACCCGAAATCCTCCTTTGGGCCTAGCTGCTAATTACCTGGTTAAGCCCAATTAGCTGAAAATAACCCTTTAAATCTTAATTCAGCCATATCTCTCAAACGGTAAGTCCGTTTGGCTAATGTAACCACTCTACGGAAAGAGAAACCATCATTCAAATCCAATGGAAGTGGTTTCAGGTCAAAACTCCTTTCCAATCAAAAGTTATGACCAAAACAGTACCAACTAGGGGCAAAACGGTCATTTAAAAATCGGCAAAAATTGTGAACATGGGAAATGACCCCACTAGTCTTTTCCCAAAGTTACATGACCATACGACTTCGTATCAAAGAGAAATAAATATTCTACGATCTTCCGATGCGTAGAATGCGGGTTGTTACACTCCCCCCCCCCCCCCCCCCCGCCCTTAAGAAATTTCGTCCCCGAAATTCCTTAACCCAAAACATATAAAGGATCCCGCATGCCTATCAATCATTTACAAACAATAAAGCATACAAAACAAACAAAGCAAGCCTATCCTAGCATGCGGAATAACTAAATCGAAACCAAAACCTTACCAAGCAAAGAGTTCTGGATACGTCTTCCTAGTACTCTCCTCTGTTTCCCAAGTACAGCCATTCTCATTCTCTCCCCACTGAAGCTTTACTAGTTTCACCACTTTCCTTCGAAGTAGCTTCGTATCGTACTCGACAATACGCATCGGCTTGCGGTTCCCTACCTCCTCAGGTCCTACTTCGGCATCGTCCAACTGACCAAGTGAAATAGTCATATCGGGGTCGTGCACAAACTTCCTTAACGAGGAGACATGGAATACATTGTGAACTCCTGCCATCTTGTCTGGTAACTCTACCTTATATGCCAAATTTCCAACTTGCTCAATAACCGGGAATGGACCAACAAATCTTAGTGCCAACTTTCCTCTTTTACCAAAACGAATCACACTCTTCAACGGAGAAATCTTGACGAGTACCATGTCACCCACGGAGAACTTAAATCTCTTCGTCTCTTATCAGTATAACTCCTCTACCTATCTTGAGTGGTCTTCTAATACTCGATTCACCCTATCTGTTTGACGGTCGATACCCACCTCCCTCCTAGAGATGATTTCCAATAGGTTAGGATCGTTCCTCTGACTGGAACCAATCCACTCAATCAAAATCGATCTAATCGTCAAGCTTACTAGCGTTTCTGAATCCAATTCGCTCTTAGGTCTAAAATCATATTCCGTGATATACTCTAGTTGCTTCCAACCTGGAAACATAACCCTTAGACTGACATGTCTCCAACTCAATGCACTCGTTGAAAAATCGCCACAACTATTTATCTCTCACGTAAACCATCCTTGTCGGACTCGACATTCCCAAAGCACAAGCCCCAAAGGCCTAAACCAATATCAGACAAGCACCCAAGGAATATCTCCTCCGAATTCAGAAAATCTACGTGATATGATACTAGAAAAACAACCAAACAAAAGCTTGATTCTTCTTTGTCAACTGAGTCAACGGTGCTGCTATCTTGGAAAAATCTTGGATGAACTTACGATAATGTCCAGCTAATGCCAAGAAACTTCTTACGTCTGTTACATTCTTGGGCGTAAACCAATCTTTCGCCGTAGCCACTTTTGAAGGATCAACGGCAATACCATTCTCTGAAACGACATGGCCCAAGAACCTCGCTTCTCTTCTCTAGAAGTGACACTTAGAAAACTTCGCCTTCAGTTGGTGTTTTCTTAACACCTCCATCACTATCTCCAAGTGTTCCTTGTGTTCTTCCTCTGTCCTCGAGTAAACCAAGATATCGTCCACGAACACAAGAACAAACTTATTCAACTAATCTCTGAATACTCTATTCATAGGATCCACAAAATATGCTAGTGCATTGGTCAGCCTGAATGGCATGACCAACCACTCATAAAATCCAGACGGCGTTCGAAAGGCCGTTCTATCTATACTCTCAGCTTCCACTCTAAGCTGATGAAAACCTGTCGCGAGATCTAACTGAGAAAATACTCTCGCGCCACTCAACTGATCAAACAAATCATCTATCCGTGGTAGAGGATACTTGTTCTTCCTCGTTACTTTATTCAACTCGCGGTAGTCTACACCCAAACGAAGGGAACCATCCGCCTTGGTAGCAAACACAACCGGTGCTCCCCATTCAGAAACACTCCTTCTGATAAATCCCTTCTTCAAAAGATCGCTGACTTGCACCTCGAGCTCTCACTGCTCCCTTGGTGCCATACGACGAAGTGGCATCACTATAGGCCTGGCATCTTTTACCAAATCAATACGGAACTCAGTCTCTCGGTGTGGTGGAAGTCCGGTCACTTCTTCGAAAACATCCGGATACTGGCCAACCACGGGCAAACCTGACAACTCACTATGCGGAATGTCAAGGGAGTTTAGAAAACTAGCCAATACCCCCTCACTGGGTAGACCACCAAACTCTATCCTCCGCCCATCATCCGCTCTAGCTGTCACCAAAAAGCCCTCACAGTCTACCACCACCCCGTATCTTTGGAGCCAATCTACTCCCAAAATAATGCCAAACCCAGTAAAGCCCAAAACAAAGCAATCACAAACAAACATGCATCCATGACTCGATAAGACCACATTACGACAAATCATGCTAAGGCTAGTCGAACCACCAATCGGGTTCGTCACTACTAAAGGTCTATCGACAATCTCGGGCTCCAATCCCAACCTATCTACCAGGTCACTAGATATGAAAGAACTGGAAGCTCCGGTATCAAACAAAACTCTAACAGGAACATCATAAACAGAAAGCATACCTTGAATGACGACATTCTTTCCCTTCTCCGCCGCTGTTGGGGCATTCGACGAAGAAGGAATAGCATTAAGAGCATATGCTTTCACCATTTGCTTTTCTTTAGGAGGCTGTGGACACTTGTCCTTGTGATGTCCCATTTGGCCATAGTTGAAGCACTTCCTATTCGCTGGCTTGGCCCGACAATTACTAGCACAATGGCCCTTCTTACCACAGCTAAAGCACCCGCCATCTTTCTTTTTTTTTTCTTTTTCTGACCATCCTTAACCTGGTCTTGTTTCCTCTTGCTCTGAGAATTCTTCTTGCCTTCACCACCTGCTTGCGGCTTTGGCTCCTATGTAGATGCAATAGCAACCTCAGTCTTCGACTTAGGGAAAAGGCTCTCAGACCTTAATGCTTTTCTTACAATAGACTCAAACGTCTCGTCGATATGGTTTACAAGTCTTTCCCCCAAGTACCCATCCAAGCCAATTATAAACTTCTTGTTCTTCTTCTCGACTGTATCGATAAGGGACAATCCATATTTCGATAAAGTGTTGAATTCAGCAATATACTCCGAGACTGCCCTGCCATTCTGCTTAAGCTCTAAGAACCTCCTGAACAATTCTGATCTATGGGAAGCTGGAATGAATTTTTCGCTGAAACGAGTCATAAACTGATTCCAAGTAACTTGATTCCCTGGAGTAGCTGCCTTAATAGCGTTCCACCAATTCATAGCTTGTCCTTGCAATTGACGGGATGCTAGCATTCTCTTCATCTCATCCTCGATTCCCAAATCTTCAAAGATGCGCTCACAACTATCAAGCCAATCTTGAACTTCTGTAGCCGACTCCATTCCGTGGAACGGCTTTCCACCAAGACTAGTATAATCCTTGTTAAGCTTGGCGAAATCGGCCCTTGGCGCCTGCACCGCTGCACCACCACCATTTCCACCATTGGGAGTTGCCCTCTGTACATCTCTAAGCATCTCTCTCATGAGGTCAGTAAACATCGTCCTCATGTCAGCAGCATTCCCATTATTGGCTCCCCTACCAGCACCTCTAGTATATCGGCTCATCGTCAATCTGAAAAAGGAAACGATTAACGACTCCATAGTGGTGCTAGTGCAGTACGACTTCATCCTTATACTAGTAGTATATATATAGCTTTCTGAAAACCAAAATAATCACAAATACGCGCTCTCATATACGTGTACTATCTCTCCCTAGTGTCTTTCCCTAGGTGAACTACGCAACCTAGAGCTCTGATACCAAGTGTGACGGCCCGCCCCGCACCAGTCGACATTTCACTGAAATGCGCTGTACTGATGTCCAACCAGCACGGAACGGTCGCCAAAAGAAAGGAAAAGGAAAGGGATTTGAAGAATTGAATTAGCACAGAACCTGTAACATATCTCACAGCGCATGGAATAAAATATAATAATAATATACTTGACATAAACATGCGAGACAGTGCATAAGATGAAAACTAAATCAGAACCATTATAGCAGCGGAAATCCAAAATACAGCTTATTACAACTTAAAAATACTGTGTCTAAAGCAAAAAGGAAAGGTACACTACTAATGCCCAAAGTAGTGACCAGCTGCGACACAGGGAGAATATCTATATATCATACGTAGAAGCCTCCTGCTCGTCTCCGGATCAGCTACTCGTGCATACCACCTAACCTATCTCTAGTCTGCTCGTGTGAGCACCCAGAGTAATAAGAGGAGACATAAAACTTTGGGTCAGACATAAAGCCTGGTATGAGCGATAAGCATCTAAACAGAATAATAACAGGTATACTAAATCATACCTGAACCTGGACCTGCAACCAAAGAGTTAGCCCTACATACTGTATAATACTCTAAGGTGCCTCAAAACAAGTGGTGTAAAGATACGGGGGTGGGGGTGTGCATGTCATAATGATAGCAAACAAATCAATCATAGCAACCATCCTCACATCTCTCACTCAGTGCGTAAAGCATACGATGTCCACCACTGTCAATCACTAGACCCATTGAAGTAGTGACGGAGTTCGACTTGTACAACTACTGCTACTACCAAGCTTACCACATGGAATCATGACCAAACCTTTTCAATGATCCCACTTCATTGGTCTATAGCTACTTTTAGTCGTACCTAGGTCACTACATACTGTGACCCTGAATCCGTTCACGTACTTCCCATACATAGTGATCCAAAGATACAGACATCGACAACTCCTTAGCACACGTCCCGCAGCAAAGCCCAATCATGAAGTGAACTCATTGGTTCCCATCTGGATCTTGAGCTCTAACTTCCATTTGGACTACCTTTGCATCTCGGGTTTTGGTCGTCATCTCCATCCGGATCGGTCTTCCTTTCTTCACTTCACTTTGCTTCAGGTCGTGGTCTTCCTTCAGGTTCGGATCGTGATATGGAGCACGAGTGGATCGGTTTCCTTCATTGCTGGTCGGTCGCATTTCGCTCCTCCCCTAGTCGGTCTGAAACCTCCTCTGGTCGCATTTCACCCATCCTGGTCGGTCTGAAGTTCCTACGGGGTCGGTCGGTCAGAAACCCCCCTGGTCGGTCCAAACTCGGTCGTTCGAAACTCCCTTGGTCGTTTCAGACTTGGTCGGTCTCCCTAGTCCATCGCCACGGATCGGTTCGTTGGACATGGGGGCGATCCGATCCGGTCCTGTACATTTTCCTGCAACTTCTTTCAACGACTGTTTACGTCACCCGACGGCGTTTTTGACCAATCTAACTATTCTAATCAATTGCATAGCAAACCATACAGTCATAGCAACATGTAGAAACATCCACAAACAGCAAAACATAAATCATAGCATGTGAAATAGATCAAACATACCCAAAAACCATATTTTTCCCTTAAGCATGTTCAAGCAAACTTAATGATAGAATTAACAAAATTTAACCGAATTAGCCAATTTTCCTAACAGAGGTCTAAAATAATATTTTAGAATTTATAAATATTTTTCCAGATTTTTAACATGCATAAATTCGCTAATTTCCATTAATCACCCCTTAATCCCCCAAATTCCGGGATTAACAAAATTAGTCGAAATTAACCCAAATTCATATCAGAGGCATAAAATGATGTTTTAGAATTTTAGGAATTTTTCTAGATTTTTCTGAGTTATAATTTTGCTAATCTTCGCTAATTACCCTAATTAGCCGTAATTAGTGTAAAACAAAGCAAATCACTCACCTTTGGCACAATTAAACTTTCAGAACTGAAACTCCTCAGATATAGATCCAATCTCTATGTATTCCAGCAACTCTCTCTGATTTGGTGCTAATCCCCTTTGGTTTGATGTAGTTTTGCTTAATCTTTGATTAGAAAGTGATTAGAGGTGATTTAGAGTGAAATTAGAAGGTGGAGGCCATGGCTATACTTGAAGGAATGTCTTAGGCGGCTGGAAAATGAAGTAAAAACCGAAATCCTAACCCTAGCAGCCCTTAAATACCACTAAACCCGAAATCCTCCTTTGGGCCTAGCTGCTAATTACCTGGTTAAGCCCAATTAGCTGAAAATAACCCTTTAAATCTTAATTCAGCCATATCTCTCAAACGGTAAGTCCGTTTGGCTAATGTAACCACTCTACGGAAAGAGAAACCATCATTCAAATCCAATGGAAGTGGTTTCAGGTCAAAACTCCTTTCCAATCAAAAGTTATGACCAAAACAGTACCAACTAGGGGCAAAACGGTCATATAAAAATCGGCAAAAATTGTGAACATGGGAAATGACCCCACTAGTCGTTTCCCAAAGTTACATGACCATATGACTTCGTATCAAAGAGAAATAAATATTCTATGATCTTCCGATGCGTAGAATGCGGGTCATTACATATTGTACAACACTCTAAGATACCATATCAAACGGTGTAAAGATACGGAGGTGGGGGAGGTGTGCATATCATAATGATGGCAAACAATCAAACATAGCATCCATCCTCACATCTCTCACTCAGTGCGTAAAGCATACGATATTCACCACTTCGATCACCCAACATGTCTTGCTACGATCACTCTGCCCCATGAAGTCATAAATGGCTTCACTGCACTGATAACGTAGCCACTAATTCCTCGCTATGTCCACTTGCCCCATGGAGTTATTCACCCCATCTGCGCTGGCCCATAGCCTTACCAATCCTTACTATGTCCACTTGCCCCATGGAGTTATTCACCCCATCTGCGCTGGCTCATAGTCTTACTACGCATCACCTTGCCCCTCAGGTCATAATGACCCTACTGCACTGATAACGTAGTCTTGCTACCATCACCTTGCCCCTCAGGTCATAATGACCCTACTGCACTGATAAGTAGCCATCCTTCATTTTTAGTGGTGAATCGAAGTTATGAACGTCGACAACTCCTTAGCACACGTGCCACAGCAAAGTCCAACCATGAAGTGAACTCATCGGTTCCCAACTGGATCCTGAGCTCTAACTTCCCATATTGGACTACCTTTGCATCTCGGGTTATTGGTCAATACTGGGTCGGGTCGGGTTTCTCCTCAAGCCATCGGTTCGGGTCGGGTATCCTCTATCTGTTCGGGTCGGGTCCTCTTCTGGTACGGTTCGGGTCGAGTATTTCTCCTCGGATCGGGTCGGGTGCCTCACTTCGGGTCGGGTCGGGTGCCTCTCCTCCAGTCCCTGCTTCCGCTCCGATCCGCCTCGTCATCCTTCACGCGCTTCGATCCGATCCATCCTCCTCTATCCACTCCGATCCCTCCTCTTAAATCCGATCCGATCCCAGTTCAGTTAGCGTGGCCTTCCTTTTTGCCAATTTTCTCAAGTGTCAGGTTCCGATCCGATCGGATTCCTTGCCCAGTTCAACATATCCGATCCGAGCCCCATATCCGATCCGATCCACTGTTTTCTGAAACTGTTCCAGCAAGTGTTTACGCCATTCGACGACGTTTTTGACCATTCTAACTATTGAAATCAATCACAAAGCATTTCATACAGTCATAGCAACATGCATAATCAGCCACAAACATCAAAACATCAATATAATAGGTTAAAATGGATCAAACATACCCCAAAATCCCATATCTCCCCCTAAGCATGTTTAGGTGAAACTAATGATAGGATTAGCAAAACTTAACCAAATTAACCCAAATTCACATCAGATGTCTAAAACATCATTTAAGAATTTATGAACATTTTTCCCGAATTTTATCATGTTTAAATTCGCTAATTAACACTAATCACCCCTAACTAGCCATAATTAGTGCAAAACTATGCAAATCACTCACCTTAGCCACAAATAAACTAAGATCTGAAATAAATCTCTGATTTGATGCAAATCCCAACCCTAAACAGCCGCTCCAATGTTGATTTGGTGTAGATCTTCCTTAATTAGAGGTTGCTAAGCCAAATCCTTGACCAAAAGGTGATTTGGAGGTGATTTAGAGGTTGGAGGCCATTTTTAGGGTTCCTTGGTGATAAGTGGAGGCTAGAAAACTGAAATGGAATGATCCTCTATCTCATTTCAGCCTCCCCATAACCCTAATCCCGAAATGGGTTATGGGCCTACTCACTAATCACCCGATTTGGCCCGGTTAAGCAGTTTTTCACCCTCCAAACCTTATTTCAGCCATATCTCCCAAACGGTAAGTCCGTTTGGCTATTATGACCACTCTACGGAAAGGTAAATCATCAAACGAATCCAATGGAAGTGGTTTCAGGTCAAAATTCCTTTCTAATCAAAAGTTATGGCCAAAACAGTACCAACTAAGGGCAAAATGGTCATTTAAAAATCGACAAAAATCATGAACATGGGAAATGACTCTAATGGATGTTTCCCAAAGTTACATGACCATACGACTTCATACGGGAAAGAAATAAACACTCTACAATCCTATGATGTGTAGAATACGGGTCGTTACACTCTCCCCCCCTTAAGAAATTTCGCCCCCGAAATCCCCTAATAAAAACACACACAAAGGTCCCGCATGCCTATCAATCATAAAACAACATCAAACATGCAAAACAAGTCTACCCTAGCATGCGGAAAACTAAATTGCAACGTAAATCTTACCAGGCAAAGAGTTCTGGATATGCCTTCCTAATGCTCTCCTCTGTCTCCCAAGTACAATCATTCTCGTCCTCACCCCACTGAACCTTGACTAGCTTCACCGTCTTCCTTCGAAGTTGCTTCGTATCGTGCCCCACAATACGGATCGGCTTGCGGTTCCCAACCGCCTCGGGTTCTACTTCGAAGTCCTCTAACTGATCAAGTGAAATAGTCATATCTGAGTCGTGGACGAACTTCCTTAGTTGGGAAACATGAAATACATTGTGAACTCCCGCCATTTTCTCTGGTAAGCCAACTCTATATGCCAAATTCCCGACTAATTCAAGAACAGGGAATGGGCCAACAAATCTTGGTGCCAACTTGCCTCTTCTGCCAAATCGTATCACACTCTTCAACAGAGAGATCTTGACAAACACCAAGTCACCAACGGAGAATTTCAAGTCTCTTCTCCTCTTATCAGCATAACTCTTCTGTCTATCTTGGGCAGCTTTCATTCGTTTCTGAATGATTTTGATCTTGTCGGAAGTTTCTCTCACCACATCTGGTCCAAGCACAAACTTCTCGCCAGTCTCTATCCAACATGATGGTGAGTTGCACGGTCTTCCGTACAAAGCTTCATATGGATCCATACCGATACTGGATTGGTAGCTATTATTATATGCAAACTCTACTAGATGCAAATGGTCATCCCATGATCCACCAAAATCCAATATACACGCTCTCAAGAGATCTTCCAATATACGATTCACCCTCTCCGTCTGACCGTCGGTCTGAGGATGATATGCGGTACTGAGATGTAATCCTGACCCTAGAGCCTCTTGTAAGCTCTTCCAAAACCCACTAGTGAACAACGGGTGTCGGTCACTCACAATGCTTTTGGGTACTCCATGAAATCTCACTACCCACTTCATATACAATTCTGCCAACTTGGCTGCTGTGCTGGTCGATTTGACTGGTATAAATCTTGCACTTTTGGTCAATCGTTCCACAATTACCCAAATGCTATCATATCCTGATCTAGTCCTTGGTAAACCATCGATGAAATCCATCGAGACTTGCTCCCATTTCCATTCGAGAATTTCTAATTGTTGCAACAACCCACTAGGTTTCTTTTGCTCGGCTTTAACTAGCTGGCAATTCATGCATTTAGATATAAACTTCCCAACGTCTCTTTTCATCCCTTCCCAGTAGTAAGTCTGCTTCATGTCTCGATACATCTTATTACCACCGGGATGTATAGTCTGTTTTGAGTGATGACATTCTCTAAGCACTTCATCCCTCAAACCATTTACGTTGGGTACAATTAGCCTTCCATTCCTTCTAAGCCATCCATCTCGATCAAGCCCATACACATTCATCTCCTCACCGATACCCATCTCTAACTTGGAGATGATTTCCAATAGATTAGGATCGTCCCTCTGGCTAGAACCAATCCGCTCTATCAAAGTGGGTCTGATCGTCAAACTAGCTAGCATGACTGGATCCAATTCGCACTTTGGTCTGAAATCAAACCCCGCGATATACTCCAGTTGCTTCCATTCAAGAAACATTGCCCCTAAGCTGGCATGTCTCCTACTCAAGGCATCGGCTACCGCATTACCCTTCCCAGGTGTATATGCGATATCAAAATCATACGAAGCCAAGAACTCTAACCATCTTTGCTGACGGAGATTCAGATCTTTCTGAGAGAAGAGATACTTTAACGATTTATGATCGGTAAACAATTCAAATCTTTCTCCCAAGAGATAGTGTCTCCACATCTTCAGCGCAAACACAATCGCTGCTAGTTCCAAATCATGGGTAGGATACTTCTTCTCATGCGGCTTTAGCTGTCGACTAGCATAAGCTACAACCCTACCTCCTTGCATCAATACAGCACCCAGTCCGGTACCACAAGCATCCGTGTATACCGTCATCTCTTCATTCCCTTTAGGAATGACTAACACTAGCGCACGCGTCAACTTCTCCTTTAGACTCTTGAAGGCATCCTCACACACACCGTCCCAAACGAAGGACTGATTCTTCTTAGTCAACTGAGTCAACGGTGCTGCTATCTTGGAGAAGTCCTGGATAAACTTACGATAATATCCAGCTAATCCCAAGAAACTTCTCACATCTATTACATTCTTGGGCGTAGGCCAATCCTGTACCGTAGCCACCTTCGCAGGGTCCACGGCAATACCACTCTCTGAAACAACATGACCCAAGAATCTTACTTCCCTTCTCCAAAAATGACACTTAGAGAATTTCACTTTCAATTGGTGTTTCCTCAACACCTCCATCACTATCCTCAAGTGTCCCTTGTGTTCCTCCTCTGTCCTTGAATAAACAAGGATATCATCCACGAACACAAGAACAAACTTATTCAACTGATATCTGAATACTCGATTCATAAGATCCACAAAGTAGGCTGGTGCATTGGTCAACCCAAACAGCATGACCAACCACTTATAAAATCCAGACGGCGTCCTAAATGCCGTTTTTGGAACACTCTCATCCGCTACTCGAAGCTGATGAAATCCTGTCGCGAGGTCCAACTGGGAGAACACTCTTGCTCCTTCCAGTTGATCAAACAAATCATCTATCCGCGGTAGAGGATACTTATTCTTCCTCGTTACCTTATTCAACTCGCGATAGTCCACACACAAACGAAGGGAACCATCTGCCTTAGTGGCAAACACAACTGGTGCTCCCCACTCGGAGACACTCCTTCTAATAAATCCCTTCTTCAAAAGATTGCTGACTTGTACCCCGAGCTCTCGCTGCTTCCTTGGTGCCATACGACGAAGTGGCATCACTATAGGTCTGGCATCTTTCACTAAATCAATACGGAACTCAATCTCTCGGTGTGGTGGAAGCCCGGTCACCTCCTCGAAGACGTTCGGATACTGGCCAACCACGGGCACATCTGACAACTCATCCTGCGGGATGTCGAGGGAATTTACAAAACTAGCCATAACCCCATCACTAGGTAGACTACCAAACACTACCCTCCGCCCATCATCCGCCCTCACTATCACCAAAAAGCCCTCACAGTCTACCACCACCCCGTATCTTTGGAGCAAATCGACTCCCAATATAATGCCATACCCAGTAAAGCCCAAAACAAAGCAATCACATACAAACATACATCCATGACTCGATAAGACCAAATTCCTGCAAATCATACTAAGGCTAGTCGAACCACCAATCGGGTTCGTCACAACCAATGGTCTATCGACTATCTCGGGTTCCAGTCCCAACCTATCTACCAGGTCACTAGATATGAAGGATCAGGAAGCCCCAGTATCAATCAAAACTCGAACTGGTACATCATAAATAGAAAGCATACCTTGAATAACAACATTCTTTCCTTTCTCCGCCGCAGTTGGGGCATTCGACGAAGAAGGAACAGCATCAATAGCATATGCTTTCACAATCTGCTTCTCCTTAAGAGGTTGCGGACACTTATCCTTCTGATGTCCCATTTGACCACAGTTGTAGCACTTCCTTTCCGCTGGCTTGGTCCGACATTCTTTAGCATAATGGCCCTTCTTTCCACAGCTGAAGCACTCAACATCCTTCTTGCTCTTTTTCTAACCACCTTTAGATTGGTCTTGCTTCCTCTTATTCTGAGAGTTATTCTTGCCTCCACTGCCTGCTTGCGGCTTTGGCCCTTCTGTAGATGCAACCTCAGTCTTTGACTTAGGGTAAAGGCTCTCTGATCTCAAAGCTTTCCCCACGATCGACTCAAAAGTCTCATCGATGTGGTTGATAAGCCTTTCCCCCAAGTATCCATCCAAACAAGTAATGAACTTCTCATTCTTCTTCTCAGGAGTATCGATAAGAGATAGTCCATATTTCGACAAAGTGTCGAACTCGGCAATATAATCAGAAACTGCCCTTCCGTTCTGCTTGAGTTCCAAGAACCTCTTAAACAACACTGACTTCTGGGCAGTTGGAATGAACTTCTCGCTAAAGCGAGCCTTGAACTGATCCCAAGTAACCTGGTCCTCTGGAGTAGCTGTTCTAATGTCATTCCACCAATTCATCGCTCGCCCTTGCAGCTGACGAGACGCTAGCCTTCTCTTCATCGCATCCTCAAGACCCAAGTCATCAAAGATACGATCACAGCTATCCATCCAATCTTGAACATCTGTGGCCGATTCCTTCCGTGGAACGGCTTTCCACCAAGATTAGTGTAATCCTTGCACAACTTGGCGAAATCGACCCTAGGCGCCTGCACTACTGGGCCAACACCAACTCCGGGATTGGGAACTGCCCCTTGCACTTCTCTAAGCATGTCTCTCATGAGGTTAGTAAACATTGCCCTCATGTCAGCGGCATTCCCTTGGTTGGTCCCTCTACCAGCACCCCTCGTGTCTCGGCTCATCGTCAATCTGAAAAAGGGAAACGATTAACGACCCCATAGTGGTGCTAGTGCAGTGCGACTTCATTCTTATACTACTAATAGTATATATATACATAGCTTCTGAAAACCAAAATAATTACAAATACGCGCTCTCATATATGTACTAACTCTCCCTAGTGTCTTTCCCTAGGTTAACTACGCAACCTAGAGCTCTGATACCAAGTGTGACGGCCCGCCCCGCACCAACCGACATTTACTCCAAAAGTACGCTGTACACATGTCCAGTTAGCACGGAACGGGTCGTGAGAAGGAAAGGGAAGAAGGAAATGAACATACAAAGAACCTGCAGAATGTCTCACAGCGCATAGAATAAAGTGTAATAATAACATACTTGACATAATACAGGAGAGACAGTGCATAAGCTGAAAACCAGAACTAAACATCATAGCAGCGGAAATCCAAAATACAGCTTATTACAACTTTCAAACTGTCTCAAAGCAAAAGTAAGATAAAGGAGGTACACTACTAATGCCCAAGTAGAGACCACCAACGACACAGGGAGAATGTGTATATATATATCATACGTAGAAGCCTCCTGTCCGCCTCCGAATCAGCTACTCGCGCATCACCAGCTAACCTGTCTCTAGTCTGCTCGTGTGAGCACCCAGAGTAATAAGAGGAGACATAAAACTCTGGGTCAGACATAAAGCCTGGTATGAGCGATAAGCATCTAAAGTGAACAATAACAGGTAGACTAAAACATACCTGAACCTGGACCTGCAACCAAAGAGTTAGCACTACATACTGTACAACACTCTAAGGTACCATATCAAACGGTGTAAAGATACGGAGGTGGGGGAGGTGTGCATGTCATAATGATGGAAAACAATCAAACATAGCATCCATCCTCACATCTCTCACTCAGTGCGTAAAGCATACGATATTCACCACTTCGATCACCCAACATGCCTTGCTACGATCACTCTGCCCCATGAAGTCATAAATGGCTTCACTACACTGATAACGTAGCCACTAATTCCTCGCTATGTCCACTTGCCCCATGGAGTTATTCACCCCATCTGCGCTGGCCCATAGCCTTACCAATCCTTACTATGTCCACTTGCCCCATGGAGTTATTCACCCCATCTGCGCTGGCTCATAGTCTTACTACGCATCACCTTGCCCCTCAGGTCATAATGACCCTACTGCACTGATAACGTAGTCTTGCTACCATCACCTTGCCCCTCAGGTCATAATGACCCTACTGCACTGATAAGTAGCCATCCTTCATTATTAGTGGTGAATCGAAGTTATGAACGTCGACAAATCCTTAGCACACGTCCCGCAGCAAAGTCCAACCATGAAGTGAACTCATCGGTTCCCAACTGGATCCTGATCTCTAACTTCTCATATTGGACTACCTTTGCATCTCGGGTTATTGGTCAATACTGGGTCGGGTCGAGTTTCTCCTCAAGCCATCGGTTCGGGTCGGGTATCCTCCATCTGTTCGGGTCGGGTCCTCTTCTGGTACGGTTCGGGTCGAGTATTTCTCCTCGGGTCGGGTCGGGTGCCTCACTTCGGGTCGGGTCGGGTGCCTCTCCTCCAGTCCCTGCTTCCGCTCCGATCCGCCTTGTCATCCTTCACGCGCTTCGATCCGATCCATCCTCCTCTATCCGCTCCGATCCCTCCTCTTAAATCCGATCCGATCCCAGTTCAGTTAGCGTGGCCTTCCTTTTTGCCAATTTTCTCAAGTGTCAAGTTCTGATCCGATCGGATTCCTTGCCCAGTTCAACATATCCGATCCGAACCCTGCACTGTTTTCTGAAACTGTTCCAGCAAGTGTTTACGCAATTCGACGACGTTTTCGACCATTCTAACTATTGAAATCAATCACAAAGCATTTCATACAGTCATAGAAACATGCATAATCAGCCACAAATATCAAAACATCAATATAATAGGTTAAAATGGATCAAACATACCCCAAAATCTCATATCTCCCCCTAAGCATGTTTAGGTGAAACTAATGATAGGATTAGCAAAACTTAACCAAATTAACCCAAATTCACATCAGAGGTCTAAAACATCATTTAAGAATTTATGAACATTTTTCCCGAATTTTATCATGTTTAAATTCGCTAATTAACACTAATCACCCCTAACTAGCCATAATTAGTGCAAAACTATGCAAATCACTCACCTTAGCCACAAATAAACTAAGATCTGAAATAAATCTCTGATTTGATGCAAACCCAACCCTAAACAGCAGCTCCAATGTTGATTTAGTGTAGATCTTCCTTGATTAGAGGTTGCTAAGCCAAATCCTTGACCAAAAGGTGATTTGGAGGTGATTTAGAGATTGGAGGCCATTTTTAGGGTTCCTTGGTGATAAGTGGAGGCTAGAAAACTGAAATGGAATGATCCTCTATCCCATTTCAGCCTCCCCATAACCCTAATCCCGAAATGGTTTATGGGCCTACTCACTAATCACCCGATTTGGCCCGGTTAAGCAGTTTTTCACCCTCCAAACCTTATTTCAGCCATATCTCCCAAACGGTAAGTCCGTTTGGCTATTGTGACCACTCTACGGAAAGGTAAACCATCAAACGAATCCATTGGAAGTGGTTTCAGGTCAAAATTCCTTTCCAATCAAAAGTTATGGCCAAAACAGTACCAACTAAGGGCAAAATGGTCATTTAAAAATCGACAAAAATCATGAACATGGGAAATGACTCTAATGGATGTTTCCTAAAGTTACATGACCATACGACTTCATACGGGAAAGAAATAAATACTCTACAATCCTATGATGTGTAGAATACGGGTCGTTACAATACATATATAAAAATCTAATTTTTCTTCTATTAAAGATCAAAACTTTTTAATGAACAAAATCTAATATTTTCTATTTATAAGAATATATCTTTTTCATGTAAAAAACTCTAAGCTTCTCATGCACAAAAATCAAATTTTTACTGTATTAAAAACCGAATCTTTATGCGGTTAGTACATATATAAAAATATAATCTTTTCGTATTTAAAAATCTTGCCTTTTTATAAATAAAAATCTCGCCTTTTCTAAATTTATAAAATTCAAAACTTTAAACAAATAAAGATCTCGTCTTTAAACAAATAAAAATCGTATAATTTTAGTTTAAAAATCCTATATTTTCAGCTTTAAAAATCATATATTTTCATTTTAAAAATCATGCCAATTAAAATGAATTAAAATACTAAATAAAAAGGAAAATTACAGTAATAAAAATCAAGAGAGAGGGGGGTCTTCCTTCGTTGGCGGAGGTTCGTCGGAGAGGGAAGGGGGAGGCGCGGTTTTGGGCTGAAGGGGGGCAACGGGGTGGTTCAACACATCAGAGGAGGGAGGAAGAAGGAGCGGGAGGAGGAGGGAAGAGGAGGAAGGGGAGATGGGGGATGGCCGCGGTTTTCCCCTGGCGGCGGCGTCGGAGGTGCGGCGCCCCTAGGGACCGCGGCGGCGGCGATTCGCCCCCTCTTGCATTCTTTTTATTTTATTTGAAACCCGTAACGGGTTTGTGAAAGGAGAAAGGGGGTTGACCCCCTTTATATATATATATATATATATATATATATATATATATATATTTTTTAAATATTTCCCCAAAAAGTGGCTTTTAATTTCGACCTCCAAACGAGACCCACCGCCTGTCGTCCCTAGCTAATTACCCCCATTCCGAACACAATGGGATATGTATCGTAAGCCAGTTTGGTTGTTTCGATCGGTTTTCGTCAAAATCAAAATATAAATCTATATATTGAATTTGAACGCACATTTCAATTTACGGGGCCACATACGGACTCTAAAAATTCCCCAAAAATATTTCTAGCTTTGTATTGACGATACGGTCCTAACAAAACTAATTTCATCGAATTCCGAGACCGTTTGAAAAATGACCATTTTCCAGTCGATCGAAATTGACTAAAACTATCAAAACACGTTTTCCTTTGTCACGCTCACATATTGATTCGAAAAATTACGAATTTTGGAATCTAGCAATAACTTGACATCACGGATCCAACAAAAGTGGTTTCGTCGAAAACTGAGGTCGTTTGCAAAATTTCCATTTTTAAGGGCCAGAAATTCCATAGCGACTATTCTGAATTTTTAACTGTACATAACTTTTGATTCCCGCTATGAAATTTCAATTTTTTGGATTCGTTGGAAAGATATTCTCAAATAGATTCTAATATTTTTGGTTTCACGAAAATCCGATTTATTTTGAATCCTGTACATTCATTTGAAATTTGAAATCGAAATTTCAAACTACCGCGCCATTTTCAATTCCTTTTATATTTAAAATAAAATATTTATATTATAACGACGATCTATATAAATATATACGTTCTAATTATATTCAAAATAAATTTCTCGTCGTCATTATTTAAAATAAATCATTTTAAATATTCAAAATTCATTAAATTTGCCAATATAAAAAAATTTAAATTGGTTCAGAATTTCTGGGTTGTTACATGGAGGTTTCTGTGATGGTACGTTGAGGTCAGGCATTGTTTTGAGTGAGCTGAAGTCAGGTGATGATGCGTCGACTTTCTTGGAGTTGGCACATAAGGCCGATGTTATCTTTTAACGCCTGATTGAGCTTGAGAGCTGTGTTTTCAACTTTTTGCTAAGCGCATGGATCAACGCTTGAGTTGCGGGAGCTTCAGGGTCCACAGGAAGAAGGGTTTCGGTTGTGGCTCGGATATCTGCCGGTTGGGGTTGCTGGGAGGTACCAGCTAGAGGAGCCGATAGTAGCATTCTTTGGTTGCTTTGCCATCGTAAGCGGAATTAGTGGTAGGTTAGTCAAAGAACCTAAATCACATCGGAGTCAAGATGGTAATTTTTGACAAAGAAACGAATCCGAGCTTTCTCACTGAAAACACCAAAATGTTGATGGAAAAATATGTTGTAAACACCTAAGATTTTATTTACTTAAGAATTATAGTTTCGCATGGAAAAGTAAGTGTAGAAAGCAGTAAATAGCATAAGAGATTTGTAGTGGTTCGATCTCACGAGAGGCCTACGTCCACTTTGGAAGACTCGTTGGAATATTGTTGATAACCAAGAGTTACAAGGTTGAGACTAACCGATGACATCCTTTTACATACATCTCTAAGTTATATGAGGTCATAATTGTCATATGCAAAATATTAGGAAAAATACACTTTTTCCCTTCTTCTTCCTCAAAGCATGGATGCCATTAAAGAGGCTACTTGGAGCTCTCAAGAGATGTTAAATCACCAAATTCCAACCACTTTGAAGTGTGAGCTGGAGAGGTATTTATAGTGGAGTGGTTAGGTGGGAGTAGGTAGGAGTAGGTAGAAGTAGGAGACCACATCTGGAATCTCGTATCCCATGGTGCCAACCACCAGAATCTCGGAACCCGTAGTGTGCATGAACAGAAACTCATACCCCTCCCTGGGGAACTAAGAATGTTAGAATGGGCACGCGAGATTCAGGTTAATGGAGCTTATGTCTTTCTAGGTTTTGAGGCATTGGTATGGCGATGTTAGGAGGAGTGGCGAGGTTCCTATCAGCATGATCCCTCTTCGGTTACTCTCCTTTACTCCTTAGCGACACTCCAAGATTTAACCTCATGTGAGACGTTGAGTCGAGCGTGCCTTGCATACTTTTGGGAATCGGACCAAAAGGCCAGTTAACATAAATTAATATTAAAGTGAGTTGAAAATATTTTATTATATGTTTATATAACTTTGTAGAGTTTTTACAGTGCTTAGTACAACAAAGAAATTGAGAAAATGTGTTAAATTGTATCATTTTGTGTTGTATATGTAACAGTGAATTAGAAACACTGAACTTTTGTAACACTTGATCTTTTGGGTTAGTGGATAGAGCATATATAAACCTAATGCCCAAAATAAGTTTTTGGTGGAAAACATTAGTACGTACTCTATTCTTTCTTCCAACTCATTCCTCTCATTTCCTTGAAAACAAAATCAAGGAAATCATCGCTTCTCTATAACTCATAAAGCCTAAATCCTCTAATCTAAATTAGAAATAAAAATAGTGGGAGCTTTAATCTTCCCCCTCAATAGCTAATCAAAGATTGAAATAGAAATCTGACACCAATCTCTAGAAATGGAAGTTATTATAAGAGTTGAGTTTCTCATGTCAATTTTCCTATATCAAACAAGTTTCAGGAGCATCAAGCTCACATCTTGGAACCAATTCAGACTAAGAATCTCACTCAAAAATCCAAGCAATATGAATTTTTACACCCACTCTTTCTAGTTTAAACTCGTATTTGTATTTATTTGTTGGTTTTGCTTGATTTGCTGTATAAATTGAATTAATGTAATTGGAAATTATTTCAGTAAAGTTACAATGCTAAACAATGTCTGAGTCTAACTTTGAGTTGTGGTATCTTGCTCATTTCATGTTGAAATCATGCTGAACTTCTTTTGAATGGTAGCAAAGTACTTATTCTGTATGATGTCAGTATTAGGTCATTTTGGCCTCATTTGCTATTAAAAATGTATCTCTAAAGTTGGGTTCGGGGATCTTTGTCACCAGGGAAGAATTTCCTGTAGCCATGCTCTGTAATGTTGACACTATTGTCAAATTATATACTACCCAGCTCGACCCTAGAGTTGACACCTTTCCTAGCAAGGTAGACCTGGGTGCCAACCTTGACACTATGAGTTGGGCAAGAAACTTTTACTTGTTATTGTGCCTTGTTCCACACATTACTGACTGTATTGAGCCTTTTATTTTGATGATAGGGAGATGTTTTAGTGGTTCTTTCTTATGGCTTTGATCTTATTTGGGCAGGCCTATATTATACTCAATCACTACTTCAGATTTTAGTTTTTTTTTGTTGATTTTGAATGACGTTTGCGTGGAAATATTTCATGTATTTGTGATGTATGAACATTTTACAAAATGTTTTCTACAGGTAATTTTTATTTATATATTTTTCTATCGCTTTGAGACAAAATGATTTCTAGATTTGTTTTTAAACAAAACTGTATTTAGGCTATATAATATTTTCAATATATAGCAATTTTCAAAGAAATATCCAAATGACTTCAAAATTGTTTTATAAACCCCTTTTCTCAAATTCAGTATTTTCAATATATAAACTCAGACATTTTTGCACCTTCGGGAAGATGAGGAATAGGTTTAAATGATATAATAAACCACATGATATGAGACATGTAATTCAATTATATCAGTTAATTATGGTCTCGTTGGTTGTGGTTATTTGCTAGTGTGAAGTAGGCTGACTTGTAGTGAATCGATTAGTGAAACGTGTAATATGGGACTTAATCTTTTCACTTTTCAAGTTACTTTCCAAAAGTCTATGACACATTCTTTATTATGCCAGTACTTAGGGCTATTAGGTCATATATGTATTTAATATACACAATTGTTTGGTGTTTGGAGAAGGTTGTTAGGTTAGAATAAGGGCTTTTGAGTCTCTTATTCAATTATCGAGCTATTGGATTTCAAAAGAGGGTCATCGGATCTCTTAATTGATATGGTCATGCTGATGGATCATGACTAAAATGTTACAGGTCTCTCAATATAAAAGTACTTACCAGGCTTCGGCCATTTATTATGATGCACGTGCAATTTGTTGTTTTGGATCCACTTTATGATGTTTTGTTGACTTTGTTGCTCCTGATGCTTGGATCCAATATGATATTTTGTCAATGTTGAAATTCTCTTCTATCCTAAGAGCTAATTTGAGGCTAATAAATATATGTTGATCACTTATATGTTGAACAATTAGACTCTCATACAAGTTTATAGGTTGTCGTTTGATGGAATTCTTTCTTTTTCTTTAATATTTTTTCTTTGTGCTTAGAATTTAGGATTAGCACCTTCGTTGGAAGTAAACTCTTACTTGTTTTCATTTATGTTGTTCAAGAGATTATATATGTTGTTTTAGATATAATTATCTCATAAACTATTGGTTTATTTGGGCTTAGCTTATTCCTTTTCTATAAAAAGGAATTCTCATTTATATGAATTTATATTTCACTTATCATATATAACTGATATGTTTAAGCTATTCTAACTCGTGTATTTATGCTCGACTCAGACTGAATTCAGGTGTACATGTAGATTCGAGCTTGCTCAGCTTTTAACTTAGCTTTATCATTTGGAGCTATTACTTGAGTTGTGTAACCGAGAGTTTGAGTTATATGTTGTATATCCCTTTTTGAGATATGTTATATGTGCGTATATATATATATATATATATATATTTCTTTTGCACTATTTGAGTACATACACATGTATTATTATAGTTATGCTATATGTAAATATATATGATCAGTTGTATTTGTAATCTAATCTGAATGTGATCTTTAGCCACCATAAGTTTATATTAGACATGAACTGAGTACGTTAACCCACCTGAGGTAAGAAGAAAATTTTATACATCTAATCAACGTATTTGATACTTATTTAATATAAGACTTATGGATAGTTAAATAATCCTATTCTCTGCTCTAATAGACAATATTACTCATTAATGTTATTTATTTGGGTGGGTTTTGAGGTAGGCTTTACAATCTCCTTCCACTATGGCAATTGTCCTTGCAGCATCATTCGGATAACGAGGATAGCTTTGACTCATAATACACCAGGGTTGGAGGATGCCTTCTTCTTTCATTCCATTCTACAGTTGATGTTGTCCCTTATTAGTAGGTTGAATTCCTTATGCATTTCTTCTAACTTCGTCATTGGAGTCATGAAATTATCATGAGTAACTAGGTCGGTAGCGATGGAGCAACAACAGAAGTGGTAGCAAGAGCATTGGTGGTGTCAGCAGAGACATTATTGTTTCCCTAGTAAGTGCAAGTTTTTTCTAGAGCTTCAGTGCTTGCATGGTAGGAGCACCTTTCTTCCCTGCCATGGCCAAACTTTTTTCTAGACTTGAGCAAATATGGTTTGCCTTAACTCCCTCAATCTTAGGTTGCCTATCAATATTGAGTCTCCATACTAATTATAAAGTTGAAGCTAATTAGTGAATTGCGTCGATTATTATGCACCGATCCATGACTCTGTCTAACTTATCGTTTGGGCTTGGATTGTCATTCCAGTTCATTTTCTTGGTAATTGCCAAGCCATACTTAATCTGGATAATCAGGGGTAGACGGGCCTAAAGACCGAGTTACAACATCCAAAAGCTTCCAGTAAATATGAAAACACAAAAAAAAACACATACACATACATATGAGAGTTAACTACATATGAACACGCTATTCATAGTTCAAATCATGTAACTATCGACTGAGGAGTTGCTATCGAATCCCACTATCAAATAGTCGAGAATAAAACTAGAGTCGACACTATGAATATTTCAAGAGTGAACATTCTTATTTTGTACCATCAATATCTGCAGGCGATAAGCTTGATCAATGTTAATCCATCAATACTTGTACCTACCTTACAAGAGTGTGCTTCGACTATCATAACAATTCATTGTCTAACTCCATAAGGGGATTTACTTATTATGGCTAGTAAACCCTACGTAAGAACTGATTCTTATATGAAGACACGGGCATGAATATGCAATAATGAGAATACCTTCAGTTTATTAGGCTCAGATGATATCACAAGAAGGAAACTGGCCTCTTGCAGTTTAAAGAGAGAAGTAGTAATTGGTGGGAGAATTTTATTTCGGAAGCTAGCGAAGGGGAAATTACATAGATTAAGTTTGAAAGGAAATTTGTTAATTTTATATCAGATGCCAAGAAGGGATGTCTATCAGAGAAATTTATCCATCTCCAACAAGGAGAGTTGTCTGTAGACGTGTAGTTGAACCAGTTCAATGATATCACAAGGTTTAGTTTTGATTTGGCCATCATAGCGATTAGTAAGATGATGAAATTCGTGAAATGGTTAGAGCTTAACTTAAGGTTTTAGCAATCAACTTGATTTCCCATGATGTTGCTTTTGAGAACTATTAGGTGTTGCATTATTAAACACCATCAATGGGAAACTGTTAGGGGTCAACCGAAAGAAGGAGATCAAGCAACAATATGGAAAGTGTGAAGACATTAAGCTTACGGGAATAGACAAGAATTAGTCGACGACCTCTTGTAGGCGACACAATATGAAGTGCCAATAACCAAGAGCAATGAGTTAAATACTTCAAAGATCAAGTGTTATGATCGTAATCGGTCAGACCATATTAAGAGGGAGTTTGATGCACCATTGAAAATATAACAGAAGGAAAAAAATAACAAATGCAACATAAAATGTTATATATCTCACCGTACATGGATAAAATATGCCATCACAAATATAACAGAAGAGATAATAAGAACAACGTGAGATAGCCATTAAATCTATATACATAGAATTATACATCAATGTTATATTTGTACAAGAAATCACCTCAAAATTAATTATCTCGTCCATCACATTAGCAGCACTGTAAAAGCTCCACTGTATTATATTGCACAAAGTGTAAACAATTCATACACAATAAAGAATACGTCTTAGCTTCGCAAAACTCATCGACATAACTACTTTGTTACTGAAATCCATTATCTAGTCGACTCGTTTAAAAATACCAAGATAATAAGAAGCAAAAATATAAAATCTTTGGTCAGACAATAGTCCAGTGTTAGTAGTAAATGTCTCAAAATATTGAATAGCAAATTATAGCAATAGACAGATGTATACAAACCATATCTGATATGTTTCTATAACCAAAGAGTCAGCATATAAATATTTAAATAATATGCTACTCAATAATATCATAAGGTTACTATACACATAATAGGATGACAAATTGTAACGACCCGTACTTTTACGGATAATAAATAATTTATTTAATTATTTAAATAAAGGTTTGGTAATTTAAAATGACCAGAATTAAATAATAAGGAATATTTAATTAATATAATAATTAAATAATATATTTAAATTCTAGAATAGTAGGAAATAGTAGAATTCACAATACAATGTGAATTGGATCATATATAAGTTATAATTCAGTTTGGAATTGAATTAAAATAATGAATATATATAGATAACGACAGTTTGAACGTATAATTATATTATAATTATAATCGAGCTTGAAATGGCACGATAGTTCGCTATTTGGCGATTTGAACTCCAGCTGAATATACAGGGTCCGCTTTAAATCAGATTTCTGTGGAACAAGAAACGTTCAGAGCTGGTGAAGTATATTTTTCTAATGGAAGAGAAAAATCGGGATTTCATCGTATAGATTTTGATTTATTTCCAAATCAAATTTTCGAAAAGTCGTTATGGAATTCCTTTATAATTTATATCGATTTATTTATATTTTAAATGGATTTAAAATATAAATCGAATATCGATATAACTCTGATGATGAAATATCGAGGTGCAAATCGATATATATTTATTCTGGAGCTGTATGGTATTCTATTATGAATATATACGATAATATAAATTTATTTGTATTTAATTTAATTATTTTTAAATATATTTATATATTTAAAAGGGTTTATTTAGAGCTTTAAAAATAGCCAGTTTTGCAAACGACCTCCGTTTTCGATGAAACTAATTTTGTTGGATCCGCAATATTAAATTATTGTTAGATTTCAATTTTGGCGATTTTTGAAGTCAGTATGCAGCCGTACGTATTTTTAATGTGAAAAATAGTCAGTATTTTGACGGTTAAAAATACGTTGTGTGAGCAAACAATCTCGAAACTCGACAGAACCAGTATTATCGAGTCCAAAATATTAGGATATATCAGGATATCAAATTTTATCGCATTTGGTATTGTTTTGTGGTCATGGCGAGCTAAAAATGTCAACGAGAATATAAATGAATATTTTATTAAAAATATCTATGAAAATATCTAGATATTTATCAAGCCTATAAATACCCTTACTCTTGTAAACGTAATTCTAAACCTAAGAAATTCTACCAAAGTCAATAACAAAAACCCGCCGTGGTTTTCTCATGATTTTCAGCAAAACTGAAAGTTTGAAAATCAAAAACAAATCAAGTAAAATTCTATTAATCACAACTCAAACATCTCTGTGATCCCTAGGGGATTCTCTTCATTTTGATACCTATCTTATTGGGTGCGACGGCTGTTCCGGAAGTTCGAAAAAAGAGACCGTAGTCCTAAGGTTTGCAGAAACCTGAATTGGAGGCATCGATGCGAACTTTTAATGTCGAATTTGGGTTCCCGTTGTAAAACCGTACACCCTTGCAAAAAGATGGATGATTCGAACATTTTTTTCCGTCGATCTTGTACTGGGCGGATCAGCTTTGATCTCAAAGTCGCGCTTCGAGTATGTTCATCGGATGTTGATTTGTATATGAGAAGATAGTGATTTTTAAGAGCAGGAAGGTTAAGTAGTTGGGTTGGAATTTTGTGAAGAAACAAACGAGCATGGGAGGTCCGAAGTTCTGAAAGTGGTGTTCGAATGTAACTGCAGTCGGGATTTGGGGAAGACGGGTATAAAACAGTGGTGGGTGGGTTTTTAAGGATTGGATGGGCCAAAAAAAGGGTAAAAGCCCAAATGAAATTTTAGTTCTAACTTTTTATTTAAAATAAATGTATATTAACTTGAACGTATCATATCTTATCCATATGGTAATGGAATTGAGCGAAACAAGATCCGTTGGGATCGTATGGACGAGGGCAACACCATGGAACAGACTGGGAGTCGATTGGAGCTCATTACAATTTATAGCGAAATAAATTGTATATCTGAATCAAGCGATGGTTATCGTTATTAACGATGATCATCCAATGTGAGTAAAACTCACCAACTCTATCAGTTCATATTTTTATAATGTATATTTAGAATTGATAAATGATGGTTGATTCTGTATGTTGACTGTTTGGTTGAACTGCTAAGCGATTGGTTGAAATTATAGATAACGATATATATATATATATATCGTTAATCAAATATTGATTATGTTTATAAGAATATTTCATATTGAAATGAAGTTGATGTTAATTATATTGTTTAACATATGTGATGCAGGGAAACAGGTTGGAGGGATCCAGCTAGATTCCTCAATATTTATAATACTGTTCTTTTCATATATTGTAATATATGATGTGATATATAATCTGTTGTTGATTATGTGTGTTGAATGATATTGATCATTGTTATCTGGGTATTTTAAATAACGTAAGAAATACTGGGATGTAAAAAAGGGGATTTTCAAAGTGTATTTTGAAAATTAAGTATTTATATAAAATCAATGGATTTTATATATATAAAAAGAAAAGGGTTTTATAAAAGAAAATAATTATAAAATCAAAGAATTAGATAAAAGGAATATTTGTGAAAACAAATAGAAATGGGAATATTTGTGAAAACAAATAGAAAAGGAAAGTATTTGTAAACCATTTACAAATAGAATTGAAAAGGAAGTATTTGTAAATCATTTACATATAGAACTGAAAAGAAGATATTTGTAAACCATTTGCAAATAGAATTGAAAAGGAAATAATTGTAAAACATTTATAAATATATTATAAATGGAAATATTTATTTAGAAAATAAATAGATTATAAAAGGAACTATATATTTGTGAAATAAATAGGATTGAAAAGGAAATATTTGTTGAATAAATAGAAAGATAAAAGGTATATTTATTTAGAAAATAAATAAAACTATAAAAGAAAATATTTGGAAAGTGAGTAGGATTATTAAAGGAAATAGAATTAATCGAATATTAGTTACTCGAAAAAGGAGTTAATCGAATATTAGTTATTCGAATAAAGTTAGTCGAATATTAGTTAATCGAAAAGGAGTTAATCGAATATAGTTTATTCTAATAGAGCGAAAGGAGTTAATCGAATATAGTTATTCGAATAAAGAAAAGAAGTTATCGAATATAGTTTATTCGAAAAGAGTTAATCGATTAGAGCTAATCGATTAGAGTTAATTCAGTAGAGTTAATCGATTAGAGTTAATTCATTAGCGTTAATCGATTAGAGTTAATCGAATAGTGTTAATCAAATGGGAGTTATTGATTAGAGTTAACCGAATAGAGTAAATCAATTAGAGTTATCGAATAGAATTAATCAATTAGAGTTAATTGATTAGAGTTATTGAATAGAGTTAATTGTATAGAGTTATTCGAAAGTGAGTTAATCGAATATTAGTTATTCAAAGTGAGTTATCAAATATTAGTTATTCGAGTGGAATTAATCGAATAGAGTTATTCGAAGAGGAATTAATCGAATATAGAGTTATTCATAAAGGAGTAAATCGAATATAGTTTATTCGAAGAAAGGTGTTAGTCGAATATAGTTTATTCGAAAGAAAGATTATAGAATATTAGTTATTCGAAGAGAGTTAATCGAATATAGTTTATTCAAAAAGGAGTTATTGAATAGAGATTATTCGAAAGAGAATTATATGTTGAATTCGATTATATCGAATTCAAGAAAGTACTATTCACTTTCCGTTTTAATCAAGATTTATTTATTTATAAATAAATTAGTTGTTTGTTTATTTATCCAAATTAATAAATAAAAGTTATACTTAAGTTATTATATTTCGGAAGCATGGGATTATAACACTATTGTTATAATCAAATAATTTCTGTAAAAGAAGTGGATTCGTAAATAGAATTCGAGAGTTACGTAAGGAAGTTTGTTAAAGATGTAAAAGGTGAACTTTGTCTATTTTGAAGTTAGAAATGTTGTTCAGTTAAGGACTGAGAGTTAGTCATACCCCAACTTGATTGACTCCATTTTCAACTAAGGAATGGTTAAAATTCGATAGTGAAGGTTGGTTAAGTGAATTTAGTTAATGAGGTAATGGTTTGAGTTGGCATAGCGATGTTTTATTTAAACATCTGTTTAAATCCAATGAATGAGTTTTGGAAACATTTGCCAAATATAATCAGAGATATTTTCTAATCATAGAAAGTGAAATGTTTGATGATAAAGAATATTGGAATGACAGTGATACGTGGAAAAGAGATGGAAATGTTTTCCAATGGTAATAACGTATATTTTCTAAATTTAGAATAAGAAATGTTGAATATATGGAAGTAGGAAATAAATAAATTGATGAACAAAAGAGATAAATGTTAAATGATGATTGATCTATATAATTTCCATTTGGAAATAATATCGTTGTTTGCACACTTGTTTTTCTTTGATAGTTAACTCACCGACTATCGGAGTTTTTGACCATTTTTCCGTTGTCAATACAGAGAGACTGAGATCAGATTCATTATCTGAAAACCACTCTGTATGGGCGTTAGCGTTGCGAATCAAATATGATGAAGGTAATTGAAGACAGAGTTATCCAAGGGCTGTCCTGTTTATAGAATAGTGCCTTAGGTTTGTCCAGTCCCTGGACAACCTGTATGGAAGAATGTCTGACAGAGTATATTTACTGGATCGCATAAGTTGATCTCTTCAAACGTATGTACATTTGGTGGCGGAGGAATTCGTTTCTCTTAGCTGTATACCCGTGGTATTTTTAGGGAAATCAGTTTGTGATTTAGCGGGTATAACGATGTGACATTCAAAGTGAATAAATGTGTGATCTGTCAGAGATCAGCGTGGCCTCTAGCCTCACAACCGGGAAATGACAAAAATCAGACAGGCAGCATGGCTAAGTGGTTGGCTGCCAATTAGGGTGTATTATCACCTATCTAGAGATATTCATTTCATTTTATAATCTATTGTCGATGTTGTCCCATTCAGGAAACGGTTGTTGATCCCAACCGTTGGTGATATACATTCGATACACTCAAGCGAAATGAGTGGTCGGTCATGTGTGGCCGGGTTGCAAGATGTTCTTGTTGAACCCAGTGTATTCCTCTCTAGAGGTACACTATCGGAAGGTGGTTCAATACCTTGTCATAGTTGGAAATCCATTACCTAATAAGTGCTCGTGGTTTTGATTGTATACTATATATGTGGAACGTGAGATGAACGCGTTCTGCTAGATGATTATTTAGTTGTGATTGATAGACACTATTATAATATCAAAAGAGTTTGACATAAAGTTTATCATTTCGTTCAAAAAGATTTTTGATGTTAAATCAAATGCTTTGGATTCTCATAAGGGAAAAACCCCGTTCCGTTATACGGCGTGGTCTTATGAGATATCGTTTAATTGTTCACACTGTTTTAAATTGTTTACTCACACCAGTCCCATGACTGACCCAGAGTTTGTTTTGTTTCCCTAAACTCTTGGGTACCCAATGTTGTACGGGCAGTCAAGTAGTCAAGATTTTTTAGATATACTTGGAGAGCTTGGAGCAGGAGGCTTCAGGATTTTATAGCTATTGTTATTTATGCTATGTTGTGAGTGTTGTACTCTGATAATGTTACTGCATACATATACTGATTTTATTTCAAGGATATGTATCTATTATGTATTGTTCGTTCCACTGTGAGATTCGTGTTTACTCTGATGTTGTATGTTCTTCTTCTTCTTCTATTCTAAGTTTCTGTCTTATCTATTCTAACCCTCTAATTTCTTTCATGGACTATCTGGTGTTTCCGATGCTGGAATAGTTGACATCGTGTTTGGTGTCGATAACCAGGATCGCGAAATCACTGGGTTGTTATAGTGATATCGAGCTGAAGGTTAATTAATTACCTTGGCTCTGTGGCGTGACTCAGTAGAGATATGGTTAGTAATACCCTAGATTGAGTTGGAGTGTATATATATGAGCGTGTATTTCTTATTTGATATAAAATTGTTTTATATTATGGAGATTTATTGATTGAGTTGTTTATGAGTTCTGATCGATCAGTATGATCCACTGTATCGGTAAGAGGTTATAAACACTCGAATATGATGGACCGACACAGTATGTTTTGAAAAGAGGGTAAATGAAATAATTTTTCCCAAAATATATTTTGATATAAAGAAAGCATATATATTGGAATTATTATAGTATATTTGGTGTGTTGGTTATCATTATAATCGAGTAAGATTATAAATTAAATGGTTATGTAAATAACCAATCCGAATTCATATAAGTGTAATATATGGAATCAGATGGATTAAATCTGAAATTAAATCAGAAATTGTAATTTATAATTTCTGGAAATTGGAAAAGTGTTGGTAAATGAGTTTGGAATTAATGTATGAGAATGTTAAAATCCTAGGAGATTTTAAATTGTTTTACAAGCATTGTGAATGGTATTTTGGAAAAATATTTCAAAATGGAAGGGTTTAGAAATGGTTTTGAAAAGAATATAGTATTGAACTCACTTTGATCGCTAGAAAATAGATTCCAATGATGACAACTGCATCATCGGTGTTCATTTTCCAGTAGTAAGTGACGGATTACTACCAAAGAGATTGGTTTTGAATTGTTTTGAGAAAAGCAAGTTGTTTTGAATTCCGAAAAGGAATATTTGATTTTAGAAAAGCAAAGTTATTTAAAATTCCCAAGGAGAGATTGATGAATTAAAAACAAGTTAAATAATACTTGTGAAAGCCAATTGGAATTAAAGTAAAGCCAGTTAAGTGGTAACTAAAATTGAATTGAAATAGAATAAGATTGGATTATGAGACAGGAATCTGGAATTTCTGAAGTGATAAGTTAAGAATTGGAATCGAGAATGGAACTCGAGTTTGAAATGAAATTTGGTTTGAATATAAGCGAATAACTGTTTTGAACAGATATTGATTGGAAATTGGTTGAGATGACATTGGTATATGCTGAATTGGTAACAGGTGGAAGGGATATAATGATATGCCCAAGAAAAAGGTACAAGTTTATATTTCTATTGGATATGAGATTTATGAGCCGAATTGGCACGCCGCTTGGCTGTTTGATTTTATTTTGGGTTGTAGAAGGCCTAGAGAGGTGAGTTGTGGTTTGACGTATTGACAGGTACAAAGGAGATGTTGGCGAAATTTTCCGAAAATTTAGGGTATTAGAAAATTTTCAGAAAATTTTGAAACTTTTAGTTATTCAGAATGAATGAATGATTTAATTTAAATCAATTGGTTCAGTTGAAACTAAAGTTAAGAGGTGAACAAATAAGTTCTAACCTGTCAATAGGGTTTGTTTTCTGCCTTAGCAATTTCGAGGACGAAAATATTTTAAGGGGGAAAGAATGTAACAACCCATACTTTTACGGATAATAAATAATTTATTTAATTATTTAAATAAAGGTTTGGTAATTTAAAATGACCAGAATTAAATAATAAGGAATATTTAATTAATATAATAATTAAATAATATATTTAAATTTCAGAATAGTCGGAAATAGTAGAATTCACAATACGATGTGAATTGGATCATATATAAGCTATATTTCAGTTTGGAATTGAATTAAAATAACGAATATATTTAGATAACGACAGTTTTAACATATAATTATATTATAATTATAATCGAGCTTGAAATGGCGCGGCAGTTCGCTATTTGGCGATTTGAACTTCAACTGAATATACAGGGTCCGTTTTTAATCGGATTTCTATGAAACGAGAAATGTTCGGAGCTGGTGAAGTATATTTTTCTAACGGAAGAGAAAAATTGGGATTTCGTTATATAGATTTTGATTTATGTCCAAATAATTTTTTTGAAAAGTCAATATGGAATTCCTTTATAATTTATATTGATTTATTTATATTTTAAATGGATTTAAAATATAAATCGAATATCGTATAACTCTGAGATGAAATATCGAGTTGTAAATCCATATATACTTATTCTGGAGTTGTATGGTATTCTATCGTGAATGTATACGATAATATAAATTTATTTATATTTAATTTAATTATTTTCAAATATATTTATATATTTAAAAGGGTTTATTTAGAGCTTTAAAAATAGCCAGTTTTGCAAATGACCTCCCTTTTCGACGAAACTAATTTTGTTGGATCCGCAATATTAGATTATTGTAAGATTTCAATTTATGTGATTTTTGAAGTCAGTATGTGGCCGTACGGATTTTTAATGTGAAAAACAGTTAGTATTTTGATGGTTAAAAATACGCTGTGTGAGCAAACAGTCTCGAAACTCGACGGAACCTGTTTTATCGAGTCCAAAATATTAGGATATATCAGGATATCAAATTTCATCGCATTTGGTATTGTTTTGTGGTTGCGGCGAGCTAAAAATGTCGACGAGAATATAAATGAATATTTTATTAAAAATATCTATGAAAATATCTGGATATTTATCAAGCCTATAAATACCCTTACTCTTATAAACCTAATTCTAAACCTAAGAAATTCTACCAAAGTCAATAGCAAAAACCCGCCGTCGTTTTCTCATGATTTTCAACAAAACATAAATCTTGAAAATAAAAAACAAATCAAGAAAAATTCAATAAATCACAACTCAAACATCTCTGTGATCCCTAGGGGATTCTCTTCATTTTGATACCCATCTTATTGGGTGCAACGGCTATTCTGGAAGTTCGAAAAAAGAGACCGTAGTCCTAGGGTTTGCGGAAACCTGAATTGGAGGCATCGATGCAAACTATTAATGTCGGATTTGGGTTCCCGATGTAAATCCGCACACCCTTGCAAAAAGATGGAGGATTCGAACATTTTTTTTCGTCGATCTTGTACTGGGCGGATCAGCTTTGATCTCAAAGTCGCGCTTCGAGTATGTTTATTGGATGTTTGAATTTGTATATGAGAAGATAGTGATTTCGAAGAGGAGGAAGGTGAAGTAGTTGGGTTGGAATTTCGTGAAGAAACAAACGAGCAGGGGAGGTCCGAAGCTCTGAAAATGGTGTTCGAATGTAACTGGAGTCGAGATTTGGAGATTTGGGGAAGGCAGGTATAAAACGGTGGCGGGTGGGTTTATAAGGATTGGATGGGCCAAAAAAAAGGTGGAAGCCCAAATGGAATTTTAGTTCTAACTTTTTATTTAAAATAAATGTATATTAACTTGAACGTTCATATCTTATCCATTTGGTAACGGAATAGAGAAAAACAAGATCCGTTGGGATCGTATAGACGTGGGCAACACCGTGGGACTGACTGGGAGTGGATTGGAGCTCGTTACAATTTATAGCGAAATAAATTGTCTGTTTGAATCAAGCGATGGTTATCGTTATTAACGATGATCGTCCAATGTGAGTAAAACTCACCAACTATATCAGTTCATATTTTTATAACGTATAGTTAGAATTGATAAATGATGGTTGATTCTGTGTGTTGACTGTTTGGTTGAACTGCTAAGTGATTGGTTGAAATTATATATATATATATATATATATATGTATGTATGTATGTATGTATGTATATCGTCAATCAAATATTGATTCTGTTTATCAGAATATTTCATATTGAAATGAAGTTGATGTTAATTATATTGTTTAACATCTGTGATGCAGGGAAACAGGTTGGAGGGATCCAACTGGATTCCTCAATATTTATAATACAGTTCTTTTCATATATTGTAATATATGATGTGATATATAATCTGTTGTTGATTATGTTTGTTGAATGATATCGATCATTGTTGTTTGGGTATTTTAAATTTCGTAAGAAATACTAGGATGTAAAAAATGGGATTTTCAAAGTGTATTTTGAAAATAAATTATTTATATAAAATCAGTGGATTTTATATATAAAAAGAAAGGGGTTTTATGAAAGAAAATAATTATAAAATCAAAGAATTAGATAAAAGGAATATTTGTGAAAACAAATAGAAAAGGGAATATTTGTGAAAACAAATAGAAAAGGAAAGTATTTGTAAACCATTTATAAATAGAATTGAAAAGGAAGCATTTGTAAACCATTTACAAACAGAATTGAAAAGGAGATATTTGTAAACCATTTACAAAGGAAATAATTGTAAAACATTTATAAATAGATTATAAATGGAAATATTTATTTAGAAAATAAATAGATTATAAAAGGAAATATATATTTGTGAAATAAATAGGATTGAAAAGGAAATATTTGTTGAATAAATAGAAAGATAAAAGGTATATTTATTTAGAAAATAAATAAAACTATAAAAGAAAATATTTGGAAAGTGAGTAGGATTATAAAAGGAATTATAATTAATTGAATATTGGTTATTTGAAAATGGAGTTAATTGAATATTAGTTATTCGGAGAGAGTTAATTGAATATTAGTTATTCGAATAAAGTTAGTCGAATATTAGTTAATCGAAAAGGAGTTAATCGAATATAGTTTATTTGAATAGGGTTAAAGGAGTTAATTGAATATAGTTATTCGAATAGAGAAAAGAAGTTATCGAATATAGTTTATTTGAAAAGAGTTAATCGATTAGAGTTAATTCAATAGAGTTAATTCATTAGAGTTAATCGATTAGAGTTAATTAATTAGAGTTAATCTATTAGAGTTAATTCATTAGAGTTAATCGATTAGAGTTAATTCATTAGAGTTAATTGATTAGAGTTAATTGAATAGTGTTAATCAAATGGGAGTTATCGAATAGAGTTAATCGAATAAAGTAAATCAATTAGAGTTATCGAATAGAGTTAATCGAATAGAGTTAATCAATTAGAGTTAATCCAGTAGAGTTATTGAATAGAGTTATTAGAAAGTGAGTTAATCGAATATTAGTTATTCAAAGTGTGTTATCGAATATTAGTTATTTGAAAGGAGTTAATCGAATAGAGTTATTCGAAGAGGAATTAATCGAATATAGAGTTATTCGAAAATGAGTAAATCGAATATAGTTTATTCGAAGAAAGGTGTTAGTCGAATATAGTTTATTCGAAAGAGAGATTATCGAATATTAGTTATTCGAAGAGAGTTAATCGAATATAGTTATTTGAAAAGGAGTTATCGAATAGAGATTAATCGAAAGAGAATTATACGTTGAATTCTATTATATCGAATTCGGGAAAGTACTATTCACTTTTCATTTAATCAAGATTTATTTATTTATAAATAAATTAGTTGTTTGTTTATTTATCCAAATTAATAAATAAAAGTTATACTTAAGTTATTATATTTCGGAAGCATGGGATTATAACACTATTGTTATAATCAAATAATTTCTGTAAAAGAAGTGGATTCGTAAATAGAATCTGAGAGTTACGTAAGGAAGTTTGTTAAAGATGTAAAAGGTGAACTTTGCCTATTTCGAAGTTAGAAATGTTGTTCAGTTAAGGTCTGAGAGGTAGTTATACCCTAACTTGATTGACTCCATTTTTAACTAAGGAATGGTTAAGGTTCGATAGTGAAGGTTGGTTAAGTGAATTTAGTTAATGATGTAATGGTTTGAGTTGGCATAGCGATGTTTTATTTAAACATCTGTTTAAATCCAATGAATGAGTTTTCGAAACATTTGCCAAATATAATCAGAGATATTTTCTAATCATAGAAAATGAAATGTTTGATGATAAAGAATACTGGAATGATAGTGATACGTGGAAAAGAGATGGAAATGTTTTCCAATGGTAATAACGTATATTTTCTAAATTTAGAAAATATGAAATGTTGAATATGTGGAAATAAGAAATAAATAAATTGATGAACAAAAGAGATATGTTAGCCTACTTTGTGAACTAGGCTACACAAAGAACAAATAGGGAGAAAGACACCAATCGGATCGGATCGGAGAAAGATAGTGCATGAGGAGAATGAAGATCAAGAGCGCAGAGACCACAACGGATCAGATCGGAGGAACACTTCAGCGGCATCAGAAGAAAGCAAGCAATCCCATCGGTTCGGATTGGACGAGTACGTCAACACCATCAAGGGACAGCGAGTTGCATCACCGGATCGGATCGAAGGCCCCGATCCGAACCCCTTTTCCCTTTGAATCTGTAGCCGTTGCTGCGCATATCCCCTGAAGACTCGGACAAGATCTGACCATTTCTCCTACGATCTCCCACTCAATCAATGCGTTGTAGCCATCTTAGAACCTCCGAACTCGACTCTCTAGGGATGGATGCCACGCAATTCCGAACCAGAGCCACTTCAAGGAGATTTTTCACTTATAAATACACCATCTAGAGGCATTGGAAAGGATCTTTTGGAAAATTCTCAGTCCATACTTCCTCCATAGCCGAATTCTACAATCATATTCAGATCAAAATCATCTCTTAAAGCCCATTTTTGAGAGATTTGAGTGAGTTTATGCATTGTAATTGTGAGGTTGAGTGAGAATTATTGTTGTATTCGTATTCTAATCATCAAATAAAAGAAAACAAAGTGGACGTAGGCTCGTTAACGCCGAACCACTATAAATTGCGTGTTCTTTATTGCTTTTTGATTCTATTTTGTTGAATTCATATCTAATTTGGGTGTTAGAGCCAATTTTTGGTCTAACATTTTGGTGCTTTCACTGAGAAACTTCAAATTCTAAGTCTTTTTGGGATTGTCATTCTACTGTTTGGACCTTCAAGTTCAAAGAAGTTAATCCCCTTTCTCTGACATCTTTCAGTACTTGTTGACTAATCATTGAAGAATCAAGCATTATGGCTAAGACCAAAGGAAAGGAAGTGCTAGGTGCTAGAGAAAATCAGCAAGCTATCGTGTTAACAAGGTCACGCTCTCAAAGCTCTGGAGCAGATCGCTCCAACCAAGAGAATCCGGATCGGATCGGAGGGGCTGATCCAAACTGAGAGGAAACAAACCGGATCGTGTTGACACCAATCCGACCTGATGACCCGATCTGAACCGATGGTGTTGGGGGCTCTCACTCTCTCCATCCGAACCGCTTGGAACAGGCTGCTATAGGCCAATCCAATCCGAATCAGAATGAAGCTGGAACTTCTATTCGAGCTCCCTCCAATGCTCCAATTCCAGCCACGATGACTAATGTCCAACCTGATCCATCTGCACCCATTACACAGGGAGACTTTTCACGTTTTCTTGACATGCTTCAGGGCACTAAAGAAGCATTGGAGGCCCAAAGGCGTGACAACCTTCGCAGGCAGGAAAATATGATCACCATGGGTAAAGAATTACAAGAGCTCCTTCCCCACCGCGCCGTATTCCTACAGATGATTCATCTTCTTCGGAGGAGGAACGTCCTCGCGAGAGAAGGCCGCTTGAATGACCTCAGAACCTCGATCAATTGACTTTTGGATCTTTAAGATCCCGAGAAGATGCTGCCCGTGTATTGGGTCCTGATGACCCGAGTCTACAACAGCCTATGTTGCTACCTACGCGCGGATCCCACGTCTTACCCAGGGATCCTAATATTACTAACCCCACGCAGCAACAACTCCTCCAACCTCTACCTCCAGAGGTCGACCGGGAGCATAGAGAGCAGCATAGAGCGGCTGCCGCCAGAAACAGAAGGTTATCCCCTGATCAGGAACCCAGGGTAATCCAAACATCAGATCTAGAGAACCTGTGCATACATTAACCAACGCCGATGTATGGGCAATGGTGCGACATATTATGTCTGAAAGCCGGCGATATACTAATGAAGATTGGGGCATTGAGCGAAGTCATACCCCTTTCACAGGTGACATCCTGAATTTCCAGTTCCCCCGACGATTCAACTTGCCTCAGATGGATCGATATTCAGGAAGGACAGACCCAGGGCAGCACCTAATGAGATATGCATGGTTTATGAATGCGGCAGCAGCTCCCGATGCCGTAAAATGCAAAGCTTTTCCCATTTATCTTGAAGATGTAGAGTTAATGTGGTTCACTCGACTTCCTCCTCGGTCGGTGTCAAATTTCACAGAGTTGAGTGAGCGTTTCATGAATCAGTTCCGACTCCATGCCCAAAAGTCCAAGACCGTCATAGAATTGTCACGAATTAAGCAGGGCCCAGGAGAATCTTTGAAGTCATATTTGGATTGCTTCAACCTGGCCTTCACCAAAGTCACTGGTCCCCATGATCCCACTATCCTGATGGCCTTGATAGAAGGAATAGATCCCGACACAGAATTCGGGGACTACCTGGCTGGAAAACCACCTCCTACAAGAGAATTATTCTATGAAAAGGCTAATGTCCGTTTAAGGCGAGAAGAAGCTAAGGTAAATTGGAAGAGAAAGTCCGAAGGGGCCTTGAAGGAAGGTGTCCAGAGCAATGTCGCCGTGAAACAGTCTGGTGACTGTTCAGGAAAAGTGGAAGTAAATGTTGGCAACCGGAGTGGTGGTAATAGTAACAGAAATGGGAACGGCAATAGAAGGAACAGAAACCATGGAAATAGCTCTAATAAAAGACCCCGATTCAAGAGTTTTGAAAATTACACGCCATTAAATGATACATTGGAGAACATTTATCTAGACACATATAGCATATTGCAGTACAAAAAACCACCACCCAGAGATTCTACGGAGAAGGAGATTGAGACAGGAAAGTTTTGCTTGTTTCATGGTACACATGGTCATTCCACCGATGATTGTCGTCATTTGAGGGATATCGTTGAGAAATTGTTGCGAGAAGGAAAGTTGGATGAGTACAAAGCTGCCCCAAGGGACAGGGGGCAAGGGGGACAAGCCCCGAACCAAGAACAGCCTGCTTCAAAACCCACGGCTCAGCAAAAGGGTAAGAGGATCGTCATTAAATCCATTATAGGCAGGCCTCACTAGATTGGTCGTAGTTTTAAAGCAATGGACTAGTACGTCAACGCCGCCAAGCATTATGAAGTAGGAGAATGCAGCAGCCTTGAAGACGTCACTCCAATAAAGCAGCAAAAAACGATGTCCGATGATGTCGTATTCCGCAATAGAGACGAGTTTGGAGTTCAATCCCCAACCGACGATCCGCTAGTGATAATCACGACAGTTGGCCCCGCTCTGGTTCATAAGGTGTTAGTGGACAATGGAAGCTCGGTCAATATCCTCTTCAAGAAAGCCTTCGAACAAATGAGGCTCGTAGCAAAAGACTTAAAGCCATGTCAAGGATGGATACGTGGTTTTAATGGAGTATCCACAGCTCCGATGGGTTTTGTGGAATTACCAGTCACACTAGGGCAAGGGGATCGTCAAAGAGTAAGGATCCTACCATTTGTAGTTCTGGATTTGGAGTCGCCTTATAACGCCTTCCTAGGCCGACCGACCCTTGTCGAATTTAGGGCATGTATTGCATCTTGGTGTTTGCTGCTAAAATTCCTGACTGACTCGGGAGTTGGGACAATGAGAGGCGACCAAGCTACGGGACGAGCTTGGTACGTGGCAGAGTTAAAGATGCCAATGAAGGGGCTGAATATAGATGCTAAAGATGATTCTGCCTCTCCAAAGGAAGCTTCGGCATAACAACTAAGGGGTCCTGCCCCGAGAGAGTCGCCCTCAGACGTGCTCGAGGATATAGATCCTAGAGAGGATAGAGAACCTGGGGACATGAAGGCGACTCCCAATGAAATAACAATCGACATACCTATTGATGAAATTATCTAACAAAAGTACTAAAGATCGGCTCGCAACTGGATCCAGTCAGAGCAAGGGAATTGGCTGGTTTCTTGAAGGCAAATCTGGATGTGTTTGCCTGGACTCACGCTGACATGTGTGGGATTTCGCCTACCATCATGAGCCACTCTTTGTGTATTAATCCAAAACACCCACAGTCAAGCAAAAAAGACGGATGTTGGACCCAGAGCGGTCAGCAGCTTTGAAAGAAGAAGTAGAGAAGTTAAAAGGCAACGGATTTATTAAGGATTCGAAATATCCCAACTGGATATCGAATCTTGTCCTGGTCAAAAAGTCAAATGGGAAGTGGAGAACGCGCATCGACTTTTCTGATTTGAACAAGGCTTGCCCGAAGGATAGCTTTCCTCTCCCTAGAATTGATCAACTAGTAGATTCAACTGTCGGGCACGAACTTTTATCCTTTATGGACGCTTATTCCGGATACAATCAAATTCCCGTGCACGTACCAGATCAAGAGCATACAAGCTTTATTACAGACTTGGGATTGTATTATTACGTCGTAATGCCGTTTGGATTAAAAAATGCAGGAGCCACATATCAGTGCCTGGTCAGCCGCATGTTTTACAATCAAATTGGGAAGACTATGGAAGTTTACGTAGATGATATGCTAGTGAAATCCAAGCAATATCCCGATCATACGAAGGACTTAGCAGAAATGTTTGGCATATTACGAAGGTATGGGATGAAGTTGAACCCCTTGAAGTGTTCTTTTGGTGTGGCATCAGGCAAGTTCCTTGGTTTTATCGTGAGTTCCAGAGGAATTGAAATCAATCCTAATCAAATAGCAACAATTCGGAATATAGAGGAGCTGCGAAAGATTAGGGATGTTCAAAGCTTAGCTGGAAAGGTTGCAGCACTGGGCAGGTTCATCTCCAAAGCAACAGACAAGTGTGTACCTTTCTTCGATCTCATAAAACGGGGAAAGCGAAATTTTGAGTGGACCCCCGACTGTGTGGAGGCGTTCCAAAATCTGTTAGACTTCTTAGAAAAGCCTCCAATATTATCAAAGCCCGTGCAACATGAGGATTTGTTCGTCTACTTGGCGGTATCATCTCACGCCGTCAGTGCAGCACTAGTACGTGAAGAGGAAAAAGTCCAGAAACCTGTGTATTACGTAAGCAAAAAACTAGCTGCTACAGAACGCAACTACCCAAAGATAGAGAAGCTTGCTTATAGCCTCCTGATTGCTTCCCGTAAACTCCGCCATTATTTTCAGACACACCCAATAGTTGTGTATACCGACCAACCTTTGAGACAAGTGTTGCAGAAACCTGAAGCATCAGGGCGGCTACTCAAACGGAATATCGAGCTGAGCCAGTTTGATTTGAACTTTTGGCCGCGAAGATCAATAAGGGGGCAGGCCTTGGCTGACTTTATAGCAGAATTTACAATTCCTGAAAAAGAAACGGTGGGTGACAAGATAGTTACTTTGGATCAAGAATTAGAGCTTAGTCCATGGAAATTATGTACGGACGGAGCCAAGAATGATAGAAAGTCCGGCGCCAGAGTTTTTTTAATAACTCCTGAAAGATGATCTATCTACTATGCGTTGCGGTTAGAGTTTGCTGCTACCAATAATGACTCCGAGTATGAAGCCCTGATTGCCGGGCTGAAACTCGCTAAAGATTTGGGAGTGAAGACACTAGATATATATTGCGACTCCAAGATAGTTGTATGTCAAGTTCGGGAAGAATTTGCTGCTAAAGGACCTCAGCTCATCACTTATCACAAGAAAGTAAAGGAGTTGTTGGAAGGTTTGGAGCATTATAGCATAACCCATATTCCAAGAGCGGAAAATCAGAAAGCAGATCGATTGGCGAAGCTAGCAAGTTCAGATAGTCTTAAAGAATCCGAAATGGTTCCAATAGAGGTGTTGGATTCACCCAGTTTCGACCTAATGGAAGTAGAGCTAGCCTTGGAAGTTGAACCAGAAAGAGAATCCTGGATGACACCAATTAAGAACTTTCTCCAAAGTGGAACTCTCCCATTGAAAAAGAGCGAAAGACGAGCTGTAAGACGTAAGGACACAAGATACGTTTTACAGGACGACGTCCTTTATCGTCAAGGGTATTCAATGCCCCTGCTACGGTGTATCGCACACGACGACATCAAGCGTGTACTGCAAGAGGTGCATGAAGGTGAGTGTGGAGATCACACTGGGGGCCAAACCTTGGCAAAGAAAGTGTTACAGTACGGATATTTTTGGCCAACCGTAAACAAAGACGCGGCTGCCTATTCACGACGCTGCGACAGATGTCAAAGATATGCCAAAGTTCCCAGAGCGCCTCCAACTCAGCTCAAGTCAATGGTAAGTCCGTGGCCATTTGCCATGTGGGGAATCAACATTATTGGAGTGCTACCCATTGCCAGAGGAGGAGCCAAGTATGCGATCATTGTCGTGGATTACTTCACGAAGAGGGTGGAAGCTGAACCTCTAACAACCATCACGGCAAGGAAGGTGATCAGTTTTGTGGTGAGAAACATTATTTATCGATTTGGGATACCGAAGACCATCATAACTGATAATGGAACACAGTTTGACAGCGTAGAGTTCAAAAACTTTTGCCAGAAATACAAAATTGACAAGCGATATACTGCAGTAGCTCATCCGCAGTCAAATGGACAGGTCGAAGCCGTAAATAAAGTCATTAAATCAATTTTAAAGAAGCGGCTGAAACAGGCCAAAGCCAGATGGGTAGATGAGTTTACATTAGCCTTATGGGCATACAGGATGACCTTTAAGACGGCTACCGGCCATACTCCCTATTCACTTTCATTTGGGTCTGAAGCGGTGATCCCGGTAGAATTGGAAGTCCCTTCTCATCGAGTCGCGTACTATGACCCGATGACGAATAAAGCGCTCCTCCTAGAGTCTCTTGATACGATTGAAGAAAAAAGAGATGAAGCCGACTTGCATGCCTCAAGACATCGACATCAAGTAGCACATTATTATGACCAAAAGGTTCGCCTCAAAACCTTTGAACCAGGAGACCTAGTACTGAAGCGAGTCTTCCCGCCTTCAACCCGGTTGGGTCCAAAATGGGAAGGACCGTACGCCATCCAACGGAAGCTTAATACAGGAACATTCAAGCTAACGACCGTGGACGGTGAAGAGATTCCCAGAGCCTGGAACGCTCAGCACTTACGAAGATATCTGAGCTAAATATATATGAAATATCATTTCTTTTGTTTTCATAAGCTATGTAAAAAGGCACGACTTGCCTTAAAAAGTCTATTTATGTGAACAAAAGATTATAAAGTGGATGTAGGCTACGACTTAGCCGAACCACTATAAAAATATCATGTGTCATTTACTTTCCTGCAATATTATATCTTCAACGATTATTCTATTATGACTGTGAAATACGAAATGTTAAACTAAAGTTGAAGATGACCTATGTGCGGGGACAAACAAAATGACTGTTTGTATGATAAGACATAGAAGAATGGAAAGACGACATTCTTAACTCTAACTCTCAAGAATCGAGAGAGAGTATAAAGGACGGGAAGACGACGTCCTCTGAGGCGTGAAGGTGCACCCAGATGAGAGACCGCCTCAGCGAAAACTCTAACCTGAATATGAGATGGGAGAGTATAAAGATGCCAGAAAGAACAGGCGTCAACGACGAAAGGAATATGACCCTCGTCAGAGAATTGGGGACATTTGGACTTTTTAATTTAATCTTGAATAGTTCTCCCTCAGTTATTCAAGATTGACTGGGGGCATACATGTACACACATATTCCCCTCCGCCATGACTCCATTACATAACTTTAGTATGACATGCATTTGTATTTTTACATAAGTGCTAAACTAACGACTAACAGGCATTGCAGGAAATAAATTATTTTTATTTACAAATGTGTGAGTTTGTACATGAAAAACAAGCAAAAAAGAAGATGCGAGGGCCGCACTTGCTACAACAATTGCGAACCAACTAAATGCCAAAATAAGACGAAGCACTTCATCATTTAGGCTTCGGATCAGACTTGGATTTTTTGGCAGCTTTCTCAGCAGCTTTAGCTTCCTTTTCAGCTTCGGTCATAACACATTTCAACTTTTTCTTCCCTGTAGCCGAAGTGCTAGAATCAGTTGGTTTTTTCCCAGGAGATGGAACGCTGGAATCAAGAGAAGACTTTTTAGTAAGCTCTTTTGTGATAGATCTAGTTGAAAGCTTAACAAACAACCTTGATCCAGGGTCCACCACTGCAAGAGGCTTAAGGCTTTCGGGGTCCAGGTTTTCAACCTTTAACTGCATACGTTTATCCTGTTCGGTTTTCATTTCAGCCAAAGTGATGTCATCACGCTTTTTGGATCCCCAACTATAGCCACATCAGGGTCTTCCTCATGCTCCTCGTTATCGCCATCATCTCTCAAGGCAGTTATCATCTCATCATCATCATGAGGAGCATCGGCCTTATCCTTTTCTCCTTCAGCCTTCTCCGCGGATTTTGTTCCGGCGGTGGTCCCCTGGGGCACGTCTATCTTCTCGGACGGTTCAGCACCTACAGAATGAGAAGCAACAGTTATCAACTCAGGAGAAAATAAAGGATCCTTCATTGATTGCCCGATTATATGATGAAAAGCGGAGACAGCTTTGACGAATTGGGGTGAAAAGGTAAAAATACCTTCTGAAGATCTCTCAGCTGCAGTGACTGCCGTCTCGGGAATGAGGGATAAAAGAGATGCCTGAGGGATCTCCGGGTTCGGGGTCGTATCCCTCAACTTCAGAAGTTTCAGCGGCAGTAGAAGAAGAACCAGCCTCAGAGATATGCTTTCGTTTGGCCATCCTCTTTTCCTCCTCCATGGCAGCAGCAATGAGGCGATGCCCCTCAGCCAGACGTGTCGGCTCATAATCTCTTAGATATTTTTCCATGAGCTTGTCTTCATCGACGGAATCTACCTTGAGTTCCTCCTTCTCCCATTCAATAATTTGGCTCCACACGTGAACCAAGGTAGTCGGATAATCTTCGATCCAAGAGATGTTTCGGTGGCGGATTATATGCGTAAAAAATTTGATCATTAATTCGCCGAAACCCTGCACATCCTCCTGAGCTTCTGACAGCTGTTTGCGGGTCTCTTCGGCCGACTTAATGACACTTTCAACATTACCCTCCGCTAGGGCAGTCCTGTTTTTGGCCTCCATCAGCTTGGAAGCCAAGTCAGCGTTTTTCTCTTCCAATTCAGCGTTTTTCCTCGCTAACTCGACCTTTTCTCGCTCAAGAACAGCGTAAGCAAGTTGCATTTTGGCGTTATCTGACTTAGCGTCTTCTACTTGCTTTTTCAGCTCCGAGCGCTCTTGACTATGAGACTCGAGAAAGTCATGATAACGTTTTTGTAGCTCTTCAAATTGCTGCTTGAAGTTGGCAGCATCCCGTTGAGCGATGGCAAGCTGGGCCTGTGTATCTTCAAGATATTTCCCCAAATTTTTCAAGGCTTTTGCATCGGCTTCTGCAGACTTTTTCATCGAGTCAGTATCCGTGATTAGAGTTCGGATGATTCTGGAAAGGTTACGCGAATACTTGAACATTTCTGAATATTGTCTTTCGACTGCGTCAATCTTCGCTTTGGCCTCGTCTGCCCACCTCGAGGAAATAGGCTGAAGAGTGGGTAAGAAAGTTAGGTTCTCAAAATAGTGCTCGGGGAACTGCTCCTCCAAGTATGCTCGCTTAACTCTAGTTTCAGCATCCAATGGGGGAGGTGCGGGGAATGTTAGCCCGGTGTCCTTATGTGTAGCGGGCACAATGGCCTCCTCACCCTTCCTAGGCCACTTAGCAGGAATCTTATGCTTGCCTCGTGAGTCTGTACCTTTCGGCGGGCTCCTTTCCCTACTGCGTTTTTCTTGAGAAGAGGTTTGATCTTTTGACTGCGACGTGTCATCTCCTCGACGACCTTGGTAGCTTTTATATCGCTCTGGATCTAACCGAACGGGAGAGCGCGAGCACGAGGTCCGCGACTGATAAGAGTCATGAGGCCTTCTATCCTCTCTACCCCGGCTTTCGCGGCGATCATGCTCAATATCAGAAGGGGGTCTAGTCATGCTGCGACGTAGTTTCCTGATGTCATAGTGAGCACGAGACATTGTCCCTGCACAACAATGTAAATGAAATTCAGAATTAGTATTCTCATGAGAAGTAAGTGTTGTGAAGTGTGGCACTATTGTGTTAAGTGCATCTTAAGTGGTGTCCCCCCGATAAACCAGAGTCCGAAGCCAAGCCAGTGCGAGTGGGCTCTTTGGCCTTAACAGGAGTAGACTCCTCTGAAGAAGTAAAAACAAAAGGATTTGTGCCAAAATCCTCGGAAGTATAGATAGTGTCATGTAGGGGGAGATCTCCCAAGCCCTGAAATGTAGGATCATCAGTAGTAGGGGCATCTCCTTGGGAAGCGTCTGTTGGCAGTTCTTTAGGAGATAATGATTTTTCAGGAGAAATAGCAACCCCAGGGACGATGTATCCTTCTCGGTGTTTTTCGGCTATGTTGGCCAGCTCATCATCTTGAGTTGAAGATGGAGAAGGTGAAGTTCGAAGTGGTATTATGGGCTTTTCGAGCTCTCGCCCATTCCTGGAATTACGTCTACTGGGGGAATATATACATATGGACCCGACCTGTGACCTATGTTATGTGTAATGGACAATAACCCGTGGTGATGAAGGTATTCATCCTTAAGGACTTCATCGATAGTTAGAGATTTTTGGTCACCATTGAGGAGCTGATGCATCCGATCAAAGTAGACTTGACCCGATATTTGCTTTGGATTATCAAATGCAAACAAAAAGAAAATGGATTAATGTGTTGGAGTGAACATTCAGAGTTGAGATTTATAAAACCAATGTTTATTTGATTTTGTCCATCTCCTGGTACATCCCGGTTGTTGCCTTATATAAAACCACTCCAGCTTGGAATCGCCGGCCTTGCTGCTAAATGGCGCTGAAATTATTTTCCTTTTTGGGACTGATTCGAAGTAAGAGAAAGAAGGAGTTTCTCGAGTCCGATGCTTGAAGTTATAAAAGAAATGAACGTCATCGAAAGTGAGCTCGGTACCTAAGATCTCGCGGTATGCTACATATAAGGTATATAGGTAGGCATAGGAGTTGGGATGCAGCTGCATGGGGGAAATCCGCATCTGTCTTAGGAAGTCGACAACAAAAGGAGAAAACGGTGGGATAGCCCTAACCATGCACATCAATCGGGTGATTGTTACAAATCCTTCTGGAGGACTGTGAGAACGGTCAGTTTTCGACGGCACCAGAGTATCCCTTCTTAGTATACCGTGCTTTAGACATATGCGAGCAAGTCTATCATCATCGATCGTTGATTCAACAGAGTCCATGGGTGATTCCAAGATAATGGCAGACTCAAATTCATCAGGAGCTCGGTAATCTCCAATCTCTCCTTCCTCCTCATAGCCCAGAGAAACTTCGCTGTCCGAAGGTGTTTCATTGTTATGCCTTCCTATTTCATAATCTGAGCCCTCGTCATCCCATTCAGGGTCTGAAGGAGAAGATATGTCATCGAGAGTATATTTCTCAGAAGTTTCTGCCATTTCCATGCTCTTTGCTAATCTAGAAGAACGTCTTTTGGCCATGATCGTTAGACTATTGAAGAAACAATGGCAAGGATTAGAGTAAAGTTGCCCGTGTCCCCCGTGTGTGTATGTGAACTAAAGTGTGTGCTACGTGTGACAGAGATGCAAAGTAAATACATGAAAGCATAATGTAAAGGTCTAAGGAAGCAGTGATGTTCAAAACAGTTCTTGATATTCGTTTATGTTCGTAAGGCACTATCCTAACTGTCCATTAAGTTGAAGATAATATTGAGAATTGGTTTAACCAACTAAGCAGGGTCTTATGTGCAATCTTGGACTGTCTTTCGGTTCGGTTCAGATACACACATTAGGATCGGATTGGGGAGAAGGCCTTGTCCTAGCCTGGGACGAGAGTTGATGCCCAGTGACCAAAATCGGATTGGTTCGGAGGTGAATACTCGGACGGTCCGGATCGACTTGAACAGCTATGCTTCTCATCTTCTTTATTTCACATTCCGATCCGGTCCGGTCAAGAAAATCATGTTCTTCTCTTGGCTTACAATTCCGAACCGATCCCCTGCACTCCTTCTCTCTCTTTTTCCTCGTCTCTGCCTTGTCACCCGAACCGATCCCCTGCACTTCTCCTCTCCCTTTTTCTCTCCTCTGTGGGGTCAAAATCGATCCTATGTTGAGAGTCCGAGCGAAAATCGGGTACTAATGCATTCGAACGCTCAACGAAGGATCTTAACCCCCTCCACCGTCGTTTCGAGAGAAATTTAACGTCATTTACGATGATGACGGAGTGAAGGAGTTCGTGGCAATGAAATCTATCGAATTCATCGCTGGAATCGTTCAAGAGAACCGCAAATTTAATTTAAAAGCAATTATAAAGAGGAGATTCAAGATTATAAAACTACCTATATGTTGGATTCGGGGATTAAAACGAGAAGAATTTTAGAGTTTTTAAAATTCTAGGGTTTAGATGTGAGGTTCGCTGGAAGAGAATAATAAAGAAGGAAGAGGAAGAAGGAGACGAGGAGGGTACTTATATGAAATTGTAGTGACACTCGTGTTCCCAGTCTCACCCAATCCGTTCGGACCGGAAGTCAAGCCCACAAAGGCCCTATGGCCTGTTGATCCATGGGAAAGTGATATTGGTGTATCTGTTCGGATGTGCCACTGAAGGAAACCCGTCCGGATCGGAATCCGAACCAAAGGCAATTATTCGATGACTCTGGTTCAAAGGATGTCTCATAAATTGCTTCAAAGCACACTTTATCTCAGATAAGAGTGTACTTCGAGGGGGCAAAATGTTAGCCTACTTTGTGAACTAGGCTACACAAAGAACAAATAGGGAGAAAGACACCAATCGGATCGGATCGGAGAAAGATAGTGTAGGAGGAGAATGAAGATCAAGAGCGCAGAGACCACAACGGATCGGATCGGAGGAACACTTCAGCGGCATCAGAAGAAAGCGAGCAATCCCATCGGTTCGGATTGGATGAGTACGTCAGCAGCATCAAGGGACAGCGAGTTGCATCACCGGATCGGATCGGAGGCCCTGATCCGAACCCCTTTTTCCCTTTGAATCTGTAGTCGTTGCTGCGCATATCTCCTGAAGACTCGGACAAGATCTTACCATTTCTCCCACAATCTCCTACTCAATCAATGCGCTGTAGCCATCTTAGAGCCTCCGAACCCGACTCTCAAGGGATGGATGCCACGCAATTCCGAACCGGAGCCACTTCGAGGAGATTTTTCACCTATAAATACACCATCTAGAGGCATTGGAAAGGATCTTTTGGAAAATTCTCAGTCCATACTTCCTCCATAGCCGAATTCTACAATCATATTCAGATCAAAATCATCTCTTAAAGCCCATTTTTGAGAGATTTGAGTGAGTTTATGCATTGTAATTGTGAGTATGAGTGAGAATTATTGTTGTATTCGTATTCTAATCATCAAATAAAAGAAAACAAAGTGGACGTAGGCTCGTTAACGCCGAACCACTATAAATTGTGTGTTCTTTATTGCTTTTTGATTCTATTTTGTTGAATTCATAGCTAATTTGGGTGTTAGAGCCAATTTTTGGTCTAACAAGATAAATGTTAAATGATGATTGATCGATATAATTACCATTTGGAAATAATATCGTTGTTTGCACGCTTGTTTTTCTTTGATAGTTATAGTTAACTCACCGACTATCAGAGTTTTTTACCATTTTTCCGTTGTCAATACGGAGAGATCGGGATCAGATTCATTATCTGAAAACCATTCTGTATGGGCATTAGCGTTGCGAATCAAATATGATGAAGATAATTGAAGACAGAGTTATGCAAGGGCTGCCCTGTTTATAGAATAGTGCCTTCGGTTTGTCCAGTCCTAGGACAACCTGTATGGAAGAATATCTGATAGAGTATATTTAATGGATCGCGTAAGTTGATCTCTTCAAACGTATGTACATTTGGTGGCAAAGGAATTCGTTTCCCTTAGCTGTATATCCGTGGCATTTTTGTGGAAATCAATTTGTGATTTGGAGGGTATGAGGATGTGACATTCAAAGTGAATAAATGTGTGATCTGTCAGAGATCAGCGTGGCCTCTAGCCTCACAACCGGGAAATGACAAAAATCGGGCAGGCAGCATGGCTAAGTGGTTGGCTGCCAATTAGGGTGTATTATCACCTATCTAGAGATATTCATTTCATTCTATAATCTATTGTCGATGCTGTCCCATTCGGGAAACGGTTGTTGATCCCAACCGTTGGTGATATGCATTCGATACATTCAAGCGAAATGAGTGGTCGGTCAAGTGTGACCGGGTTGCAAGATGTTCTTGTTGAACCCAGTGTATTCCTCTCTAGAGGTACACTATCGGAAGGTGGTTCCATACCTTGTCATAGTTGGAAATCCATTACCCAATAAGTGCTCGCGGTTTTGATTGTATACTATATATGTGGAACGTGAGATGAAAGCATTCTGCTAGATGATTATTTACTTGTTATTGATTAACACTATTATAATATCAAAAGAGTTTGATATAAAGTTTATCATTTTGTTCAAAAAGATTTTTGATGTTAAATCAAATGCTTTGGATTCTCATAAGGGAAAAAAACCCGTTCCGTTATACGGCGTGGTCTTATGAGATATCGTTTAATTGTTCATACTGTTTTAAATTGTTTACTCACACCAGTCCCATGACTAAACCAGAGTTTATTTTGTTTCCCTAAACTCTTGGGTGCCCAATTTTGTATAGGCAGTCAAGTAGTCAGGATTTTATAGATATACTTGGAGAGCTTGGAGCAGGAGGCTTCAGGATTTTATAGCTATTGTTATTTCTACTGTGTTGTAAGTGTTGTACTCTGATAATGTTACTGTATACATATACTGATTTTATTTCAAGTATATGTATCTATTATATATTGTTCGTTCCGCTATGAGATTCGTGTTTACTCTGATGCTGTATGTTCTTCTTCTTCTATTCTAAGTTTCTATCTTATCTATTCTAACCCTCTAATTTCTTTCATGGACTATCCGGTGTTTCCGATGCTTGAATAGTCGACATCGTGTTTGGTGTCGATAACCAGGATCGCGAAATCCCCGGGTCGTTACATAAATGCATAAACAACCTTATCTTTAGTACCTCTTTCCGTTTATACCATTAAGTGATAAACTACTAAAGAAAACAACCAAAGCAATCATTATAGCAATAGTAATCATCAAATAATCCTATATATCACTTCCTATATGCCATGAATATATGATTACTTGTATGTCATCTTTACTACAAAGGACTAATGGAAATCCCAATTTTCGTTGTACTCTTCTATCACGTAGTCCAAAGTTGACATTGATGTGTGCTCGTAGCCCAAATCTAGAAACTACACAAAAAGCCACCAATTTATGATACGCAGGTCATTCAATTGACCAGTGGGTGTCCCCACTTACAATACCCTTGATTCGAGTATAATAGAAAACACTTCGAGCTATCAATATTTCGATGGCATAACCATATTCATTCGAGCCCTATATTAATTTGAGAACTTCTTACTGCTCAATTCAGATTTCGATCCCTTCTTTTTGAATTCCTAGTATTTAAGAAGCCATTACATTCCCTTTCACACCTCCCTCTAAGGTGAAGCCACCATCTTTGAGTCCTACTTCCAACACAAGTCACAAATAGAATATTTATAGCTTTTACCTTGTTGTTATATCACCAACCATCTCTGAAGTGAACAACCACCATCTCCAGCATGGTTTAAAATACATCAACAATCATCCCCATCAATTCCACTGCAACCAAGCCACACCATAACTCAAGGTCAAGTTATCTTCATAACTTAGGGCCAAGTTATGACTTAGCCATATCTCGGTCTAATCTTCCCTTGTACTTTTAGTACTCCACTTCCATTTGCCATAGACCATGACCTATCAACCATAGCAACTCTATCTTCACTTCCAAACATCAACATTAAGTCTAGATGCAACTTATTACAACACCTAACACATAGCTAATTTCCTAGCAAATTGTTGTAAACAACATCCATTATCTTTAACTTTTCCATCCATCAAGTCATCAAACCATTATGAGTTATCACCATAGTTCAAGTCTAACCTATACTTTGCTTGGCTCTGACCTATATGCTTGCATCGAAATCATGTGAAACTCATCATATTGATCTGTCGCCTTACTCCAGAGCACTTCCTCTAACTTTCGTCCAATTTCAATTAATTTTGCTTTCGATTTGCTCGATTCTTTGACTTGTATGCATTCACAGTATACAAACCATACCAAATCATATCATCCAAACATAGAATAACAATAAATTTCATCCATTGAAACATGCATTAATTCATCAAAATAGGATTAACAATTCAATTTCTAACATATATCTACTCATGGCATGAATATTAGAACATGAATTCTCAATCAATTTAGTTTATGTGCATCATTCAAAAGTAAATAGAGTTCAAATAAGACTCCAGCGTCAAGATTCATTTTTAATTATGCAATTCTACCTTATAATTCTATATAGAATTTGAAAGGTATAAGATACTCACCAATCGTCCAATTCAACCAATATAGATATAAATTCAACTCAAACAATGATGAAATAAACTCCAAATCGAGCAAATCGATGATCTCTATCCTTCAATTAATGATCTTATCACAAATCAATAATCAAGTTTGAATTAATGAGAAATCTGAATAAACTAGGATAGTTCTTGGGCTAATTAGAGCTATATACCTGGTTTAAAGGAATCTTTTTGATATGACTCCTACAACCTCTATTTATAATAATATCTAATTAGACTAATTGTACAAACTAACGGGCTCAATTGGTTACACAACAATTTTGGCCATTAACTTTCTAAACTTAAAATAGGCACAACAATTTTAGAACAACGGTTGCGGACGTAGACACATCCGCATTTGGATAAATTATGTGTTTTTTAACATACTGAAATATACTAATATATTTTTATCATTATGTTCAATGTTTATGTTATGCACACCAAACGCATATTAATTTCTCAAAATTATATATATTATCATCATATTATTTATTTTCAACACTTTAATAGTCAACTGAATTGAAAGAAAAAAAAAAACTATGTTAGTATTAAATTTTCTATTTATGTTTCTTAAAGTAAGTGATTCATTTTTCGTCTCTATTAAAAAAAAATTATTTTTGATTTATCGACTGTGTGAAATAAATAATCATTTGATAGTTGTCTATATATACGAATGTGCATATTCGATATTTTGAAAATAATTTCAATTGTGGATGTTCACCGTTCGTATTCAAAAACACCGGTAAATAGTGCAACGTCATATTTATTGATATGGATCTGTGAATAGAAGTTTGTTGATACCATTTTAACGTGTGTCACCATGACATACTAACGGTGTTAACTCTCTGGATTTGGTATATAAAGCGACATTGTACTGGCGCGGACCCGCAGCTTTATTACATTATAAAACAAACTGCTGCGTCAAATCATGTACAATTATGGATGAAGTTTCCCTTTCTTTAAATAGCTTCCTGCATGATGAAGTTTCCCTTTCTTTAAATAGCTTCCTGCATACTTATTCCCACCATGCACGTTTTGATTTCTGTGTTCAGATTTTTTATTTTTTTTGTTAAATGATAAATGAGGGGCATTCACATCATCATTACGGGTTTGGTAGCATTATTTATTTATTTTGGTGATGGTTAATTGAAACTTATTCAGTATATTTAATTATAGTTTTTGTTTGGATTATGCTATAATTAGGTTAGAAGTCAACATAATTGATACTCCATTTAGCTAAAGTTTGGATCTTCTTGCCACTACCTGTTTTCTATTATATAACGCCTATAGTGCTTTATAATAATATAAATTTCACTCATGCATGGTTAATTATTGCTTATAATATTATACTGTGTTACTTTAATTTTAGCAAGTAAAGAGGGGAATCTGAAATGCAGTTATGATGTTATTTGAATTTATTAACCCATTGATTTCATCATATTGGAAAAAAAGTTCAGAAAACTTGATATTCTTTTATTATACGCTGATGTAAAATGTACTATGCCACTGATAATGATTTGATTATGGTCCAAATCTGCCAAGAATTGGATATTTGTCTGGTCTAATTTTGAAACCCAATCATCTCCTTGTTAAAGTTTTTGCAATTATAAATCTATAAGTAGGAAAATTAATAGGAATTCCAAGTACATCTATAAGTAGGATAATTGTTAATAAATAGTTTACTTTTTCATTGGTATTAATGATTAAAAATGCAAACCAATCATTATATATATATATATATATATATATATATATATATATATATATATATATATATATATATATAGGGTGGCTATTGGGACACAAAACTAGACACAAACATGGAGACACAGAATCTTGATCATTGGATTTTTTTGTCTTTATGTGGAGAGGTGAAATTCAGAGGGAGATCCAATGGTGTAGATTTTGTGTCCCCTTATTTGTGTCTATTTGTTGTATTCAAATAGACTTTCCCATATATATATATATATATATATATATATATATATATATGTATGTATGTATGTATGTATGCATGTATATGTATATTGACTATTTTAACACATAAACACAAATTGACACCTATTATGTGTACTAATATATAAGAAAACATTTTTCTTATTGGTACTAATGTTTACTCCTTTGTACTGATGTTTTTTTTTTTCTTTTTTCTTTTTCATTGTTAAAGATGAGTTTTGCTGCCTATCAGACTTGTTGATAGTTTTTTTATAGTGTACAATAAAATTAAATGAGTGCTCTTCTCCTTCAGTATCACTCATTTCTCTTAAAAAAATAAACATAAAATATCTTGATCGTTGGATTATTTATATGAAAGATGGAATTCCTTTGGTTTGCCTCCATTTCATTCCATTCCATGTAACCTGGAAGCAAAATGTAACCCCATTAAAGGCAAATAAATGTGCCTCTAAAACTTCCAGTAAAACTTGAAATATGCAAATAAAACTGGAAATATGCTATATAATCAAACAGCAATATTGAACAAAGATTATAATAAAATATCATGGTACTACAAACAGATCGTGCTAGACAATTATTATACAAATATTTATGCAGATGTGCAAAGTGGCTAGCCAATAACATACATGATACATTTAATAACAAAAGCATCAATTTACTGCAACGTAACTCATATTCTGATCCAAATCAAATATAAATCTTAAGTATGAATAAACAACTAATATTAAATTCAATCTCATTTCCTATAAATTTTGCATAATGTTGTTCAACATTCCATTCCAAACATCAATGGTCTTTCAGTTGCTCTCATAACTTGCGTCAAAACTTGGGCGCTTCCTTTTAATTCAGTCCTACTTCGAGTTAATGCTTCCTTTCAGTTGATATCTTGGTAAAATGAATGAAGTTGGCTTTTTCTACATGAATTCAACGGTTCGATTGTCCTTTGTAGCATATTATGTGTAATATATTAACACAGGTTCCGTTTTGTGGATCATAGATCTTAGTTAAGCCATTTTTCCATGAACAATTTTTGATTCCCTACTATTTTTTACTTAAAAAAATACCTCGAACAGAAAGCAATATTGGATTCAAAAGGTTCTTTACTCCTTTTCCATTTCCATAAGTTAGTACATATATAATTTGCAAAACAGGAAAATATTGTGAAGAACAAAATTAACAAAATTTATACATAAAGATAAGAGGCTAAAATTTTAACCATAAGGACAAATTATAATGTAAAGTATAAAATGATAGTGGGCCCTTGAATATCTCTTGTTGCACTAAAATTTGTTTTTATGATTAAAATTTTAGCCTTCTATTCTTATGGATAAATTTTTTGTTATGTCTTTGTGTCTAAAAACCCCATTTGAAAACATGTATAAAGATGAATATGTGGCCAATATGATATAGGTTTATAAGCAAACATCTTATTCTAGAGAAAATTTTTAAAAAAATTCAACATGTGAACCACAAACCATATCTAATTACAATTACGTACACCTAAGAAGATTTATCAAAATCTCAACCATAAGGACAAATTTTTAACATTTACTGGAGGTTTTTAGACACAAGGACACAATTAACAAAAAAATCATCGATAAGAACAAGAGGATAAAATTTAGTGAGGGAAGGGGGGGGGGGGATTCAGGGGCCCATAATAATAAAAATGATCTTGTGACAAAGAATATGAAAATGAAATCACTAAATATAACCATCATTAGAAACGTAAATGTACTTTGCTTGGTGTGATACCTAGAGCCATGAACTGGAAATATATTAATATGCTTTATTGGCTCCAACTTTTATGATTTTGTAGTCTCACCACATTCAACCGAGAATAAAATCAAACCAATATGTAAAAATTATGTCTTATTGAATGAGGCATTTCATGTAGTTTGATGCCATAATACACACACACACACACACACACACACACAGGGAGCGACTATTGGAACACAAAAGTAAACACAGAATTAGAGACACAAAATCTGAATCGTAGGATTTGTTTGTCATTATGTGTAAGGTGGAATTCAGGGGGAGATCTTGTGGTTGAGATTGCTTGTGTCTAAATTTGTGTTAATATTTTGTGTCTAAATAGACTTTCCCATATATATATATATATATATATATATATATATATATAAACACACACACACACACACCCGTCAACATCGTATAACAGTCTACTAATCTACTAAATAATCTATAATACTCACTCCATGCACCTTGATGTATTAAAGAAATATTAGTATTGTTGCATTATAAAAACAAAACTATACTACAACCTCATGAAAAGAAAATAATTACTGTATTTAGAACTAGCACAATATTACATATAGGAATAAACAAATTGTTTGCTATCCTTTTATACCATATAAAACATGCGTACAATATCAAATTTTCATTAAGCATCATCACAATGTTTAAGCAATTCAAAAAACATTTTCCTTAGGAAATGTGCAACCAATTTCATAAGGCACATGAGGTGTAGGTTTTTTCGTCTTGTATGCCTCAACAAGTTGGAGTTTAGGTTTTTTTTTTTTTTTTTTTTTTTTTTTTTTTTTTTGGTAAACCTCGATCAGTTTTTACTTGTTCACTGAAGCTAATTCATTACTCATCTTAAAAAATAGCAGGAAGAATACGTAATGGAAATGAGCTTATATTTCTTCTTCTTTTAATTTCAACCATTATCCTTATATTGTATAAGAATCCTAATGGATACTGGAAATCAATGGAATTCCTTTAATTTGGAATTGAAAAGTGTTTCCTTATTGATTTTGAGTCAAATCCTTAACCGTCCTCGATCACGACCAGTTCAATTTTTTAAAAGAAAAAAAGAGAAGGGAGTCATAAGTAGAGGAGAAGGAAAAAAAAATACCTGGGCATTCTTCTCTTCTCTCTGTAGTATTTTCCAATTATGTTTTATTGCAAGCTATATTAAAAATCCTTGATGTGTTGCTAAATTAATTACATATTAATTATATATAATATGCTGCTATAATACCTGCATTCTCTATTCTATACATTAGAAAACTATTACTTCTCTTCACGTTAACAAAAAAGGCAATCACGTATAAAATAAATTGCACTAGTTTAATTTTTTTATTTGTATAGATCAGAGTTCTGAACGGATTGTTAACCCTGTTAAAAACACATGTCGGAAATAATTAGTTAAATGCACGTAAAGCAGGTCATTAACGTTTACGTGTCACAGATTGGTGTCATCTCAATCATATGGTTCGGTCGAGATTGGTGTCGTCTCAATCATATAGTTCAGTCGGAACCAACTGGGTCGGCACCAACTGGTTCGACACCGACCAACTGGGTCAGCACCACTACAAGAAAAATAGCATATAGCAGCGGCAGTATCCGCTTCTAATCCATCGCTATATTAGCCTTAGCGATGGATTTCCTGCATAATACTGTGGTTGGTAAAAACCATGACGGTAATTATGTCAGATTTTGCGATGGAATTTAGCATAATTAGGTTAATTGAAACTTATTTTGGTGATGGTTAATTGAAACTTATTCAGTATATTTAATTATAGTTTTTATATGTATTATACTATAATTAGGTTAGAAGTCAATATAATTGATACTCCATTTAGCTAAAGTTTGGATCTTTGTTGCCACTAGCTGTTTTCTATTATATGACGCCTATAGTGCTTTATAATATTACAAATTTCATTCTTGGTTAATTATTACTTAATATATTATACTGTGTTAATTTAATTGTAAAAATAAAAGAGGGGAATCTAAAATGCACTTATGATGCTATTTGAATTTTTTGTATCCATTTATTTCATCATATCGGAAAAAAGTTCAGATAAATCTTGATAAACTTGATATTCTATTATTATACGCTGATGTAAAATGTACTATGCCACTAATAATGATTTGATTATGGTCCAAATCTGCCAAGAATTGGATATTTGTCTACTCTAATTTTGAAACTCAATCATCTCCTTGTTAAAATTTTCGCAATTATAAATCTATAAGTAGGAGAATTAACAGGAATTCCAAGTACATCTAGTAGTATAATTGTTAAAGAACTTGCTTTTTCATTGATATTAATGATTAAAAATGCAAACCAATCATGATATATATATATATATATATATATATATTGACTATTTTAACACACAAACACAAATTGACACCTATTATGTGTACTAATAAGAAAAAATAATTCTTATTGGTATTAATGTTTACTCCTTTGTATTGATTTTTTTTCTTTTTCATTGTAAAGGATGAGTTTTGCTGCCTATCAAACTTGTTGATAGTTTTTTTTATAGTGTACAATAAAATTACATGAGTGCTCTTCTCCTTGAGTATCACTCATTTCTCTTAAAAAAAATAAAAACAAATTTAGAAACAAAATACCTTGATCGTTGGATTATTTATATGAAAGATGGAATTCGTGAGACAATCCAATGATGCAGATTTGAATGTGGCACCAATTATGTTTACGAGTGTCACGGCACGCGCTTCGCCCGTGAATTTTTTTTTATATAGAAATTGTTTATGTAACATGAGAGTTAGGACACGCATTTCGCATATGATGAGAACAAGCACTTCGTGGGTAATTTTTCTAAATTATATGTGTTTTACATATTCAAGAGAAATGATTTTCATAAATAATTGGCTATATATTTTTATTGGGATGATGTGTAGTTAGTTTAATTTTTATTTTGAAGTTGCAAATTCTTTTTCTTATTAGTATAAATTCTTGTTTTTGTTCTTAATAGTATATAAAGTTTACTTGCAAGATCATTTTTTTAAGTTATATTAGGTTTAATAATATAAGTTAAAACTGCTTTGGATTCGTATGAAAAATACCTACTAGATCCTAAATTTAAGCAATGTTAATATTTGTAAAGATTAGTGCTCTTTTATTTAGATGTTGTTTTTTAGGATGAATATTGGTTAAAAATTGTATATGAAGGTTGGTTTTGGAAGTTCATGGTCAAACCAAAAGTTTGCGCTTCCAAGACAATCTTTACTAATAATCGGAATAGGTTTGGTATAACATTTTTTTGGTGTACACCTGAACTAACGAAAATGCCCTTCAATAAAATCTGTCAAAATACGGAAAACTAGCATCTGCGTATTTTATTTTAAGCACATCAGCATATTTCCATTTGAAAAGCTCAAGAAAAAAGCATCTGCAAAATTTAACGCATTTGACTGCTTCAATTACTCACAGCATGCGAATCTTTACTAATAATCGGAATATGTTTGGTGTAACACTTTTTTGGTGTACACCTGAACTGATGAAAATGCCCTTCATACATCTCAATAAAATCTATCAAAATACGGAAAACTAGCATTCGCGTATTTTATTTGAAGCACATCAGCATATTTCCATTTGAAAAGCCCGAGAAAAAAGCATCTGCAAAATTTAACGTGTTTGACTGCTTCAATTACTCACTGCCTGCGAATGCGCTATTCTAGAATCAACTCTTCACCTTTTAAATATTGTTCACCGTCTCATTAAAATTCCCACTTCTCTTCTCATTTTCTCTACGCTTTGCTCTTTACTGTTCACTGCTTTAGGTATTCCAATATGTACTAAGTTTATATTTTTAAAGCACAAAGCTTCAGTATATTTCCATTTTCGTATATACTGAATCCAATCTATAGATTTGAGTCATTCAAAACATGATTTTTTTTATCCTCCAAGCAAATGCATAAGGCTGCATCACGTTTAACCCCATTACCACTTCCATGTTTAGACCCTTGGACAACATGCCTTCATATTATAAATAAAGCATTTTATTATTATATAATAATATATTTTTTATTTTAATTTGTGTTTTTTAGGAAAATTTATTTTACAGTTGTAGTGTTCATATCAGTTCAAAATTTCATGTAAGTTTATACCAATTTCTCCTGCTTCTCTATATTTTCATACTTACGTGTACATTACATTTTTTCCGTAGTTTTTTGCTCCGACCGTGAAGTACCCAAATTGCCCTTCAAATAATTAATTTAAATATTCAAATAATTAATTGTCCAAAATTTTAGACAACTGTCCATGTGAGGAAAAAAAAAAGCATATGTAAATATAAATAGAAATAAATAATATATAGAGAGAGAGAAAATGGAGGAGTGAGAGACATGGGGAAATAGCATGAAAAAACGAAAATAAATCAATGCAGACTAAAATGATAAATCTGGACTATAAATTCACACGTTTAAATATCGCCTTTTTTAGCACGTAATCCCAAAATCAAACAATTAATTTATTAAAACTTTCCTTTTACGCTAACATAAACATATATGTATTGTATTAATAACTCATTTATTATAATTAACGTACAATTTTTTTTAATTGAAAGATTCCATTCAAGTTAACAAAACTAATGTCAATTTTAAAATAGACCTAAATAATGCATATTTTTTATCATAAAAGAATTTAATTGGTTCAACATTAAATCAAATGAGGCAACAAATACAAAATTTTAGGTAACTAACCAAAGAATGGTAAGGGGAAAACAACAATATGACCATTATTACATAACATAGAGATAAATCTGGACTATACATTCACATGTTCAAAAATCACCTTTTTGAGCACATAATCCCAAATTCAATCAATTAATCCGTGAATACAAATTTGTAGCTTAATATTTGTACTAATAAGGATGCAAATAGTTATGTAGCCCAATAGTTTGCGTATATGTGCATGCACATTTGTTTGACCATAGGCTATAACATTTAACCGGCTATGAAATGTTTGTTAGATACTCATTCTACATATCTAAGGAACAACAATCCACGCGTGAAGCGCGTGCAACAATCACGCGCGGAGCGCATGCCATTACCACGCGCGAAGCGTGTGCCGTTACCAAGCACGTGTCGTGACGCTCGTTATTAATAAAGATGCTATTTTTAGGGTGAAAATTGGCTAAATATTATATATGAAGGGTAATTTTGGAAGTTCACTACTGAAAATAAAATCTGTGAAGTCATTTATAAATACCCCTCATGTTTTATATAGGGGCCAAAAAGTTGGTGGAACCGCCTTCATTATTATGAGAAGCAAAATTTGTTATGCCCTAAAAATGTTGTCCTTACAGAATTTTAAGGGAAGATGATTCCTTTAGTTTGCCTCCATTTCATTCCATTCCACATAAGCAATATGTAACCCTATTAAAGGCAAATATACATGCCTTTAAAACTTCTAGTAAAACTTGAAATATGAAAATAAAACTGGAAATATGCAATATAATCAAACATCAACATTGAATAAAGATTATAATAAAATATCATGGTACCACAAAAAATCGTGCTAGGCAATTATTATACAAGTATTCATGCAGATGTGCAAAGTGGCTAGCCAATAACATACATGAAACATTTAATAACAAAAGCATCAGTTACTGCAGTATAAGTCATATTCTGATCCAAATCAAATATAAACCATAAGTATGAATAAAATAATCTTAAATTCAATCTCATTTCCTATAAATTTGCATAACGTTGTTCTGCACTCCATTCCAAACATCAATGGTCTTTCAACTGCTCTCATAACTTGCGTCAAAACTGAGGCGCTTCCTTTACTTCATGTCCTACTTCGAGTTAATGCTTCCTTTGAGTTGGTATCTTGTTAAAATGAATGAAGTTGACTTTTTATACATGAATTCAACGGTTTGGTTGTCCTGGTAGCATATTATATGTGATATGTTAGCATAGGTTTCGCTTTGTGGATCATAGATCGTAGTTAAGCCATTTATCCAAGAACAATTTTTGATTCCCTGCATTCTTTTACCTAAAAAAAACCTCAAACAGAAAGCAATGGATTCAAAAGGTTCTTAACTCCTTTTCCATTTCCATAAGTTAGTATGTATATAATTTGAAAACATGTATAAAGATGAATATATGGCCAATATGATATAGGTTTATAAGCAAAACATCTTATTCTAGAAAGAATCTTTAAAAAAAAGTCCACATATGAACCGCAAACCATATCGAATTACAATTACACCTAAGAAGGTTTATCAAAATCTCAACCATTATACTATAAAAGAAAATGTTGATAGAATATTTAGTACATTTATAATAATTTATTCAAACCAACAAAATGTATATTTTTGTCTAAGCCAAAGAAAAATTATAATTCTATTCATTTTTTTCCATATGAATTAATTGTTTGAAAATTGTGAAAATCAATTAACATTTACATGTCATTAGCCAAAGAAAAGAGAATTGTTAAAGGATACCCAATTTCAAATTACTTTAACTCTTTTGTGTTTTAAATACTACTCAAGAAATTGGCCTATTTATGATTCATTTGCTATGAGTCAACAAATTTCATTATGTCAGTTATGCTTTATTGGCTCAATTATTTATTGACAACACAAACTAAATCTATCGAATTGAACCTAACGTTAATGTAGGTCATACTTATGGAGTTTTACATAATTGTTCTATTTCTGACTTAATAGATTATGTTTATCATTTTAAATAGCTTAACAATTTACTTCATAGTTATAGAGGCTACACCTACCTAATAGTATGAAGTTTTTTTTTCCAACTATATATTGTTAATTGGGCAAGAAACATACTAGTGGTAGAAAATGAAACATTGTTGGAAAAAGATGAATTTTGTTAGTGAAACGAGGTTGAATAAACTTTCGAGGTTCAATAAAATTAGTTTAGAAAAAAAATAAACAAGTATACAATAATAGTAAATACTTTGTTCGAACATGATAAGGTGGCCAATGAACAGGAAATCTTATAACTTAACAAAACATAATAAAGGAACATACAATAATAAAAATAATCTTGTGACAAAGAATATGAAAATGAAATCACTAGATATAACCATCAATAGAAACATAAATGTACTTTCTTGGAGTGATAGCTAAAGCCATGAACTGGAAATACATTAATATGCTTTATTGGATCCAACTTCTATGAAACAAATGTTTTTTTGTAGTCTCACCACATTCAACCTAAAATAAAATAAAATCAAACCAATATGTAAAAATTATTTCTTATTAAATGAGACATTTCATGTAGTTTGATGCCATACATATATATATATACACACACACACAAACACACACACACACACACACACACACACATACATACATACATACATATATATATATATATATCAACATCGTATAATAGTCTACTAATCGATCTACTAAATAATCTATAATACTCACTCCATGCACCTTGGTTTATATTAAAGAAATATTAATATTGTTGCATTATAAAGATAAAACTATACTACAACTTCTTCAAAAGAAAATAATTACTGTATTTAGAACTAGCACAATATTACATATACAATAAACAAATTGTTTGCTATCCTTTTATACCATATAAAACATGCGTGCAATATCAAATTTTCATTAAGCATCATCACAATGTTTAAGCAATTCAAATAACATTTTCCTTAGGAAATGTGCAACCCATTTCATAAGGCACATGAGGTGTATGTTTTTTTCGTCTTTTATGCCTCAGGAAGTTGGAGCTTAGGTTTTTTCTGGTAAACCTCGATCAGTTTTTACTTTTTCACTGAAGCTAATTCATTACTCATCTTAAAAAAATAGCAGGAAGAATACATATTGGAAACGAGCTTAAATTTTTTTTCTTCTTTTAATTTGAACCATGATCCTCATATCGTATAAGAATCCTGATCGATACTGGAAATCGGTGGGATTCCTTTGATTTGGAATTGAAAAGGGTTTACTTATTGATTTTGAGTCAAATCCTTAATCTTCCTCGATCACGACTAGTTCAAATTTTTTAAAGAAAAAAAGAGAAGGGAGTCATAAGTAGAGGAGAAGGAAGAAATACCTGGGCCTTCTTCTCTTCTCTGTGTAGTATTTTCCAATTAAGTTTTATTGCAAGCTATATTAAAAATCCCTGTTGTGCTGCTAAATTAATTACATATTAATTATATATAATATGCTACTATAATACCCTGTCTAATACGTCAAAGTTCAACCTTTGCCCAAAGCCCATTTGACATTTGACCGTTTAGTGTTATACGTAGAGTGGTCAACTTGTTGATGAGTTTTGCGTTCTAGGACTCAACCGCCAAAGTTGCTTCCAAATCACCCCTTAACTTCTTGCTTTCGTTCTTCCTTCCTCATCTAGCCGAACCATACCTTCATTCTTCTTCTCTTTCTTTGTCGTCTCCTTTTCCTACGCTTCTTTGTGTATTAGATCTCTCCCCATTAATACCCCAAGATCTAATCCAATTTCTTCTCTTTGGCTATTTCTTATTCCATAAAACCTAATTGTCCTATCTGATCTTACTCGCACCATTTAAGTCTCATCCTTAGGGAGAAATATCATTTAGTTGGATCAGAATAAGCAAAAAGGTCTCACCGATTTAAGGCTAAAAATTTGTCGTGGCAATTGGACTTGCACCAGTCCCTTGCTTCGTGATTTTAGGATAGAATTGTTGTTTGTGTTGCATCTACCTCTGCTACATAAGAAATTCTAGCTGGATTCAATTGACATTGCAGTATTTCTGATCGGCAGGCTACCTAAAGTATTCTAAAAAATATTAGTCCAATGGAAAGCTTTTTCAGTGTGAAATCCGATTATATGTTTTTTTTAAGTTTTGGACGCTTGTGCTTTCCAAACTTGAGACCCTTCAACAATCACAAACAAAGTTTTAGATCAAAACCATGTACATTCATTGGATATGCACAAAACCAAAAAGGATAAAATGTCTTACCAGTAAAGGAAAAGTTATCATATCAAGACATGTTGCATTCAACGAACATGTTTTATGTTTTTTCCAGCATTCACTACACCATATATGCTAATTAGACTGTGCTAGTGGCCGTGTCTACTGTGACTTGGCACCCCTGTAAACCGTATAAAATAAATGCATGTCTAATTATTTGATACGGCCATAAGTTGTGTCCAATTGAAAATTTGATATGCCCACGTAGCCGTATCTAAAGTTTAAAAAGAAATGGCTAATTGCTGTATCTAAACGACAATTAGATACGAATATAAACTGTATCCAATTTACAACGTACGTTGCTTTCCCATATGTTAGAAATGGTTTTTTTACCGTAATTATGATGTCAGTCAGACATAGTCTTAAACCGTATCTTATTATATATATGTATATATTATATACATATATATTATATATAAAAAAAACAGAAACTACAACACATATTTTCAATAACACAAAACATATCACAACTTATACAAAGCATAACACAAATTATACACAAAACATAATATGAATTTTTATAACATAATTTATAGAGTGTCGTACAATTATTAAACGGAAACTATCACAAATTTTTAATCTAATTACAAAGTCTGATAAAACTGAGTTGGTTATTGAAAGTAGCAAATTTAATTAAAAAAACATATGTGATAAAACTGCAGGATCAGACTGGGAAGATTGAGCATGCTGATCATGTTGTGTAGTCCACATACGTTGCCGTAAATTAAAGCAACGATGAGCACATGCTGATATTAAATCTACAAATGTTATATGTTTCAAACCATGCATTGATGAGCATAAGCTAGATGCTAAATGTTGATGTGTGCACGAATCATGTGCACAGTTTAAGTGTAACAAATACATGGCATGTGGAATAAAGGCGCTGCATCATAGAGGTCAGTAATCGCGACAAAGATACATGGGCAAATAGGCATATACATGTGCAAGTTTAAGCGCATTATTGTTATTATGGCAGTAATCGAGTCGATAGAGGTCCAGTTAGTCAACTCGTCGATAAGTCGTAGACTATAGTTGAGAAATATATTGCTATTTTCATGGTATCCATCGTCTTTCGATCGACTACATGAAAGGTGACAACAAAGTTCAGGTTCAGGAAGTAGAAATAGGCATATGGAAGGTCATAACACCAAACAAGCGACAACAAGAAACAATTTCATAGACAATAAATACATGGGCAAATAGGTCAACATGATCAAATACATGTATATGTACATGTATGTGATCAAATACATGTACATGTACATGTATTTGATCAAATACATGTATTTATTGTACATGTACATGATCAAATACATGTACATGTATTTATTGTACATGTACATATATTTATTGTACATGTACATGTATTTATTGTACATGTACATGATTAAATACATGTACATGTACATATATTTGATCATGTTGACCTATTTGCCCATGTATTTATTGTCTATCAAATTGTTTTTATTGTCGCTTGTTTGGTGTTATGACCTTTCATATGCCTAACAAAGGACAGTTTGTTGTCGCTTGTTTGGCGTTGTAACAAATACATGTGCAAATAGTCAAGTACAACATGATCAAGGCAAACAATACAAAACAGATCCTCATGAACCGCAGATGTACACATGAATTACCAACGGAAATACAAGCCTTCATGCACGATATGCTAGTTCAGTTAAGTTTAGTTCACATGAACCAAACCCTCATGCCGATCTCACACTAAATAAACACTGAAAATGGAAAGCAAATTTTGCATCTGGCATGATATGTCAATTCAGTTCAGGTCTTTCCCACAAACACAGTATGAAACAAAGTATATAATTTCCGGACAAACATTTCAAACATAAGCCAGGTAAGGTGTATCAAGGATAAACTCAGTATACACAAATTTTCTCTGGCACACCTAATCACATAAATTGATCACCCATACTATAAAATTGTTATCTGCACTTCATTAGTTAGGACCAACCAATTAAACACAGAGGATAGGATAATACAATGGAATAATTCAATTGATCCTTATTATATACTTTGTGAGTTGCATGGGGAGAACTGGGATCAGCTATTTTTTCAATGTTGCTATTCATCTCAAGTATGGAAATTTGTCAAGGGATTAATCAATTTGTAGAATATTAACAAATAATATTCAGAGTATTTTAATAGTAATAAAAATGTCACTACAAGAAAAAGACCTTTATATAGCGTTTAAAAAGTGCTATAAAAGGATACGATGGTGGTTTTGTAAATGTTGTATATATCTACATGTTGTAATATGTCTAGGGTCTATTAATAATGCTATAAAAAAAATGCTATAAATGATGTTACTCATAGAATTTCATAATTGCTATTAAATGGATGATTTGTAACTTACAAAATCCTTTCTATAGCATTCGTTGCTTGCTATAAAACTTCTATGCAGAGTTGTGGTTTATGCTGCTAACATTTATGACATCATTTAATTGTTATTTATAGCAACTATAAACGTTGTAGATAAACATTGCTTGATTATTATAGCAACTACAGACGCTATAGAAATTTCAAAGCCTGATTGTTATAGCAACGGTAAATGCTATAGAAACACTATAAAGTTTTAATTTAGTATTTTATAACATTATTTACTAGCCATGAAAGCCATTTAATCATTGAAGAATATTTTTATTGCACTAGCATAATGCTATAGTACATATACCCATTATTAAAAGCATTTCATGCACAATATCAAGCATATAAATATTTATGATCAAAAGTATGTCATAAAAAATTTGAAGCATATAAATATTTATGATCAAAAGTATGTCATAAAAAATTTGAAGCATATAAATATTTATGATCAAAAGTAACAACTCTTACAATCATTGCTAACCAAAACAATACATACTAAAAAAACAACCCATAGCCCCATAACTAACCAGAACGATACATAGTAAAAGTAAATAAGTATGAACATCGACGCAAAATACATTTGAAGAAGAATGAGCGCGACAACATATTTTTTCCATGCCTTCCACCATTTAAACCAGCTAATCAATCTTTCAGCTCAACCACATAAGCATCCTCATCGTCGCTTTTAACAGCAGCAACCTGTGGGTTCAATAAAATTTGATGCTCTTTCATTCCCTATTTATATATGCAGCATTGAACTTATTGCAGTTTGATGTTTTTTTATATGCCATTTTTTTAAAGTTAGTATCATATCTTTAGATAATTTTTTCTTCTTTTTTCCTCTATAAGTTTGTAATTTCTGACCTGAATAAATTCAAATTACTGCAAAAATTGCGTTCACCACTGAATGGATACAACATGAAGTAGATAATCTTATGAGCTCATATATATGTATTTTGCATGTATGGTACCATGCGGCAAAATGTTAAACAATTGTCATCAGACTTTCTATCCAAGGCCAAAACAATATGCAATATATTAAAAAAAAAGGTTTATTAATGTATCCACTAACAGCTAGCAACAGCGGCATTAAATCAGTCACTTGCAGACACCACAAATTCATTCAAATGGAAATGCTGTTAAGACCATGGTTTCAAGGTCTGGCCGGAATGTCGGATTTCCGTCGATTCCAGTTCGGTTCTGTCGATGACCGGGCAGGAATCAATGTAAAATCCTGATTTCTAACTTAAGTTATAAAAAAAATTAAGAGAAGGTACTGACATGGAGCATGAGCGAAAAAATAAGAAAAATTGATTTTGCAGATGATACCAAAATTTGGGATGGTTCGTAAGGGGAGGGAGCTCTGCCCAATTTGCTCCTAGGGTTATGGGTGCTTCGCGTAGGAAGAACAGTGAGCGAATTCATTAAATCAGTCACTTACAGACATGACAAATTCATTAAAATGAAAATGTTGTTAAGACCATGGTTTCAAGGTCCGGCCAGCATGTCGGATTTCAGTCGATTCCAGTTCGGTTCAGTCGACGACCAGGAAGGAATCGATGTAAAATCCCGATTTCAAACTTAAGTTATAAAAAAAAATAAGAGAAGGTACCTACATGGAGCATGAGCGAAAAAATAAGAAAATTTGATTTTGCAGATGATACCAAAATTTCCGATGGTTCGTAAGGGGAGGGAGCTCTGCCCAATTTGCTTCTAGGGTTCTGGGTGCTTCGCGTAGGAAGAACAGTGAGTGAATTCTTTGTTCATGTGAAGGTTGAAGATGGCAAATAGGGTTCAAGAAAAAACTAGAATTGCATGGGCCAAGGATATTGGGCCTTGTCTGTACAACGAATTTGCATTATGTAGTTAATTTTGGGATGAAGTAACATTTTATGTTTAACTGCAGATTTGTACTCTAATGTTTAGTTAGGGTAGGAGCGTCTATCAAATAGAAAATATAATATGAACATAAAAAGTTCTTTCTAAACCAAAATATAAATATGCTATGATTATTCAAACCATCACTTGAAAACATATATAAAATCCGGAACCGGAATAATAGCGGGATTGCCTGAATTTCCAAAACAAAACCGAAATTCCAAAAAAAACTAGTTGTCCGGAATGGAACAAAAAACCGAAACTTTGAAAAATACATAAAAACTGTTAGCCTGAAATGGAACACTTTCTTTCTTGGAAACAAAACGAATTAAAGTTATAAGCAGTTGAGTATGATTGATGTTAATTAGGTGAACAAATAAAAACTGTCAAATTGTGAATATGTAATGATTATTTATTGTATGCTTCTACTTTTAGCCACGATTACAACCTTTATTATCATAAATGCTTTTCATTTATTTATTTTTTGTTTCTAATTTAACCGTGGCCTCTAGTAAGAAAATACAAAGGCTGCAGACCTGATTTCAGCACACCACACTGCAAACAAGGCAGTGAATCATTTTGTGCATTTGAAATTCTAAAGCAAGAGAATTATTGGAGTTCGAGTAGAGATAATCTTAGTTTAATCAATTGAAGTAAATGCCAAGATAAATAAATAACATAACCAGGGATGTTACCTGTCACGGCTATAGGGAAGCCGCCTGCAAAATCTATTGCAGAGAAACATACCAGCCTGCTTTTTGGTAAACCCAGGCTTACCTAAAAAGAATGTCATAAAAATGGCATATAATAATTGAATATACAGTGATTAAAACCAATATACATACACAGACCAGCCGCTTTTACAATATACAGTGAGCCCATTATCACTTGGCCTTTCTAAAAAACACATAGCTTGCTCTTTGAAATAGCACAGCAAGCAAGCTTAGCTTGTTGTTTGAAACAACAAACTCATTCTTGCTGAGCTTGCTGTCTGAAACAGCAAGCTCAGTCTTGTTGTTTCGTGTAGAAAAATACGTTCAGTTGTACATACCATTAGTATGCAAGGTGTTTATAAAATTTCCACAGCAAGCAAGCTCAGCTTGTTGTTTCATGTAGCCATTATTACGTTGTTTATAAAATTTCCACAGTATCCGATTTTATTACAATAAAAGCTTGCATGTTTATAAATTTTCCTTACAATTTTGTAAGCAATGAGCGTTATTTCTTGGGAGGGTCACTTGCCCACCTCGGCCACCATGTTGCTTCGCCCCTGCCAACAATAAAACAAAATATGAATTCTACGATAAAAAAATTACCTGAATGCAAATGTTCTGCCAAATGCTTTTACATTTTAAATATTGCCTGTAAATAAAAACCATTAAAAATAAAATATTTAAAAAGTAATAGAGAATAATACATAGAGAAAATAGGAGGAAAAAAAGCATTAAACTGAAATGTGAGGACTTTTCTTTTTCAGCTAAAATGATGGTGAGAAAGGCTATGAGGTCATATAATTCGCTTCAATGTCTACTGATCTTAAGTTTTGATTAAACCTACAAACACATACATATGACATATCCATCTTTTAATATTGTCCACTTTGTTCAACTCACGCTGGTGTTATGAATATCATCCTCACTACACGATTTAATGACGAAAAACTTAGCACTTTGATACTCTAAACGGAAATCTGCTTTGTTGTATTGTTTTTTTTTATCTAGAATAGTAACACCAGCGTTAGAATCATCCAAGTTCCCACTATGTACTGGAGATGCAAGATCTGCAGCAATAAACTTGATCCCAAATCCAAGAAATGCACTCTCATCGGCTATGGCGAAAATGAGTTTGGTTACCGCATTTGGGACGATGAAAACAAGAAGGTGATTCATAGCCGAGATGTGATCTTTAACGAAAGAGTAATGTACCAAGACAGACACAAAACAGAAGTCAACGACTCAAAGCAGAGTGAGTCAGTATTTGCAGATGCAAACGATATTCCAGATAGTCTCATCACAGGACCGACTATAGAAAGTGCTCATCCTGATGAAATCGTTGATCTGAGTAGTGTGGACCAGTCTGACACACTACAACATCCTACTCCTATTCCTGAATTGAGAAGATCTTCTCGACCTCATGTACCTAACAAAAGATACATGAATTATTTGTTGCTGACTGATGCAGGGGAACCTGAATGCTATGATGAAGCATCTCAGACTGAAGATGCTAGTAAGTGGGAGCTTGCCATGGAAGATGAGATGAAGTCTCTTATCTCCAACCAGACATGGGAACTAGTTGAGTTGCCCATAGGAAAGAAGACACTTCACAATAAATGGGTGTATCGCGTGAAAGAAGAGTTTGATGGTTCCAAGAGATACAAAGCTCGACTAGTCGTCAAAGGATTCCAACAGAAGGAAGGAGTGGACTACACTGACATTTTTTCTCCCGTTGTGAAGCTCAATACTATCAGGTCAGTGTTAAGTATTGTTGCTATTGAAGACCTTCATCTTGAACAGTTAGATGTGAAGACTGCATTTCTTCATGGAGACTTGGATGAGGAGATATACATGCACCAACCAGAAGGATTCTTCGAGAAAGGGAGGAAGAACATGGTGTGCAGACTAAAGAAAAGCTTGTATGGCCTGAAACAAGCCCCAAGACAATGGTACAAAAAGTTTGATGGATTCATGCACAAGGAAGAGTTCCAGAAGTGCAATGCTGATCATTGTTGCTACTTCAAGTGATATAAGTCTAGTTATACCATTTTACTGCTTTATGTTGATGACATGTTAGTAGCAGGATCAAATATGGACGATATCAGAAGGTTGAAGCAGCAACTGTCAAAGGAGTTTGACATGAAAGACTTAGGCCCAGCAAAGAAGATTCTCGGAATGCAAATCACTAGAGATAAGCAGAAAGGACTCTTGCAGCTATCTCAAGCAGATTATATCAATCGTGTTTTGCAGAGATTCAACATGGACGATGCTAAGCCAGTCAGTACACCATTGGCCAGTCACTTTCGCCTATCCAAGTATCAGTCCCCGCAAACCGAGGAAGAAAGAAATTTCATGAATGGTGTTCCTTATTCCTCGGCTATTGGAAGCTTAATGTATGCCATGGTCTGTACGAGACCAGACATTGGCCATGCAGTGGGAGTTGTTAGCAGGTTCATGTCAAATCCAGGGAAAGCTCATTGGGAAGCAGTCAAGTGGATTTTGAGATATCTACGAGGTACCGTACATAACTCTTTGTACTTTGGTAAAGGGCAGGTTAAAGCTCAAGGCTATGTAGATGCAGACTTTGGAGGCGAAGTCGATCATCGAAGAAGTACTACAGGTTATGTATTCACGATTGGAACTACAGCTGTTAGTTGGATGTCACAGGTACAGAAGATTGTCACTTTATCCACTACAGAAGCTGAGTATGTAGCAATCACCGAAGCTAGTAAAGAGATGATATGGCTTCAAGGTTTGTTAACTGAGCTGGGATTCAAACAGGAAATGAATGTTTTATACAGTGATAGTCAAAGTGCAATACATTTGGCGAAGAATTCAGCATTTCATTCCAAAACCAAACATATCGGACTTCGTTATCACTTCATCAGATCTCTACTAGAAGATGATGTGTTAATACTGGAGAAGATCGAAGGAAGCAAGAATCCATCAGATATGTTGACAAAGACGGTAACTATCGATAAACTGAAGTTGTGTTCAACTTCAGTTGGTCTGCTAGAGTAAAAAAAGCAGAATGGTTGTTGCATCGATCAAGGTGTGAAGACGGATTGAAATCAGTCTTCAAGTGGGAGATTGTTAGAATGGTTGTTACATGTGCAACCAACAACCCATACAATAAACATGGGCGGCCACCTACCACCACCAACCGGGCCACCAACCAAGCCACCAACCCCCACCAACCATTTCTCACCTTATAAATACTTCCTTCTTCTTCATAACTAGAAATCTCATCCTAATCTCATATTCAACAAGAAGTAAAGGAGCGAGCAAGCTTAGAGTGAGAACGAGTGTTAAGTGAAAAGTGTTTTGTGTAATCACTTTGTAATATTCTCTGAAATAAAAGATCTGCAGCAGCCCGGAGACGTATGCATAATTGGCCGAACTCCGTTATCAAATTTGTGTGTCTCTTACCATTCTACATTTCATTTCTTTTCTCCACAAATATAATCATAAGGAAATCTGCGTAATTTCCCAACAGATATAACAAGCATTTGGATAAATGTTTTGAAGTCCAGGCACCACATACCGATAAATGGATGTGACCGTAGTGTCCTTTGTAACCTCAGTAGCATCATTGGTCTTGTTCTCAGTTTCTATAGTGATCTTCTGCAACATATCAGTTTCTTTTTCAGCTGAGGGAGCAACGGGAGCCATGGCGGATAACTCGAGTGAGGAATCCTAAAGACGATAGAGGGGAAAAACCCTGACTTTATCCCTAGGATTTGACTTTTCCTATTACGGGGGAGAATTTTTGAACAAGAGGGTTTCTGACATATTTTTTTTTGGTTAAGCACTATAAGATGTTGCTAAAAACAACATCTAAAATCCCTCAAAAGCCTAAAATGAAGAACCACAAATTGAAACAAAGTAGGGTAAGTGGGGACAACTTATTATTTTAGTTAAACCACAAAATGAAACAAACGAGCTCACTAAAATTTTAACTGACAAAAGGAAATTGCACTAAACTAACTACATTTTTTCTCAACACTGACAACTATTCTACACACCACTCAGAAAACCTAATGAACACAACTCAACTTGGTATCCCAAGCTATAGCAACTTAAGCCATGCATAGCGTATTCTCCAAAATCTGAAATAACCAGTACAATACAGTAAAAAGGTTAAAAGATTCACTAAATTAAAACTATATTGCATAGCCTTTTGAAAACAAATTGGTACAATTTGAGTACAAATAGTGAATAAAAATTTAACATATGAATGCTCTGCGAAAGCAAATAATTATTATAACAAACTTTGGAGAAGCAAATAATGTGTAATAATTTGCAGAAGCAAATAATTAGATAACAGACGTACCTATCTTGTCCTGCACTTGTTTGTCGTCTGTCAGGTCGCAATATCTGTATGTACATATATCTTCACTTGTACATCCCAATGTATTATTATTAAGAAATGCTCCTCTAACATGGCATATGATATAATCACACGTTAGTTAGCGCTAGACGAGTAGACCTCAGTTCAGTATCATAATGTAAACTTTAATTTGAATAAGAACAGTTTACTTACTAAATGATAACTGTACCTTCAAAATGAGAGGATGTGTTGATTTTGTGAGTGACTTGTACACCGATCTTGTCCTCGACATTAGCACCAACACCAATGGCGCAGTTTTGCGAAAAACAATGTAGCGGAGGCCTCTGCAATGCCGCTTGCCGCTCCTATTATTATTGCCACCTTTTCTTGTAATATGTTTGTTTATTTTCATCAAATGGTGCTAGAAAAATATACATATTTTTGTGCTACGCAAGGAAAAGGAAAAGAGACTTGATTACCTCAGCTTACACATCCTTATCATATTCTATGTTCAAAGATCGATCCACAGACTAAATTCAATGCACTGTGATTCTTCCGTTATATAGGGTGTCTAGTAGGCCTATCACAAACCTGAGTTCCTCTGCTTCATTTTGGCCTCTGTGCTTCATTCATTGATTTCTCCATCTTCGTCGCTAGTAGCAGTGGTAGTAGCCTGCTACTTCTAGCAGCAGTGAGCATGCAGACCATTTTGTGCACAGTGCACGCACACACCTCATATATATAAATATATTAACACATATTCACAAGTATATAAACACACACTTGTATGCACATTCATCCCATGGACACATTGGATTATATGGCAACAGTAGAAGAAAAAATAAAGACACCCAGTTATGCACATAAGCAAGAGACAGTAATGAATAAATATATTAAAAAATAAATATACAAGCAACAACAGTAAATATAAAATATATAACTACTTAGCACACATGCAGGAAATCGTAAAAACAGTAAATGTAAAACCTGGGGCGAGTAAATATATAACTATTTACCTAGCACAACACAGACAAAAATACATATACATGCAACCATAAAACCATGTATCACCCTCAAACACTAACTTACCTACCTACCACACACATATATATGACCGGATGTACTACTATTGTCACTCTTATATATTTATATACATAACCACTTGTATGACACACACACACACACACTCACACACATATACACTAAAATACATGCAAAACAATAAATACTCATGTGCACACAAATAGACTCATGCCAACTATATAATATATGCACAGGGAAACATAACGCACATAAGGAAAGTTAGAGGATAGAATTCATAAGTGAACCCGGGACAAAGTTGTTTATGTTCTCATTCCAAATTAAATATTCTTCTGTAAAAGTGTTTGTGTATTAGAGGAGCAATGCAACGGAAAATGATGTTGCTGAAGGTGGAAACGGATCCACTAATTGTGTTTTTCGGGACTCTATTTTCGTCTTTGAAAAATGATGGGGAATCCTAATTGTGTTGTTTCCTATCATACCCACATCATGTTCCTTGTGTTCTTTTATTGCATCTTATGGAATTCAACCAAAAAAATGTGAATAGTTGCAATCTGTGGTAAATAAATATCAATGATAGGTATAAAAAAGCATCAATGAGGGGCTTAAGGAAGTCCAAATGGACTTCTTTTAAATTTAACATTCCAAGGCCCTATTTCAAACATATGAAGCAAGGATAAAATCAAATAATGATAAAACATTAATTTTCCTAACCATAACACCAAACTAACCCTTCTGAATATCGTTACTATTAAATTATTTTAATCAGGGAACAAATTGATTAAAAACAATAAGGAAATCCCTTATAATTTTAATCTCCTAATTGCTAGACTAAATAGTACATATTGCAAACAGAATCGCAAATCAATGTTACAAAGGGAATTCGCCGGATAGCACAGATAATTAACTAATTAAGCATGAAATTCCTTTTAATTTCATATAGAATCTAGGGGTACAATAGAACTACATATTGTCCTAACACAGCAATTACCATGTGTTAATATAAATTTAGTTATCCCTATTATAGTATGACGAAACTATGCAGTCCAATAAATTTTGCCTAAGAAAATCATCGAAGTACAAATGAATTTTCCTTTCCGACGCCCAACTCCAAAAAGGATAACAAAGTCTAGCTCTTACCACTTTTTTTTATAATCATAGGAGGTAAATCTGAATCAATATCTTATAAACAACAGCTTTTCATGTATCCAGCTTCAGCTTCGAGGGATTTGAGATTCGTGGAGAAATCGAGCTTTGTTACAGAAACATGTTTGGTGAAGAACCGCGCAGTAATCGGCAGTGGAACGGGTTAAGGAACATAGTTTCAACGTGAGAACGAATTCCTGATCGAAGAGGAGATTTGTGAGTGAAGAGGGACATGACGGTGAGGTTCCTAAGAAGGTTACAGGTTTTGGAAGTGAAAGTAAAAAGAGGGATTATTGGCGGCTTACGATAAAAGAAGGGAGCAAACTTTAATATTCGTCCGCCAATTTTTCATTTTTTAATTATAGCAACAACCTATGTTGTCATTTAACCTAAATGACGATTAGCTACCTAATTATAGCAAGACTAGTTCACTTGCAACACTTTTTTGCTATCAATATATCATTTTCTTGTAGTGATGGAACACAAAGCCATGATACTCGGAGTGAACACTCTGATGTATTATTGCTTACGTCATGGCAGTTAAGGTCAGGTCAGGTCAGTATCGTGGCTTTGTGTTCGTGTGTGCATATCGTGTATCACGTATGCTTGTGTATGCCACCAAAGAGAGTTCATGAAACTAATGCAAACACAAGTGTCAGGGAATTCTTAATTCATAAGTAAACGAAGAGTCAAGTGTAAAATTATATATACCTGCTCCAACGTCTAAAGATATCAAATCGGAGACTTCACATGACACATAGACTCACCTACTCCGACTTCATCAAAGGTCTCTGCAAATTGAAGATTCAGTTTGTTGGTTTTCTCATCTGGTAGCAATATACTATCTAAAACCAGTTTTTCATGTGTAGGTGGTACAATAATCCCATGGCAGCTGGATGACATAGAATCTCGACATACAGTACCTGTTGCAATAAAGTCGAGAATTTCAAAGGACAATATTAATAAAATATGCTTAATTTTATTAAAACAGGAATATTGGGTTACGTATCCATTAGACTTTAAGCACTCGCTTTAGAATTATTAGCAACAAGGTTAAAGAAAATGAAACCAAACCATCGTGCATACCCAAAAAAGTCCTGCAAACAAGTTCTATGCAACCAGATGCAATCAAACACTTTTTAATTTATATATGAACTAGATCTGACACTACAACGCCCATCCGTAAATTCTTAAGCTAACTATATATTATGCAGTAGATTGAAATTTGAAGGGAAGTTTGATTTCTTACTGCTAATAAATACCTGTTGCTACTACGTCTAGATCAGAGTTGAGAATTTCACATCGTTGATTGTTAGCCACATTGGTTGTATCCTGGATCGTAGAAGCAACAGCCTTTGATGCACTGATTTATATACTACTGTGTCCTCCATCCGACGGAGTTAACGGTGCGCGAATTCCTTGATCGGTCAAAGTTCCTACCATGTTGATCAGAACCTCCATTTTCCTAGATAAATTTACCACTGTGCCCTTTATATCAGTCATCATACCCTCCAAGCTTCCTGCCCTCAGTTTCAGCTCATCATTGTCTTCACGAACATGTTTGAATCGTTTCTGTGCAATGGCACAAGCCTTAACATGCATCTTTGGTATGATGCTCCCAATAGCGCGGCTCCTACCCCTTGTATCCTTACCCAACACTTGTGATAATATATCTTCATCGATAGACAATTTTTCTTTATCACTATCGGTGATCTTTTACTTCAGTTTGGCAATTTGATCCTGAGATAAAATTTAAATGCATTCACAATTACACTAACATTTACTTGTAACAGCTTGTAACTATAGTATGTTACTCCTAACTGAATAAATTCAATCCAAACGATAGCACCATAACAATAAAAACACCTAACGAAGAAAATGTAATGAGAAGCTAATAACAATTATGGAAAGCTTGAAAGGAAAGGAGCTTATCGGTTGGAAAATGAAAGTTCCATAACAATAGACTGCTCGATGTTAACCATAATAACCATAATACAAGTAAAAACTTACGAAGTACCCAGACGTGGCATCTGATATGCTACCTTCTTTTTTCTTGTGTGTCTTTTCCCATACTTGACGATGGTTGATATTTGCAGATGGACTTGCAACGATCTGCAATATATTCCATTTCATATATATTCTCTCCCTTAATTGTGTTTTTTACTACTGTTGAAAGAAAATGATCAAATAATTTACCAATTCGTGTTCTACTCTAACGTGACTTTTACGTCCTGCATGGTGGGCATAACTTGGACTAGATCTATTTTTTTCCAGCCTCCCTTCACTCCGCTCGCTTCAGGCATTGCTTCATTCTTTATGAACTCGTTCCAATCATGTTGAGCAATTTTAAGTGGACAATTTTTCAACCATTCTTCGTCATTGTCGAAAGTGTCATAAAAATTTGCTCTCATGTTTTTCTTGTGTCTCCTAAAAGCCTCATCCATTCTTTTTGAAAACGTTTCCTTTGAAAGCGACTAAGGTGTATACATTTTCTGCAAAAAATAAGAGTTAGAGACTATAAAAATTAACCATAACATTCAAATGCTATTTTTCACAAATTTACCACCAACAGGTTCCAAACGTCATCCTTATATGTTTTGGGTACTTTATACCAACCCATGTAAGAGATCAGCATATGAGATCGTACTAGTTTACCAAGCGTAGTAGGGACTTTCAGAGCATTTTCTGAGACTGAAATGCCAAGTAGGTTTTGGTCAACTTTTTGCTATTTCGAACATGATGCATGAGATGATGTGGGATCTTGCGATGTATTTTCTTGCGAAATAGAAGCAACATTAAGAATCAGGACACACACCATGAATCAGAATATTATTCATGTTTGTTACTGGTCGTGTTCTCTATTACATTTTCACTCAATAATTCATAAGTCTTACTCACTTTGAAAGGTTAAAAGAAATAATAAAAGCAGAATGGACTGCGATTGGAAAGTGTAAGCCAGGATATTCCAAATACATGTGATTCCCTGGTAAAAAAAGCATTCAACATTTCATGGGTTAACACATGAGTTTGGTTAGATCTTCTAGTTTTTCATTGTCTTCAAAAGCTGATTGATAGATGGTGGGAGACTCAATGTCATCCACATTTGTAGTCAACCGTTTTGGTGTATGTAAAACTACAGACCATCCGTCATTTTTAAATCTTTCGAGTAGAACACTTTACTTGCTTTTAATGCAAGAATAAATGGCTCATCATTCACGTTGCTTTTGTTCTTTAATTTTCCTAAATTAACCATGATCAGGTTTGAAGCGAGATCTATTTTGCAACCATTGATCTTATCCTCGACTTTTACCCAATCACAATAAAAAACTATTTGTTTGAAATCAGTGTAATCCAACTCAAGTATGTGTTGAATGACTCCGTAATACGTTGTTTCTGCTTTCTTATAATTTTTATCTTTACCACTCGCTCTAAATTTTTAATTGCTCTCATGCCTCCACCGCTATCATGTGTTACTATATGGCCTTCGTATATTTTCGTGGGAAATAAAAAACCACTCACTTGGTGCTTCGTATAACTAAGCGCCATGAACTTCGGCCTGTGTATTAGCCGCCAAAGAGTTGTGTTTACATCGCTATAATTCAACAACTACATAAAACACAAGAAGAAAATCAAGCATGTTCACGAAGGTGTATTGCAAACTTATAAATACGTGAAATACTTTAGATGATGTAATACCTCATTACGTAACCATATAGTACAAAATTTAACGACTTCGACAACTATACCTCTGCCTCATGGTTGAAATTTAGTGCTTTTCACATAGGAATTGTACCTTCTATACGTAGATAACACATATCGAAATGAATATATAAATTGAATTAAAAATTGAGAATTCCAAACCTACTTCATGAACTTACTTCTTCCATGGATCCAATCCATCATACTTATTTAGGACCCATCTACGCACTTGTTTAAATTGCACTTGGGTTAACGTTATATCTTTACCATTATCCAAAGGTATCTCACCAGCAAACTCATCATTATATATAAATGCTTTGCGGGTATGTTTATGGTTGCCATAACCTCCGTTTGGGATATATTCCATGCAATAAAGGCTAGCATCTTGTATGATATATCCTTCTGCAATACATGCTTCAACGTATCTTTTGTTGCGCACATACCCTTTATAAGTTTTCATCAACCTATGAATGTGATCAATTATATATTGCACACGATAGCCATTTATACCAAATAATAATGTACATAACTGAAATTAGTTATTTACCGGTCAAAAGGATACATCCATCTATATCTGACAGGGCAACAAACCAATGCTTGATCGGCTAAATGAACCATAACATGGATATTGATATTAAAAAATGCAGGTGGAAAATGTTTTTCAGAAACACACATTGCTTCCACCAACATAGCCTTTTCTTTTATAAGATGTTCCCTATTGATCACCTTTGTGCATAAAATGTTAAAGAATAGACTAATACGGTGAATAGCATTTCGTAGATCCTTATGTTGTGTATAAGTATGTTGAAGCAATACCGGAAGCAGATGTTGCATTATGACGTGGTAATCATGTGACTTCATATTTCTTAGTTCGGGAGGATTGATGCTCGTGTTATTGCGGAAGTTAGAGGAGAATTTGTTTGGTACTTTAAAAATTTCCAATACGGTACAAAAACTTGTCTTTTCTTCTTTGCTTAAGGTGAAAGTTGCCTTTGATATATTATTTTTTTGTCTCGGGATCAACCATCACCTACCCCTTTTGTTTTATATCCATGGCTTTCATACCCTTGCGTGCATTGATGCCATTTTTGACTTGTCTTTATGGTCCATAATCGTGCTGATGAGATGCTCTGTGACATTCTTCTCCGTATGCATAACATCAATATTATGTCGAATCATATTTTCTTTCCAATATGGTAAATCAAAAAAGATAGACCTCTTATACAAAGAAGAAACATTCTCACCTTCTTTAATGGCCGACTTTTTCCCTTTTCGACCAAATTCTCCTTTGTGTTTACCGATTTTCATTTTGACATTCGCTACTCTCTTTTCAACTTCAAAACCATTCAATGGCCTTTTAGGACGACTAAATTCTTGTTCATTGTTGAAATTTTCCTTTTCGTATTGAAACCTGTGTCCGTTAGGAAGATACATTTGATGTCCCATAAAACACATCTTCTTACTTTCAGGAAGATGATAAGAACAAGTGTTTTCCCTACAAATGGGACATGCAAAGTAACCGTGAGTTGTACATCCTGATAAAGTCCCAATAGCAAGGTGATCATGGATCGCCCACAACACCCTAGCTCTCATTGTGAACTCGGATTTATTTAATGAATTATATGTAATAACTCTTTCCCATTACTGCTTTATCTCGTCTGTCAACAACTTTAAATAAACATCAATATCCTTCCTCGATTGTTTTGGCCCAAAAATCAACAATGTTAACATTGAAATATCCCGTTTTATGCACATATATGGAGGAAGATTATATGGTACTGTAATAACCCGGAAAATCTGGGCCAGTTTAAAATTCTTATTTTGGCGATTTTAGCGAATTTTGAATATTTAAAATAGATTATTTTAAATAATATCGACGAAAAATTTATTTTGAATATAATTCGAACATATATATTATATACGTCATCGTTAGAATATAAATAATTATATATAATTATAAATAGAATTGAAAATGGCGCGGTAGTTCGATAATTCGATTTCAAACTTCAATTGAATGTACCGGGTGCAAAACAATCCGGATTTTAGTGAAACCAAAAACATTTGGATCTAATTGATAATATCTTTCCAACGAATCCGACAAATCAAGATTTTATAGCGGGAATCAAAAGATATGTCCAGTTGAAAATTCTGAATAGTCGCTATGGAATTCAGGCCCTTATAAATAGCCATTTTGCAAACGACGTCGGATTTCGACGAAACCACTTTTGTTGGATCCGTGATGTAAAGTTATTGCTAAGTTTCAAATTTCATAATTTTTCGAATCAATATGTAAGAGTGGCAAAGGAAAACGCGTTTGACCAGTTTCAGTTGATTTTAATCGACTGGAAAATGACCATTTTTCCAACGGTCTCAGAATTCGACGAAACTAGTTTTGTTAGGACCGTATCGTCAATACGAAGCTAGAAAATATTTTTCTGGAATTTTTCTAGTTAGTATGTGACCCCAGTAAATTGAAATGTCCTTCAAATTCAATATATAGAGTTATATGTTGATTTTGACGGAAACTGATTGTAACTATCGAATCAGCCTACGATACATATCCCATTGTGTTCAGAATGGGGGTATAACGCTAGGGGCGACAGTCGTTGGGCCTCGTATAGAGGTCGTATGAAAAAGTCAACAATTAGGAATTAAAATAAATAATAAAAAAAAATCATTCTCTCTCCTCTCCCCTTTATCTCCTCTGCCCCCCCCCCCCCGGCCGTTCATTTCGATTTCAAACAAAAAAAAACGAAGCAACCCTCGACGGAGCCGCCTCCAACCACCTCCGCGCCATCGCCGGAGGACCCCCACCACGCTGCCGACGCCCTGCTTCTCTCCCGCAATCTCGCGTCTCGTCCTCCCTCTTCTTCCCCAAACCGATTTCCCCTAAATCCCCTAGCCCACCTCGGACGCCCTAGCACCACCGCCTCCCCCTCCTGGAACGCTCTCCGACGCCCTCCGCTTCCCCCATCTCCGGCCTCCGTTCGAGCTTCCCTCCCCCCCCCCCCCCCCCCCCCGCGCCCAAACCCCACCGACCTCCCCGACGCCGCCAAGCACAGCACCAGTCCCCCCTTTTCCAATTAAATACTGTAAGTTTTTGTATTTTATTTTTATTCATTTTTATATAATGCAATTGATTTTTTTTAGCATAAATTTAAAATCAGTTTTTATAAATATTATAGTATTAAAAAGCAATGATTTTTAAAAATAAAAGGTGAGGATTTTTATATGATAAAATATACAATTTTAAAAACTGAAAATATAGGACTTTTATTCATGTAAAAATATAAATTTTAGCATAGGAAAAATATGATTTTTATATTTTTAAAGTATTAAAAATATAATCTTTACTATATAGGAGGTGTAAAAATATGATTTTTGTTTAAGTGGAAAAGTAAAAATATAATTTTTACAAGATAGGAATATTAAAAATAGCATCTTTTATATGTGTAGAAAAATATCAAATGTGATTTTTATAATGAAATATTTGAAAAGGCGAAACCTTTGTATATTGAATAACAAAATAAAAATTCGATTTTTCTATATTGAATAGCGAAGTAAAAATTCGATTTTTATATATTGAATAACAAAGTAAAAATTCGATTTTTATATATTGAATAACAAGGTAAAAATTCGATTTTTCTATATTGAATAGCGAAGTAAAAATTCGATTTTTACATATGTAGTGGCTACAGCAACGAAGGTGACAAAAGGCGAGAACGACGAAGATTTCTATAAATGAAGAGTCGTGGTATTGGATAGCTATCGGTGAGAATTTCTCACTCTTCAATTTCTTTTCTAGTTATATATATATATACTAGGATGCAGACGGTGCTTAGTAGCACCCGACACAATCGTCCACAGACCATGGACTTGTTTGTTTGATTGCAAAAATTAGTTAGATTATTTGATTGGATTGAATTGTTTGGTGAAATGAAATTGATTTGATTGATGTGTGAATGGCGTGGGCCTTCACTAGACCGGGGATAAGGCTAGGCCTCGTCCCGTTTCTAGTATCGTACCGTTATGCCGCCGAAATTTTCTAAGATATGTTGGAAAAATAAAAATATCATTTTATTGTGTAAATGAATAATAGAAATTCATGTGTTGGAATAAAATGTTTTATCGTTAAAAATATAATTTTTAACGTGAATGTGAATAAAATAAAATATTCATTTACAACCCGGACGGTTTGTTTATGTACACTGATTTGACGGACATTGATTGGGACGATAAATTTTACACATCGCCCAACTGCACAAATAAAATCTGTGTTTGATTGTTTGAAACCCCACACGGGTGTTGGGATGAAATATGAAGTTCACTCATCCTGATTGATTAAATATGTCGATCGATTGATTGACAGGCTGTTATAAGCGTTAGATATCTATAGTTGATGCTTATACAGTGTAGTGCACTTTGGTTGATGGTTGGCTATTTTGCAATGCTATTATACACATGTGTTGTAGAAAATCCATATAATTAACATTATATGGTAATTGATTGAGCCTCATTCCAATTTAGAAAATAAAGAATAATATAATATAAAAGTTCATGTGTTGACTGTACTCATCCGTTGAGATTAGTCATGTGTTGAACGAATATTTTAATAATAAAATTTACATCTTTGTTAATATAAAATAAAAGTTCATGTGTTGACTGTACTCATCCGTTGAGATTAGTCATGTGTTGAACAAAATATTTGATAATAAGAAATATTTGAAATAGAATATTTGAAAATAGAAATATATGAAGCTGTGTTAATTAGATTGACGCCATTTTGACGTAAACGATATTTATATCGATTTTATTCATTTTAAAATGAATAATAGAAAACGATTTCGAAATGAATCGAATATATAACGAATTTGAATTGAATCGAATAGAAAACCAATTTGAATTGAATCGAATAGAAAACCAATTTGAATTGAATCGAATAGAAAACCAATTTGAATTGAATCGAATAGAAAACCAATTTGAATTGAATTGAATAGAAAACCAATTTGAATTGAATTGAATTGAAAACGAATTCGAATTGAATGGAAAACGAATTCGAATCGAATTGAAACCGAATTGAAATGAATTCAAATTGAATTGAAATTTGAATTGAATAGAAATGAATTTTAAAACGAATTTATAAGGAAGAATTCAATTTTGATTTGAATTGAAATGGAAGTTGAAAATGTTTTTGAAACGAATTCAAAACTATCTATATAATTCGTTGTATATAGAAATCGACGAAATATATATAATATATATTATATATATATTATATAATGGCCTGAATAGAACGCGCCGCGCCGCGGTAGTTCGTGAATTTCGACCATTTATTTCAAACGGACATTACGGGAGATCCGACCGTCGGATTCTCCTAAAACCGGAACCGTTGGGTTCGTATCGAAAAGAGCTTTCTAACGAATATTAGAAATTCAAAATCTAACGGTTGGATTTGGAGATACGTCCAAATCAAATTCGAAAAAGGTCACTGTAAGTGCAGTTCGATGGCCATTGTTGGAAATCGACTGTACGGGCCTTGAGAAAATTATTAAAAATAGTAATAATTTGCGTAAAATCATTAGAAATGATTTGGGAAAAATTGGGATGAAAAACTCCGTATTTGAAAAGATAAAAATAGATTTTTACCGAAATGAACTAGTTTTGAACTAGAATTACAATTCTATTTTTTTTTTTAAATAAATAAATTGAATTTGAAATGGTTTTGAAAATAACCAGAATTTCCAATGATTGCATTGGAATGGATTTGAATCGAAACTGTCTTCGGAATATTTCGATGTTGGATTTCGTGATTATACAAATGTTGTTATGGAAATTTGAAAGATATAGATATATATATCGTTATTTCCAATACGATCTTTGTTGGTCGCAGAATTTGATATTGAATATAAGCCGGGATATTTTCTATTCAGAGCCTTGTATTTAATATCAAATGTGATTTGGGTTTGTCGTGAATGGTGTCTTGACTAACACTGTTCTTGAACCCAGTTGAGAAAAGACTAAATCTTTTTATTTAGATTTAATGAAGTGTACCAATTAAATAATATTTAATTGGAATTGAATCGATATTGATTTTTGGGTTTATCGTGGACGGTGCTTTAAATAACACTCGTTCTTTAACCCGATAATTAATAAATGTGATTTTGGGTTTATCGTGAACCGTGTTTTAAATGACACTGGTTCTTTAACCCAGTCAAAGATTAAAACTAAGTGGAGTTTTAATGAATCTTTAATTAGATTGAAAAGATCGAAAATGGAGTACCACCAGTTTTGCTCCAGGCGATAGTTAAATCTTTAATTAGATTTTAACGTGAAATGGTAATTGAATTTACCGATAACACCGTGGTGTTAGATATGAAGTATAACCAGTTTTACTTCATAGGATGAACAGGTTGGGATTGGGAAATTAAAACAAATGATTACTTCGGTAAGGTTCGCTAATCCCGACTAGTTTGAATTGATATTCAAAAATAGATTAAAGAATAAATTCAAGAAATTTATCTTGGATAAAATTAATGGGAACCTTTCCCTATGAATGTGAAATTCAGAAACTAACTGTCGGTTAGCTAAGCAGAATGGTTTTCTGGATATTGATCTGATGTTGGTTTCGGCCTTTGGGGTTAATATTTGGGGAATTATTCTCTTGATTAATTTACGGTTAGTGACTGATGAATTGGAATGAGGCATATGTTGTGTTTGTGTAACATTTATTTTAATACACGCTGGTTGTTCAGAAAGGCCGGGTTTATACCCATTCTGAATAATCAATTCGACGATATGTCGAAGATGAAGACGGTGGTTGAAGACCGGAAGTCTTCACATCGTTGGGATAATTACTGACGATCCTGATTGGGCTGTACACCCAAGAGGATGGAAATGGTTGGTGGTCGTCCAGACGTACTTGGAGATGGATGGATATGCGAGGAAAGTGCCTCCGGTTTCGTTCAGACCCAGAACGGACTTGTAAATGGATAGTGTGTCTGACGTTGTATTCCTTTATACTGTATTGGTGATCTCTGCTAAATATATATCTGTTTGGTGGCAGAGAATTTATTCTCTTGCTATACACCCTTCTCTGATACGTACGAGCCTAGAGGTTATATATTGGCAGAAATCAGTGGTACAGTATGGACTGACAATGTGGCATGCTGAGTTGCATGGATCAAGGCTTTTGTTGAAAAGCAAAGTCTTGTGGTTGATGATCAAAGCACGGCCTTGTGTGGCGTAGCTTTGTGTAACGTTGATTCGCGAGTATCACACCCGGTATGAACTAAAAACGGGAGACGGACATCAGGGAGGACATGCGTTTCTTTCTAGTTAGGAGTGGCGTCAGTGCTTGAACTGGCTGACGAGTTCGACTCATGTGGATGTTGCTTATTATTACTTGCTGAAAAGCGAGGCGCCTCGTGATATCGGTTTCGGCCGATGCTTCTGGTCGGCTGACGGGCTAGGCTTACGCCCCAAAGGGCGGGGAAACGCAGTGTTCAGGCATAATAATCCACATCGGTGGATCGACCCTGACGATCCAAGGGGCAGTTGCGGCTGTTCCTGAGGGGCGGACTAGAGCGTCTCGAATCGGTGAGGATCTTGCCCCTAGCCTCGGTTCATACCATAAATGATAACCCAACTTCCAATACGACATTTGCGGTTTTAATTGTAGAACTAGTATGGCGACATGATATATGGTACCCATGCCGCCTATGATTAATACTTATGATTTGAAGTTGTTTTATACACTATGCACTTATAATAGTATCAAACGATTTGTTTTAAACGTATCAAGCATTCTTTGGCTGTTATAAGGGAAAACCTTATCCCCCGGCTTGCGTTGCATTGTATGATAGGACCTGGGTCTTATAACAGCTTCATTTTTCTTTATTTAGCATTGCGCTGTTGTTTATGCACTGGTATTCTTGGGAGGAAACCCGTTCCGTGTTATACGGCGTGGTCCCTTGATTTACGTAACTTTAAATTAAAGATTGATAACTGTTTTAGTTCTCACACCAGTCACATGACTGACCTGGAGTTTATTGTTTTGACCTAAACTCTGGGTGCCCTTATTTTGACACGGGCAGCTAGTAGTTTTGGTTTTGCAGATTTATATTCACAGGATCCTGGTTTACAGCTGGAATGATATCCGGAAAGCTTTGTATCCGCATATCTACTTCTAGTTGTGTATTTTATTATTTTCCGCTGCTATGTATTTAAATGTAATTTAAATCTCTGATATTTCTGTGTAATATTCATTTATACTCTGTATATTCTTATAATCTGATGCATTGTTGTAATATACAATGAAATGTTCTTCCGTATGCGTTCTGATTTGTCGTGTTCTCAAAACGATAAGGCGTTTCGAACGGTCTGGGTTGGTTTAGCGACTGGTTCGGACCGAGCGAAATTCCTTTTCGTCACAGTTGGTATCAGAGCTTTGGTTTACAAAGCTAGAGAACAAGACACATTAGAACCCTACGAAAGAATTCATCAGATATTGGATTAGTAATATCCAATGGGAATGACTCGTTAGAGATGGGATCAGTAGTATCCTAGAACGAGTGTGAAGAGTATATTTTTTAAAATGAAACAAATTTTGTTTTGAAAATTTAAATCAACTATTCGTATTTTATTATGTATTCTATATTGATCGGGACAATCCGATATATAAAGATTTTGCATGTGCGCCTTGCAAACGTGTATTCGAAGTTTTAATGTACTGGATGGTTATGAAATCATACTCTAGTTGCCCGGGGATAATTCTGGTGATGGGGCACTGTCGCCAGTATTTATTTTCGAGTAACGAAAGTGAGATTTCTATATTTCCTATTGACTGGTGTGAGAACCAAAGCTATATAGGATTTATTGTTGTGATTTGGCATCAAAAACATGATTTTTGTATATGTATCAAAATTATGAATTTGAAACTCTAATTCACTAATTGATTGATGTTAGTGTTGTTTGTTTATTTATTTGCTAATTTTTAGCCAATTAGCCTAATTGGATCACATATTGAATTATATTGAAAATTAGTTGCATTTGCTTGCATATACATGTACTTACATTGAACAGGTCATAGCAAGGAGGCTAGAGCAGAGAATAAAATTTGTTTGCCCGACAAATAGGTACATGTTTACTACATAATTTACTGTTTTGTTTGGGTGATGATGATTTTATGAGCCTATTGGCTAGCCGTTTGGCTTTTTCTTTTTCTTTTTGAGATCAGAAGGCCTATATGGCAATTTTGGGATTTTCCCATGGCTCCCGGTGCAGGGGAGGTTATGGCGAAATTTTTCGAAAATTTAGGGTGTTAGCCAAATTTTTGAAGAATTTGAAAATTCTCAGAAACTGAAAAGTTGGAGAATGAAAGCCAGATCGAACGTAGAATTGATTGATCAAACCACTTTCGACTTTGTTCCTTTTCGGGGACGAAAAGTTTTAAGTGGGGGAGATTGTAATAACCCGGAAAATCTGGGCCAGTTTAAAATTTTTATTTTGGCGGTTTTAGCGAATTTTGAATATTTAAAATAGATTATTTTAAATAATATCGACGAAAAATTTATTTTGAATATAATTCGAACGTATATATTATATACGTCGTCGTTAGAATATAAATAATTATATATAATTATAAATAGAATTGAAAATGGCGTGGTAGTTCGATAATTCGATTTCAAACTTCAATTGAATGTACCGGGTGCAAAACAATCCGGATTTTAGTGAAACCAAAAACATTAGGATCTAATTGATAATATCTTTCCAACGAATCCGACAAATCAAGATTTCATAGCGGGAATCAAAAGATATGTCCAGTTGAAAATTCTGAATAGTCGCTATGGAATTCAGGCCCTTAAAAATAGCCATTTTGCAAACAACGTCGGATTTCGACGAAACTACTTTTGTTGGATCCATGATGTAAAGTTATTGCTAAGTTTAAAATTTCATAATTTTTCGAATCAATATGTAAGAGTGGCAAAGGAAAACGCGTTTGACCAGTTTCAGTTGATTTTAATCGACTGGAAAATGGCCATTTTTCCAACGGTCTCAGAATTGGACGAAACTAGTTTTGTTAGGACCGTATCGTCAATACGAAGCTAGAAAATATTTTTCTGTAATTTTTCTAGTTAGTATGTGACCCCGGTAAATTGAAATGTGCGTTCAAATTCAATATATAGAGTTATATGTTGATTTTGACGGAAACTGATTGTAACTATCGAATCAGCCTACGATACATATCCCATTGTGTTCAGAATGGGGGTATAACGCTAGGGGCGACAGTCGTTGGGCCTCGTATAGAGGTCGTATGAAAAAGTCAACATTTAGGAATTGAAATAAATAAAAAAAAAATCATTCTCTCTCCTCTCCCCTTTATCTCCTCTGCCCCCCCCCCCCGTTCATTTCGATTTCAAACAAAAAAAAACGAAGCAACCCTCGACGGAGCCGCCTCCAACCACCTCCGCGCCATTGGCGGAGGACCCCCACCACGCTGCCGACGCCCTGCTTCTCTCCCGCCATCTCGCGTCTCGTCCTCCCTCTTCTTCCCCAAACCGATTTCCCCTAAATCCCCTAGCCCACCTCGGACGCCCTGGCACCACCGCCTCCCCCTCCTGGAACCCTCTCCGACGCCCTCCGCTTCCCCCATCTCCGGCCTCCGTTCGAGCTCCCCCCCCCCCCCCCACCAAAACCCAGACGCGCCCAAACCCCACTGACCTCCCCGACGCCGCCAAGCACAGCACCAGTCCCCCCTTTTTCAATTAAATACTGTAAGTTTTTGTATTTTATTTTTATTCATTTTTATATAATGCAATTGATTTTTTTTAGCATAAATTTAAAATCAGTTTTTATAAATATTATAGTATTAAAAAGCAATGATTTTTAAAAATAAAAAGTGAGGATTTTTATATGATAAAATATACGATTTTAAAAACTGAAAATATAGGACTTTTATTCATGTAAAAATATAAATTTTAGCATAGGAAAAATATGATTTTTATATTTTTAAAGTATTAAAAATATAATCTTTACTATATAGGAGGTGTAAAAATATGATTTTTGTTTAAGTAGAAAAGTAAAAATATAATTTTTACAAGATAGGAATATTAAAAATAGCATCTTTTATATGTGTAGAAAAATATCAAATGTGATTTTTATAATGAAATATTTGAAAAGGCGAAACCTTTGTATATTGAATAACAAAGTAAAAATTCGATTTTTCTATATTGAATAGCGAAGTAAAAATTCGATTATTATATATTGAATAACAAAGTAAAAATTCGATTTTTATATATTGAATAACAAGGTAAAAATTCGATTTTTCTATATTGAATAGCGAAGTAAAAATTCGATTTTTACATATGTAGTGGCTACAGCAACGAAGGTGACAAAAGACGAGAACGACGAAGATTTCTATAAATGAAGAGTCGTGGTATTGGATAGCTATCGGTGAGAATTTCTCACTCTTCAATTTCTTTTCTAGTTATATATATATACTAGGATGCAGACGGTGCTTAGTAGCACCCGACACAATCGTCCACAGACCATGGACTTGTTTGTTTGATTGCAAAAATTAGTTAGATTATTTGATTGGATTGAATTGTTTGGTGAAATGAAATTGATTTGATTGATGTATGAATGGCGTGGGCCTTCACTAGACCGGGGATAAGGCTAGGCCTCGTCCCGTTTCTAGTATCGTACCGTTATGCCGCCGAAATTTTCTAAGATATGTTGGAAAAATAAAAATATCATTTTATTGTGTAAATGAATAATAGAAATTCATGTGTTGGAATAAAATGTTTTATCGTTAAAAATATAATTTTTAACGTGAATGTGAATAAAATAAAATATTCATTTACAAACCGGACGGTTTGTTTATGTACACTGATTTGACGGACATTGATTGGGACGATAAATTTTACACATCGCCCAACTGCACAAATAAAATCTGTGTTTGATTGTTTGATACCCCACACGGGTGTTGGGATGAAATATGAAGTTCACTCATCCTGATTGATTAAATATGTCGATCGATTGATTGACAGGCTGTTATAAGCGTTAGATATCTATAGTTGATGCTTATACAGTGTAGTGCACTTTGGTTGATGGTTGACTATTTTGCAATGCTATTATACACATGTGTTGTAGAAAATCCATATAATTAACATTATATGGTAATTGATTGGGCCTCATTCCAATTTAGAAAATAAAGAATAATATAATATAAAAGTTCATGTGTTGACTGTACTCATCCGTTGAGATTAGTCATGTGTTGAACGAATATTTTAATAATAAAATTTACATCTTTGTTAATATAAAATAAAAGTTCATGTGTTGACTGTACTCATCCGTTGAGATTAGTCATGTGTTGAACAAAATATTTGATAATAAGAAATATTTGAAATAGAATATTTGAAAATAGAAATATATGAAGCTGTGTTAATTAGATTGACGCCATTTTGACGTAAACGATATTTATATCGATTTTATTCATTTTAAAAGGAATAATAGAAAACGATTTCGAAATGAATCGAATATATAACGAATTTGAATTGAATCGAATAGAAAACCAATTTGAATTGAATCGAATAGAAAACCAATTTGAATTGAATCGAATAGAAAACCAATTTGAATTGAATCGAATAGAAAACCAATTTGAATTGAATTGAATAGAAAACCAATTTGAATTGAATTGAATTGAAAACGAATTCGAATTGAATGGAAAACGAATTCGAATCGAATTGAAACCGAATTGAAATGAATTCAAATTGAATTGAAATTTGAATTGAATAGAAATGAATTTTAAAACGAATTTATAAGGAAGAATTCAATTTTGATTTGAATTGAAATGGAAGTTGAAAATGTTTTTGAAACGAATTCAAAACTATCTATATAATTCGTTGTAAATAGAAATCGACGAAATATATATAATATATATTATATATATTATATAATGGCCTGAATAGAACGCGCCGCGCCGCGGTAGTTCGTGAATTTCGACCATTTATTTCAAACGGACATTACGGGAGATCCGACCGTCGGATTCTCCTAAAACCGGAACCGTTGGGTTCGTACCGAAAAGATCTTTCTGACGAATATTTGAAATTCAAAATCTAACGGTTGGATTTGGAGATACGTCCAAATCAAATTCGAAAAAGGTCGATGTAAGTGCAGTTCGATGGGCTTTGTTGGAAATCGACTGTACGGGCCTTGAGAAAATTATTAAAAATAGTAATAATTTGCGTAAAATCATTAGAAATGATTTGGGAAAAATTAGGATGAAAAACTCCGTATTTGAAAAGATAAAAATAGATTTTTATCGAAATGAACTAGTTTTGAACTAGAATTACAATTCTATTTATTTTTTTTAAATAAATAAATTGAATTTGAAATGGTTTTGAAAATAACCAGAATTTCCAATGATTGCATTGGAATGGATTTGAATCGAAACTGTCTTCGGAATATTTCGATGTTGGATTTCGTGATTATACAAATGTTGTTATGGAAATTTGAAAGATATAGATATATATATCGTTATTTCCAATACGATCTTTGTTGGTCGCAGAATTTGATATTGAATATAAGCCGGGATATTTTCTATTCAGAGCCTTGTATTTAATATCAAATGTGATTTGGGTTTGTCGTGAATGGTGTCTTGACTAACACTGTTCTTGAGCCCAGTTGAGAAAAGATTAAATCTTTTTATTTAGATTTAATGAAGTGTACCAATTAAATAATATTTAATTGGAATTGAATTGATATTGATTTTTGGGTTTATCGTGGACGGTGCTTTAAATAACACTCGTTCTTTAACCCGATAATTAATAAATGTGATTTTGGGTTTATCGTGAACCGTGTTTTAAATGACACTGGTTCTTTAACCCAGTCAAAGATTAAAACTAAGTGGAGTTTTAATGAATCTTTAATTAGATTGAAAAGATCGAAAATGGAGTACCACCAGTTTTTCTCCAGCCGATAGTTAAATCTTTAATTAGATTTGAACGTGAAATGGTAATTGAATTTACCGATAACACCGTGGTGTTAGATATGAACTATAACCAGTTTTACTTCATGGGATGAACAGGTTGGGATTGGGTAATTAAAACAAATGATTACTTCGGTAAGGTTCGCTAATCCCGACTAGTTTGAATTGATATTCAAAAATAGATTAAAGAATAAATTCAAGAAATTTATCTTGGATAAAATTAATGGGAACCTTTCCCTATGAATGTGAAATTTAGAAACTAACTGTCGGTTAGCTAAGCAGAATGGTTTTCTGGATATTGATCTGATGTTGGTTTCGGCCTTCGGGGTTAATATTTGGGGAATTATTCTCTTGATTAATTTACGGTTAGTGACTGATGAATTGGAATGAGGCGTATGTTGTGTTTGTGTAACATTTATTTTAATATATGCTGGTTGTTCGGAAAGGCCGGGTTTATACCCATTCTGAATAATCAATTCGACGATATGTCGAAGATGAAGACGGTGGTTGAAGACCGGAAGTCTTCACATCGTTGGGATAATTACTGACGATCCTGATTGGGCTGTACACCCAAGAGGATGGAAATAGTTGGTGGTCGTCCAGACGTACTTGGAGATGGATGGATATGCGAGGAAAGTGCCTCCGGTTTCGTTCAGACCCAGAACGGACTTGTAAATGGATAGTGTGTCTGACGTTGTATTCCTTTATATTGTATTGGTGATCTCTGCTAAATATATATCTGTTTGGTGGCAGAGAATTTATTCTCTTGCTATACACCCTTCTCTGAGACGTACGAGCCTAGAGGTTATATATTGGCAGAAATCAGTGGTACAGTATGGACTGACAATGTGGGATGCTGAGTTGCATGGATCAAGGCTTTTGTTGAAAAGAAAAGTCTTGTGGTTGATGATCAAAGCACGGCCTTGTGTGGCGTAGCTTTGTGTAACGTTGATTCGCGAGTATCACACCCGGTATGAACTAAAAACGGGAGACGGACATCAGGGAGGACATGCGTTTCTTTCTAGTTAGGAGTGGCGTCAGTGCTTGAACTGGCTGACGAGTTCGACTCATGTGGATGTTGCTTATTATTACTTGCTGAAAAGCGAGGCGCCTCGTGATATCGGTTTCGGCCGATGCTTCTGGTCGGTTGACGGGCCAGGCTTACGCCCCAAAGGGCGGGGAAACGCAGTGTTCAGGCATAATAATCCACATCGGTGGACCGACCCTGACGATCCAAGGGGCAGTTGCGGCTGTTCCTGAGGGGCGGACTAGAGCGTCTCGAATCGGTGAGGATCTTGCCCCTAGCCTCGGTTCATACCATAAATGATAACCCAACTTCCAATACGACATTTGCGGTTTTAATTGTAGAACTAGTATGGCGACATGATATATGGTACCCATGCCGCCTATGATTAATACTTATGATTTGAAGTTGTTTTATACACTATGCACTTATAATAGTATCAAACGATTTGTTTTAAACGTATCAAGCATTCTTTGGCTGTTATAAGGGAAAACCTTATCCCCCGGCTTGCGTTGCATTGTGTGATAGGACCTGGGTCTTATAACAGCTTCATTTTTCTTTATTTAGCATTGCGCTGTTGTTTATGCACTGGTATTCTTGGGAGGAAACCCGTTCCGTGTTATACGGCGTGGTCCCTTGATTTACCTAACTTTAAATTAAAGATTGATAACTGTTTTAGTTCTCACACCAGTCACATGACTGACCTGGAGTTTATTGTTTTGACCTAGACTCTGGGTGCCCTTATTTTGACACGGGCAGCTAGTAGTTTTGGTTTTGCAGATTTATATTCACAGGATCCTGGTTTACAGCTGGAATGATATCCGGAAAGCTTTGTATCCGCATATCTACTTCTCGTTGTGTATTTTATTATTTTCCGCTGCTATGTATTTAAATGTAATTTAAATCTCTGATATTTCTGTGTAATATTCATTTATACTCTGTATATTCTTGTAATCTGATGCATTGTTGTAATATACAATGAAATGTTCTTCCGTATGCGTTCTGATTTGTCGTGTTCTCAAAACGATAGGGCGTTTCGAACGGTCTGGGTCGGTTTAGCGACTGGTTCGGACCGAGCGAAATTCCTTTTCGTCACAGGTACTACAAGTACCGACCAACAACTCTAAGGGTTAGAAACAGAAGCATTTGGACAGAAACCATCTGTTGTTATTCCAAGTGTGACATTTCGTGGCTTGAATGCGAATGTTTTGTCCAAAGAATTCACGGCTTTCCATTGAGAAGTGTCACATGGATGATGCATTATATTCGCATCAGACTTGGCCCGACCATGCCAGGCCATTACATCTGCTATCCATGACACAATATACAATCTCTTCAATCTAGAAATTAATGGAAAATGTCTTAATGTCTTTCGAGGTGCTTTGGCTCCTTTTTTCTCTTCGTTGAAATATTTCATATATCTTGGTTCATTGCAATTTTTTCAGCATTGTGTTACCTTCAGGAAGTAACTCCTTCATTAGTTCGAGTAGTGCAATCACACCATTATGTGAGAACCTGTATTAGGTCTTCATGCTATTCGGTTTCACAATGGCATACAGCTTCGTTATCCCTTTTGGACATGAAGGATACAGTGACTCTTTTGCTCTTTCACAAAGTGGTGTATACTCCTTACTTTCATTGGCCTGCCAATTACCATCATCCATATACTGCTCTCTAACATTAGCATGATTAAACAATGGATTCTCAGGTTGAAAATCATGAAATCTATTTTCATCATTGACTAGATCTTCCATCATAATATGTTCAGCCTCGTCAGTACTTGTGGCGTTTCTAATTGGTTGTTGTTTTCCCATCTCCACCCTTTTTCTCCATGAAAATACCACATGATATATGATTGAATAAAATCCCATCTAAGCAAATGAAAATGAATTTCATCTAATTTGAACGTCTTCATATTTTGGCACCGATTGCAAGGGCATAAATACACTTTTTTCTTACCACTGTTTTCTTCAACAAAACAAATAAACGTGTTCACCCCATCTATACTGAATGGCTTGTTTCCTGCCTATAAATTCAAAAATTGTTACAACTTAAAAATCGCATCAAACTAATGGGCCCACCCCTTACACATATTCCCGTATCTTTCTTTAATGTATGTTTTCATTGGCAAGTTGGTTTTTTTCCATTTGTCACTGGATCACAAATGGGCCTACCCCCTTCACACATGCCCGTATCTTTCTCCGTTAAAACAACAAAGCAATTTTCAGGCCTTAGCGAGCCTAGTTTGTCTAGCTAGGTTCAGTACATTTTCAGGCCTTAGCAAGTTAGTTTCAATAAATTGGTCTAAGTCCGGTGCATGAAAATTAAATAAAACTAGCTAATTTTTGTGTATTGTTTAGCACATGTAGTTACCCTAAAACTGGTTTTATTTACCAGAATGAGTATGGAAGTTTAACAAACAAAATTCAAGGTTCATATTCTACATATCCAGTATAACTAGCTAATATAAGGAAATAGATCAAATAACATATGCACTAACCATTTTGAAATATGACCAACTGTCGAAACCAAACTTTCTTCAACGTTTAACCTTGCTTTGTAACCGCCCTTTGGTAAAAACCAATAAATAGCTCTCCGACCTACAACATGTTGAGCATGATTTGAAACAATAGCTCAAAACATATCGATTACTAGAAACCGAATCAAACTAAAATTTTACCAGCAATAGAGACACATGGTTTGCAGACAATGACAAAGAAGCAGATTTGAGCAGACAACTATCAGATTTCTATAATTTTTTGGGAGCGATTTTTAGAAATGGAAATAGGGCATGGGATACAATATTAGACAGGGGAAATAAAAAAAGGGAGGGAGAGAGCCTGAAAGGATTAAAATTTTGGAGGGATGGGTGTGCTTTTTCGGCCAAAAGTTTTACACAAAAAAGGCACAATTTTGAAATGGCCAACACTCGAATCAAATTTAAATTAGGTTCAGAGCCTTATCTAACTATTTAGATACGGCTAATAACCGAGTCAACTTTGATACAGCTTTAACCTGTATCAAATTTTGCGGATAGGGGGGGTGTCAAAATTGTTGTTATGGTGTAGTGATTGAAGTCAGAACCACTGAAAAGTCTATAATTCCAAAGGATCTATACCACCAATTTAGAGATATCATCAATTAACAACTGATAATGAATCATCACTAGCTAAACTCACAATACCAAACATTGGATCAGGTCAAGGGGAAAATCAACTTCTACACACTTTGTCCAATGTAGGGTCAGGTCGGACTGGTAGTGACTCACTTAATCAACCTCTATCTAATAATCAATGGGATATTCCAGTATAATCATCATCAAACAAGAGCAATGAATCAAAAAGTCAATAGCAAGACAATGAAGCCAATGACTCTATAACAAATGAAAATCCAATAAACACTAGTCATCACATGATCACAAGATCGAAGAGGGGAATATTCAAGCCAAAAGTTTACAACATAACATACGAATACACTGAACCTAGTACATTCAGTGAAGCTAATTAACTGGAATCAACATTGGAAAATTGTTATGGATGAGGAGTATGCAACATTATGAAGAAACAAAACATGCAGCTTAGCATCAAAATCAAACAACAAAAACAGCATTGAAAGTTGATGGACCTACAGAATTAAAAGGAATGTTAATGGAACAATATCAAGATACAAGGCAAGACTTGTAGCCCAATGGTACACTCAGTAGCGTGGCTTTGATTTCGTGGAAGCCTTCTTTCCTGTGGTTAAACCAACTACTATAAGGATAATTTTAAGTCTATCTCTTTATTAGAAATGGGAGATAAGGCATTTAGATGTTAACAATGCTTTCTAAATGGAGAACTACATGAAGAAGTATACATTGAACAACCACAAGGATATCGATAACAAGTCAACTTCACAAGTCAACACGTGGATGAAAACTGAACTAATGGTCTGGTATGAAAAACTAAAAACTACACTGGATACTCTTAAATATAAAGCTACTAAATCTAACAACTCATTCTACATGAAGGACAAAGGCAAGTAAAGAACATACATTCTAGTATTTGTAGATGACCTAATTATTACTGGAAATGACAACGAAGAAATCCATCAGATTATCAAACACGTGGATAAAGCTTTTTCTATTATGGACTTAGGAGAGTTAAGTTTTTTTTCTAGGTATTGAAGTCAATAAAAAGTCAGGTTCAGAAATGATGTTATATCAATCAAAGTACATCTCAGATATCTTAATAAAGGCCAAGGTGAATCGCGCTAAACCCTTACCTACTCCTATGATGAGCAATTTACATCTATAAAAGTATAAAGCTGAAACATTTTCTGATGTCAAAATGTAAGAAGTACGGTGGGTTCCCTACAATACGCTACAATTACAAGGCCAGACATAGTATTCAGTGTGAACAAAGTATCACAATTTATGCATAATCCAAATGAAGAACATTAGAAGAAGTAAAATGTATTTTATGATATTAGAATGGAACCCTAAATCAAGGAAGAGTACTATAAAAATACAAAAAATGCATTTAAAGACTGAAAGTAAGGACTGAATCATTTCAGTTTTTATTCAAAGACTGATTATTGACCGCAAAATGCAGTCTCAAGATTTAAACGTCAAAGACTGAAAATCAATATTTAATCGGTCTGTGTAATCTAAGATTGTAAAGCGATTGAATATCAGTTTTTATTACACCCACTAAACTATATGTAGAAAACAATATTGCAAACGATGGAGAGCCATCCTTATCTATTTGTATCCAATTACTATTATTTAGGATCCATGTGATGTTTATCACTCCAGAGATTGAATTTAAAATAAATTAGTCATGTCCTTAATCCATGGATCCAACTCACAAGTAACGTTCCCATGTTCTTCATTTAAACATTATTAAGCTGTTGTTTGTGGTTTCTTTCATAAAAACAAAATCCTTGCCTTCTTCAACTCCTCATCCCTTGCGCGTAGAATGTTAAGTCTTGCTTCTTCTATAAAAATTCAAGCCAAATAAAAGAATGATCAACAAAACCACTAAGTGCATAGGTGGTAACCCGAACTTCCCGGCCGGCAAAAACCAAACAAGAAGGCGGACTACTTCGAGAACAGGATGCATCAGAACACAAACAATATAACATTTCATTACTATTACAACAATTTACATCAGAGTTCAAGAGTATCAGAGAATAAATTACATAGCAGCTGAATTAAAATGTATAAATACAATGCGTAGCGGAAAATTAATACATCAATTAGCACAACTGAAAGAAATACACTGATACAAAGCTTTCTGAATTTAGCTCCAGCTGTAAACCAGGATCCTGCGAAATAGAAATCTATAAAAACCAAAACTACTAGCTGCCCATGTGTAAAATATGGGCATCCAGAGTTTAGGTTAAAACAATAAACTGTGAGTCAGTCATGGGACTGGTGTGAGAACTAAAACAGTCATTAGCTTTTATTTTAAAGTTAGATAAACCACGAGACCACGTCGTCTAACACGGAACGGGTTTGTCCCCTATGAATACCAGTGCATAAGAATAAACAACGCAATGCTAAAGAGGAAAAAAAATGAAGCTATTATAAGACTCAGGTCCCATCAAAAAATACGCAGGTGAGGATAGAGTTTTACAGCATAATAGCCAAATATGCTTGTTACGCGAAATTTCATCTTTTATTATTACTAAAAGTGAAGAAATCAACTTCAAATATAAATGTATCAAACATAGGCGGCATAGGTACCATTATATTACGTCGCCATATAGGTTTACAACTAAAATCCTAAAATCGCGTATTGGAAATTGGGTTTCCATCTATGAACCAAGGCAAGAGATCGTCCTTACCGATTTGAGGCACACTAGCAATGCCTCAGGATCACGCCTCTAGGCAGCCCTAGGTTAGCGGCAGGGCCAGTCATCCATCGATGATAGCTATAACATAGACTATACGTTAGCCGGTTCTATCGAACCTCCAAAATTGGTCAGTATCTTTGACCAATCAAGAACCACTAGGGGCTCAAATCAAATCCGAGGTACCTCGTTTTCCGTCAATAAAATTTCCAATATCCACATGAGTAAAATGTTTGGGCTCCATACCATGATGTTACTCGTAGATAGAAACTAATATATGTCCATTTCCCTGCGGTCCTCATCCCATTTTTTGGTTTATACCAAGGTGTGAAGCTCGCGAAGCTGTGCTTTGATCGTCAACCACAAGACTCTGCTTTTCAACAAAAGCCTGGATCCATGCAACTTAGCATGTCACATTGTTAATCCATAGCACACCATTGACTTCCACCAATATATAACCTCTAAGCTTGTACGTCTCAGAGAAGGTTGTCAATTAAGAGAATAAATTCTCTACCACCAAACAGATATATATATATATATATATATATATATAGTTAGCAGAGATCAATGAATACAACATAAAGAAATTCATTATCAGACACACAATCTATCTGCAAGCCCGTTCCAGGTTTGAACGAAACCGGAGGCACCTTATTCCTCATCCAATATGTCCAATACAGGAGAGAGGCCCTTGCATATCCAGTCGATCTCCAAGTACATCTGGATGACCACTTATTACGTTGTCTTGGGTGTACATCCCAATCAAGACATCAGTAATCATCCGTTCGATGTGAAGATCTCCGGTCTTCAACCACTGTCTTCAAATCATCAACTTTAGTCGTCGTGTTAATTATTCAGAATGCGTTAAACTCGGTCTTTTCGAATAACTTACGTATTATATAATCAATAATCAAGTGCTATAAAAACACATCATATGCCTCATTCCAATTCAGAATATTATTTTATTCAAATAATCACATTTTAAGGGAAATGTTCCCGTTAATTTTATCAAAGATAAATCCTTTTAAACTTATTCTTTAATCTTCCTTTGGATATCAATTTCAATAGATTTTATTAACAAGTCGGGATTATCGAGCCTTACTGAATTAACCATTTATTTTATTTACCCAATCCCAACTTATTCATTCTATGGAGAAAAACAGGTAGTACTCCATATCTAACACTCATTGTGTTATTGTAAAATTAATTACCATTTCTTGTTTCAAATCTAATTAAAGATTTAACTATCGCATGGAGCAAAACTGGTAGTACTCTATTCTCGAACATTTCTTGAATTCGGTAAATTTAATTACTCGTTTACATTTCAATCTAATAAAAGATTCATTTAAAACTCCATCTTGAAAAATTCTATGCAGCAGTATAGGATCGTGTAGTATGGAGAATAGGATATAATATCTATATAGCGGAGTAGATAGCAGTAAATCACACAGTCGATTTATACTGGTTCGGACCACTGTCCTACGTCCAGTCCCAGACTCACTTTTGTTATTTCACTAACACTAAAACCCTCACTTCACCTGGAGGAATAGGTTCATAATTACCCGAACCACTGAACGGGATTTCTTGCCTCAGCCACTGAAGAGGACTTCACAATTACAAAGGTTTTTGACTTTTGAATGTGTTCCAAACAACACTAAGTAGTCACAATATAGTACAACACTCCTATAGCCCTCACAAATGGTATTTTAGTGGATATACAAAGGCTAGGGTTAATATTAGATCGATTATAAAGGATGTGAATGAAAATAATCGATCTTTTTAATAGAATTTGAGAGAATGATAGTTTAGAGCAATTTTAGAGCAAAATCAATAGATTTGATTAAAGTAGCTGTTGTAAATTCAATGGAGATGTTTGGGGCTTATATAATGATGAAGGGATGTCATTAGAATAGTCACAACCCTTCTGAAAGATCAAAAAACTGAAAAGATTTGGTGAAAAACGAAGTGTCTATTCATAAAATATAGCTATTATTTACAGCACTTAAGACAGCACCGAACAATAGCGTTTGGCCCAAAAACGCTATCATATGTCTATTAAAAATATAGCCGTTATACCTTTTCATAGAGTTTCAGAATATAGCCGTTATAACCTTTAATAGCGTTTCTGGACAAAATGCTACGGTTTTCTGCTGCGAAACCTTCTATATTCATCATTTTTTTACTTTTTTTTATCGTTTTTCTTGCAATAAAAAATTCCAAAAAATTATGAAAAATGCTTTATGATATATTAGATGTTATGTAGAAATTTTAGGTGATTTGAAGTTAATTTGTAGGGCTTTAACAATTCTAGACTATAATGACTTTATGTACACTCAACTTATGATATGCATTCTTTTGAAGCTCTTGAGTCTGTTTCTTCTTGTCTTCTTCCATCATTAGGGTCCAAATAGATTTTCAATCACCATAATAAATATTCAAATGCTTGAACACTACATAATTGATTAGCATCCTTCATGTATACGCTTTTATCCTCTTTTGTATTGTGTATCTTCATGTTGAACTTATTTTCTTTTCTCTTTTTGATACCCATGTACCTACAAGTTAGCTCAGAAGTTCTTTGATATAATTGTATGGTTGTTGCCATCAAAATCCAACAATATAGTTTCCAACATTCTCCCCCTTTTTGATGATGACAACTATACAATTTACAAATATATATATTCATTCTATAAAATATCATTATTACCAAAGCTCCCTTTAAGTATAACATCTCCCTCTATCAATATATACATGAATTTCTCCCCCTTTGTCATTATCAAAAAGAATAAGGAAATAAATATATTTTTCTCCATTTTGATTAATGGTAGAATCTTGCATTATCATCGTCTTGTCTTTATCTTCTCCCCCTGAACGTGTGATATATTATAATTTCTCCCCCTGAGTATGTGATTATTATATTTCCAGATTCCCTGATTTAACTTTAAGCTCAGTTTTTAAAGATATTAGAGATACTGAAATACCCTCTTTTTTTGTTGTGGTGTACCTGCAACAAATATTATATAAATAATTTGGTACCCACTTCTTCCGTTACGGTCCAGGGGTTAGATAGAAGGTAACCATACCCATGAGGGTTTAATGGTACCTTTGAAAATAATTTTTTTATTTTTAACTACTGAATCAAAATAATCATCTATATATTTTTCTCTGTTTTTCCAATTTACAGGAACCCAAATACTTAGATAGTTTCTAATAGTATTTCCTGTTGTACTTCTATTATAAACGTTTCTAGTCATAGAAGCATTTGAATTTCTATAGAAATTTGATCTTCGATTACACATGCTTTAGTACTAGCAGTTAAATTTTTGTAATACATGAAAGCATGTCTAGTACTAGTTCTATGATTAGTTTTACTATACCCTAAGCCACTTTTATCGTGTAAAGGTCTAGAGCAAGATAAAATATCATTTAAATCATTTTGACCTTTATTAAATTTTGCGAACTTATTTGTACATTTTTCAAATTTGATTCCAAAGTCGCGATTGAAATTTTCAAAAGAAGTCTTGCAATCTTTTAAACTAATTTTCTTATTTAATTCAGAATTCTCCCTTTTAAAAGTACTATTCTCATTTTCGAGACGACAAATTTGAGATCCTGAATTAACTAAAGAAGAGTGTAATTTTTCAAAATTTTCTTTTGAATCAGACGTTTCATTTTGCAAAGTATTATTATTAACCTTTAAAAACTCATATTCTTTAGATAATTCTAATTTTTTTCAGTTAAAGCTTCATTCTCTATTTTAAGAGACGAAACTAAAGAATTAGAATTATTTAAAGAATCTTCTAATGATTCATTTCTATTTTTCAAGAGATCAATTTCCTTTAAAAGAACGTTGTTTTTATCTTCTAGTTGCTCATTTTCTTTTTGAAGGAAATCTTTTTGAAAAACAAGCTCTTCTAAGGTATTTTCAAAACATTTGGCTTGTTTGACTAAAAAAATTGTTTTCTTCTTTTAATTTGGAATTTTCTTGCTCATAATTTTTAGACTTGGCTAAAATAATTGCATTAAGTTTACCCAAACTTTTAAAATCTTTTAATAATTTTTCGTGGTCTAATAAAAGATCTTTATATAATGAATCCTCACAAACCGATTGTGATCTCACTTTAGCCATTAAACATTTGCTCTCTTGCTCCATCCCTTCTGCTTTGTTGTTCTTCCACTTTCTAATGCCTTTACTAGATTTCTTTATTGTCATTTATTCTAGGATGTTGTTACGATCTCTAGAATACCAAGCTCTGATACCAATTGAAAAAGGCTATGCAGCAGTATAGGATCGTGTAGTATGGAGAATAGGATATAATATCTATATAGCGGAGTAGACAGCAGTAAATCACACAGTCGATTTATACTGGTTCGGACCACTGTCTTACGTCCAGTCCTAGACTCACTTCTGGTATTTCACTAACACTAAAACCCTCACTTCACCTAGAGGAATAGGTTCACAATTACCTGAACCACTGAATGGGATTTCTTGCCTCAGCCACTGAAGAGGACTTCATAGTTACAAAGGTTTTTGACTTTTGAATGTGTTCCAAACAACACCGAGTAGTCACAATATAGTACAACACTCCTATAGCCCTCAAAAATGGTATTTTAGTGGATGTACAAAGGCTAGGGTTAATATTAGATCGATTATAAAGGATGTGAATGAAAATAATCGATCTTTTTAATAGAATTTGAGAGAATGATAGTTGTAGAGCAATTTTAGAGCAAAATCAATAGATTTGATTAAAGTAGTAGCTGTAAAATCAATGGAGATGTTTGGGGCTTATATAATGATGAAGGGATGTCATTAGAACAGTCACAACCCTTCTGAAAGATCAAAAAACTGAAAAGATTTGGTGAAAAACGAAGTGTCTTTTCATAAAATATAGCCGTTATTTACAGCACTTAAGACAACACCGAACAGTAGCGTTTGGCCTAAAAACGCTATCATATGTCTATTGAAAATATAGCCGTTATACCCTTTCATAGCGTTTCAGAATATAGCCGTTATAACCTTTAATAGCGTTTCTGGACAAAATGCTACGGTTTTCTGCTGCGAAAAATTCTACAAATCAGCCTTCTATATTCATCATTTTTTACTTTTTTATCGTTTTTCTTGCAATAAAAAATTCCAAAAAATTATGAAAAATGTTTTATGATATATTAGATGTTATATAGAAATTTTAGGTGATTTGAAGTTAATTTGTGGGGCTTTAACAATTCTAGACTATAATGACTTTATGAACACTCGACTTATGATATGCATTCTTTTGAAGCTCTTGAGCCCGTTTCTTCTTGTCTTCTTCCATCATTAGAGTCCAAATAGATTTTTCAATCACCATAATAGATATTCAAATGCTTGAACACTACATAATTGATTAGCATCCTTCATGTATACGCTTTTATACTCTTTTGTACTGTGCATCTTCATGTTGAACTTATTTTCTTTTCTCTTTTTGATACCCATGTACCTGCAAGTTAGCTTAGAAGTTCTTTGATATAATTGTATAGTTGTTACCATCAAAATCCAACAATATAGTTTCCAACATATCTTGGTTTCAATCTCAAAAATGATTACTTAATGATTATTCAATCTTTTAGGAAATTAATCCTATCTTTAAATGGGTTAAAAAACCTGTGTCATTTAAAACATAGTTCATGATAAACCAAATCATCTTCCACTAACCTAGAATATCCACGGAAAACTGATCAATATACAATCAATATGAATTTCCGTATCAGACTAATAACATAAATGGAATCACGACAAAGCCTTTTAAATTCCATAAATAGTAACAGTCTTCATTCACTGAAGCTCATCTAGGTTATTAATAAATCGAATTCCATTCAGTTCCAATTTAATGTATTAAATTGGAAAACTTTACTTTGGAAAATTTTCTATTAATCTTTATAAAAAGATTTATAAATTCCAAATCTTATCTTCACTGTTAATTGGGTTTTAAGAACAAATGTTATTTAAAACATTGTTCACAATGAACCCAAAATCACCTTCCGTTGAATTCCAATTTATAATTATAAATTGGAAAACTTCACTAATTTTAATTAAAAGATTTATTCTTTTCTCAACAGAGTTTTAAGAAAAGTGTTATTGAAGATACCATTCACGGCAAACCCAAAATCCATTTTAATATTAAATATAAGGCTCTGAATAAAAATAATATCGTCTTATATTCATTACCAAATTTAGAAACCAATGGATATCGTAATAGGAATAACGCTATCTGTATCTTCTAAATTCCTCAACAATATCTGTATAATCGCGGAATCCAATATTGAAATATTCCGAAGATTATTTCCATTTAAATCCTTTCTAATTCACACGTTGGAAAAATTCTAGTTATATTAGAACCATTATAATTTATTTCAGTTCTTCATTCTAATTATTAACTAGTTCATTCTGATAAATATCTTTTATCTTTACAATTGTGGAATATTTCATATAAACTTTTTCCAAATCATTTATTATGATTTTACATAATTTATTCGTCTTTTTAATGATTTTAATAAGGCCCTTACAGTCGGTTTCCAATATCGACCACCGAACTACATCCATAGCGACCTTTTTCAAAACTGATTTGGACATATCTTAAAATCTAACCGTTCAAATTTAAATCTCATATATTCATTTGAAAGATCTTTTCGATACGAACCCAACGGTTCTAGTTTTAGGAGAATCCGATGGTCGGATCTCCCGTTACATCGATTTGAAGTCAATGGTTGAAATTCGTGAACGGTTGCTGTGCAGCGCGTTCTATTCAAACCATTTAAATATATATAATATGTTCGTCGAATTCCATTCAAAATGTATTTTATAAATTCATTTATAAATTCATTCCAACTTCCATTTCCATTTTAAATCAAAATTGAATATTCCATATCATTATAATATTAAAATGATTATTTTTCAAAATATCTGATTTTGAAATCTATTCTTTTCAATATTCATTATAAAATAAATAAAATCGACAGAAAATTCCATTCGAGTTAAAATGGCGTATGTATCTATGTAAATCAGCTTCACATATTTCAATATTTCCGTGTGCATCCAAAATCGGACATCAAAATCATTCTGATTCTTCACTGAATATTATTTTAAAATATTCGTTATTTCTGAATTGGAATCAGACTCAATCAATTACCATATAATTTATATGGATTCCATACATCGCATGTATTCAAAAATAGTGATAAACAACTGTTAAACATTCAATTTACATTCAGAGTGCAATTTACAACTGTATAAGCATTAAATAATTAAATAAAGCTTATATTAGTCTGTCAATCAATCGGTTGACATACCGTCAAATCTAAGGGAGATGTGAATTAATTATCAACCGCAGACCTGTGTGGGGTTTTTAGCCAACAACAGTGAATTCAAATTAATCACTGGTTAATAAATTTAACCAATTCTAATTTGATTCGAATTATTTTTCTAATTAACCAATTTTCACTATTTAAATTATAGATGAATATTTATAATTAAATTTCAACCACCACAATAATATTAACACTATTTTCAATATGTTAATCATCACAATCACAACACAATACAGTCAATTAAATCATCCATTGTTTTCAAACACCAGTGAATGTAAGCTTACAAGCACCATACAACATTTTCGTGATAATTAAACAAATAAAAATCAACATTGACAATATATATATTTTCAGTTATAAACTAAATGACTGTACAAATATTTTAGTGAGAGAGTTCTCACTTCCGTTTTCCACTCCGTCAGTCTTTATTTGAGGACTTTTTTAATAAAATTAAATGAGCGTTTAATTTTATCAAAAACTGCAACAGCTTCCGTTTCCATTTTGGTCAGTTCCATGTTATAGTGTTTGTTGATACGAGTGCATCGCAACTGAAATCATCGAATTCCGATCTTGTATGAAATAGATATGCTAATTAATACATTAATTACAATTCGAGATAATTAATTAATTAAAATAATTAAAATCCTAATTACCCTCTAATCATAATTAACCCTATCTTCTTCATTGCCAGGCCCTTTCACGAAACCGCTTAGCCCCTAGGGCTCATCACCGCCGCCTCTCCGACCACCGTGACCCCCATCTGCACTCTCCACGGCGCGCGCCTCCGCAGGTGCTCCCCACAGCCGCCACCATCGACGACTCGGTGGCGTCGTCGCCTCAGTAGACCGCCACGAACGGCGACTATTCGAGCCCCAATTCTAAACGAACCAAGCCACAACATATGATCTCAACCATATCATTTTGTACATCTTAGTAAGCACTTCAGTTTTCATTTTGGAGGCATTGAATATCATTACACAGATTGGGAGATAACTGGGGAAGAAACTTGAATAAAATCGGCCACTGAATCACTTGGAGGCGGCTATAGAGCGTGTTTGACCAAGGAATGAAATAATTTAGGGTTTAGTGATAATATATATTTATTTATATTAATATTATATTCTCCAATTGATTTATTTTCGTTCGAACTCCCAATGAAACCCAACGAATGTCACCCTTAGCCAAATACCCATATTCTGAACACAATGAAATATGTTTCGTAAGATAATTTGACTGTTTCAATCAGTTTTCATCAAAATTAAAATACAAATTAATATAACGGTCAATATTGAATTCCAACGTACATTTTAATTTATCGAGGCCACATACTGACTCCAAAAATTATGAATTCTGAAATCTAGCTATGTTTTGATGATACAGTCCTTAAAAAATTTAATTTCGTCGAATTTGGAGATCGTTTGAAAATTAGCCCTTTTATTAGCTTATTAAATTTAAACTGAAATTGAAAACGCGTTTAAATTTACTACGCTGACATATTAATTCCAAAAATTATGAAATTTTAAACCTGATAATAATTTGATGTTCCGGATCCAGCAATAGTGGTTTCGTCAAAAATTAATATTGTTTACAAAATGGCTATTTTTAAGGGCTATATATAATGAAATATAAATAAATTCCATAACGACTATTGTAAATTTTAAACTGGACATAACTTACAATTTAAAAAGCGAAATCTCAGTTTCTTACATTCATTAGAAAATTACAGTTCAAATATTCTAACATTTCTTGTTTTATCAAATTCTGATTTATATTGAATTTTTATATTAATTTGAGGTTTAAAACCAAATTTTCCAACTATCACGCCATTTCGAGTTCATTTTAGTTAAATATTAAATTTATACATTCTAACTTTGTCTAAAATAAGTTTTTAATCGTTATTATTTAAAATAAATCGTTTTAAATAATCAAAATATCTTAGATTAAAATTTTAAATTGGTTCTGAAATTCCGGGTTGTTACAATTGGTGAATGGAGAAATACAAAACTTATAAGCGCCTAATTCAAACTCGACAATGCAATTACTGTCTAATGAAGGTTCGCCAATCTTGGCCCATGATTGATGGAAGGTTCATTGGAGCATTCGGCAGTGGGTTTTCCAAACTAGTAGCTCCAAAATCGCATTTGCAGCCATAATACTTGGTGCTCTTGAAGTTCTGTATGAGCTAAATATCAGGCAGGATCGTGGTTTTGAATTATATGGAGGGTTCATTTATAGAGATGGAGGTTAACATTTACATAGCATGTAGCAGAGATGACTTTGAACTGTCTTTCATATTGAGGAAAATTCTTGGAGTCTTAGTGGTTGAGTTTAACTAAATTTTTAAAATTTGTACAATATAGTGGTTACAGAATTTCATAGTTCTGTGTTTTGTACATTAATAATGATTGACTAAAGTATTTGGTGTCATGCATTTGGCACGGCAATGGAAGATCCATGTACAAGAGAGGTGAGCTACACTCGATAGGGAGAGAGATTCATATCAATAGCAGCAAAAGCTAGAAATTCGTCATGCGAGCAATACGACTTTGCCTTTGAGAACTGCAATGTTACATGCACAGGCAAACTGTACGTAGAAAGAGCAGTGGGGCAGTTTCGAGGATTGCGTTTACTTACACTCATTTTGTTGATTTGTTGCCACTGAAGGAGGCTGGGATGACTGGGACCACAATAGAAATAGAAACACGACTGCATACTTTGGGTCATATAGATGTTGGATGGTGACCTAGAACACGGGTGGCGGATGGCATTACATGGGCGAGAGAGTTAGGTTATCCAACTGCCTGGCCTTTTCTTGCTAAGAGCTTCATTAACGGAAGACGTTTGCTTCCTACAGATGCATGATTTTTTTTACCATATTGGATTTGTATATTCCTTGATTTTTCACTTATAAACTTTCTAAAATACCAAGATGGGAATATGTACATTTCATCTATTTTGTTATGTGTAATACATGTATAGATGCTTGTTTAAAGATGGAGATTTGGTTCCTATTATAAAAAAAAGTTACAAAGTGGTAGTCTGATGTAATGATATTAATTATTATCGTATTTACAGTCATATAAAGTTTCTATGTGGATGTTCCTTTTATCTTCAGTTAAATTCAATCATTAATCTAAACTTTCAAAGAATAAAACATTGGAGAGGTGTGATATAGATGTGATAATAATAATAGTATATTCGTGATTTGAGACTGATTAGTAACCATGTTTCAATCCTTAAAATTCAGTTTTAAAAACAATTTAAGACCGATGTTCGGTCTTTACATTTTAAGATTGAAGTTCAGTCTTAAGTATTTTTTAGGACTTGAGAATTAGTGACTGATATTATAGTCTTTATTCTATCTTTCAAGTAATATTTAAAGACTAAGTTCTTTAACTAAAGACAACTACTTTTTTTGTCTTTAATTCAATTAATTTTAGAAGTGAAAGAAAAGTAAGAGCATACAGATAAGCGGTTACGTAGACGCTGACTGGGCTTTCAATCATGATGACCGAAGATTAACATCAGGCTATATCATTTGCCTTAGAGAAAATCCCATTTCGTAGTGCTCAAAGAAGCATCTACTGTATCTGGATCAAGCACTGGGGCTGAATACTTCGGTATCGCCAGTGTAACCGTCGAAACTACATGGATAGAAGCACTGCTTAAAGAAATCAAAGTTAACTTGACAAAAAGGCCGATTATATGGTGTGACAACCTCGGCACCGTGTCTATGTCTGCATATCTTGTTCTCTATGCTTGTACGAAATATATAGAGTCGGATCTGTATTTGTGAGAGAAAATAATCGATGGAAACTTAGATCAATCACTTTCTTGTTGCCTTTCAGAAAGCAAATATACCAACAAAGCGTCTCTCCAAAAAATTTTCGAGAGGTTTAAGTTAGATCTAACAATTCTGTATGTTTATGAAGATTCATATAAAGCCTAAGTGGCCATGAAAGAGGAAATTAGAAACCCTAGTTATATTTGATGCGGGAAATAAGCAGCTAATACGAATACTTCTCAACTACTTCCTCTAGTTCTTATTATAGGATGTTTTAGGAATATGCACGGGAATTAAGATAAAATTCAAAAGCTTCTTTTTTGTGGGTTGGCTCCTTCCTTTCATGCAAAATTAAGTTACTTTCTCTATTCCAAGGTACAAAAAGGTTGTCGTTGGGGTTTCCTAAGGAGCCGCCTACTCATATGAGCCAATAGAAGTACTTCATGAAGTCAATAAAGTAGGTAGAATTTATTACGGGTAAAAATATCATATTTTGAAAAACAAAAAACTTCAAAATGTCATATAATAAAAACTGGAGGGAGTATTATAAACTTAGGGTTAAAAGGTTAGATTTGTCACTTTACATTTCAACTGTAACTTTCCACATATATAGATAAGATGTGCAAATAAAACAGATCGGTGAAATGTCTCTGAATATATTATACAAACTGTTATCTTATTACATTGGTTGAATTGTATTTCTAATAAATAAATGGGCTTGGGCCATAGCCTATGTAAACAATATAAATAAGGCACACACTTTACAGACTAATTGATTGAAATACAATTCTTCATTTCACTTCTGCAAATCATTTCTGAGATCAAAACTGCTTTTAAACAATTCAAAGAACTTCAGATTCAAAATCTTTGAATCTTAACTTGGTATCACAGCATTGTTCTTGCTTAACAGCATAAGGATCACCGCATCTGCAATCCATTTGAGTAGTTCTCGCCATTTGGATTGAAAGTTTTTCCTTCTCCTCAGAGTAGTTTCATCATTAGAGAAGAAGAAGCCATAAACGATCATGTTGCGCCTCGCCAACAGTCTTACACACACCTATAGATAGAAATTCTCTCAGCCGTGCACAAGAAAGTGGTTGCATCTGCCAATTCTAGTTTATGCCTTCTTGTTTCATCAAGAAATCATTCAAGAAATCAAGAAACATTCAAGAAATCACAGAGACGTACCATTAAAATCAATCAGAATATCATTTTCATTATGTTGGTTACCTGGTTGCTGCTATGAATTCTCAAAACTGTTCTTAATTACCTAATCAATCCTCTTGATTACCCACAGTGTTGTTCTGTTCATCGATCATGGCCAATGATAACAACTCATCAGCTTCTGTAAACATCTCTGGACATCAAGAAGAAGCCACACTTGTAGACAAGTTAATCAAGACTGTAGTAAGCCCTCAATCACAACTCATTTCTGTCCAATTAGATGATAATAACTATTTACTTTGTAAGTTACAAATTGAAACCGCTATACAACTGTGAATATGCCATCTAAATTCATAACTGATAAGGATAATATTGTGGTTAGCAATGAGGAATTCATAAAATATCATAGACAGGATAGATTGATTAGTTTGTGGATTCTCCCATCTATAAGCCAAAGTATTCTACCACAAGTTGTAAGATGTAAATCGTCTAATGAAATATGGCAAACTTTGGAAAAAGGTTCTAATAATCAATCATATGCCAAAGTTATGCACTATAAGAGACAGTTACAGAAAGTTAGGAAAGAAGGGATTACAATGAGAGATTACTTAAGTAAACTTAAATCTTTATGTGACTTGTTGGATGTTGCTGGTAATAGAATTCTTGAATCTGAACAAATTCTGATTATAGTTAATGGTTTGAGTGACGAATACGAAGCGGTTGAAGCTATTATAGCAACTTAGAAATAGTTCTCATCAATAGATGATGTTCACTCTATTTTACTATCATATGAGGGAAGAATTGATAGTAAAATGTCTCAAGAAAATGAACTGAGTGTTAACTATGCTGCAAATAAAACAAGAATCAGGTTTCAATACCGAATCAGATCAGAACTTCCAAAGAGGTGGCACTTCAACTTGAGGCAGAGGCAGAGGAAGATGGAGCAATAACAACAATAAACCAAAATGTCAGATATGTGAGAGGATTGGCCACACTGCAACAAAGTGTCATTTCAGATATAATCCAAATTATGCCAATAATCAAAACAGTACCAATTAGAGAGGACAAAATGCCAGTGCGAATGTTGCACAAGTTCAAACTGATGCTAACAGTCAATCTGTTTACTCAAGAAACCTGAATGAAATAGCTTGATTAGATCACATTCAAGATGACAGTTGGTAATGGCAACATTAAAGGTACGAGACAATTATTCTACATAATTTATTAAGGGTACCCAAAATCAAGAATTTTTTTATTAGTGTGTCACAGTTTGCAAGTGACAATGGTGTTTATTTTGAATTTTATCCCATCTATTGTTTAGTTAGAGACATTCTAACTAGTGAAATACTTTTGCAGGGAGATGTTGTGAAGTGGTTATACAAGTTTAATCTTGGCAATTGCAATAATTCTATCAAAATACGACCATGCTGCAATTTTTCTGATAGTAGTGTAAACTGTGATAATAACATTGGTAATGATTCTGATGTATGCAGTATTAATGATAAACAATATACCTTTGGCATATGGCATTATAAACTGAGACACCCCAGTGCTAGAATTGTTAGAAAAATACTGCTTGATAATAATGTGCCCTTTAATGATGTGAAATTACCATATGTATGTACATACTGTCAAATGGGAAAAATCCATAAACTTCCATTTGCCAATTCTAATACTCAGTATGCTAAACCTTTTGACCTTATTGCTGCTGACCTTTGGGGTCTAGCACCAATATGTATATATTTTGGGTACAAATACTATGTATCCCTAGTTGATGCATACACTAGGTATACATGGTTATATTTATTAAAGTCAAAGTTTGAAACTCATAATTTAATTTTGCAAGGATGATAGAAAATCAGTTCAACAGAACTATCAATTTTTTTTTAAAGTTATGGTGGCTCAAAATTCAAACCATTACATAGTTTCTTTGAAAGTAAAGGAATAATTCATCGAATTACATGCCCTTATACATCTGAACAGAATGGTATAGTTGAGAGGAAACGTCTGTAGAGTCTGGTTTAAAATTATTGGCACAAGCATCGTTACCATTGAAATTTTGGCCTGAATCTTTCAGTTCACCTGTTTATTTAATAAACAGAATGCCAACTAAAGTTCTGAATGATGCCAGTCCAATTGAAAATTTATACAGTGTTAAACCAAACTATACTGAATTAAAGACTTTTGGATGTCTTTGTTTTCCTCATTTAAGGCCATACAACTATAATAAACTAGATTATAGATCTAGACTATGTACTTTTCTAGGCTATTGAAACATTCAAAAAGGTTACAAATGGCGGAATATTCATCAGTAGACATGTTATTTTTGATGAAACTATATTCCCATATAAAGAAGATAGTATAAAAACATCAAAGAAAGTTTACGGTCAGAGGATAAATATACCTGAGCCTCCAATTGTAACCGATATGAGTGATAAAGATGAAGCTGAGGCTGCTGATGCTCAAACCAATAACCAAAATGCTGCGAATCAACTACATTATGATCATGTTGAACTGCCCAGTCACGCCATGCAGCAATCTGAAACAAACCATGATAATGATAAAACATCAGAAAGCAACAGTAAATCTAGTTACAACAGAGATCAAACAGCATCTAGCAGTGATACTTCTCAACCAGATCAAGTAAATTTACCATCAAATCAACCACTTAGTCAGACCGACCACCATATGATTACTAGAAGCAAAAGAGGAATTTTTAAACCAAAGACTTATACTGCCGCAGTAAATATGGATGAGCCTGAAAGCTACAATGAAGCTGCAAAAGATCAAAAGTGGATAGATGTTATGACTAATGAGTATAACGCTCTCATAAGGAATAACATTTGGGAATTAACTTATCCTCCAACCAATAAAAATATAATTGGTTGTAGGTGGGCATACAAAATTTAAAGGAATTAAGATGGCACTGTTAACAGACATAAAGCCAGATTAGTAGCGAAGGGATTCACACGACAATATGACTTCGACTTTAATGAAACTTTCTCTCCAGTGGTAAAGCCATCAACAATTAGACTCATATTTACGATTGCACTGAACAATGGATGGAAAATAAAACATTTGGACGTCAATAATGCATTTCTTAATGGCATACTGGAGGAAGAAATATATATATGCAACAACCACCAGGATTTTTACAAAACTCATCTCAAGTATGCAAGCCGAATAAGGCAACTTATGGATTGAAGCAGTCACCACGTGTTTGGTTAGAGAGATTGAAAACTATTTTATCATCAATGGGATTCAACCCAACTAAGTCCAACTCATCTCTATTTATTAAAATCAATAAACTATCAATAATATACATACTAATATACGTTGTTGATCTTATTATTGCAGGTAGTAATGAAGATGAGATCAGATAATTAACTGAAAAGTTAGACAAACAATTCTCAATCAAAGACCTTGGTGACATTTCCTATTTTCTAGAAATTGAAGTAAAGAAAATATTAGAGTCTGGAATACACCTCTGTTAAAGAAAATATATCTCAGAACTGCTGATTAAATCCAAGATGCATGAAGCTAAAGCTCAGCCAACACCAATGACACCAAATCAACATCTTTTTAAAAACAGGGGAGAAGCCATAAATAATATCAAACAATATAGAAGTGTTATAGGAGCATTGTAGTACGCAACTATAACATGACCAGATATAGCTTTTAGCGTTAACAAAGTGTCTCAATTCATGCAGGACCCCCTTGACGAACACTGGAAGGCTGTAAAGAGGATCATGAGATATCTAAAGGGGACAATCAACTACTCACACTGAAAGCAAGCAAGCAAGCAATTAAACATAACAGCTTATACATACTTAGACTGGGCTACAGATATGGATGACAAAAGATGTGTAACAGGTTGCTGCATACATGTAGGAGTTAATCTTATTTCTTGGTGCTTAAAGAAATAGCAAACAATATCTAAGTCAAGTGCCAAGGCGGAGTGCAGAAGTGTAGCAGCAGCAACATCAGAAATTTTATGGTTGAATCTTATCATAAGGGAACTCAAAATCGACACTAAAACTAGGCCAGTGATATGGTGTGACAACCAAAGTACCATTTACATGACTGCTAATCCTATACAACACGCAAGGACAAAACACATCGAGATTGACATCTACTTCGTACGTGAACAAGTTCAGAAAGGGAATCTACAAGTCAATCATATACCATCCTTTTATCAGAAACCTGACATTTTTACTAAATCTCTATCAACCAAAAACTTCATTAGACTGAGAGATTACTTAAAGATAAAGGATTGAAACAACTTGATTCAAGCTTGAAGATTGGAACTTTCACTACAGCAGGACGGATCAGCAAAATCCCCATCTTTTGTGCCGATTGTTGCTGGAGAACCAACAAAGCTCGTGTTCAGGTCTACCGCAGTTGTTATTCTTTCAGATCCACTACGACGTATCACCAAAAGCTCCATCTTTTCCGTCGATTGTTGCTGGAGAACCAACAAAGCTCGTGTTCAAGTCTACCGCACTTGATAATCTTTCAGATCCACTACTCAAGTTGCAATTTTGCCGAGTTATCTTCACCGATTGGAGCAATTTAGGGTTTTCCAGATGAAACCCTAAACCTAAATTGAGGGAGACGAATAAAACAAAGTGGAAATAAGGCTCCACCCCTGTTTTAGATTTAAATATAACTCACGTCCCTACCTAAGCTTCAATGCATTTCTGGTCCATGTTTTCCATCTTCCGCCTTCCACGTTTTTGTGGCAAAAAAAAATGCGCTATCAAGTGTAAAAAAAAAAAATCTAAATTCTGGAAACGTCCACAGAAGTCCACGCAAATTTGGAAAAAAGTTGCATAAATGTGTGCAACTTTTACTAATAGTTGCACACATTTATGCAACTATTGTATATGCTGTTTGTGTTGAAAAATCTGGATAGAAACTTGCATACGTGTGTGCAATTATCCTGAAATACTTGCACACTTGTACGCAAATAATTCATGAAGAAAAGTTAACTGAATGTTTGTATGTAGATTGTTGCATGCATGCGTGCTACTTTTATGTTCTTTCTGCACACGTGAATGCAAAAAAATCGAACTGACTTGCAAGTGTGTGAATTATTGCATATTTTCATGCAAAAATTATGCTATACTTGCACTGATGTATGCAGATATTTTCAACACTGATGCATACGTGAAATTCTTGCACAGACGTATGAATGAAAATCCAAATACGTGCATAGTAATATGCATTTAACTGCTATTTTCGCTGTTTTTTTATTTATTTTTTTATTTTATTTTTGACTTGCTTTTTGATGTATTTTTGGGTTGAATTTTTTTGTGTTTACCTATTTTAATTAAATACAAATTTACATGATTTTTTAATATTTTTTTACTGAATTTTCATAAAATAGGAACTAAATTTACAATAAGTTAATCGGATGTGAGCCTACTTTTAAAACTTAATAGGGACCTATGCCAAACGGACCCTAAAACAAATCAGTGAAATGTCTCTGAATATATTGTATAAACTGTTACCTTATTACATTGGTTCAATTGTACTTCTAATAAATAAATGGGCCTGGCCCATAGCCTATGTAAACAGTATAAATAATGCACGCACTATACAGACTAATTGATTGAAATACAATTCTTCATTTCACTTCTGCAAATCATTACTGAGATCAAAACTGCTTCTAAACAATTCAAAGAAATTCAGATTCAAAATCTCTGAATCTTAACTTACGCACAGAATAATGTTTGTAACATTCTTTTATAAGCATTAATAATAACATCGACGTTTTCCTACTTGCATTTCTGTGTTGATACTATATCATTTCTCTGCGTGCTGTTATAAATGTATATGTTTATAATAATGTTTTGAGTTACAATAATCGAGAGAAAAAAAAAGGAACAAAAAGAAAGGTAGAAAGAAAGGGAGAGCCATTATGCTGCAGCGGACACGCGATTTTATTAGAGCATTCCCAGCAGAGTAGAGGGGAGGTGAAATGGGGAGGAAAGTGGAGTCGACGCTCTCCAGCAGTGGCGCAACGAGGGTGGGGAGCAGTTTGAAATGGCGACGCTCGCCATTTCAGAAATTTGAGCGTCGAGACCTAAACGGTTTCAAGAAAACCGAATAAGCCCTAAACGGTTTTCATAAAACCGTTTAAGCTCTAAACGGTTTTATGAAAACCGTTTAGGGGTTAATTTCGGTTTTTAAACACCCTTTGGTTTTATACGGTTATGTGAGAACCGTATAAAACATTGTTTTTTTTAAGATAATACGCTTTTTGATGTGTTAATTTAATATGTGTGAATTAATTTTTAAATTTATGTAAATATAAGTTTTCAAATTAATTTAGAACATGGATTTCAATATAAATTACTTAAAACTAGTAAAAAATTTTTAATAACCCACAAAACAATACACCCAACATAGAAAATTAAAACTAGGATACAACAAGCCAGAAATAGCAGCATAGAAAAAACAGAATTACAACCAACTTAGAAAACTAAAGCTAGGATACAACACACTCGAAATAGCAACATAGACTGTGTCTACATCTCGGAACTTCCTTCTTCTCCTTGATATTGTTTCTGCTGAGCCCTCAATATACGGTCTGTTTTTGCTAAAGCGTACTGAAGAGCCTATCCGGTCAAATGCGATATATCCCTTAATAGAAACGCATCATCTTCTTTTTCCTTCAAACGCCTTTCACGTTTTTCTTTGTAAGCAGTTCTTTGTATGAGAGCTGTAGTTCTAGCGGCATCTTGCTGCAGTTGCATCTCCATTATCTGCAGCTTCTTATCTTTACGCTTTTCACGGTCTTCGTTGTTGGAGACGGATGTGAGTGATATATTACTTAACAACGAAGTTAGTTTATCACTAGACGATGCTAAATCTTTTGTTTCCTTATTTCTCAGCAGTGCTCTTTTGCTTGATTTTATTCCTTCTGGCCTTGTTTCAACCCCACCATACATCATTCCCGAATTTGGAGTCACAGGTGTACTGTTATTCCCATCCTCGTCTGTAGCTATAGGAGCTTCAACTGTATTTCCCGGGGGTGAACCCACGGAAAGTCTAGAAGCTACATTTCTTAAGTTAGATTCTTCGGTGTCCACAAGATATACATCATCCATTTCGCATAGATTGGCCCAACGTGGACAAAAAGAAAGAATTTCCAATGCTGCATGAGCAATGAATTCAGTTTTACATGTGTCACGATATATGGTATCATAATCGTCCTTCAGATCTCTGAATGTTTGACCGCTTCTAAGCGAATCCCCCCTTAATGCTTTTATCCCTTTGTACTTGGTAAACATATTATTCAAATTATACCATGCAGTCTTCGTGCTCTCAATTGATCTTCGTGTCACGCATTCAGGATCTCCGTTGTATAAATCGTTAACCCTCTGGTAGAAAAACTTACCACCAGAACGGCCTTCAGCAACAACAGACGCGTTTACCCATGCATTAGCTAACACTGTATAATCAGCTGCTTTCCATATTTTACTAGTAGCTACAGTTTTTTCCATGCTACTTTGAACGGGAGTTTCTTTTGTTTTCGCTTGGTGTAAGACCGTTTGGCCTTGGCTTTCTCCGGTACATGGGCCGGAGCAAACATCTGTTGGTGTACGTTTTGATTATGAAGTTGGCCGTACATGGTACTGTACTGCTGGGTGAGGTTCATATGGTGGAGATATTGACTTTGTTCTGGAGATAGGAACGGGGATGGAATCATTGAGGGGTTGTCGGCTTGAGATAATAAATTAGTAAAATTACCAATGTTATCATCGGTATAGCCAGAGAAATTGTTGTTGTTGGGATCAGCCGTTGTTGTTTGCTTAGAAGTGGATTTGTTTGTGAGTATAAGGAAAACAACCATACCTCCGTATTTATAAAGTAAAGGATGCAAGTATAAGGAAAACAGGGTAAGTTTACTTGCTCTGACCCTGTAATGTTGTATAACCAAACAAACTTTAATGATTCCCTTGAATGGTGTGATGCTTTACTTTACTTTACTCTACTTTACTTTACTCTACTTTACTTTACTTTACTTTACTTTGCTTTACTTTAACTTTTCTTTACTTTGCTTTGCTTTAACTTTGCTCTACCTATATTAAACGTTTGAATTGTAGTTTAACCACACATTTCAAAATGGCAAACGAAAACTGGACTGCTTCAGACTACGTTGTTTTGATAAAGGCGTACATTGAAGCAGACGTAGTACATATGGAAGAAGAGTTAGATCAAGATTTTTGGGATACCCTCAATGATTTTTACAACAATCATACTAGGTGTAGAGTACAGAGGCCCAACTTAGCAACCAGAAGCGCCTTCTGCTTATTTACTACCGACTGTATGAATTACCGCAAAGTAATTGATGAGATAAAAAAGAATGGCGTCTTTCAGGAGAAACGGTCGACGTACGACTCACTCTATCTTTTCAAGTACCGTTCAAACTTCGTCGGCCATGAAGCGTACGGGTTATGGTACAATCATATTATACAGTTTGAGTAGTATATTGTTATATTATGTGTCGTATTCAGTATGTATCGTTTGGTTTATGTGTCGTATTCGGTATGTATTGTTTGGTTTATCGTTTGGTTTATGTGTGAATTCAGTATTGTTATAGTATGTATGTCGTATTCAGTATGTATCGTATTCAGTATGTATTGCTATATTATATCGTTTAGTTTATGTCTTGCTCAACTTACATTAAAAGTCGTGTTCAACTCACATTAAAAGTCGTGCTCCACTGACATTAAAAGTCGTGCTCCACTGACATTAAAAGTCGTGCTCCTAATAAAGAGTCAAGGAGTTACAGATTTGGGTCGTCCTCTTTTGAAATTTGAAAATAAGGCATTTAAGGAGTCAAGGAGTTACATACAGTTTGGGTCATCCACTTCTGAAGTGTGAAAATAATGAGTTAAGGCATTTAAGGAGTCAAGGAGTTTTATACAGTTTGGGTCGTCCACTTCTGAATTGTGAAAATAATGAGTTAAGGCTTTTAAGGAGTCAAGGAGTTATATACAGTTTGGGTCGTCCACTTCTGAATAGTGAAAATAATGAGTTATATTAAATCAAACGTGCATTTTGCATATTAGCCACACTATTAAATAGAAAGGCAAAATATTTAAAGTACATAAACCAATACAATAATTGAGTACTACAACGTTACAATAGTTCAACAACCTCATAGACTATATCTAAGCAGTACCTTTCGTATGCCATAAATGCTCAACCAGGTCGTCCTACAGTTTACTATGGACCTCCCTAGACCTAATTTTACGTAGTCGCCTTAGAAATACCTCAAGAGTCGCTGGATTTCGATCAGCAACAGCAGTTGCTGTGTTATCAGGATCATATCCCAAATAAGACGGAAATTTTCCTCTTTCTTCTTCGGTGATCATGTTATGTATTATAATACAAGCACGCATAATGTTGCTCAAAACCTATGGCTTAAATAATTTAACAGGATTTTTAACAATCGCAAACCTTGCTTGGAGAACCCCGAATGCACGTTCTACGTCTTTTCTCGCTGTCTCTTGCCTTTTAGCATAGTATTTTTCTTTCTCTGTTTCAGGAGTGGGAATTGTTTTGACAAGCGTACCCTAAGAAGGATAGATGCCATCTGCTAAATAATACCCCATGTCGTATGCATTTCCTGCAATATTAAAATCAAATGCAGGTGCTTTTCCATGTGCAAGGCTCTTAAACAAATGTGATTGGTGAAGCACATTAATATCGTTCATTAAGCCAGGACATCCGAAAAATGCATGCCAAAACCACAGATCATGTGAAGCAACTGCTTCGAGTATCATTGTCGCTTTAGGGTAATGTCCAATAAACTGGCCGTGCCATGCTGTAGGACAGTTTTTCCATTCCCAATGCATGCAGTCTAGACTGCCTAACATGCCGGGAAATCCTCTTTTGGCTCCTAGCCTTTTCAATTTGTTGACATCGCTTTGCGTCGGAGCACGTAGATACTCCTCACCGTACATTTCAATTATGGCTACACAGAACCTTTCAAGGCTTAAGGTAATAGTACTTTCACCCATTCGGACAACCTCATCAAATGCATCTGGAGCTATTCCATAAGCTATTACACGTAATGCGCCTATAATTTTTTGGTACGGCGAACATCCTAAGGTACCCGCACTATTACGTTTTTGAACAAAATAATTATCGTGTTCAACAACTCCATTGAAAATGCGCATAAACATATTCTTGCTCATACGAAAATGGCGTCTGAAGTCTTCAGGACCATACGTACAAGGGGTGTTGAAATAATCTCTAAGTAATCTTGCAGTACCTCCTTTATGATCCCGCATCTTCCGTTTGTCTACACGACCGTACGTGCTGCCTCCTCTATTACCCCGAGATGAATTTTCAGCTAAGAAATGTTGGTTAATCTTTAATTGTTGCACGACAACATGTTTGCATCATAACCAGTAAATTATCGCCATCGGTCGAGCTATCTGAAGAAAACTGCAGAAATTTTGTATGCTTCCACATTTCATCGCCTTCATCGGAATAAGAATCAGTATAATCCAGATCAGTGTCGCTAGAGTTTATTGATTCTTCGATTTGCGCATCTGATTCGTAAACAGAATCTTCGTTGTGGACATTATGAGACATTTTTGGTGTTGTGAAGCTTAAATGTGCACACCTGAAGTGGTTTTACAGCTTCTTTAACCTGTAATTGCAACGGCTATATAAAGAATAATGTATTAGAGTATATTCAATAACGGCTATAAATAGCAACGACTCTAAATTCGAAATGTATTTTACTGTATACCAACGGTTATTTATTTAAACTTTATTTTAATATTCAATTTTATAGCCGTTAACTACGTTTTGGCCGTTCGACCAAATTCTAGAAAAAAAAACCAAATTCAAACGGTTTTCAGAAAACCATTTTTTGGTTAAACGGTTTTCAGAAAACCGTTTAACCCATAAACGGTTTTCTGAAAACCATTTACGGTAAAATTGTCAAATAAAAAAAAAAGAACAGAGCGTCCCCCCATAGACTACTGGATGGGTGGGGGGGATTCACGCTCTAAATTGGGCATCCACGCTCAATTAAGCATCCACTGCTAGGAATGCTCTTACTCTGTAAATAAACAGCTGCGTGAATCATAGTATACAATTATGGATGAAGTTTCCCCTCCTTTAAATAGCTTCTTGATGCTGGTACTCATTTCATCATGCACGTTTGGATTCTTGTGTTCAGATATTTTATTATTAAATTATAAATGACAAGCATTCACATCATCATCTCAAAACCGTTATTAACACTAGCATGAGATGAAGCGTGGAGCTGATGTTTTATGTTATAAATGTCGTTATTGTTAATAACCGTTTTGAGCTGATGTGACATAAACCAGGCTACGGCCGTAGTAAGTTTTAGAAACTAGGCTAAATGAGTGATAAGTTTTTTAAAAGTGATCACCGAATCGAAAAAAAAATCCTTTATTTATTTGTTTGTTTGTTTTAGTGATGGTTAATTGAAATTTATTTAGTATATTTTAATTGTAGTTTTTGTTTGGATTATACTATAATTAGGTTAAAAGTCAACATAATTGATACTCCATTTAGCTAAAGTTTGGATCTTCTTGCCACTACCTGTTTTCTATTATATAACGCCTATATATAGTGCTTTATAATAATATAAATTTCACTCATGCATGGTTAATTATTGCTTAATATATTATACTGTGTTAATTTAATTGTAAAAAGAAAAGAGGGGAATCTGAAATGCACTTATGATGCTATATGAATTTTTTTAATCCATCAATTTTGATCATATAGCCAAAAGGTTTAGATAAAGCTTGATATTCTATTATTATATGACGAAGTAAAATGTACTAAACCAATGGTAATGATTTAATTATGGTCTGAACTATGAAGAGTTTGATTATTTTCTACTGTAGTTTTGAAACTAAATCATCTCCATGTTAAGAAATTCGCAGTTATAGACTAATAAGTAGGATTATTAGAAGGAATTCCGAGTACGACTAACAGAATAAATTTTTAACGAGAGCTTTCTTTTATTGGTATTAATGACTAAAATTGCAAACCAATCATGATATATATATTTGTATTGGTACTTGATTGATAATTTGAAAACCAGCTAATAAGTTATATGTTCATTAAATAAAAAGAGAAGAATTTCTTGTTGTGCACAAGCATTAGAAAAAGCAAGTCGCAGCAAACCACAACAAGAGCGACGGTCTGTAGTATTCATTTTCTGGATTAATTTGATTAACATTGAAAAATAAGCTGCGTTGGTCGCTAGTATACATGATCTACTGTCAGGTCAGATGCTATGTACCATTCGAAGGAAAATATAAACTAGTTTTAAACTACGTTGAATGCAGACTTGTATGCAGTGTTTCGAAGACCCAACCCAACCTCGGTTTGACTGCGATTAACCTTCAACTTTGAAGTGTCACGGCATTGAAAATGAAATAACATTACGTGTGCACATAACCGCGGTTTAACTCAAAACCCTTTGAAACCCCGTAGATAGATCTCTTTGAACCTTCCGGTTCTACAAATTTAAGAAAAAATTATCATTTTACTCTTATTTTTGACATAATAAATTTAACAAATAATTTCGTAGCAATTGTCATTAAATTTTGGATGATACGATTCGTTATTATGTACATTTTACGAATTATTATTGAACTGATCCTCTTTCATTATAAAAATTAGTAAATTAACAGCTTTGCTATGATAAGTTGTTCACTACAACAAAAAACATTTTTCGCAACAGACAATATCTATTGCAGTAGACCAACTGCAACAGGCCCACGCCCGTTGATATAGCCATAGTTGTAAAAAGTCGGTCTGTTTTCGCAACAGTTTATTCCTGTTGCAATAAGAACTTGAGGTAGACATTTTTGCAACTATTTTTGACAGTTGCAGTAAGCCTAAGCACAACTTTAAATGTCAGTTGCAGTAGTTTTTTTGCAAATGCAAAAGCCTATTGCAATAAATCACTTATCCGGTGCAGATTAATAAAACATATAATACATAAATATTCTATATTAAATGTCCTTGCTGCAGAAAAATCATATATCATCATAGAATAAAATAAACAAGTAAAAAGACTATATCAACAATTTTATTCTAATAAAATTTTAATAGTACAAACAATTGCAGCAAAAGTTCCCATAGTTCTTATACAGTATTCATGCACAAATTTCTCAAACTTCACCGCCCATTTAACAACATCACCCCTTACTCAAAACTGCATCATGCTCCCACTTTGACAAACTTGTTGAATTTTTTTGATTCAAATATTTTATGAAGAAGATATAATCAATTAAATGATTGATTGATTGGATTAATTAATTAATTGACTAACTGGTTGATTGATTGATTTATTGGTTAATTGATTTATTTGATCACAGAAGGAAAGAAATGAATGGTTATATTTTGGAGATATCTTGAAGGGGCAACTTAGATATTTGCCTAGGCTTTCTATTCTCCTATATATATGCAACATTGTTGGTTAGATTGTGACAATTAACAAAAGAACAAGAAACCATGTGAGAATATCTGGTGAGGTTGTATGCCTCTATGGGCTTGCTCCCTGGAGAGAAAGTTATAGTAATTTAGGCTGAGGATAGCTATTCCTATTTACTGCTGAAAGACGCAGTTGGTGCCTCCAGATTGCCCAAGGTTTTGTCGTCGTTCTTCATCGCTTTTTTGCTCCAACAATATTTGTACTCATCTAGATATTCTTTGTATGTCTCGATAAGGTTATTGATTCATTGTATTTTGTTTATTTTTGGTTGTAATCCATTGAGTGTAATCAAAATTTATTTTTGGTGAATGAATAAAGAGGTGGTTAGATGGAATATTATTGTACTGTTATTATTTCCGATTTGTTATGTTGTTATTTTCAATCAAATTCTTCTTCAAGTGATTGGGTGATAAAGATCCTATTTTTCTTGGCGTTTTGTCAAACTTTCCGCTGCGCACAAAACCCCAACAATTTGGTATCAGAGCAATTTTTGCATAATAGTTTGGTATCAAAGCCAGGTTTATCGCGTAGCTTGGGGTGATTTTGGATTGAAGATTGTTGATGTCAGAGATGATGTTGCTTTCGTGGATGACTATTTTTTATGGTAGATATTGAGGGGATTTGAAAGCCTATAGTGGTGGATGTTCCATGCCTCAATTAATTAATCAAGATGTAGAGAAGAATTACCAATTAATTAACATTTAATTGGATTTGAAATAGAATGTGAATTGTGTTTATTGTGAACTGTGTTTTTAATGACATTCGTTCTTTAACCCGATTAATAATGGGATGTGATTTTGGGTTTATCGTGAGCTGTGTTTTACATGACATTAGTTCTTTAACCCAGTGAAAGATAAGATTAATTTCTTAACTTGGAATAATCATTAAGTAATTATTTTGGAGATTAAAACTGAATTGAAGTTTTAATGAATCTTTTAATAGATTGAAAGGTGAATTTGATAACTAAAATTATCGAATTCAAGAAATGATCGAGAATGGAGTATCACCAGTTTTGCTCCAAGCGATAGTTAAATCTTTAGTTAGATTTGAACATGAAATGGTAATTAATTTTACCGATAACACAGTGATGTTATATATGAAGTTTTACCAGTTTTACTTCATGGGATGAATAGGTTGGGATTGGGAAACTAAACAAATGATTACTTCGGTAATGTACGCTAATCCCGACTAGTTTGGATAAACCATAATTTGATTTGAATTGATATCCAAAGGAAGATTAAAGAATAAAGTTAAAGAATTTATCTTTGATAAAATTAACGGGAACCTTTCCCAAAGTATAAGAATATTTGAATAAAGGAATATTCTGGATTGGAATGAGACAAATGTTGTGTTTTTATAGCACTTGCTTATTATATACGCGAGTTATTCGGAAAGACCAGGTTTATCCCATTTTGAATAACTGATTCGACGATATGTTGAGGATGAAGACGGTGGTTGAAGACCAGAGGTATTCACATCGTTTGGATGATTACTGATGTGTTGATTGGGCTGTACACCCAAGACAAGGTAATAAGTGGTGATCGTTCCAGACGTACTTGGAGACCGACCAGATATGCGAGGACCTCTGTCCTGTATTAGATACGGGACAAGGAAGACGGTGCCTTCGGTTTCATTCAGACCCAGAACAAACTTATAAATAGATGTGTGTCTGACATCAGATTTCATTCTGTGTGATTGATAGACATCAGCTGCATAGCGTGAATTGCCTGTGTGGCATGCTGAGATGCAAACGATCAAGGATTCTGTTGAAAAGCAAAGTCTTGTGGTTGACGATCAAAGCACGGCTTTAATATAGCATAGCTTTGTGTAGCGTTAATTCGCGAGCCTCACATCCCGGTGTAAACAAGAAACAAGAGAGGACATCAAGAAGGGCATGCGTTTCCTTCAAGCTGGAAGTGGTGCCTGGGTTTTGCACGCCCAGATGTTTTACTTATGTGGATGATGGATAGCGAGGTGACTCGGATATATCGGCACTACGGGGTCGATGGATGATACAGTCATTATACAGACCAGATTGATGCCCTATAGTTCGGGGAAATGTAGTGTTCAGGCATTTTAATCCACATCGAGTGGACCGGCCCTGACGATCCAAAGGCTTGGCTGAGTACTTGCTTGAGACACAGGCTAGAGCGTCTCGAAGCGGTAAGGACGATCCCTTGCCTTGGTTCACAGATGGAAATCCAACTTCTCATAAGTGACAATTGCGCTTTTGATTGAAGAGCCTAGTATTGGCGACATGATATATGGTACTCATGCCGTCTTGGATTGATACATTTATATTTGAAGTTGTTTTATACACTTTACACTATAATAGTATCCAAATGATTTGTTTTAAACGTATCAAGCGTGTTTGGCTATTATAAGGGAAAACTCTATCCTTCAGCTTGCGTTGCATTGTGTGATGGGACCTGAGTCTTATAGTAGCTTCATTTTTCAAAAAGCATTGCGCTGTTTTGTTATATGCACTGGTATTCTGGGGAGGAAACCCGTTTCGTGTTGTACGGCGTGGTCCCTTGATTTACCTAACTTTAAAATCAAAATAATGACTGTTCACACCGGTCACATGACTGACCTGAAGTTTATTGTTTTAACCTAAACTCTGGGTCGTCTATTTTCCAAATGGGCAGCTAGTAGTTTTGGTTTTGCAGATTTATATTCACAAGATCCTGGTTTACAGTATTCGGAAAGCTCTGTATCCGTGTATTTCTTTCAGTTGTATTTTGTATTATTTTTCCGCTGTTATATATTTAAATGTAATTTAAATCTCTAATATTTATCAAATATATTTTATTTATTCATACTGTAATATTCTTGTATTCTGATGGAATTGTTGTAATAAACAATGAAATTTCTTCTGTTTGTGTTCTGATTTGTCGTGTTTTCAAAGCAATCTGGGCTTTCCTTCACGGGAAGTTCGGGTCGTTTCACATAACTTATTAACTTTCAACTTCATTTTGATTAATCACCTAATTGAATCTAATTTAGAGATTCTAGAGATGTGTTTGAAATTTTTATGACCAAATCTCTTATGCCAAATCCAGGGATCACTTGTATTGGTCATAAGACATAGATTATCGTTGAAGATTTTCATACTCAATATATTGATATTTTTCTTTCTATCTCCTTCAAATATTACTTTTGAATTCCTATCTTCTATAAAACATTTATCTTTCTCAAAGTATATTTTATAACCCTCATCACAAAACCGACTTATATTTAGTAGGTTTTTTTTTCAGGTTCCTAACTAATAAAACATCATAAATAATAGGAGTTTCAGAATTTCCGACATTACTGATTCCAATAATCTATCCTTTAGAGTTATCTCGAAGCTCACCATTCCACCATCTTCATGAACTAGATTATTCAGTATTTCTGGATTTCCCGTTATCTATCTCGAACAACCAGTATCCAGTATCCATTTGTCCTTTTTGATTTCCACCATTTGTTTGCCAGAATTTGAATTCTCAACAGTCATGTAACACACCATTTTAGAATTTTAATTGTCAATCGCCACCATTTCGAATTTTGAATTTCCAACAGCCACTTCACTCATTTTTTTAACTTTGAATTTTCAAAAGCTATATAACACATCTTTTCCTGTATTGGATAACATTTTAGTAGATCACTTGACTTTTCAACACAATTATATGCTGACTCTTTAAAAATTGATACAATGCATGAATTGACACTAACATTAACAATTATTTCAGAATTTTCCATTTAAAAATTTTCAAAAATTAGATTATGAACTTTTTAAAAAACCTTGCTCTGATACCAATTGTTAGGGAGTGCAGAATAGATCGTTAAGGCAAAACTAACACTAGAGAGGGGTTGAATAGAGTTTTTGAGGAATTTAAAAAAATAATTAAAACTTATATGATATACTCTATGAATCACGCGCCATAGAAACAATCACAGACACAGAATCATATACAAACAAAAAAATAAACAAAAATAAAATGTAGCAAAGGAAAGAGCACACCGATGCTTGGGATTACTCCAACGTCCAGTCCCACGCAATGCTGGATTGCGCAGAGTTTTATTACTATATCAATATCCAAGTACAATCTCCTTGATTTCAAGACCATAAGGTTACCGCCGATTCCAAACACCCTTAATCAAGTATATTTCCTTTAATTTCGCCGGCTACAAGGTTACCACCATTTCCTTTCCTTGATTTCAAGGCTACAAGGAACACATCTTTTCCTAAACGATTACAACAGCCCTATAACTCTTCAATAGCACTTTAATTTAGAGTGTAGTGAGTAGAGAGTAAGATGAGAAGAATTTTTATATAAATAGAATTGAAATCGGCAGAATATAAGTGTAGAAATCATAAAAATATGAAATATTAATGGTGTAAAGAAAGGGGATGAAGATGGAGAAGAAGGATGATGAAAAAATTCGAAATCAGCCCATTTTGGAAGATTCAAAAGGTTGCAATGCTTTTGGAACGTTACAAATAGTGAAAGACACTTCCTTTCAAAATAAAAAAGTGATAGCTATATGTCAACATAGGGAACTATGTATGTCGACATATACTAGTTCAAATTTGAAATTTGAGTATTTTTCAAGTGTTTTGATATATATATAATTCTGGAAATTCTTGAATGAAAACATACTGATATAAATAATTATTATAAGGTATAAAATCATATGAAATCATAAACATAAATTATATGAACATATTTATAAAATTATAAAGTTTAAAACTATATAAATATAAAGTATATAATAGTATATAACTATATAAATATATGTATAACTTATAGACTTAAAAAACTTGAGTTTAAAATCAAAAGTAAGATAGAAAAACTAATTAGAATTAGATTAGGATTTGAAAATAGAATTTGAAATTTTAAAATCAGAATAGAATTTAAATTTAAATTTGAATTTAAATTTGAACCTGGAGTGCTATTCAGAGTCTTACATAAACTAGACTCTATTACCATATTTATCTTGAGCTCTTGAAATCTTGATTACTCATGAGTCTTGAATCTCTTGAACTCTTAAACTGTACAGTCTTCAGTATTAATTCCTGTATACAAATCCTTTATCTACGTATAAGGTTTTAAATCTCGGATACGGTCGAGTTTCGCCTCGGGAATTTTATAGACTCGGTCTCGTATCGGGGGAGATTTCGGACGAGATGAGTCTAACTCGGGAGTTCGTCTCAGATTTTTATCTCGGGTCTGAAATTTCATATCGGAACAATCTCGGGGTACATGATATGTTAAAAATGATATTTTAACAAAATGATTTTTATGAATGCTATCAAAACACAGTAACTTAAAATTAAAATGCAAAATAACTTTATTATTCTTTATTTTGTGAAAGATCATTCATACTCTAAATCGTAATATGCTTAAACATGAATATTGTTAGACAAGAAACATTAAAAGGATCCAAAACATTAAAAAATTCAGCGTAAATAGACCATAAAATACATAATTTCATAAGTAACATGTATGTAAAAAGACGTATATGAAAATCATAAGCATTGTAGAATATATACGAACATACAATATAGTGATTTAACATGCAAAATGTAAAATAACAAAAGATTGATATGGCTAGATTTGAGTTTTTTAATTATAGTTCAAGTTCAGGCACAAATTTAAATTTTAACCAAAAAACTAAGACCTCGGATTATATTCCAGTATTTCGTCTCAGTCGATATATTGTTCGATATTGCAATATCTCGGGCGATATATTTGTAAGGAGATTTAGAGTGATATTTGCCGTTTCGTTTCGGAAGGAGCCTAAAATGAGATGTCGGAGGAGATCTCGGGCGATACTTGCGAGATTTGAAACAATGTATATGTATATATATATATATATCTATTTTAGACAAAGGTGTTAGTATATATTTTATAATTAATTAATATTGAAATAAGGCTGTTGTCATCAAAACTCCTTTTAAATAAATAACATAGGCTAAGAAGGATATAACTTACCTTATTTTATACTAGTTAATCAAGAACTTATAATTAAAGTTATAGTTGGGTTTATCAGATTAATGATGTGAGGTCAATTACCATATTTGACAGAATTCTGCACTTTCCAGCAGTCGAATATTGTCCAACAGATGTGAGATATCATTAACCATAGGAACCCGTGATGACAGTAGTTTTATACATATGGTACTTTCGCAAAGAGAAACTAAATGGGAATAACTCAATAACGTAGTATGCTTTGGGATTAACGTCTTAAGTGGTTATATCCATCTATAAAAAGGTATTAAGAGATCACGTAGCCCACCTCCCATAAACGGAAGGATTAAAGGCTAAGTGGGTACGAGTTCTATAATCTTCGCGAATAGTCCGCTTCCTTGGGTATTAAGTGACTTTGGGCCGAGGATTCCACCAGGGATTAGGTCTTCGAGTTAGGGGACTTAGATGGTAACAATGTGATTCCACCGTAGGAAGGTCATAAATGGCGAGATGTCGTCTACCTAGTCGTATCGGTCTTAAGCGACGAGATACCATCTCTCACCTTATGCAGGGCATGGGTTTAAATGTGTGAATGATAAAAGCCTTAATTAGAAGGACCTTGTAGCTATTGTCCTTTAGTTTATGATAACGTTGAGTAAATTATCGAAATGTATTAAATGACCAACAGGTATGCCTAGGGTCTTAAGCGATCGAGAGGATCCACCCTTATCTATCATTTGATAGTGAGGCGTTAAGTGACTAAGTATGCACACATACGTAACTAAACTCCATAATTAGGAGTTCATTTCTCGGTTTAATAATTAGTTAAATGATGGTATAAAGGCTTCATAAATGTATGCGTAAATGTTATATCTTGGTATCAATATATTTGGGAATACTAACTTGGGAATGGAAGTTAGAGTCGTGCGTAAATGTTTACAAGTTTTGGTTAGAATTACAAGCCCTGGTAGTCATATATCTTGGGTTAACCCAAATGGGATACATATGTGTATTACAAACTGTGTTGTACTCTTCTTGTTCACTAGATCGTGTTGTTATGACCCCCTCCTCGTTACAGCCTCCCAGGTTTTCTAGAGGTGGGGTTCTCATAGGTATCTAAGTTTGATTTTTGTTTTTCGTTCCCTCGTACGCTCGGTATTGACATGGTGACTCACTTTTATAAGGTAGTTAATTGAGTTAATATTAGTCTATCCTATTTTGTTTCCGCTGTGAGTTATTTTACCATACTCTGATTATGCTCATGCTCATTAATTTGCAGGTACCAGATTCACACGCACCATGCTTGGTTGTGTTCGAGTTTCTATTTTTGTCGGAATTTGGGCTTAGAAAAGTTTGGGGTTTTACATTTGGTATTAGAGAGGTTAGACGATCATAGGAACTAGTTAAATCAGGACTCATAAGAGAACGTAATTCGATTTTACTTTCTATTTTCTATTAGGAAATGCGTAATGGATCATTAAGGCAAGAGGGGGGGTGAATTTTAAGGAATTTAGGAAATTCTAAAACTTATATGATCTATTATATGAATCACACACCATAGAAACAATCACAGACACAACATCATAAACAAACACAAAAATAAACAGAAATAAAATGCATAAAAGGAAAAAACACACCGGATTTTATACTGGTTCAGATTACTCCTACCTTCAATCCCACGCAACGCTGGATTGCATAGAGTTTATTACTATATCAATATCCAAGTATAATTTGCTTGATTTCACGACCACAAGGTTACCGCTGATTCCAAACACCCTTGATCAAGTATATTTCCCTTGATTTCCCCGGCTATAAGGTTACCACCGTTTCCTTTCCTTGATTTCAAGACTACAAGGAACACACCTTTTTCCAAACGATTACAGCAGCCTTATAACTCTTCAATAGCACATCGATTCAGAGAGTAATGAGTAGAGAGTGAGAAGAGAAGAAATTTTATATAAATAGAATTGAAATCGGCAGAGTATAAGTGTAGAAATCATAAAAATATGAAATATTAATGGTGTAAAGAAAGAGAATGAAGATGGAGAAGACGAATGATGAAAAAAATTCGAAATCAGCCTTTATTTATAAAATTTGAAAGGTTGAACGCTTCTGGAACATTACAAATAGTGAAAAGATACTTCCTTTCAAAATTTACAAAGTGACAGTTATATGTCGACATAGGGAACTATGCATGTCGATAATACTAGTTCAAATTTGAAATTTGAGTATTTTTCAAGTGTTTTGATATATATATAATTCTGGAAATTCTTAAATTAAAACATAATGATATAAATAAGTATTATAAGGTATAATATCATATGAAATCATAAATATAAATTATATGAACATATTTATTAAATTATAAAGTTTAAAACTATATAAATATAAAGTATATAAAAGTATATAACTATATAAATATATGTATATATAACTTATAGACTTAAAAACTTAAGTTTAAAATCAAAAGTAAGATAGAAATACTAATTAGAATTAGAATAGGATTTGAAAATGGAATTTGAAATGTGAAAATCAGAATAGAATTTAAATTTGAACCTGGAGTGCTATTTAGAGTCTTACATAAACTAGACTCTATTATTATATTTATCTTGAACTCTTGATTACTCATGAGCCTTGAATCTTGAATCTCTTGAACTCTTAAATTGTACAATCTTCAGTATTAATTACTGTATACAAATCCTGCATATATGTATGTGTGTATATATATATATATATTATATATATATATATATATATATATTCTAGATAAAGGTGTTAGTATATATTTTATAATCAATTAATATTGAAATAAGGTTGTTGTCATCAAAACTCCATTCTCCAACATTTTCGTCTTTCTTACTCGACTTTAATTTATTTCGACGATAAAATAAGGTTGTTGACATCTACTTCGTACGTGAACAAGTTCAGAAAGGGAATCTACAAGTCAATCATATACCATCCTTTTATCAGAAAGGTAACATTTTTACTAAATCTCTATCGACCAAAAACTTCATTAGACTGAGAGATTACTTAAAGATAAATTCAAGCTCGAAGATTGAAGCTTTCACTACAGCAGGACGCATCAGCAAAATCCCCATCTTTTCCGTCGATTGTTGCTGGAGAACCAACAAAGCTCGTCTTCAAGTCTACCGCAGTTGATATTCTTTCAGATCCACTACGGCGTATCACCAAAAGCCCCATCTTTTGCGTCGATTATTGCTGGAGAACCAACAAAGCTCCTGTTCAAGTCTATCGCAGTTGATAATCTTTCAGATTCACTACTCAAGTTGCAATTTTGCCGAGTTATCTTCACCGATTGGAGCAATTTAGGGTTTTCCAGATGAAACCCTAAACCTAAATTGAGGGAGACAAATAAAACATAGTGGAAATAAGGCTCCACCCACTGTTTTAGATTTAAATATAACTCACATCCCTACCTAAGCTTCAATGCATTTCTGGTCCATGTTTTTCATACTTCCGCCTTCACGTTTTTTATGGCAAAAAAAATGCGCTATCAAGTAAGAAAAAAGAAAAAAAAAAGAAATCTAAATTCTGGAAACGTCCACAGAAGTCCACGCAAATTTAAAAAAATGTTGCATAAATGTGTGCAACTTTTACTAATAGTTGCACACATGTATGCAACTATTGTATACGCTGTTTGTGTTGAAAAATCTGGACGGAAACTTGCATACGTGTGTGCAATTATTCTGAAATACTTGCACACTTGTACGCAAATATTTTATGAAGAAAAGTTAACTGAATGTTTGCATGTGAATTGTTGCATGCATGCGTGCTACTTTTATGTTTTATCTGCACACGTGAATGCAAAAAAATTCGAACTGATTTGCAAGTTTGTGAATTATTGCATATTTTCATGCAAGAATTATGCTAAACCTGCACAGATGTATGCAAATATTTTCAACACAGATGCATACATGAAATTCTTGCACAGTTGTATGCATGAAAATCCAAATATGTGCATACTAGTATGCATTTAACTGCTATTTTCGCTATTTTTTTTTTTTTTTTTTTTTTTTTTTTGACGTGGTTTTTGATGTTTTTTTGGGTTGAATTTTTTTGCGTTTACCTATTTTAATTAAATATGAATTTACATGATTTTTTAATATTTTTTACTGAATTCTCATAAAATGGAAACTAAATTTACAATAAGTTTATGATCGGATGTGAGCCTAATTTTAAAACTTAATAGGGACCTATGTCAAACGGACCCTAAAACAAATCAGTGAAATGTCTCTGAGTATATTGTATAAACGGTTACCTTATTACATTGGTTCAATTGTACTTCTAATAAATAAATGGGCCTGGCCCATAGCCTATGTAAACAGTATAAATAAGGCACGCACTGTACAGACTAATTGATTGAAATACAATTATTCATTTCACTTCTGCAATTCATTACTGAGATCAAAACTGCTTCTAAACAATTCAAAGAACATCAGATTCAAAATCTCTGAATCTATTATAAACATTTGTAACATTCTTTTATAAACATTAATAATAACATCCACGCTTTCTTACTTGCATTTCTGTGTTGATACTATATCATTTCTCTGCGTGCTGTTATAAACGTATACGTTTATAATAATGTTTTGAGTTACAATAATCGAGGAAAAAAAAAAGAACATAAAGAAAGGTAGAAAGAAAGGGAGAGCCACTATGCTGCAGCGGACACGCGATTTTATTACTCTGTAAATAAACAGCTGCGTGAATCATAGTATACAATTATGGATGAAGTTTTCCTTCCTTTAAATAGCTTCTTGATGCTGGTGCTCATTTCATCATGCACGTTTGGATTCTTGTGTTCAGATATTTTGTTATTAAATCATAAAGGACAGGCATTCACATCATCATCACGGATTAAATGACTTTTTATTATTTATTTATGGATATTTTTTTCATTTCGGCCACCTTTTAAAAAATTTATCATCCATTTAGCCTAATTTTAAAACTTATTACGATCGTAGCATGTTTTATGTTATATCAACTCAAAACCGTTATTACCACTAGCGTGAGATGAAGCGTGGAGCGTAATTTGGGATGACGCATAAAACTTACATCTGAGCGTCATTTAGGATGCCGCGGTTAGCGTTATCTCAAATGTCGCTATTGTTAATAACCGTTTTGAGCTAATATGACATAAATCAGGCTACGGCCGTAGTAAGCTTTAAAAACTAGGTTAAATGGATGATAAGGTTTTTAAAAGTGGCTGAATCAATAAAAATCCTTTATTTATTTGTTTGTTTGTTTTGGTGATGGTTAATTGAAATTTATTTAGTGGAGTATATTTTAATTATAGTTTTTGTTTGGATCATACTATAATTAGGTTAAAAGTCAACATAATTGATACTCCATTTAGCTAAAGTTTGGATCTTCTTGCCACTACCTGTTTTCTATTATATAACGCCTATATATAGTGCTTTATAATAACATAAATTTGACTCATGCATGGTTAATTATTGCTTAATATATTATACTGTGTTAATTTAATTGTAAAAAGAAAAGAGGGGAATCTGAAATGCTCTTATGATGCTATTTGAATTTTTTTAATCCATCGATTTGATCATATAGCCAAAAGGTTTAGATAAAGCTTGATATTCTATTATTATATGATGAAGTAAAATGTACTAAACCAATGGTAATGATTTAATTATGGTCTGAACTATGAAGAGTTTGATTATTTTCTACTGTAGCTTTGAAACTCAATCATCTCCATGTTAAGAAATTCGCAGTTATAGACTAATAATTAAGTAGGATTATTAGCAGGAATTCCAAGTACGACTAACAGAATAAATTTTTAACGAGAGCTTACTTTTATTGGTACTAATGACTAAAATTGCAAACCAATCATGATATATATTTGTATTGGTACTTGATTGATAATTTGGAAACCAGCTAATAAGTTATATGTTCATTAAATAAAAAGAGAAGAATTTCTTCTTGTGCACAAGCATTAGAAAAAGCAAGTCGCAGCAAACCACAACAAGAGCGACGACCTGTAGTATTCATTTTCTGGATTAATTTGATTAACATTGAAAAATAAGCTGCGTTGGTGGCTAGTATACATGATCTACTGTCAGGTCAGATGCTATGTACCATTCGAAGGAAAATATGAACTAGTTTTTAACTATGTTTGTTTGTGCATATTTTAGAATGCAGACTTGTATGCAGTGTTTCGAAGACCCAACCTAACCTCGGTTCGACTGCGATTAACCTTCAACTTTGAAGCGTCACGACATTGAAAATGAAATATCTTTACGTGTACACATACCCGCGGTTTAACTCAAAACCCTTTGAAACCCCATAGATAGACCTCTTTGAACATTCCAGTTCTACAATTTTAAGAAAAAATAATCACTTTACTCTTATTTTTGATATAATAAATTTAACAAATAATTTCATAGCAATAGTCATTAAATTTTGGATGATATGATTCGTTATTATGTACATTTTACGAATTATTATTGAACTGATCCTCTTTCATTATAAAAATTAGTAAATTAACAGCTTTGCTATGATAAATTGTTCACTACAACAAAAAACACTTTTCGCAACAGACAATATATGTTGCAGTAGACCAACTGCAACAGGCCCACGCCCGTTGATATAGCCATAGTTGTAAAAAGTCGGTCCCTTTTGGCAACAGTTTATGTCTGTTGCAATAAGAACTTGCGGTAGACATTTTTGCAACTATTTTTGACAGTTGCAGTAAGCCTAAGCACAACTTTAAATGTCAGTTGTAGTAGTTTTTTTGCAAATGCAAAAGCCTATTGCAATAAATCACTTATCCGCTGCAGATTAATAAAACATATAATACATAAATATTCTATATTAAATGTCCTTGCTGCAGAAAAATCATATATCATCATAGAATAAAATAAACAAGTAAAAAGACTATATCAACAATTTTATTCTAATAAAATTTTAATAGTACAAACAATTGCAGCAAAAGTTCCCATAGTTCTTATACAGTATTCATGCACAAATTTCTCAAACTTCACCGCCCATTTAACAACATCACCCCTTACTCAAAACTGCATCATGCTCCCACTTTGACAAACTTATTGAATTTTTTTTGATTCAAATATTTTATGAAAAAGATGTAATCAATTAAATGATTGATTGATTGGATTAATTAATTAATTGACTAATTGGTTGATTGATTAATTGATTGATTGATTTATTGGTTAATTGATTAATTTGATCATAGAAGGAAAGAAATGAATGGTTATATTTTGGAGATATCTTGAAGGGGCAACTTAGATATTTGTCTAGGCTTTCTATTCTCCTATACATATGCAACATTGTTGGTTAGATTGTGACAATTAACAAAAGAACAAGAAACCATGTGAGAATATCTGGTGAGGTTGTGTGCCTCCATGGGCTTGCTCCCTGGAGAGAAAATTATAGGAATTTAGGCTGAGGGTAACTATTCCTATTTACTGCTGAAAGACGCAGTTGGTGCCTCCAGATTGTCCAAGGGTTTGTCGTCGTTCTTCATCACTTTTCTGCTCCAACAATATTTGTACTCATCTAGATATTCTTTGTCTGTCTCAATAAGGTTATTGATTCATTGTATTTTGTTTATTTTTTGTTGTAATCCATTGAGTGTAAACAAAATTTATTTTGAGTGAATCAATAAAGAGGTGGTTAGATGGAATATTAGTGTACTGTTATTATTTCCGATTTGTTATGTTGTTATTTTCAATCAAATTCATCTTCAAGTGATTAGGTGATAAAAATCCTATTTTTCTTGGCGTTTTGTCAAACTTTCCGCTGCGCACAAAACCCCAACAGTTTGGTATCAGAGAAATTTTTGCATAACAGTTTGGTATCAAAGCCAGGTTCATCGCGTAGCTTGGGGTGATTTTGGATTGAAGATTGTTGATGTCAGAGATGATGTTGCTTTCGTGGATGACTATTTTTTATGGTAGATATTGAGGGGATTTGAAAGCCTATAGTGGTGGATGTTCCATGCCTCAATTAATTAATCAAGATGTAGAGAAGAATTACCAATTAATTAACATTTAATTGGATTTGAAATGGAATGTGAATTGTGTTTATTGTGAACTGTGTTTTTAACGACATTCGTTCTTTAACCCGATTAACAATGGGATGTGATTTTGGGTTTATCGTGAGCTGTGTTTTACATGACATTAGTTCTTTAACCCAGTGAAAGATAAGATTAATTTCTTAACTTGGAATAATCATTAAGTAATTATTTTGGAGATTAAAACTGAATTAAAGTTTTAATGAATCTTTGAATAGATTGAAAGGTGAATTTGATAACTAAAATTATCGAATTCAAGAAATGATCGAGAATGGAGTATCACCAGTTTTGCTCCAAGCGATAGTTAAATCTTTAGTTAGATTTGAACGTGAAATGGTAATTAATTTTACCAATAACACAGTGATGTTAGATATGAAGTTTTACCAGTTTTACTTCATGGGATGAATAGCTTGGGATTGGGAAACTAAACAAATGATTACTTCGGTAATGATCGCTAATCCCTACTAGTTTGGATAAACCATAATTTGGTTTGAATTGATATCCAAAGGAAGATTAAAGAATAAAGTTAAAGAATTTATCTTTGATAAAATTAACGGGAACCTTTCCCGAAAGTATAAGAATATTTGAATAAAGGAATATTCTGTATTGGAATGAGACATATGTTGTGTTTTTATAGCACTTGTTTATTATATACGCGAGTTATTCGGAAAGATCGAGTTTATCCCATTCTGAATAACTGATTCGACGATATGTTGAGGATGAAGATGGTGGTTGAAGACCGGAGGTCTTCACATCGTTTGGATGATTACTGATGTCTTGATTGGGCTGTACACCCAAGACAAGGTAATAAGTGGTGATCGTTCCAGACGTACTTGGAGATTGACCAGATATGCGAGGACCTCTCTCCTGTATTAGATACGGGACGAGGAAGAAGGTGCCTCCGGTTTCGTTCAGACCCAGAACAAACTTGTAAATAGATGTGTGTCTGACATCGGATTTCATTCTGTGTGATTGATAGACATTAGTTGCATAGCGTGAATTACCTGTATGGCATGCTGAGATGCAAACGATCAAGGCTTCTGTTGAAAAGCAGAGTCTTGTGGTTGACGATCAAAGCACGGCTTTAATATAGCATAGCTTTGTGTAGTGTTATTTCGCGAGCCTCACATCCCGGTGTGAACCAGAAACGAGAGAGGACATCAAGGTGGGTATGCGTTTCCTTCTAGCTGGAAGTGGTGTCTGGGTTTTGCACGCCCAGATGTTTTACTTATGTGGATGATGGATAGCGAGGCGCCTCGGATATATCGGCACTGCGGGGTCGATGGATGATACGGTCTTTATACAGACCAGATTGATGCCCTATAGTTCGGGGAAATGTAGTGTTCAGACATCTTAATCCACATCGAGTGGACTGGCCCTGACGATCCAAAGGCTTGGCTGAGTACTTGCCTGAGACACGGGCTAGAGCATCTCTAAGAGGTAAGGACGATCCCTTGCCTTGGTTCATAGATGGAAATCCAACTTCTCATAAGTGACAATTGCGGTTTTGATTGAAGAGCCTAGTATTGACGACATGATATATGGTACCCATGCCGTCTAGGATTGATACATTTATATTTAAAGTTGTTTTATACACTTTACACTATAATAGTATCCAAATGATTTGTTTTAAATGTATCAAGCATGTTTGGCTATTATAAGGGAAAACTCTATCCTCCGGCTTGCGTTGCATTGTGTGATGGGACCTGAGTCTTATAATAGCTTCATTTTTCCAAAAAGCATTGCGCTGTTTTGTTACACTACAACAAAATGACCCTATTACAACGGTGGAACACCGTTGTAATAGGGTTTTTACAACGGTGGACAAACCGTCGTGTCTTAAGAAGTTGTAATAGCCTAATATCTTTTACAACTTTTCTGCACTGTTGCAAGACCGTTGTAATATGTATATTTTACAACTTTTTTCCACCGTTGTAATAAGTTTATTACAACAGTTATGCACCGTTGTTGTTTTAATTTTTACATTTTATTACAATTTTTATATTTTACAATTGTAATATATCCACAAATTATATACATATTACTAATAAAAGAATTCATTGCAGAACATATTATCTACAAAACTGAAAATATCAAACAAACTTAAACCATGAACCAAAACAATATATTATTAATTTCAAACTCATCATTTTTTTACATAATACATTGACAAAACTGAAGATACAAAGACTTTATAACAGTTCTAACTTTCTTCTGCTCCTGTTAATCTCCTTGTGCTCCTTTTTCTCCTTAATATCCATTCCTAAGAAAGAAATTATCAAACTGTTAGTGCTGCAGTATAGATTTATGCATGTAACAAAAATTGGAAAAATGTGAGTGCACAAAATAAACAGCTAATACAATGTATTCAAACCATTATATACGTAAATAACCTGACCATTATATACAATGCATGTAACGTTGGATGATTCATTTTGTTATATACAATGCACTGAAAAGCTTTGCCGTGGCAAAGCTATGCAGTGCAATCACTTTGCCGCGGCAAAGCTATGCAGTGCAATCACTGCATAGCTTTGCACTGCAAAGCTTTGCCGCAGCAAAGCTTTGGCAAAGCTTTTACATAGCAAAGCTTTGCACTGCAAAGCTTTGGCAAAGCTTTTGCACAGCAAAGCTTTGCCGCAGCAAAGCTTTGGCAAAGCTTTTGCACAGCAAAGCTTTGGCAAAGCTTTTGCACAGCAAAGCTTTGCACTGCAAATAGCATTGCAAAGCTTTGCAAGCTTTGCAGTGCAATCACTGCATAGCTATGCCGCAGCAATGAAACAAACCTGACCAATTCCCGATCAAATTCTTTAATCCCAATCCTCCTCTCACAACCTTCAACTCTCCTTTCTCGTTGCTCACCATATAAAATCCATCGTCATTCTCCTCAACCTCCTTCCTCTTCCTGTGAATTGAATGGAAATATAATGAATTATGGGATCCCATACATCAAATACTTTCTAAACATAAGTATTTCGTAAATACGTGGACTAACAATCAAGTTTACATATAATCCTATTTTTTACTTTTAGATAAGAATCTATGGGCATGCAACATTGAAAGCAAGAATCTTTTTTTTTTTTGCAAGCAAATTAGAATTAAAATTGCAAAATGATTCATGGATCCAAAAAGGCAGATCTGATCGACACAAAGATCTAATAGCCATTACATAAAATGTCCCAAACTGAAATTCATCAAGACGCAGATCTGCAACAAATATTGCCACTAAATTCAAAACATGTTACACAGGAAATGGCTCAAAAGAATTTGCCTAATTCAGGGATGACGCATATACTACCAAAGTTCATATCCTAGTGTTTAACAGCGTCAAAGATTGAAGAAATCGGTACATAAAATAGAGCATAGTATATTGATTCCACATGGATTATTACACAACAGTTCTGAGCTACAAAACGTTTGAATATACATTTTGTGAACGATTACCATCCAAGTTTATCAACTCAAACAATTTTTCAGGTTCAAATCAAAATCAAAGCTTGATGCAATAAAAATTAAATCGCCAGCTCTGATTAAAAGCACAAGTTCACGAATTGAGTAATAGATTTTACCAGCTTTTAGGGGTAAAGACGAGGCACAACAAAGGGGGACGCAGATGAGTAAGAGGACAGCCTGAGGAGCTGACAGCGGAAGCACTATCTACTACTGGTGAGACTCTAGCATCTACACTGGTGAGACTCTAGCATCTACTACAGCTGACAGCGGATGCAGATGAAGGCTTGGATCTAGATCTGGAAAGTGGAGCAACTGTACCACAGAGGAGAAAGCTAGGGAACGATGGGGTATAGGGGATAGCAAAGGACGAGCATGACTGAGGAGGGACGAAAATAGGGCAGGAGAAAGGATTGAAGGGAGATAGGGGAAGGAGGACGGAACCCTAGTGAAATTTGGGTATGAAATTGTGGCGGCCAGATTTAGGGTTCAGGAAAGCTTCGTGAAATATAAGGGATGGCCGCCAAAATTTTCAAGCTGGCCCGCCAAACGATTTATTTTTTCATGTTCATCTGATTGGTACTTACTAATGTGATTACATCTTATATTTCAATTGTTTTCAGAACTATACATAATATTATTTCTTATAGGAAGCATTTAACCAATTTCAACAATCAATAAATCACGTTGTTTAAGTCATCTAAATATTCATTTCGATTTTAAGGTTCAATTATCATAAGAAAAAAAAACTAACTAGTTTTTCGGAATTTCGGATATTTTATAAAAGTTCTAGTTCATTGATTTTTTTTAATTAATTTGTGAAAACTTCATTAGACTGAGAGATTACTTAAAGACAAATTCATGCTCGAAGATTGGAGCTTTCACTACAGCAGAACGCATCAGCAAAATCCCCATCTTTTCCGTCGATTGTTGCTGGAGAACCAACAAAGCTCGTCTTCAAGTCTACCGCAGTTGATATTCTTTCAGATCCACTACGACGTATCACCAAAAGCCCTATCTTTTCCGTCGATTATTGCTGGAGAACCAACAAAGCTCCTGTTCAAGTCTACCACAGTTGATAATCTTTCAGATCCACTACTCAAGTTGCAATTTTGCCGAGTTATCTTCACCGATTGGAGCAATTTAGGGTTTTCCAGATGAAACCCTAAACCTAAATTGAGGGAGACAAATAAAACAAAGTGGAAATAAGGCTCCACCCACTGTTTTAGATTTAAATATAACTCACATCCCTACGTAAGCTTCAATGCATTTCTGGTCCATGTTTTTCTTACTTCCGCCTTTCACGTTTTTGTGGCAAAAAAAAATGCGTTATCAAGTAAAAAAAAAAAGAAAGAAAGAAATCTAAATTCTGGAAACGTCCACAGAAGTCCACGCAAATTCGAAAAAAAGTTGCATAAATGTGTGCAACTTTTACTAATAGTTGCACACATGTATGCAACTATTGTATATGCTGTTTGTGTTGAAAAATCTGGACGGAAACTTGCATACGTGTGTGCAATTATTCTGAAATACTTGCACACTTGTACGCAAATATTTCATGAAGAAAAGTTAACTGAATGTTTGCATGTGGATTGTTGCATGCATGCGTGCTACTTTTATGTTTTATCTGCACACGTAATGCAAAAAAATCGAACTGATTTGCAAGTGTGTGAATTATTGCATATTTTCATGCAAGAATTATGCTATACCTGCACAGATGTTTGCAAATATTTTCAACACAGATGTATACGTGAAATTCTTGCACAGATGTATGCATGAAAATCCAAATATGTGCATACTAGTATGCATTTAACTGCTATTTTCGCTGTTTTTTTGTTTTGACGTGGTTTTTAATGTTTTTTTGGGTTGAATTTTTTTGCGTTTACCTATTTTAATTAAATACGAATTTACATGATTTTTTAATATTTTTTTACTAAATTTCATAAAATAGAAACTAAATTTACAATAAGTTTATGACCAGATATGAGCCTAATTTTAAAACTTAATAGGGACCTGTGTCAAACAGACCCTAAAACAAATCAGTGAAATGTTTCTAAATATATTGTATAAACCGTTACCTTGTTACATTGGTTCAATTGTACTTCTAATAAATGGGCCTGGCCCATAGCCTATGTAAACAGTATAAATAAGGCACGCACTGTATAGACTAATTGATTGAAATACAATTCTTCATTTCACTTCTGCAATTCATTACTGAGATCAAAACTGCTTCTAAACAGTTCAAAGAACTTCAGATTCAAAATCTCTGAATCTTAACTTATGCACAGAATAATGTTTGTAACATTCTTTTATAAACATTAATAATAACATCCACGTTTTTTTACTTGCATTTCTGTGTTGATACCATATCATTTCTCTATGTGCTGTTATATATAAATGCATATGTTTATAATAATGTTTTGAGTTACAATAATCGAGAAGAAAAAAGGAACATAAAGAAAGGTAGAAAGAAAGGGAGAGTCATTATGCTGCAGCGGACACACGATTTTATTACTCTGTAAATAAACAGCTGCGTGAATCATAGTATACAATTATGGATGAAGTTTTCCTTCCTTTAAATAGCTTCTTGATGCTGGTGCTCATTTCATCATGCACGTTTGGATTCTTGTGTTCAGATATTTTGTTATTAAATTATAAATGACAGGCATTCACATCATCATCACGGATTAAATAACTTTTTATTATTTATTTATGGATATATTTTCGATTCGGTCATCTTTTAAAAATCTTATCATCCATTTAGCCTAGTTTTAAAACTTATTACGATCGTAGCATGTTTTATATTACATCAACTCAAAACCGTTATTAACACTAGCGTAAGATGAAGCGTGGAGCTTTATTTGGGATGACGCATAGAACTAACATCTGAGCGTCATTTAGGATACCGCGGTTAACGTCATCTCAAATGCCGCTATTGTTAATAACCGTTTTAAGCTGATGTGACATAAATCAGGCTATGGCCGTAGTAAGCTTTAAAAACTAGGTTAAATGAATGATAAGTTTTTTTAAAGTGATCACCGAATCGAAAAAAAATCCTTTATTTGTTTGTTTGTTTTGGTGATGGTTAATTGAAATTTATTTAGTATATTTTAATTATAGTTTTTGTTTGGATTATACTATAATTAGGTTAAAAGTCAACATAATTGATACTCCATTTAGCTAAAGTTTGGATCTTCTTGCCACTACCTGTTTTCTATTATATAACGCCTATGTATAGTGCTTTATAATAATATAAATTTGACTCATGCATGGTTAAATATTGCTTAATATATTATACTGTGTTAATTTAATGGTAAAAAGAAAAGAGGGGAATCTGAAATGCACTTATGATGCTATTTGAATTTTTTTAATCCATCTATTTGATCATATAGCCAAAAGGTTTAGATAAAGCTTGATATTCTATTATTATATGATGAAGTAAAATGTACTAAACCAATGGTAATGATTTATTTGATTAACATTGAAAAATAAGCCGCGTTGGTCGCTAGTATACATGTACTTTTGTCAGGTCAGATGCTATGTACCATTCGAAGGAAAATAAAAACTGGTTTTTAACTAATGTTTGTTTCTGCATAATTTAAAATGCAGACTCGTATGCAGTGTTTCAAAGAACCAACTCAACCTTGATTCGACTGCGATTAACCTTTAACTTTGCTATGATAAGGTGTTCGATATATAATCACTCCAATTAGGTAGTATATAACATACTACATGACAAGTTGGTTGAAGATGAAAATCGTACATATGACTTCTTGCATCATGTTAAAGTGTCTCAACTAGTTTGAATAAGAATATTTGTCATAATTAGTTAAATTTTATCTATATTTAAAATGACATTAAGTTTAAATCAGAAAAATGAAAATAAACTATCAATGCATTACTCACGGTCTGACTGGTTAAACCACGAGAAAGTTGAACCTTACACTACCACGGTTTGACGTATTGCTTGTATGTGACATGGCCATAACTAAATGGACGATCATATATTCTATGTTGGTCCCACTCTCTAGACAAAGAAGGAACAAGTTAAGGTGTTTTCAAACATGATTAGACATTAATGATGCTATAAAAGCATATCTCACGTACATGTTGAGTAAATTTGTATTACTCACTTATACTTTTGTATGTTTGATCTCTCTCCATATATTCTGCTTATCTGGCATTATTAGACTATTACCAACAATATGTTATGTTAAGTGTTTCTCTCTCATTGTTATCAAGTGAACGAACGAACGTGACAACCAGAAAAGCGGACTTACCACGATTTAAAAATAGATAAATGTTTATAACGACAAAGACTTTGTCGTTATAAGCTGTACAGGTAAAGCGCTTAGCGGATCCAATACGGCGGAGGCCCAAAAAGTCGTAGCGGGGATAGAGAGAGGAACTAGCAGGATATAGCGGATGACCCTAAAATAACACATATAAGTCCTTCAGAATCTTTTTACGAATATATAAATGATAAAAAAGTGAAAAAGTGACACTTTATTTAACTTTAGTTAGTACATTTTTAATTTTAAATACAAATATATGAATACATCGACAAACAAACATAAACATTCGTTCAAATTAATTAAATTTAATAGAATATTAGGGTATTTTTGTTTCTAAAAAAAGAGCTCAATTAAAAAAGCCTGATTCCATAAATTTTATAACGCTTAAATTTCATTCTTGAATTCATTTCATTCATCAATGATATAGCGGGAATAGCGAAATACAGCGGAAAGAATGAGATATACCGGGAATAGCGGAATATAGCGGGGCTTTAAGCAGAAAGGCTATATCAAAGGCAATTTAGAGAAAAGCGTAGCGTTGCTAATGCGCTACAGGATATAACGAAGTTATAGCGGGATAATAGTGGGACATTAACTACATAGGCTATAAGTTTATGATGGCAAAGCGTTTGCCGTTATAAACTCCCAACTTTATCTTTCCAACCAAATAAATTATAACGGCAAAGTCTTTTCCATTATAAGTGTATAACAACAAAATCTTTGTCGTTATACTCCACCAGCCCCTATTCAGTGAAGCAGCCACTAAACTGCTTCCAACCAACCACAAACTAGCCACGGAGTACTGAACAAGCCACATCTGAATGCTCCGTGGTCTGTTTAGTAACTGAACAAACCATTGCCGGTTGTGCTCTTAGGCTGATCGAGCTCTCGTGTAGTGTAAGTGAAGTTTGAAAATACAACTAATTTAAATACAAAAAATATATAAATAAATAAATTTGTTTTCAAATTACCAAATATTGTTTAAGAATTGCTGAAAATTCTTAAATTGAAATACAGTTCTGAAGCTAATTTTTATTATTATTTTATTGTCTTTCAAATGAATAATTAACTAAAATGAATTTTGGATTAAAAAATATATAAAATTATTTTTGAGCCATGTGCATTATATATGTGTATGTGTGTGTGCGCGCGCTTGTGTCCGACGCACAATAAATTTGACACAAACACCTAAGTTGTAACGAAAGCACTAAAAATCCAAATAACGGATGTAATAGAGAGATAAATGTGAAGAAATTAAAGTGAAAATGGTAACCATAGTGAACAGAAGAGATTTGTAGTGCTTCAACCGATTCCAATCTATGTCCACTCCTAAATATATCAGTTAAATTATATTGTGGTTTGATTACATTTACAATCCATTTGAATGCATAAAATAAAACGGTAGAGCCTGGTTAAAAAAGAAAGAAGAAGATCTCTTTCTTTATGCAGAAGATCCAGTATTAATAGTTGTGGACAAAGACAGACCGAGCAGTAAAATTTGCAGAAAAGACCAAGCCAAGCATCTCCTCACAGTTTGAGCCATAAAGGGCCCATAGATTAGTATCAATCCTTATAATCAAACCGACCGTTAGGGAGGTTTCCCTACTATAAGAGAGGCTAAATCAATTTGTCCATCTCAATGAATATAGCCTCAAATATAGCAGCGTTGCTCGATACATAAACATTGCCTTCTTTCTCGGAATTGTTTTCTCTAATTTCTTTAACAGTTCAAATTCTAATTCCTAAAATTTCTCTAAAATATCCATTATATTTCAAATGTACTTCAAATCCACTTTTTACTACAATATCTTTTGATATATCTAGCCTAAACAAAATTTAAAAAAACAATTTTTTTTAAATCATTCATGTTTTTGTAGATTAATCTAAAAATACAACAGATTTTTTTAAAATTATATAATCAAACGGTCGGTTTTCCCACCGTTGTGCGATTATACTAGTGATTAGCACCAATCCCAGTGATGGTAGAATAATAACATCTGATCCTCTAGTGGATCCCCTACCTTATATGCATCAAATCTCCATAGTTTGTTTTTGTAGCTACCTAGGTGAAATTTTGAATAATCTTGTAATTTTTGTTGAGCTAAAGTGTTTCTTTTTATTATTGAGTTATCCTGATCTGATCCTTATCCTTTATCATAACCATAAAGGGGAAGATTTATGTACTGATCCTTTGCTTAGGGAGTGCAAATCAGTACTTAGTTGATTCCGAAGTGTCATTTGAGTGAATCCACTTGAGTGCAGTTTCATATCTTTTTCATACTTGATTTTTGAGCTAATGGTTTATCTCCAAGCTTCCTTCACTACAACAAAAAACACTTGTCGCAACATGCGATATCTGTTGCAGTAGACCTATTGCAACAGGCCTACGCCTGTTGGTATAGCCGAAGTTGCAAAAAGTCTGCAACATTTTCTGCTTGTTGCAATAAGATGTTGCGGTATCTTTTTTTGCAACAGGCTTTTGATGTTGCAACAGATCATTTTGCAATAGCATATGCCTGTTGCAATAGATCCATAAATGTGTAAAAAAAAAAAAATACAACTTATAGATATTACATATTAAATGTATTCGCTTTAGTAATAACATATATCACAAAATAAAATAAACAAATAAAATTTTTATTTTAACAAAGTTTTAATACTACAAACAATTACAACAAAAATTTCTATAATTTTCATACACCACTCATGTCTAACAATTTCTCTCATACAACACATTTTTTCGAATAGAATATTTTCTAAACATATTTCTACGCTATCATCTAGTGTATATCTGGGACATCAACAAAAGGCTCTTAGCTTGCTTCACTGTACTGGCTAGGTCCAAACTAGTGTTTAGGCTACTCTTTGAGTAATCTCCTCACATTTTTCCCTGCAACATGCAAAGCATAAATAGCATCATTCATTTGAAATGAATTAATGCGGTTTCTTGTTAAACCAACCAAAGAAAAAAGATTAAAGAAATGAAATAAAAGATAATTAAAACCTCTATCAGGGTTAAATAGCACACAGATCACATGACTTTGATCCCGACAAAAATGAAACACCATATCAAATAGAATGGACTGTAGACATTGGTGATAGCACTCGTAATATTTGATGCAACTTATTGATCATTGAATGCTAATTACATCTCAACAATACATGCAAATAAGACTGTGTGTGCACACACAAATGAAAAATGTAATTGAGACAATGTCATTCTTTAGAACAAACCAAATGAATGTGATACATTGAACAAAGCATGAAATCAAATATTCAGAAATACCTCAATGGTTGAAAATTGCAAGGGGTGAAAGCGCCAACCATGAAGAGTGAAGAAGCCAAAACTGATGGGAACGAAAGAAGTAATACTTAATTTCCAAAATTAGATTTTTATAAACTGCTATAGACCTCGTCTATGGAAAAAGCTAGGAGCAGGACAAATGCCATTACATAATTCAAATTACAGAATTAGAGCATAGGTCATACACACAAAAGGTAACCACATATTATATGCATGTCACATCCAAGCTCAAATAATTAAAAACAACAAGCAAGGAAACTGAAACCTTGAGTTTATAGTAACTCCATAGCCTAAAAATTCAATTTTCATGTGTTACTAGTTCAGTAAGTAATATTCATGCATATTAACATGAAGAGATTGATGAATATATTAAATGCACAATTTACACAATTGAGGATGAATATTTTGAGTATGTACATGTTTTTCATGTGGAAGCATGTTTAAAAATTTAAATTGGACGATAATCATGTTTTAATTGTGCTTCGGGAAAAATAATAAATGAATGGGATGAATAACGGACGACTAAAAATGTATGTTCACTGCTTTACTGACATCCAACTAATTTAAAACCTAAAACATATATATTATGTAAGCTAAGAACAGCGAGGAGAGAAACTAATCTGGTAAATGAAGATTGCTAAAAATGAAATGAAAATTTCGATGAACACAGAAAAGTCCAGCACATACTGACATATATATACTTTAGTTAATAGCTGTACATTCTAAAATTGTGTAGATAGTGGTAAAAACTCCAGCACTTTGTGATTTTAGCACGTTACAATCAATGATATGCCCAGCAAACAACCATTTTGATGAACCAAACAAAGATATATATTTTTTGCTTGCAGTCCAAATGTTAGTTTACCCAAAATTCGGCAAAATTAGTTACCTCAATAAGCCATGTGAATGAACTAAATCAATGTAATACCCAATAGATGAAATTAAAAATGGCATTGAAAGAATTGCAAATGAAAGCGTACATCGCATGTAGTGGGACACTGAGATTCTGAGAATTCTCAAATAGATATAAGATATGGGACAATAAAACCCTAATTTTCTTCAAATCCATTCAAATAGATCATACGAAATGAAATTAACCATTTCAAAATCAAAACAAAAACTTAAATGAAAGGAAAAACAAACCTAAGTCAGCAATTTCAGCCAATCAATAACAGTTAGATAATTCAGTCATCACGAAAAAATAGTTGATTAACGAAAATTCATGGAATCGAATTGAAAGAAGAAACTGACACAAAACCCTAATTTGAAACTAAAATTGGACGAATGGATGTTTTGAAAATCAAAAAATGGGAAGGAGAAAAGATGTTACCGAAAGTAATCAAGAATGATGGAATTCAAATCATCGTCGGTGACTTGATGAGAAGATCTGAACGGACCTTTTCTCGCAAGCAGAGAAATGAGGAAGGAGGGAGTTGAGTAGATCTGAATGAAATTTTCTTCGTACACAACGAATAAATGAAAAAAGCGGCAGAAGCTCTGAGGCAGTAAGAAAGCAGGGTTGAAATCGGGACCATTGGTTCAATAGGTTATCTAACGGTTGAGAAACAAATGAATCGGAAATGTGGATTGCTGATGGATGCAAGAGCATTGTTTTGTATTTAGCATTTCCGTATAAATATTAAATAAACAATCAAATATAATTAATTCAAAAACAGAATTACACTTTTTGGTAAACCATTACACATAAGTAGTTTTGAGCAATAAATAATATTAAATACAAAAAAAAATATAAGTAACCTTAAACTAAATTACAGTTCTTTTTTTTAAGTTTTTGCCGCTATTTTTATTAAAATTATTTAAATAAATAACTATGAACGTTCTTTTGTCAGTGATTTTTTTTGAATATTTTGAAATCATCGGGAAAACCAGATTAGAATAAATATTGAGATTTGCAGCATAATGTTTATTTTTATTTTAAATGTTGATTATAATTATTTGTTAATTAGTAATTATTATTATTTAATTATCAGTTATAAGTATCACTTTATAATACTTAAATTTTATTATTAATTAATAATTATTAAATATTAATCTTAATTATTATATAATTACTAGTAGTTAATCATTTAATAGTAACAATTTAAAATTAATTAGTAAAAGTTAATCATTAAAAGTTGTCACTGATTTTTAATAGTAAGTTTTTCGCAACTAGCTTTACCAGTTGTAAAAAAGTACAGTTATTGCAAGTGGCGAAAACAGTTGTTAAAGATATTTATTTGCAACTGACTTAGAATTACAGTTGCAAATAATATATTTGTTGCAACTGTTATAAATACATAGTTGCTAAAAGTATGTTTTTGCAATAGGAAGGGAAGCGAAGTTGCTAAAAATAAGCTTTTCGCAACAGAAAAAAAAGTCTGTTGCTAGATCCCATCTATTGCAACTGCTATAATAGGTCTGTTGCTAAATACTCCCTCCAGTTCGTTTTATTTGACGTTTTGAGAATTTTCCGATTTTTCAAATTATATGACGATGTGCAAAACCAAAATTGAATGCTGCATTGGAAATCAAGACCACTTGCAAGACCTTTTGACACGTGTCTCCATTTTCAGTTGAAAGTAGTGCTGCTACATTGGAAGCGCCATTTTCTAGCAGTTGTATTTAACGCCGAACTCCTGTGTTGCATTGAAAATGATGAACAATAAATGAAACAGAGGAGAATTAAATCAGTTTTAACCTTTCTTAATTTGTGTGAAAAACTCTAAAATGTCAAATAAAATGAACTGGAGGGAGTATCATTTACTGCAACTGTCATTTGTCGCCATTTGCAAATAACTAGTTGCAATAGTGTATTTTTCTTGTAGTGCTTCCTTGATGATCGAGAAGTCCACTTAGCCAAATCTGATGTGTAATTGCCTTGTAAAATAATAATTTAACATGTGTCCCCCAAAGCATGCTTTGCAAGTGAAAGACATGCCATGCATAATCCAATTGAATCCTGCAACTGCTCTGAGCGAACGACTAAATCCTATGATCTCTACAAATCTTAATTGAAGTCCATACCTATTTAAAGCCTGAACCAAATCGATGACCTCTCTGTGTTGATTTCCAAATCTAAGGTGGCTTAGAGTCAACAACCAGATCAATGACATATTCAGATTGTTATCCATATCCATCGATCTCAACTGATTGCCATCCAAATTCAAGACCATCCAGACTAGTAGCTAAGATTATGGCCTCTCCAAGTCAATCCACGGTTTATTTGGACCCTTGCCAAGTATAATCCATACTTGACGACGGATATGCAGATTCTTTCGCTTCCCGATCGAATATGTGGTCTACTCCTTGCACTCTGGTCCTAACACCCGGATATGACAAATTGCAACATACATAGCGCTCAGTAGCCAATAGTAGTTTCCTCGCACTCTTGCTAAGTATAATCCATAATAACTATGGGCAGGCCGATAATGCTGCTCTCTTGCAAAGGGAATTATACCTTGCATTATGGTTCCAACACATCTGCAAAACAAATTGCGATGTTCATAGTCTCTGTAGTCCGGTAATAGTCTCTCTGAACACTTGCTAAGTGCAATCTATTCTTGACGAACATAAGTCATTCAATCATGTCGCTCTTTGGCAGGGTGACTTACTTCTTTATCTACCCTCGGCACTTAGGTCAATAGCTAAATCTAGGTTTGAGTGCTCTCCCACCTCGACCTTATGGTTGAAGGCTTAATTCGAGGGATGCAAGTCGATCTTATCGATCGCTCTCAGATGAAGTGACTTGCATTATTTCTCCAATCTTGAATCTTCGATCGAAGGCTGTTATGATTGATGATGCATGAGTCCATCTGATAGTTTTTTGACAAAAAGGATTGGAACCTTGCGGGTATCCCCCATTGACTTTGATAGGGGCAACAACACATTTTGTTCATCACTTAACATATGTTTGAATACTTAGATACCCATTATTTAAGTTATTAATGCTAAAAAAACAGAAAACTAATTGTTGCCTATTTGAGCAGAATTGTTTACCATGATATCATGCATGCTTAGGGGCCAACTCCTGATCTTGTACATGCATAAGTGACTTATCTGTTTTATTTGAGTTTTTTATTTATTAAGTTCATATAATCTCGTTCATGAGATAATGATTTGTGGCCTTTAGCTAGATCTGCTTTGATTTACGACATGAGATATCTACATACGTTCCATCATCGCTATATTGTTCTTGATATATTATATGAGCTCAGCGTTTCGTATATGCTCCTCAACCATGTCTATAACACCTCGAATTTTAATAAACAGTAATTAAAGAAAATATATATAACAAATATTAATTAAAATCATATTCAGAATTAGGCAAAAAGGGTTTCACCGCTGCGCCCGTTACGAAATTCTGGTTCGAATAAACTTTTAGTTTGCGTAAATCGAACGAAAAATGAATAAGTTATGATCAGTTAAAGTTTGAAATTTTAATTCTAAAAATTAAATAAATAATCTAACTTAATGTCGAGCGTTTCTAGTGTCTTCTTTGCTGATGTATTGCTGATGTGTCTTTAAGAGATGAGACTAAAAACCCAAAATTCTAAGGCCTGAATTATCCATCTACACCTATAAAGTGGCTGCTACTCCTAACTTTCCCTCTATACCTCTTCTTCACTTTCTTTGCCTCCACTCCACCATACTCTAAAATGAAACAAAATTGGAGAATAAGTCAAAGTGTTATCCAATTGTAGATCTAAAAGGATCATTCTTCTTCTTCTTCTTTCAAGGACTTTTCTAGATTTGCAATCTTTCTCTGTGAGTTTCACGTGATTTTTAAATCAGCTAATTTTATGAGAAAGATTTTACAGTAAAATAACTTGGATCTACAAGATTTCGTTTACAGTAATTCTAAGTTTATTTCTACGAGTTATTATGCAATCTACCTGTTGTCTATTATTTATCCCTTTTCTAGTGTTTAACTATTGCAAGAAATTCTTATTCTGCTATGATTTTATCTACAGTCTTGTAATTCCTATTTATTTTTATTGTTCATTTCTAAGTCTAGGCCTTACGAGTAGCCAAGACTAATTTCTCCTTTTTTATTTATTTCTGCGATGAGTCTAGGCCAATGAGAGCCTAGGACTTTATCGTTCAAATTGCATAAAATTTAGGATAACACTGAAAGTATGTCAAGAGGGGGATTCTGGGCATGTGGGAATTGGTGAATATTATATAATGGACTGTAAATTGGGATAAATCTTAATTACAGAATATTCAAACTTATGAATTGAAATAAGTAAGACTTAGTCGGACAATTAGAAAGCATGTGAATTAGGATAAAATACACTTAAGTAGATATTAAGTGCATATAATTGAAAAACATGTAAATAGTAGTAAATGGGACTTAGTTGGAAATTAAGCGTCATGGGGAATGGTTGTATAAAAAGCTTATATTTATTTAGAAATGTTAATTACAACCTAAAAATACAACACGTGGTTATATTGAGTTTGCTAATGAACTGAAACGTGTTAAGTTAAAATTGTGAGATTAATAAGTTAAGACATAGGGGGTCCGTTTCAGTGGGATATAAGGGGCTCATAGAAATCCTAGTTATAAATTGGGGACCAAGTCTAGAGGTAGCTTGTGTCAAGTGAATTTTCATGTGGGAATCTATATCAGTCAATATCCCTTTGTTATCACGGAGTCTTGCACTATGTAGAGGCTAGGACACGATTTACTGAACTGGATCGTAAATGGTTCAAACGAGGTGGGTACGGGTGTGTTCTGATGGAACCATGAGCGTGCATTGTTCCGATGGGGAAGATAAGACATTGTAATGCCTGTGATTAATGCTGTGTCTTTTCAGTTGATGGGTTCGGGATTGATAACCCCGAATTTCATAATTGGCATACGTTACTCACATTTTGGTAAAGAAGTCGATCGATGGGCAGAAATTAGGTAAAGTCTAATTGTGATATTTTGGCAGTTGGTGAAACAATTTTCGGATATGAATGAGAAGCCTATCTTATTTCGTATTTTTCTTCTTTACCATACTTTCATGTCCAATACTATTCATCTGTCAAAACTTCCTTATCTTATGCTCAGGCTAGAAATTACCAAAACTCACTAGACTTATGCTCAGGCTAGAAAATTGGTTATAAATAATTTTTTAAAAATGTTACTAATGAATGATCTCAAATTTAACGTCTAAACAATAACAATTTATAATTAGATAGAATTGTAGCTTTTATAAAAATTGAAACTATCAATCCTTGAAATGAATATTGGGAATAATTAATATTATCCATGTTTATATTAAACTTAAATAAGCAATAATTCAGAATTATGTAACAAATGTTTTCGGCATGAATGATAGTATAATAAATTGTAAAAATCTATAACGATTTAAACTAACATAAGATTGAAAATAGAGTAATTAACGAAAATATAACTTAAAAATTAGTAAATCAAATTAAATAACGAAAACTTGATTTTTGAACACATCTAACTAAATGTAGAAAAGGAAATATTTTCATTGAAATATACACAAGTTTCATCCGTTCATGATATTTAAGTTAAAATCAATAAATTGGTTGGAAATAAAAGATTTCTAAATTTTCTATTTTTTGAAGTACTATATCTTTTTTTAGTTAAGACATCATTTTTCCTTTCATGAAATGTAAAAGTTTTTAGCACCAAATATACGATTTTGTCTGTAAAAATATGGAAAATATGTCAACATATATAGGCATATCTACAATCTTCATCTTTGATTTCTTTTCTTTATATTCACATATTGACGTCTATTCATGAATTGGTCTCTTCAAAAGAAATAAATATTTTGTGAATTAGCACACGTGTTTCCCTAACCATTACTTTCTTTCCTTATATGTCTATACTTCTTTTTTCCCTTCATTGTTTTGTTTCTAAATCTACCCCTCCCTTCATCACTTTCTTCTTGCTGCTTAAATTTCTGAACATATGTCCATGATAGAAAAAATATGCGAAGCTATGAAAACTGTAGCGTTAAAGCCATGGAATAGACAAATGTTCAAAAACAAAAAACAAATGCCAGGTCCGAACTTTGAACAAAATAATAAGGAAAAATTATTATGCCACAAGCCTATAGCCATAAAGCTACCACACCCTTCCCCTCCCCTTTGCATTGAACCTCAACTCCACCACCCTCATGCCAGTGCCTCCCCCTCTGGCCTCAAGCGCCACCAGAGCTACAATGTCGTCTCCCTGTCAGCACAACCTACACCTGAAACTCACGCGCATCCCCTTCCTCTACGCCCAAACCCAAAACTCGCTAACCCTACCTCCACCTATCCTTGCATGCCTCTTCCCTGGTGCTGCAAGCCACCGACCTCCCTTTTAGTTTGGCCACGTCGACACTCTTGCTTGCCCAGCGCAATCCAGACCCACACCTGAAAATCTCTGTTAGGAATATTTTAAGAGAAGAAGAAAAAGGAATTTTTGAGAGAATTATTTTAATGAGGAGGAAATTTTCATTGCTTTCCTTTTGATTACAAATTTTGATTACGTACCTACATCAGCTTGGTTACCTTGTTTTTATAATGCAATGCACTCTCTAGAGTATTCTAGGAATGCATTATCTAGAATATCTAAAATAGAAAGTCTAGATTTTCCCTTGATTTATTCAATTCATTAATACAATTGCTAATTTAACAATACAATTAATTGTTTCCTGAAAAACCAAGATCATTTCCAATATTCCCCCGTAAGCTTGGTTTTTGAACTCTAAGAATGTCTCGCAATCTTTTAAAATTATCAGGTTTCAATGCTTTTTTGAAAATATCAGCAACTTGATTATTTATTTTGCAAAAATTAAGTTGCACCTCTTTATTTTCAATTGCTTCTCGAATGAAATGATGTTTTATGGCTATATGCTTTGTTCTTCCATGATGGACTCGATTCTTAGCTATAACAATGGCTGATTTGTTTTCAAAATGGATAGTCATAGCTTCTTGTTTCTCACAAAAATCATTTAGTATTTTCTTCAACCATATTGCTTGTCAGGTAGATAGGCCAGCTGAAATATATTCAGCTTCTGCAAAAGATTGAGCAACTGTTTGTTGCTTCTTCGAACACCAAGAAAATGCTCCTGATCCAAGAGAAACGCATATCCAGAAGTGCTTTCATGTCATTTATACTTCCTGCCCAGTCACTATCGCAAAACTCAAATAAATTAGTTTTAACATTATTTTCATATTTGATCCCATAGTCCAAAATGCCTTGAATATATCTCAACACCCTTTTTGTTGCACGTAGATGGATATGACTAGGATCATCCAAGAACCGAGAAAGTAGGTTGACTGCAAACATGATGTCAGGTTTTGTATTAGTAAGGTAAAATAAATTACCAACTAGGCTTCTATAGTAACTAGCATCAACCTTCCTTCCCCCATCTTCTTTTTTTAGCTTGTCATTCACAACTAGCAGTGTATCAACCGGATTACACCCAAGCATCCCAAAATTTCTCAATATTTTCTCAGCATATTTCTTTTGACAAATAAAAACTCCATCATCACCTTGAGAGATTTCTGTTCCAAGGAAAAAATGCAGCAAAACCAAATTGTTCATTTCATATTTCTTCATCATTTCTTTTCTAAAATCTTCAATTAACTTTAAATTATTTCCGGTGTAAATTAGATCATCTACATAAAATGCAATAATTAGAATACCATCTATACCTTGCCGTTTGACATACAAAGTAGGCTCATTCTTGCTCTTCTCAAAGCCTTTCTCCATGAATTGTCAATATTGCTATACCATACTTGTGGTGCTTGTTTTAGCCCATAAAGCGCTTTCTTTAGTTTGTAAACTTTTCCTTCTTGTCCTTCAATCTCAAACCCTTGAGGCTACTCCACGTAAACCTCTTCTTACAATTCTCCATTCAAGAATGCCGATTTTACATCTAGCCGATATAACTTCCATCCTTTTTGGGCTGGAAGTGATATTAAATCTCTAATGGTGTCAAGACATGCAACTGAAGCGAATGTCTCTTCGTAATCAATACCGGGCTGTTGAAAATAGCCCTTTGCAACGAGTCTCGCTTTGTTCTTTTGAACTGAACCAACTGGATTATGCTTCACTTTGTAGATCCATTTTACTCCAATGGTTTCTTTTTCTTTTGGCTTATCAACCAACATCCGTGTTTTGTTCCTTTCAAGTGCATCCATCTCTTCTTGCATTGCCTTCCTTCAAGCATCTTCTTTAGCCGCTTCTTCAATATTTTCTGGTTCCATTGCGTAATAGTTGCATCTAGCAAAAATATCATCCAAAACTCCTCATTTTTATTGGTGTTGAGCATGGAGATGATGAATTATGGTTTGTTGATGATGAAGTGCTAGATGGAGAACTTGGTGTAGATGAATCACATTGGTTATTTGCAAGTGCAGTTGGATTTTATTCTAAAATTACGTCTGGTATGGTTTTATCCTCCACTTTCTCCTTTTGCCAATTCCAAGATGTCTTCTCATCAAATACAACATCTCTACTAATGATTACTTTCTTTGTCTTCAAGTTGTAAAGTCTGTAGCCCTTTGATACAGAACTATATCCAATAAAAATGCATCTTTCACTTTCTTCTTGAAGCTTTATCCTTTTTTCTTTAGGAATTTGAGAATAGCAAATACTCCCAAAGACTCTAAGATGATTCACTGAAGGCTTTCTTCCACTCCACGCTTTGAATGGTGTCATATTCCATACAACTTTTGTTCGACATCTATTCAGCAAATACACAACTATATTTACAGCCTCGGGCCAAAATTCTTTAGGAATGCCTTTCTCAAACAACATTGATTTAGCCATCTCCATCACTATTTGATCTTACTTTCGGATACGTCGTTTTGCTGAGGTGTATACCTAACGGTTAGTTGCCTCTCCACACCTTCTTCTTCACAAAATTTATCAAAATCATTGGAGTTATACTCCTTTCCCCTGTCACTTCTCAAAACTTTTATGGACTTGCCACTTTGTTTCTCAACAAAAGCTTTAAACTTCTTAAATATAACAAACACTTCAGATTTTTGTCTCATAAAATAAACCCATGTCATGCGGGTCAAATCATCAGTGAATAAAATAAAATACCTGTTTTGAGCATGAGATAATGTGCTCATAGGACCGCGTACATCCGTGTGTACTAATTCCAACACTTCTTTGGCTCTTCTTGATCCTTCCTTTGGAAACGTTTGCCGATGATGTTTGCCAAGTACACATCCTTCACATACTCCATGTTCTTCTTTTTTTATTGTTGGCAACTCGTACACCATCTTCTTTTGTGAAAGCAATGTGAGACTATTGTAGTTTAAGTGCCCAAGTCTCTTATGCCATAAACAAGTGTCGTCTTCCTTTTTTGCCATGAATTTATGATTTTTCTCATATTTGAGATGGAGAGGAAAGCTTCTGTTTTTTGTCATTTTTATTACAGCAGTAGCTTTTCCTTTTGGATCAAAGATTTTACATTCTCGATTCTCAAATTAAAGAGAATATCCATGCTCTAAAAGTTGTCCAATGCTCAACAATTTTTCATCTAATTTAGGAACACAAAAGGTATCATGAATAACTTTACTTCCCTGCTTTGTTGCAACTCCAATGCTGCCTTTGCCTTCAACTTCAAACATACTCTCCATTTCCAAGTTTAACTTTAGAACCAATTGAAGGATCTATGCCAATGAATGCATTTTTGTCTCCTGTCATATGATTGCTACATCCGCTGTCCAGGCACCATATATTCTTCAGTTGCCTTTTGTCAAGCAAAGTACAAGCTCCCTTCCATATCTTCCGCTCTGGCAAATGTTGTGTTTTGTGGCTTACCAAAGCGACAGTCCTTTTGAATGTGCCCGAACCTTTTGCAATTATGACATTGTGGCTTTTCTTTGTTCCAGCAATCTTTTTCTTCATGGGAGCTTTTTTTGCAAATTCCAGACCATTTATTTATTCCTTCATCACTTCCTCTTCTGCCATTGGTGCCTCGATCTCTTCCACGTGAATTTCTTCCTCTTCCTTTGCCAAATCTTCCACCCCTAGAAGACTCGCAATTATTTTGCTTTATTGTTTTGTCATTGTTTAATTGAGTGGTGAGTTTGGACTGAAACGCGTTTTCAACCATCTTTTCTATACGGTGTAACAACCTTTGCTTGTAGGATCTAAGTGAACCCATCAAGCCTTGAACGATCATGTTTGATAAATCTTTGGTTTCTTCTATAACAGCCACCATAGGATCAAATTTTTTAGTTAAGCTTATCAAAATTTTATCAACAATTCGACGATCGTCAATTATATCTCCATGAGACTTCATTTTATTCACTAATTCGGACAGCCTATTAAAATACTCATTCAAACTTTCATTTTCTTTCATTTTTTCATTTCCAAAATCTCTCTCTTTAGAGATTAAAGTTTGACAATTCTCACTTTTGAATCCCCTTCAAACTCTTGTTGCAAGATTTCTCATGCTTCCTTGGCTGTTTTTACTCTCATAATTCTTGGGAATATGGTGTTTGACACTCCTCTTTGAACCATTCCAAGAACTCCAGCATCTGTGATTTTTTTTCTTTTTTAAGTTTGGGCTGCTGTATGTTCTATCGTAGTTGTTGAGTCTTCATATCCTTGTTTGATGAACTCCAAGACATCTAACGAGGTGATCAAAGTCTCCATTTTTACTGCCTAAAAACCATAATTTTCTCCTTCAAATAAAGGAACTTGGACATTGCTATAGGTGGAGTTGATGCTTGCTGAAGTATTGCATGGAGAAGCCATTACTTTGCATTTTTTTTTAATTAGAAGGATCTAGAGCTCTGATACCATTGTTAGGAATATTTTAAGAGAAGAAGACGGAATTTTTGAGAGAATTATTTTAATGAGGAGGAAATTTTCATTGCTTTCCTTTTGATTATAAATTTTGATTGCATACCTACATCAGCTTGATTACCTTGCTTTTATAATGCAGTGCACTCTCTAGAGTATTCTAGGAATACATTATCTAGAGTATCTAAAATAGAAAGTCTAGATTTTCCCTTTATTTATTCAATTCATTAATACAATTGCTAATTTAGCAATACAATTAATTTTTTCATGAAAAACCAAGATTATTTCCAATAATCTCCCAACTCTTCACTCAACGGAACCCTTCGCCACCATCCACCTGAGAACCATCAGACTGCCCAGATCCACCACAGGACTCACATCCATCTTAGATGCTCCACCCTGCAGCACCAAATTCTATGAAATCCACCTTGCTCCAACCACCCATGAGCTCCATACCCCTAATACAGCCAACCACCCCATTTGCCACAGCCTCCCTGTACCTCCCACTATCGTCACCACCTGTGCAACACCCTTAGACCCGAACACCTAGTTGAAAAAATAGAAGAAAAATAAAATTAATTTTTTTTGTGTTGTTATGTCCAAGTGTCATGTTTGAATAGTTATGTTCGTCATTTATGTGTCCATGTCCGTATGTGTCCATGCTGTTGTATGTCATCGCATGCCACCACCATAAACCACGAAAGGCGAATTTTTATTCATGATTCATATTTGATTGCAAGTTAAATCGATTTTATCTAAAAATTTTGTTGATTTTTACATGAAGTTTAGTTGAATATTTACATGAGATATTTGTTGATAATAACATGAAATATTGGCTAATAATCTCATGAAATATTAGTTGATAATCATTGTTACTAGTAAATTACATGAATTATTAATTGTTAATTTCATGTTGGTTTACATGAAATAATAGTTGTTAGTCATATGAAATAGCAATTGTTGTTTGCATGAAATAATAATGATTTGATTGATTCATGTATCGTAATTGTTATGATTGATATTTGTCTTATATTAAACTCTTTCTAAGAGATTAATTACCTTAAAGACTTATGATCCGTGAATAATTCTAATCTTCCCTTATACGTAATTGTCCCTATATTTCAAAGCAAAGATAATAGACTCTAACTCCATATCAAGCATTAATACCTTTCTTTCTTCATGCGATCTAAGCTTTTTAGAAGCATATGCATTAATTCTGGCTCTTTGCATAAGAATAGCACCTAATCTAGTTTCGCAAGCATCAGTATACATCGCTAAATCCTGATGACCATCTGATACTACCAATACAGGAGTATTGGTCAACAAGTGCTTTAGTCTTTGGAATGCTTCCTAACACTTGCTTGAACAAACAAAATTCACATCTTTTCTGGTCAGTGTAGTCAATAATGTCACTATCTATGAGAAACTATTAATAAACCTTTGATATTAGGCATCTAATATAAGGAAACTTCTTATCTCGGTTGCATTCTCTGGTCCCTTTCAACTATTGATAGATAGCCTCAGTTTTATCTGGAATATCTAACAAACCGTTACGTGAAACAACACAAAATTCAATTCTGTCTCCCAAAGTGATACTTTGAAAACTTAACTTTTAGTCAATACTACCTCAACGTCTCAAACACAATTCTAAGATGAATCTTGTGGTCTCTCTCATCTTGGGAATGTATTAATTGGTTATCGATGGAAACAAATACGAACCTTTTCAAATGCTTTTAGAAAACCCAATTCATCGAATCCACAAAGAATCAAGCACATTAGTCAATCCAATTGGCATGACTAACCATTGGTATGACCAATATCTATGTCAAAATACTACCAAAGAAATGTAGTCTTCAACAACCCTCAATTGATGAAACCTATCAGCCAAACCCAATTAGGAAAATATTATTTATCCACTCGTCTAATCAAATAGATCGTCAATCCTCTTTAAGGGATACATGTTCTTCACCATCTTCTCATTAAGATTACGATAATCAAAGCATAATCTTAACAGCCCATTTGGCTTCTTCATGGGCACCGCGGCCTCTTCCCAAGGGGTTTGAAGAACCTCTTTCCTTCAAGTCCACTAGTTACACATTTAGCTCATTCATCTCGATTCGTGTAATTTTACTAGGTTGTCGAATCATATGTTATGCTTTGCGTACAAGATCTATTATGAACTCAATTGCACTCTACGGAGGTAATCCTGTAACTAGATTAAAAACATCTACGAACTCTTTCACAGTAGGAACTTGGCTTATCCCGACATCCAATTGTGCTTAAAAATGCATAAATCTCTGAACTTACATTCTCAACTGAGTGTATAATTCGGTCACTATAAATAGGGTGCCTCAAGGATATCTTCCTATCTTAGAACATATTATAGCATCATACTCGTCAAAACAATCAATACTCAATATGATCCCAAAGCCAATGAAATTAAAAACAAATAAAACTACAAATAAAACTGTAACCAAACAATTCAAACTCTAGATGGTCGAATCTCATTCTTAGAGTTAGATAACCTGATATAGGATTTTTTATCCGTAAGGAATTAATAAGGTATGATGGTTCTAGATTAAACTTATCTACCAAACAATGAGATATAAATGAATGTGATGCATCTATATCAAAAAATACTTTAGCTGGAAAGCTGTGAATCAAAAGCATGCCTACCATAATAGACTTTTCCTTCTCCTTCATATTCAGCCTTGAGTAGAAGGCTCCAAAACAAAAAATTCTTCCTCGGAAAGCTCTGGGCAATTATTCTAGTAATGCCCAACCTAGTCACAGTTGAAGATCTTGACGTTCTTCTTCCTAATAATACAAGTACAGTTTCTTAAACATCAATCATTCGCATAATGACTTTTCTTATGGAACTTATAGCAAACCAACTCAACTTATCCTTTCTTACAATCTCCACCCTTATGAGCTCTCTTCTTCAGATGAAACTTCCTGTTCTGGCCTTGCCTAGTCTAAGCACTATCGACCATGTTATCCAGAAAAGCAAACATTTCCTATTTCCTCAATGTCCACATCACATGGATCCATGATGTGCAGCAAATCAGCCTTAACCACTTTGATCTTAAACCCATGATTACTTGTTCCTCTTAAGCACAATATCCACTATAATGTATGCATAACAACATAACTCTTCAAATATTACAGCATACTCAGGTACAAACATATCCACTTATTCTACTACGCAAATTTCCCTAGCAAAGAAGATTCAAAAAATGTTAGACATGAATCTCACTTCGAATCCATTCCAAAACACAAGCCAAGTCGTAACATCCTCACCTACTCTAATGATTTTATTGTTCCACCAGTAAGGAGATGATCCTTGTAGTTGTCTATAGGCCAACTACTCTTCTGCTCATCATTTAGCCTTAAGTCCGTGAAAAATCCTTTCACAATGGAGTAACCAGTTCTCTACTTCTATAGCATCTACGATTTCGATAAGTGACTTTCCTCAAAGTCTAGTATAATCCTATCCCAAAGTAGCATATTCGGTAGCGGGATCTTTGGAATATGCTGCTCTAACATTTCCAACAGATAAGCCAACAACATTTCCAGCTTGCATCAGATTGACAAAAAAGCTATTCATGGTTCACATACCTTCCTGTGGTGTATATTCTGGCAGCGACATTAGAAGCAGTTGTAGCAGGCTGTCGACCTTGGTTTCTCCTTGTAGTTAGTCAAACGTTTCTATTTCTAGTATTGCTCCCTCATCTAAGATTAAGACTTCCGCCTCCACCTCCATACCTCATGACATTTATTTGCATCTAAATCTTTATAAGATACGGTGAACTGTTTAGGAACCAACTGAAGTAGCAGAATAGGGACATGGTTTACATACTTATATGATAAAAGTACAAGTATGGTACTATTATGCTATCCCCGATTTTCTTCTTTGATTCGTTAGAATTATGTTTTAATACATTTTCAAAGTTTAAACACTTTTATATTTCATAACCGGGTGTTGTAATTAAATTGTAGCGTCCTATATCCCAAGGCTCAAAACCAAGAACTATAGATGTTGCAGTCATCTATAGTATTAAGTTCTGATACCATAAATACAAATAGCACATGAACATGAAACAAAATTTAAACACAATTTTAAAAACATATCATATGCATTAAATTTATTACATTCATAATCCCTTCATCATTTACATGTTTCAAATAAAATATAAATACCAAATACTTTAAGAGCGACATGAAGATGCCCATTAGATTGATCAGAATGTAATGACAATGCCTATTACAACAACAACATAAGTTCAGATACAACAGACTCAAAATTTCTAAGTAGCTAACGAGTGCCTTCTACACAACTTTGCAAGCCGTATTTGTCGAAGCCTAAAATGTATAATCCTACCATTGAACCGCTCAATTTGGGTACCTAGTAGCTATATGGGAAAATAAATTTTCAAGTAAGACAAAAAAAATTTGGATAATAATATGCCAACTCAATAAACAAATATCTAGTGAGACCACGTCGTTTAGCGAAACAGGTTTTCACCTTAGTGGTATCTTTAATCGAAGCAAATAGTTAATTAATTTTACACTTACAATCACAACTGTTAATAAACATGACAATTGCTGATTATTTATGAATAATTATATGCATGCATGTCTTAACTATTTGTCTCAGGGATTAGTCTAAATCTAATCTTAACTTGATGTCTCATAGATTATTTTGACTATTTGTCAAATCCTGACCAATTATCTTTGGGTAATATCAAAATATCTATCTATTCCTAACTATCTATTTGTGCCTCATTATCTGTCCCAATTTCAGATGGTTGACTTAGGCTAACCAAATTTATCAAAATCTTCTAATTTATGTTAGAAACAAGATGGGAGATTTATCCATGTTTAACTTCATTTGATTATCTATCTATCTATTAATTTTACTAGGTTGATTAAGAACCTAATGACTATGCAGACCCACCAATAACTTATCTCGTTACATCCCTTTTTATGTGTACCCTTTGGGTTTTGCCTTCACTTAGCCCTACACATTGGAATGTCAAACAATTTCGACTAGGGGCAATTAAAAAATATAGTGAGCAACCTTATTTCTAGTCTCATTTGGTTTTTCATATCTTCTAACTCATAACTATCCACTTTCCATCTGTCCAATGGTGAATGGATTATCAATTTGGTAAAATACTGGGTTAAATACTTTTCAAATCTATTTCCTTAAAACCATTAGACTTTATAACCAGTCATTTGAAGATCATCATTAAAATAAGGAATTTCGATAACCTTTTACTAAACAAATAAACTATGTCAAATATATGTTTTTCAAATCCTAGCTGGTGATATTCTAAAATTCTTAAAAGTAAGCATATTCCATAACATATGGCATTGAAGCCAATTTTTTTTTTTTTGAAATAAATATTCTTTATAGTCCTTCGAATCCTTACGAAACCATTTCAAGCGATCGAAAACTATTAGCTTTGGTTTAAAGCCAATCGAAACAAAAGAGTATATGGATTTATAAGTTTGAAATGAGACAATTGGCTTCACACTTCTATGGCTTTAAGGCAAAATACTTGGGTTCATACCTCAATGGTGTTCAAAGTGGAATAAGCACTCGGTGCTTCAAGTTGCAAAATAGGGCTTCAAGCCGAAAAGAACTCTAGCTTTCGAAACAATGACACAATTCTTTTAACACATTTGAAACCAATTTATAAAGGCAGATTAAAAACAGCCGCTTTGAAATAAACAGAATCAATTTGAAGCAACAGCTTTGAAACAAAACAGTGTGGCTTGAAACAAGCTTCTTCGAAGCAATAAGGGAGTTAGATTGCTTCAGGACACTTTAAAATATGGCTCCCCTTGAGAATCGAAGCAAAGCACCGCTTCGAAGCACTCATTCGCATCACCATAACTTCGAAGTGCACTTGATAAATTGCCTTAGCATCATGCGCTTTTCAATGGATGTAACGAAAAAGCGAAATCAATTTAATACGAAGCAAGGAAATTGCTTCTAATGGTGAAAGAACCATAGTTATCATAAAAGATGTAAAATATATATCTTAAGTGATGCTTTTCGCCAATCCCTTATTAGTTAGAAAATTATAATTAGGTGATAAACTTTCTTTCTAGATTTGTAGAATTGAGAATTTAAACATTAAAACTATTAGCAACCCCTTGGATCCGAAATAGTTTATTTAGTTAAGATAATAAAATACTTATGCTTATCTAGTTAGAAAATTCATAGTAAATCAGAAATTCATGGGAAAAATCCCAAATAATCACTATTAATCCCTCTTTATATATTTTAGTATACTTTCAAATTAGAGCAAAAATCATTATTTAGTTGCTTTAAATAACTAAATCAGAACTAAAACATTTTCTAAACTTAAAAAATTCATAAAATATTCATAATTACTTATAAAAAATTTAAACTTGAAACCCGCTTCTAAAATAGTGTTTCTCATAAGACCCTTAAATATCAATTTAATTAGGTGTCATATGATAGAGATTCTAAGCAAATTCTACATGGTTACTTCTTGAAAATATAATCAACGAGCATACAAGTGAACATTTATCATATAAGCTTAGCATAGACAAACATAAAAACACGCAATGTTTTGGATATAAATAGAGAGTCAGATCAATATGCAATAAAATGAGTGAATATAACTATTCACCTTGGTTGGAATGTGAATTATCTTTAGATTTGAATTCCTAAGGTTGCTTTTCTCTTCTCTTCCTTAAAGTACTGGCCAACCTTAAGTGTTTACTTTAGTTTTTTTTCTTTTTCTTTTGCAAATTAAATGAATGTAAAAAAAGAACATGAGAGGTGGTGAAGGTTGAATGTTTAGGAAATGGCTTTTCCTATTTTACCCTTCTCATAATCCACTTTTTTATCTACAAATTCTGATTATTCTAATTAGTTAATTAGTCATGGCTTAGCCGATTTAATTAGTCAAATCTCATTCTTAACATTAACTTGTATTTTTTTTCCAATTAAAAATTCTAAATAATGTCTAGCAAAAATTAGGGATTTATAGCACTAAAAAAATTTAGAGATGCTTTCAACCTTTAAAAAGGAAAACCAAGAAATACATAAAGTTTTTAAGGCAAGAAAAGAAAGTTCTTTCATAGGAAGGAAGCTAAGATGGATGGAGCTGTAAAGTAAGCACTAGAAAAAACTATCAGTATAGCGACGGCAAAATGCCGTCGCCAGCCGTCACAAACAGTCGTCGCTATGTATCCGGACGCTAAGCAAATAGCGTTGGCCTTAGTGACGATAGTGGTCTCCTATATAGCAACGGCTAGCGACGGCAAACTTGTCACGTGGACAAACCATTTGACTTTCAACATCCGTGACAAGCCATCACCAACGGTAAGCAATGAAATCGTAACAAGCTGTCGCCAACCGTCACTAAGCCATACCAAATAAACGTCAACGGTCGTCACTAACCGTCGTTAAACTGGGTTAATAAGCTGTAACCAGCCGTCGCTAAACTGGGTAAATAAGCCCTGACCTGCCGTTACCAGCCGTTGCTAAACTGTGTGCATTTTTCTGTTTTCAAGCAGCCATAAGCCCTTCAAGCCACACCTACTCAAATCTAACCAATTCACAACTCATATTCTATCATTTTCACCATCCATCACCTCATATATACTCCAATTCACCACATAAACCAAAATATATGATATTAAACGTCGCATACATGAATAAATAGCTAGTAAACGATAAATAAAAACAATACAACAGTCCAAAAACCAACATCACGTCCACATAATATAAACAAACCATGCCATTGTCTCCAAAAAACAGCATCACGTCCAAAATACAACTAGTTTATATATACAAATCAAGTCCAAAATCAAAGTAAACGACAAGTACCTACTCATCGTCATCGTCCTCGTCCTCCTCTTCCTCCTCCTGGTCCTCCTCCCCGGTAGCAGGCTCACTCGGTGGCATATGCCCATGCTCCTGAAGATATGCAACAATCCTCTCATCCAGCATGGTCACAAGCCTATTCTTCTGAAAATTCTATAAATCTGCCACCTGCTGTCGAAGCATGGCAATCTCCTCCTCGTCCTGATGCCTCGTATAGGAGGCCTGAGTCTCCGCTATCTGTAACTATTATATTATAAGCATGACTTGATAAATGTATTATAATTTTGTTATGTTTAAATATGTCAACACTTTAAACTTTTAATAGCACTTGGATATGTTTAAATTTTTTAATAAAACACTTTACCTCTATATTTCCAAAACTGTAGCGTCTACTCCTGAGAGGCGGCTCGATGACGGTGTTCCTAATACGATTGCACTCCTCCACGTCCGGCTCTTGACCTAATTGCGCCGCTCGAGCATTTAACTTCGCATTGTATTTTTCCTGCGATAGCGAACAATTATGGAATACATTAAATATACAATTTCTAAATAACAATGTGAAATAAAAATTATTACGAATGCTAACCATCACTCCACGGGCCTTATTGTCCATCCATGTATATGAGGTATTACCCTCATCGTCGGTCTATATATTTGGAATTTATCAATATGATTAATAAAAAGTTATAACTATCTAAAAATGTGATTTATCATTCGTACCAATTCGCGATGGTGCTTCAAGAATGACTTAGACCCACCCCAATGCAAAGCAGGATTCTTGAGTCTGTTTGCCCGGTTTCGCTCTGAAAGCCCTTGTATATTTAATTATACGATTAATTGATTGATATAAAAAATAGAAATTAAAAATAAGCTTAATTAATTTACCTTCGCTCTTTTCGTAGCCCACAGTTGCTGGAAACCACCGTAAACCTCCTCACTCATCCATGGAGGCCTCTTTCCGCTTTTTTGCCTTGTATACGTTACCTGAATAATTTTTCCTCATCTTTTGATTTCATGTGGTGAGGAAAACATCCATATCTTCGTTCTTAACCCGTAAAACAACCTATAAATTAACAAACAAATTGTATTACATATTTTCAAGGTTTTAATTCTCGGATATCGGTCGCGTTTCGTCTCGGGGATTCTATAGACTCGGTCCCGTTTCGAGGGAGATCTCGAACGAGATGAGTCAAACTCGGGAGTTCATCTCGGATATTCATCTCGAGTCTGAAAGTTCATATCGGAATAATCTCGGGGTATAAACGATATGTTAAAAATGATATTTTAACAAAATGATTTTTATGAATGCTATCAGAAACATAGTAACATAAACTTAAAATGCAAAATAACTTTATTATTCTTTATTTTGCGAAAGATCATTCATACTCTAAATCGTAATATGCTTAAAACAGGAATATTGTTATAAAGGAAACATTAAAAGGATCCAAAACAATAAAAAATTCAACATAAATAGACCATAAAATGCATAATTTCATAAGTAACATGTATGTAAAAAGGAAAATATGAAAATCATAAGCATTGTAAAACATATACGAACATACAATATAGTCATTTAACATGCAAAATGTAAAATAACAAAAGATTGATATGGTTTGATTTGTGTTTTTTAATTATAGTTCTAGTTCAGGCACAAATTTAAATTTTAACCAAAAAAATAAGATCTCGAACGACATTTCAGTATTTCGTCTCGGTCGATATATCGTTCGATATTACAATATCTCGGGCGATATATTCAAACGGAGATTTAGAGTGATATTTGTTTTTTCGTTTCAGAAGGAGCCCAAAACGAGATCTCAGAGGATATTTTGGGCAATTTTTACGAGATTTGAAACAGTGCATATTTTATATAATTTTGTAAATGAGAAATATATTCATACTTAAAAGAACCTCTGCGAGAATGGCATTCCTAATATGCGCAGGAATATCGTCCCAGTGGGCCCACGACTCTATCCGCCTGGCGATATATGCATTTCTAGACACAAATAAAAATAATTCTGCAGGAATAATATTAAACCCCCTGTAGAAAGTATGATATTAGCATTTAATAAGTTTTGAATACTAAATATTTAATAAATTAAAAACTTACCCTGCGGTCATGGATACGAGCTCTACCACCGGACGTGTATTTGATGTTGTACCGCTCGCACCTGCCTCCAAATTGTGGGTAGGTCAACGTCTAGGAGGCATATATATCACATAAAAGAAGAACCATTTACAACATATATTATCAAATAAACTCATACACCATATATTATCAAATGCAACTAGAGGACCCATTTACATAAAAGAAGAAGAACCAAATAATAGATAACCATAGCACATCATATCAGTTCACAACATAGCACATCATATAAAACATATCACTGTACATCATAGCTCACAATATAGCACATATATAAACCATATCATTGTACATCGTATGTAAAAAACTAATGATATAAATAATATTATTCTTCTTTATTTTCTGATTCAGTCTTGGTCTCATACTCTATATCGTTGTCCTCTGTACTCTCAAATGCTTCTATTAATTCATTTGATTTATCGTTCAAAGACCCTAAATTAACATCATTAGCAATTATTATTTCATCGTTTTAATTTGCATCCGTTTGATATGCTGCATCATCTGGAATAGCAATTCCTTCAAATGTAAATCTTGCCTTTGTTTTAATTACAACAGACCAATCTGCTTCATCTCTTTTTAAGGATGGATACGGAGCAAAGGAAACTTGTAATGCTTGCTTTGCCAATACACAAGGATCATACTTGTAGTAACATAATGTGTGCTTTATTTCTATAAGCTTATAATCTTTGTGCACGTTGATTCCAGTACCAGGAACATTGCTGAACCAGTTGCACTTGAATAAAACAAATTTTTCAATGGGTTGTACAAAATATGTCAACTCTAAAATATGTGTCAAGATGCCGCAAAAGTATTTTATATGCTCTTCGGGATCATCACGACCTTTGACAAATACACCACTGTTATATGTTAATCTGTCAGTACCATGGTCTTTGGTGTTGAATTTAAATCAATTGACGAAGAATATTGGATAAGTTTTAACATTTCTTTTTGGTCTAAGTGCAAGATGTTGCAAACCGTCATCATTGACGCATTTTATTAGATCGTAAACGTACTTCGAGAACCATTTAGCGAAATCTTTACTGAGATCGCCATTTGGATTTTCTGATTCATAAATACTGCAAATATAAAAGATTTTACCATTAGATAACAACTGATGTACAAATAACTGTAATAAAGTTAAAAATTTAGTACCTAACAAGTGGTGCAACTTCAGCACAATTTAGAAGAACATATGTGTGTGCGACATGGTGATCTCTATAATCTAACCATATTTCTACACATTTTCCAGAAGATCGTCCATATTGTCTAATAACAGATAACATTATCGGACAAAAATTTGGTTTCCACGGTTTCATCATTACGAGGACCACTTACAAATGATAGGTTCACATGATCATTGAAGTAATGAGAAAAAAAGGAACGAAGCTTCTTCTTTAATATTAGATTTGCAAATTGAACCTTCAACTCGTGCTTTTTGTCAGACTTTTTTCTTTAGATGTTTCAAATACCCAAAACAAAATTAAATCAATTTATATGCACTAATGTCACTTTGAATTGTAAGCATAGATTTTACCTTTCAAAAGGATACATCCATCCATATTGCACTAGACCTCGAAGAATTGTTTCGGATGGAAGATTAATAGGTAAAATCTTCCATTACATTAAAAAATCCTGGAGGAAAGATTTTCTCCAATTTGCATATCAATATCGGAATTTCTACTTCAAGTTTACGGAGACAATTAATTTTTAATGTTGTCGAACAAAGTTGTTTATAGAATAAGCTTAACTCTGTTAAAACACCCCACACTTTTATAGGCAATATTTCTTTGAACACCACTGGTAATAAATATTCCATCATGATGTGACAATCATGACTTTACATCCCACTCAATTTATTGTTTTTATAGTCAACACATCTAATAAGATTAAAAGAAATCTCATCCGGACATTTCAGTCCCTCAACCCATTTCAGTACAAGTTTTATTTGTTTGTTGTCTAGTTCATAACACGCTTTGGATTTTTTATTGTCATTGGGCTTCATATGAAGTTCTAGATGTTTACAATATTCTTCTGTGTCACGTCTTGAATATATATCGTCTTTTGTTTTTCCTTTGACATAAAAAACAGTATTAAACACGTTATCAAATACATTTTTTTATTGTGCATAACGTTGATATTATGTCGAAGTTTGAGATCTTTCCAATAAGGTAGCTCCTAGAATATGCTTTGTTTACACCAATTATGAATGCCAAATTTACCTGGAATTTCTGTCTGTTCTCCAGTCTCATGGATCTTGGGATAATCCTTTACAGTGTCGTATATTTCTTTACTTGTTCCAATTTTCGGTGCTTGCACAGTCATTCTGCTGACACGCCACGACCGTTAATGTCACTCACTAAGGGAATGCATTAAGTTTCGTGAAGCGTTATAGGTAGACAGATACAGAATAATTACAAGACAAATATAAATAAGATAGCAGCGGAAATTTAATTTTTTATTTCAAACATAAATCATAATACCATGGTCCACAATACCATAAGTCACAAAAACCATTACAATAAAATAACTTCTGTCTTGCATCATCAGAGTACATAAGAATATGAAAAACATAATTCCCCAATTAAAAGAGTTAAGCCATAGTAGAGACAGGAACTTGATCCATACTTCAGAAGTAGCTCCTAACAAGATGATATCTGAGTCCTGACTAAGCCTGAGTGTTTTCTCCCTGAGAACCTGGATGGAGGGGAACGGAAGAAAGAAGGAAAAACAAAAAGGTCAGACATAAAGTTTGGCAAGTCTAGTTACTTTTAGCTAGTAAATAAATAAAAGTAACATGATAGGCATATAAAGTGGGTAAGAGAGATCAATACATAAATGGCAGGTGTGACTAAGTAGACAGGGTAAGGTATATACACTCCTCTAATGATTACTCTGCACAATTACTAGTGTAACCAAAATGAGATGATCCCTTCCACTATAAGGCGGTAGACTTAGGGCATATGTCCAAATATACCCCAACCACTACCCTAATCGATCGGCTCCCTACTCCGTAGATACTCTGTGCCGGCCCCACGGTAGGATGTATCACGCCCTACAGTGGCAACCTATCACTGATATGCACAACCCAATATCTACTGGTGTCACGGTCGTCTTATCCCCCTTTGCCCGACTTATGCACACACATGGTCCGGTCGGTTTGCGCCGCGCACATTGTCCTCCACGTTTGGATCTCTTACAATCAGTCAGTAAGTGTGTCCCCTCTTCGCCTAGTATGGACTATTTTATTTGATACTAACTCCGAGTTACTGACTGAAATGTGTCCCACACAATATGATACAAGCTCTCTCCTTTGTCTTGTATCCCCCACTAGGTTTTTCACTAACTATGTATACCACTAGATGTCTTTAATTACATAGCCCTATATGAGTTATGGTTACCCTAAAAGTTGTCTTTAATTACATAACTTTTATACTTTCCTCCAGTTATGTATACCACTAGGTGTCTTTAATTACATTACTTTAAGGGTTAAGTTTGTGGGCCTATTTATAAATATTACCCACCCCTTCCAGATTTTCTTAACCCATCCACTATCCAATCAATTTACTTAACCCTAACTTTATTTTATAATCATACTTATGGATTAGATTTGGTTAAGTAGTCCAATTCATTACCATATCCATTTATGGTTTATAATGGGCTAGATCTCCCACATTAGGCCTACAACGTGTGGATGCTGAATATGCCGGTCGGGTCCGGGCAGAATTATTCCCACAGTTGGGCCTAACCTCGTGTCTTAGCCATATTCGTATTTGCGTACTTAGACCTCCCACATTAGGTTCAACATTAGTGGCTACTGGACATGCCGGTCGGGTCCGGGTAGACTTCCACCATTAATGCAACCTAACCTCGTGTCATAAGTATAATAACAATTCCTAATGGTAATTACTATACATTCCATTTTTAATTAATTAATCCTTTCCCCTTTATAGGTGTTAGTGCCCATTTTACCCAATAATTTGAATTATATATCCAAAAAAATTCATATTCAAATTATGCCAATATTAACCCTTTTTCCCCCGCTTCCTAACTAGCGCACTCATAAACTAGTGGCATGCCTAGGCTAGTCAATAGCCTATTTATGAACGATAATAGGAAATAACGGGAATATAACCAAAGTGATCATTTCGGCATAAACATAAACTAGCATGATGATAAGGTGAACATGGACATGTAATTAACATCATAATAAGGTGGGCATAAAAGTGATGAACTGGTGGCAGTCAATATAACTACGATGTCACAATATGCATAGCAAGATCTAAATTCGAAGTTTAGATGTCTAATTGGTTTAGATCTAACATGATAACACATGGTGATAAATTAGATCACATAATTCAGATCTATGGGTTAAAATAGATCTAACACTATTACAATGACATAATAGCAGGTTTAGATCTAAATATGGGTTCACATGTCCGACTTACAACATATCTAAGTTGATCGCAATATGACAGGTGAAAGGTGATTTACACAGAGAGTTAGATCTAACCAATGTTGCAACTGTCCAAATTAACAGATTTACATTCACCATAAGATAGTTACAAGTCATGATCCATATAGGTAACATAATAAAATAACCACAGTTGCATTGGATCTAAAGATGTAGATCCATCATGACATAGTATAAGATTTTCCGATGGCATAGATTCATAGTTTACAACATATCCAATTCACAGTCTTTCATAATTCATTTTTATTTATCTAAACCTAAAAGTAACTAGAAACTCACGGTGTTAGGTTTAGAGAATAGAGAAAGAATGGATCTTGAATTTCTGGATTTGATTTGCAAAGTTGAATGTTGTATGTTGTTGAAAAAAACGAATCCGTCTCAGTTCGCACACCGGCAGCATATGGCTCCTATAGTTTCCAATGAAGAAATAGGAGAATTGATCACATATTAATAGCTGCAGAACCCTCTGAAACCGACTGCAACCTCAGCCCTAGGGGTGTCAACACCCCTGTGGGTGGGTCGACCCATAGGTCGACACCCCTTAAGGGGGGTCGACCCCGATGTCGACACCACTCTAGGGGGGTCGACCCCCTAGAGCGGGAATTTTGCCGCCTTGACGAATTTTTGGTTTTCGAACTGTTCTGGATAGGGTCTGACTCATATCTGGCTCATACGTGACTCTTATGCGTATATATGTTCTCATAGTTGCTAAAAGTATGTTTTTGCAACTTGCAGTGAAGTCCTACTGCAAAAAAACCTGTTTTTCGTAACGAGAACAAAAATTTTGTTGCTAAATCTCATCAATTGGAGCTGCTACGAAAGGTATGTTGCTAAATATCATTTACTGCAAGTGTCCCTTGACGCTAGTTGCAATAGGGTATTTTTCTTGTAGTGTCTTTTTGCATGTATACAAACGTAAACCCTCATAACTTCTTCATACAATGTCCGTTTTACGCAAATCAAATGTCTATCTTGACCAGAATTTCGAGACAGATGCGATGGTACGGTCCATTTTCCTTAATTCTGAATATTAAACTAATTATTATTTAATTTATCCTCTTTTAGTGTCGTTAAAAATTCAGGGTGTTACATTCTCCCCTACTCAAAGGATTTCTTTCCCGAAATCTCTAAGTTGAGAAGAATGCATATTCTACCATCCATCACCCATCTACTCATCCAACAACCACTGACATCCATTGTCCTTAGAGACTTCTAATGCTTATATGAATATATGCAACGGTGTGTGTATATGTCCCAACACTAATGTGAAATCTCAGGTGGTCTACTGATCCAGTTGAACTCCTTAATGCTATGTATGTTAGTGCCATGAATCCAATATGTATGCAAATTATCCTATTATGCAAATTATCCGATTATAAAATATAAGCTCTATATGTAACATCCATATGCTAATACATCCATTTCCATCCGTAAAAGAAAAGAAAATGCACACACATTCATATGCAGTATGAAAGTGATTGAGCCGATTTTAGTGCCTAATGTGTGTGTATATGCGTCCGCAGGCAACCACTAGCAAACACTTGCATCCATCAAACATAACATGTCTCAAACACATGTTGACATCCATAGGATTCCTATCCAAAGGTCGAAAAATACTACAGATAAGATATACTCGAATGATAGAAACAAGCACTGATAAAACTTTGGAAAAAGGAGTTATGAACATACCCTCGAAAAAGGAAGGGTACGAAGTTTGAATCTTGTCTTCGGTTTAACAAGTCGCATCCTCTGGGTTATCTCCCCATTGAACTTTTAGCAACTTGATTCTTTATTGCATAGCTTCTTAACTTCTGATCCCAGAATACGGGTAGGGACTCGCCTAACTGTCGCCTCCCATTCCACTTCGACTTCTTCCAACACATTCGGCTCAACGATTATTGCGGTGTCATGCTGGCACTTCCGCAGATGAGAAGCATGGAAAACATCATGAACGTCGGGTAGATTTTTTGGGAGTTTTACTCTGTAGGACATTTTCCCAATCCTCTCGGTTATGGGGAATGGTCCCATAAACCTAGTGCCAACTTCACTACCGATCCGAAGCGAACCACATTCCTCAGAGGTGACACTTTGATAAAAACTAAGTCGCCCGCTTCAAATTTGATGTTAGTCCTTCTCTTGTCTGCATAGGGATTTCTGCCTATCTTGAGCGGTCTTCATCCTCCATCAAATAAGGTCAATCTTTTCGGACGTTTCCCTAACCATATCTGGTCCAAGTAATAATCTTTCTGTAGATTCCCACCAAAAAGTTGGTGATCTACAGGGTCGTCCATACAATGCTTCGAAGGGTGCCATGCCGATGCTAGCTTGATAACTACTAAAGAAAGATGCTCTTCCCAAGTCCCTTCGAAGTCTAGAATACACAGCCTCAAAAGATCTTCAAGAATCCTATTTACCCTCTCTATCTATCCATCGGTCTGAGGATGAGTAAGCGGTGCTCAAACACAACTGTATACCTAATGCTTCTTGTAAGCTGCTCCAAAATTCACTGGTAAAGATGGGGTCATGATCAAGCACGATGCCAGAAGGTACTCCATGAAGACGAACTATATCACGAACATAAATTGCTGCCAACCACGATGTCGTCCTCTTACTCTTAACTGGAAGAAAGTGAACGCTCTTAGTGAGTCTATCCACCATAACCCAGATACTGGTGTTTCCTTTCTTCGATCTAGGCAAACCATCTATGAAATCCATATAAACTTTCTCCCATTTCCACTGCGGAACCTCCAACGGATGAAGTAATCCACCGGGCTTCTTTTGCTCAGCTTTGACTTACTGGCAAACTAAGCATTGAGAAACAAATTCGGCGACATCTTTCTTTATCCCAGCCCAAAAGAAAACCCTCTTCATGTCCCTCTACATATTATCACCGCCTGAATGAATGGTCATCTTAGAATGGTGGGCTTCTTCTAGGACTGCCTTTATCAAGCTTCCAGTTTGAGGAACACAAAGCCTTCCATCTCGTCGCAACCTCCCCTTTTCATCTATGGCATAACTAAGGAGGTGACTAGAAGTCTCCCCTCTTCTGAGCTTACCCATGATGTTTAGAATCTGTGGGTCACCTTATTGCGAAGCTCCTATATGGTCCATAAGAGTCGGTCGTATCTCCAAGGATGCAAACAAATCAGGCAAAATCTCGATGGAGGATCTAAAATCAAAAGTTGATATGAACTCCAAGTTCTTTCTTTCCACAAACAGAAGACTCAGGGCTACCGTCTGCCTACTTAGTGCGTCCACCACAACATTACCCTTGCTAGGGTTATAAGAAATCTCAAAATCATAAGAAGCTAGAAACTCCATCCACCACTGTTGCTTTAGATTGAGATCCTTCTGCGAGAACAAATACTTGAGAGACTTATGATCGGTGTATAACTCGAACTTCTCTCCAAGTAAATAATGATGTCATGTCTTTAACGCAAACACTATGGCATCTAGCTCTAGATCATGGATGGGGTAGTTCTTTTCATGAACTCTCAACTGTCTACCCCCATAACACACTACTTTCCCTTCTTGCATTAGAACCGCACCAAGCCTTGTACCACACGCATCAGTGTAAACAGTAAACACCTTATTCCCGTCAAGCAAGGTCAAGACTGGGGCTGCTGTTAGAGCCCTCTTCAGTCGTTGGAAACGTCACAATCTATATCCCATGAAAATGCCAAGTTCTTCTTTGTCGATCTAGTGAGTGGGGATGATATCTTTGCGAAGTCCTTAATGAACTTCCTATAGTATCCTGCTAACCCAAAAAGCTTCTCACCTCGGTTGCATTTTTAGGAATCTGCCAATCCTGCACTGCAACCACCTTCGCGGGATCTACAACTATCCCTTCTTTGGAGACCGCATGCCCTAAGAATCTCACCTCTTTCCTCCAAAAATGGCATTTGAAGAATTTTGCTTCAAACTGATGGTCACGGAGAGTTTTCAAAACTTCTCTTAAATGTTGGGCATGCTCTTCTTCGCTTTTGGAGAAGATCAAAATATCATCGACAAAGACTATAACAAATTTATATAGGAACTTTCGAAACACCATACTCATAAGATCACCCTACTCATAAGATCGACAAAATAGGCAGGTGCATTCGTCAGCCCAAAAGGCATAACTAGCCATTCAAAGAAACCATTCGGAGTCCTAAAGGCAGTCTTATCTATGTTGTCCTCAGCCACCCTCAACTGATGGAAGCCCGTGGACAAGTCTAACTAGGAAAATACCGAGGCACCAACAAGCTGATTAAATAAATCATCAGTCCTCGGAAGCGGGTGCCTATTCTTCTTAGTGAGTTTATTCATCTCTCTATAATCAACACCAAACCAATCGAACCATCTGCCTTAGTTGCGAATACTACTGGAGCACCCCATTAAGATATGCTTCGTCTGATAAACCCTTTCTCAAGTAGCTCCCCAACTTGCTTACTCAGCTTCCTCCTTTCCCTCGGAGCCACGTGGCGCACTGGCAATGCAATTGGATTTGTATTGTCCACCAAATATATATGAAAGTCGATCTCGTGCCTCAGAGGTAAACCCCGAACCTCATCAAAAACATCGGAAAGATCCCGGACTACTGGAACGGATTGCAGATCATCGATAGATGCATTAAGAGAATCTAGGAAACTAAGCATGACCGACCTTCCTGGGTCACACAAAATCTCAAGGGTTTTCCCATGATAAGTTAGAAGCCTAACAACCCTTTTTTCACAATTCAGAATGGCACCATACGTGGTAAGCCAATCTATTCCTAGAATCAACCCATAGCCCATAAACCCGAGCATATACGCATTGCATTCAAACTCGACGCCTAGCACACATATTTTCAAACCCCGACAAATCATAGATAAATGAGTCGAGCCACCTATGGGGTTTGAAAAAAATATGGGATCCACTTTCATACTAGTAATTAAGTGCAGAGATTCAACTACAGAACTGGATATAAATTAACATGAGGCACCAGAATCAAAAAAATTTCTAATAAGATGGTTTCAAAGAGAAATTAAACCTTCCACACAAAAATTTCTACCTCTATCAGGGGCACTGACCGCGAGAGCATGCACCTGCCCTCCCAAAGTCTCTGTTCTTTGACCCTGTCCCAGTGATCCCTGTTTCTTCGGGCACTCTTTAGCAAAGTGTCCAGCCTCTCCACAGTGGTAGCAAGAGTTCTTCCTTCGCTTACAATCTTTAACCAGATGACCTTCCATCACACAATGGTGACATTTTTTCTTATACTTGCCTTTATCACTTTTCCCTCCTTTCTTCAGCTGTTGCTGCTGCCCCTTCTTGGGCCATACCTTCCTACTTTACGATGTCTCCTCAGCCTTCTTTTCTCCCTTGTCTTCCTCATGCATTAGGGTCATATCGACAAGCTTTTCAAAAGTGGCCCCCATTGGAATATGGGACATGGCTAAACCAGGCATAGGCTCATTCAGCCCTTTAGCAAACCACAAAGGTTTTTGTGCGGCGTATTCACCAACTCTAAACCGAACCATGCTAGCTGGTCGAATTTATCCACATACTCTTTTACCGTCAAGTTTCCTTGTTTGAGTGCTAAGAATCTCTCCATCTGCATGCTGCTTTCGGCTTGGGAAAGAAATTTCATTTTGAAACTCTATCTAAAATCTGACCAAGTTTCCACCGGACGTCCAGCTTGAGTGACTTCCAACCAAAATGAGGCTTTGTCCTTCAGTAGCCAGGCGGCTAACTGAACCTTCCTTCTATCCTCTACTTCAAAGATTATGAATAATCCTCGGTCTCCTTGAGCCAATTCCGGGTTTCTACGAATGTCTCGTTGCCATGGAATGTCTACCCTCCATAGCACGGAAGTCCTTGCAGATCTTGGCGAAGTTATCTGCTCTTGGAGAGGGAGGAAGAGGAGGAATGACTAGTGCAGCTGGGGGAGGAACATTTCCTTGGCCTTCGGCAGACGCTGTGGCCTCCAAAAATCTACGGAACCATCCGGGTATTGTGACGCCCTCTGAGATATTAGGAATGTTTTGTTCCCCAGACATGCTGAAAAAGGAAGAAATTTAGATAAAGGACCGAAGGTACTACATATGGGTTTCTTGGGGAATGTTTTTTTTCAAAACATGATTTTCTTTATGGAAATGCTTTCTTTTAAAACCATTTTGAAAATAATTTTCAAAAACTTTTATCTAATCTGGTAACCTTCAGCTCTGATACCAAGTGTGACACCCCACGTCTGTTAATCTCACTCACTAAAGGAATGCTTTAAGTGTCGTGAAGCGTTATAGGTAAACAGACACAGAATAATTACAAGACAGATACAAATAAAATAGCAACGGAAATTTAAATTTTTATTTCAAACATCAACCATAATACCGTGTCCACAATACCATAAGTCACAAAAACCATTACAATAAAATAACTTCTGCCTTGCATCATCAAAGTACATATGAATATGAAAAACATAATTCCCCAGTTGAAAGAGTTAAGCCATAGTAGAGACAAGAATTTGAGCCATACTTTAGAAGTAGCTCCTAGCTATCTGAGTCCTGACTAAGTCTGAGTGTTTTCTCCCTGAGAACCTGGGGGGAGGGGCGAAACGGAAGAAAGAAGGAGAAACAAAAGGGTCAGACAAAAAGCCTGATGAGTCTAGTTACTTTTAGCTAGTAAATAAATAAAAGTAAAATGATAGGCATATAAAGTGGATAAAAGAGATCATTACATAAATGGCAGGTGTGACAAGGTAGACAGGGTAAGGTGTATACACTCCTCTAATTATTACTCTGCATTATTACTAGTATAACCGAAGTGAGATGATCCCTTCCACTATAAGGCGGTAGACTTAGGGCATATGTCCAAATATACCCTAACTACTACCCTAATCGATCGGCTCCCTACTCCGTAGATACTTTGTGTTGGCCCCACTGTAGGATGTATCACGTCCTAAAGTGGCAACCCATCACCGATATGCACAGCCCAATATCTATTGGTGTCACGGTCGTCTTATCCCCATCTGCTCAGCTCATGCACGAACATGGCCTGGTCGGTTTGCGCCGCCTAAACTATCCTCCACGTTTGGATCTCTTATGATCAGTCAGTAAGTGTGTCCCCTCTTCGCCTAGTATGGAGTATTTATTTGATACCAACTCCGGGTTACTGACTGAAATGGGTCCCACACAAAATGATACAAACTCTCCCTTTTGTCTTGTATCCCCCACTAGGTTTTTCACTGACTATGTATACCACTAGGTGTCTTTAATTATATAGCCTTATACGAGTTATGCTTACCCTAAAAGGATTCTTTAATTACATATCTTTTATACTTTCCTATGGTTATGTATACCACTAGGTGTCTTTAATTACATAACTTTATCGAGTTAAGTTTGTGGGCCTATCTGTAAATATTACCCACCCCTTCTAGATTTACTTAACCCACCCACTATCCAATCAATTTACTTAACCCTAACTTTATTTTATAATCATGCAATCCATATGGATTAGATTTGGTTAAGTAGTCCAATTCATTACCATGTCCATTTATGGTTTATAATGGGTTAGACCTCTCACATTAGGCCTACAACATGTGGATGCTGGATATGCTGGTCAGGTTCGGGCATACCTATTCCACAGTTGGGCCTAACCTCATGTCTTAGCCCGATTCGTATTTGCATACTTAGACCTCTCGCATTAGGTTCAACATTAGTGGCTGCTGGATATGTCGGTCGGGTCCGGGCAGACTTCCACCACTAATGCAACCTAACCTCGTGTCATAAGTACAATTACAATTCCTAATGGTAATTACTAGACATTCCATTTTTAATTAATAAATTAATTAATCCTTTCCTCTTTATAGTTGTTAATGCCCCATTTACCCAATAATTTGAATTATATGTCCAAAAATGTTCATATTCAAATTATGCCAATATTAACCCTTTTCCCCCGCTTCCTAACTAGCGCACTCATAAACTGGTGGCATGCCTAGGCTAGTCAATAGCCTAGTTATGAACGATAATAGGAAAATAATGGGAATATAACCAAAGTGATCATTTTGGCATAAACATAAAGTAGCATGATGATAAGGTGGACATAGGCATGTAATTAACACCATAATAAGGTGGACATAAAACTGATGAACTGGTGGTAGTCAATATAACTACAATGTCACAATAAGCATAGTAAGATCTAAATTAGCAATTTAGATGTCAAATTGGTTTAAATCTACCATGATAACACAAGATGATAAATTAGATCACATAATTCAGATCTAGGGGTTAAAATAGATCTACCACTATTAGAATGACATAATAGCAGGTTTAGATCTAAATATGGGTTCACATGTCCAACTTACAACATATCTAAGTTGATCGCAATATGATAGGTGAAAGGTGATTTACATAAAGAGTTAGATCTAACTATTGTGCCAACTGTCCAAATCAACAGATTTACATTCACCATAACATAGTTACAAGTATAGATCCGCATAGGTAACATAATAGAATAACAACAGTTGTATTGGATCTAAAGATGTAGATCCATCATGACATAGTATAAGATTTTACGATATCATAGATTCATAGTTTACAACATATCCAATTCACAGTCTTTCATAATTCACTTTTATTTATCTAAACCTAAAAGCAACTAGAAACTCACAGCGTTAGGTTTAGAGAATAGAAAAAGAATGGATCTTGAATTTCCGGATTTGATTTGCAGAGTTGAATGTTGTTAAAGAAAACGAATCCGTCTCAGTTCGCACACCGGCAACATATGGCTCCCATAGTTTCCAATGAAGAAATAGGATAATTGAGCACATATTTATAGCTGCAGAACCCTCTTAAACCAACTGCCACCTCAGCCCTAGGGGTGTCGACACCGCTGTGGGTGGGTCGACCCGTAGGACGACACTCCTTAAGGGAGGTCGACCCCGGTGTCGACACCCCTCTAGGGGGGTCGACCCCTTAGAGCGAGAATTTTGCCGCCTTGACGAATTTTTGATTTTAGAACTATTCTGAATAGGGTCTGACTCATATCTGACTCACATGTGTATATATGTTCTTTTTGCCTCTATACAAACTTAAAACCCTCATAACTTCTTCATACATTGTCCATTTTACGCAAACCAAATGTCTATCTTGACTAGAATTTCGAGACGGACCCGATGGCGCAGTCCGTTTTCCTTAATTCTAAATATTAAACTAATTATTATTTAATTTATCCTCTTTTAGTGTCATTGAAAATTCGGGGTGTTACAGCTTCCTTCCATACCATAAGAAAAATGCTTGTGTTTCTTCCATGCATAAAGGACAAGATAGACGACCCGTCGTACTCCAACCTGAAAACATCCCTTATGCAGGAAAATAACAAATCGTCCATAACAAAGAAGCGAACAGACGAAAATTCTTTTTTTTTTTTGAAATGACGTATGTTTCAACTCCTTCATCCCATAGTGTTTTCAACTCTTCTATTAATGGTTGTAGATAAACATTGATGCCTTGTTTTGGATCATTAGGACCAGGAACGACAACAGTGAGAAACATACATGGAGTTTTCATACACATCCACAGAGGTAAATTATAAGGAGTAACGATAATAGGCCAAGATGAATATTTACTGCCAAACTGAGAAAATGGTGAAAACCCATCTGTACATAAACCAAGTCTGACATTACGACTCTCTGCGGCAAATGTAGGATACGTCCTATCAAAATGTTTCCATGCTTCTCCATCCGATGGATGTATCAAAGTTCCATCTTCTTGTGTTCGCACACTATGCCATCGCATATGACATGCAGTGACTGAGGATGCATATAACCGTTATAGTCTAGTGATGATTGGTAAATAATGCATTCTCGTATACGGAACTTCCTTACCTTTCTTTTTTCTAGGTTTATACCTTTCCCCGCCACATTTTTTTACAGTTTCTAAGATTAATATCTTTCCAATACAACATGCAACCTTTAACACAACTATCTATTTTTTGGTATGGCAAACCGAAAGCCGACATTAGTGTTTTCACTTTGTAATGACTATCACACATCAGATTATTGGGTGGCATAAGTCTTTTTGCAGCTTGTACAACCGCTGGAAATGCATCTTTTGTAAGGTTAAATTTTGATTTCATGGCGATGTACTCAGCGGTTACCGATAATTCAGTTCCACTTTCACAACCATTCCACAATGGCCGCTTAGCTGAAGCCAATAAATCATATATATTTTTTGCTCCCATGCTCGGTTCTTCTTCAATATTGACATTATCGTCGTCAACCTGACCGGTAGGGAATAATAACCGTGCTGCATCTTCCACCATATCTTCTATTGGATTCGTCATAACTAATTCGACCTCCGACGCTACAGGATTTACGTTAGGTGCAATAAGTTCTCAATGACGATCCCATAAATAAAAATTTGGCACAAAACATGATTTATACAAATGTACTTTAACGATGTCTGGTTTATGTAACCTCATCAGTTTACACTTACTACACGGACAATGAAGCTCCTCGTAATTTCTACTATTAGATACTGCAAATCTAACAAATTCATCTACACTATTATAGAAACGTTCTTTCACTGAGTCTTTCACTCCAATTCTAACTTCATGCATCCAACTACGGTCAACGTAATAATCGAACATTTTTCCTGATTCAAACATATATGTCAGTAATTTCGATAACACATACATATATCATTATAAAGCCTTTTGGGACTAAAGCTTTTACGCACCACACTGTTATATCTCAATAGTATTTCATTTTGGATTTCTCAGCTAAACGATAAACTTTAAAACTTATCTTTTTGAAAATTCATATAAATTAGCAAACCGTTTTAAAAAAAAAAAAATCCATTACCAAATTCATATGAATATTTTTAGTGGTATGTATAAAAATGTTATTTTTATTGTTCAAACAATTTATTCAACGCATGAATATTTTTGGTGGTTCATACATACAATAAAAATGTTATTTTTATTGTTCAAACAATTTATTCAACGCATGAATATTTTTGGTGGTTCATACATACAATAAAAATGTTATTTTTATTATTCAAAGAATTTATTCAATGCACGAATATTTTAATGGTTCATACATACAATAAAAATAATGTTTTTATTGTTCAAAGAATTTATTCAACGCATGAATATTTTTAATGGTTCATACATACAATAAAAATGATGTTCTTATTTTTCAAAGAATTTATTTAACGCATGAATATTTTTAATGGTTCATACATACAATAAAAATGATGTTTTTATTGTTCAAAAAATTTATTCAACGTATGAATATTTTTAGTGGTTCATACATACAATAAAAATGATATTTTTATTGTTTAAAGAATTTATTCAACGCAACAACTATTTTATATAGTTCATTTCAGAAAATTTCGGCATTACAACGGCAGGGTGTTGTTGCACCGGCACAGTATCTGAGCACTGCTCCTCTTCTAACGTAGGCCTTGCAACCTTACAACAATTTCATTTCCATAATTTCCACAATACAATTAATTTTCACAACACAATGAAAATGGTTTAATCTAACAACGTATATACCAACAACTCATTTAATAGGATTACCAAACCCATATACAACAATTTCAGGACCATCGCTTTTAAATAGCTATATCCTATAACATGTATACTAATCCCATATCCAACAATTACAAAACCTAGAAAACAACAACGTGTATACCAATCAACTAAATTCACAAAATTTATTCATCGATTTCTAATCGATAATCACTTAGATATCTTTTAAATTTAAAATCTAATTGGCTATATTATAAATTCAATATCAATAATTGATTATTATCTACAAAGTAACGGTTCACTAACACATACATACACACAAAATCAACTAAATCCACATTTTCATCGATAAACAACTAAATCCACATTTTATGGTTTCCAATCATTATTATATCAACAATAATTCAACAATCATAATCTAATCACATAACCTATACATTTAAATAACTGTTAATTAATTAAATTAAGAAATCAAGGTATAAATTATACCTTTAGAAGTGAGGAAAGCAAGGGGAGACAGCTGGAGAAGGGGGAAGACGAAGTCTGGCGACGTGCGACGAGGGCAGGAGGGCATGAGCGAGGGTGCGACGTGTAGGCTTTTTTTTATTTCGCTGTGGAGGATCAATAATTTGGGGGCGAGAGGGAAATGTTATTTTCCCTATAGTCTCGCGGATTATATGGAATTACGCGACGGCTAGCGATGGCTAGTGAGGGCCGCTTTTTTCAGCCGTCGCTACGGTCCGTAGCGAAGTTGAACGTTCCTGGTAGTGAAGGAAAAGAAGATACTATTTATTATAGGTGTGATAAGAAAATGCACTTAGCAAATGAATATCACTAAGACAATGGATGGTTGCGGAAAAGAAGAACTTGTAGTGCACTAACTATAATAAGGCGGGACATTACAAGGATGCTTGTCCAACAATGGCTAAGGTTGATAAAGGGAAGGCCCTTGCTTTGAAACTATCATATTCTAAACCGAGTACAAAATAGAAAGGAAACTTTATGAGGCGATGTGTGCTTTTGATTCATAGCATAAACACTAAAGTAATATTTAATACTAGTGCATTTAATTCTCTTGTCTCTTAGTGCTTGATCAATAAGTTAAATCTAGAACCGTCATACCTATTACTTCCTTAAGGGTTGTATATCTGATAGCTTGACATGAAACACTTAGGATAAGATGTGATCATTTATAAACTGAGTTATTAGGTCATGCTTTTGCTTGTAACCTATGTTTTGACTTCGTGTTTTGGGATTATTTTGGGTATGGACTGGTCCAACAGATATGAAGTTAGGATATCTTGCTAGGGTAGGAAGACATCATTCATTCAGACACTCTGATGGTTGTGATCAACTTGTGCAGTTAGTTCTACATTTGAGTTTAGATGTATGTACTTTATTGGGTGCACTAGAAATATAAGATAAGGCGAATCTGGTCTTCATTAATTGTTAGATGGTCTACAGATGTTTTTGGATCAATTATAAGTTTGCTACAGAGACGATTTATTGATTTTAGAACAGGACTTTTATATGGAGCTAAACTATAACAGCCCATCATTTTGACTGCCCCAAGTCAGTGATTAAACCAACTCGAAATGTTCAAATAACGGATTATTATTGGCTTACAGGTTTTAAACAGAATCAACATAGAATCACACGAAGTACAATAATTTGCAGCGGAATAAGATTTTATATAAATATCAGAGTTTTATACAAAACATTTTGCACAGTGGAATAATAAAATACATCCATACGTTTTTAAAATAAAACTTATGTTTCAGTTGAGCCTTGGGTGCACGTGCGTCTTTTCGAGCCTCTCCTCTGAAATCTTTGTATCTATAACACTTGGGTAAACACATAAATATAACCAGTGTAATCCCACAAATTATAAAATAACCAGTGTGTATCCGTTCTTCGCACACAGATATGTCAAAATTATTATAGCTGTATACAATATTTCCAAATATGTAAAAAAAAATAGTATAAAAATTGTTGAACATAAATGCAAACAAAATGCATAGATATATTTGATTATGATGAACATGCTAAAAAAATCGTTTATATAATTGTAATAAATATGGTAAAGTTCACATATTATTTATAGGATAAAATGTAAATTTAAAATTATTCCTCTAATTCATAGATAATCAATATGGAAGATAATGCTAATGTTGTTGTTTGCAATTATATGTGTGCGTGTTGGTATTTACTGAGAAATGCAGACATAACCTCACTGCAGCTTAGCATGCATCAGTATAATAGCTGCACAAAAGCTCTCAACATTACATAATTCAGTAGTAGGAAAACAAAAGCACTAAATGCAGTGTTAGTATGGCACAACGTGCAAGAAACATAAAGCAAGATTCATTTGAAAGAGAGACTAGCTTGTACACAATAGTTCTACACCATCAAACAAATGCATAAAACCATAGCATATTTATTTTTTATTTTTTAAAATACAATATTCCCTATTGACCTTGTTATCACAGTGCTGAAAATGCACTTATACACAATGAACTGGTAGTCATAAATGATATAGCGTCTCTTCAAAAACATTCAGACATAGGTTTTATAAAAGGAAAGAATAGTGCTGCCAAATTAGTTCAGCACTGTTTTTGGTGTTAAATAATACGCATTGGAATTTTAGTATAACATGTCATCGTTCTAAATATTACCAGTCTTCATATTTTAATAAAATGCAATACGGCATCCTTAACATGATTTACGGGAGCAACCCAATGGAACCGACTGAGAGTGAATCCGAGCTCGTTAAGCAAAATAAAAGGTTAAATTAATCTTTATGTTACTGAAAAATTTACAAGCAAAATGTTATTTTTTAAGATTCACAGCCTTTTGCATGAATCCTTGCTTATAACGCATAGCAGAAATACAATGATAAACGTTTTAACTTTAAAAAATCTATATTACATTCAAACAATTTTAATCTTGTGTCAAAATTAATTAAAATTTTAGTAACCAGTTTAAAAATTAATTTGTGAAACGCCTTATATAACATATTTTGACACCATTATCCCAGTGATTAGGCACTCCAACTTCGATCTGTTCAACCACAGATTAAATAGATTACATTTTTTTTATGCCCATATTCAATTGATTATGGACAAATAGCATTATTTTTACAGGAATTTCCTATTACAGGGTTCATTTCAAAAATAACTCAGTTACTGTATTTAAGTTAACAAACACTACAAAGTATAGAATACTAAGGAACAAAATGTAAAAAGAACAAATAAACAAACCAATAGTAAACGGTTGCGCTTCGAGGCTCAGCAGCTTCAAGATCGGAACTTGCTACTTTCCTCCTCGGCTTATTCCATTCTTCTACAGGGGTCATCAGAGTTTTGGGCGTTCCAGGAATGGTAGCAGGCGAAGAGGGTTCGGATCCAGATATGTTGAAATGGGAGAGGGAACAGGGAACCTAAACACCACCGGTGACAGCGATCGATCTTCTGAGCTTGCTAAGGCTGGATGGACGGGTGCCGGCTATGGTATCATCCCACAGATGATCCAGGATACATATCAAAGTTTTGCTATTCTATAATTAGACAGAGAAAATAGAATACGGACCTCTGGTCCCCTCCTTTTTGAAAAGGAGACGGTGATTAAGAAGGGACGCGAAGAACAAAGAAAAATGAGGACACAACCAGAACAATCTGGACTATTCCAACAGTTGCTAACAAATTACATCCCATTTCAACAAATGGCCAACCCACTTCAAACAAATATTTTTCAAATGCATATACCATTATTAATACTTTGTATGTGCTATAACAGCAATATGGGGTGTGTGTGTATATATATATGTATATATATTCCAAATACCATGTCAAATGAATATATATATATATATGTTAAAAATGTTTAATTGAACAACCATTTAGATTCAAAGTAATTTCCAATTAAGTGCATTAGGTTAAAATTCCAAAAATTAATTTATATTTCCAAATTACTTAATGGCATAAGTATCGCTTAAATGCCAAGCATTCATAAAAAAATTAAATTTACAAAAGGAATTTCCTAGTACAAATTTATCCAAATATGTTCAGAACCAACTAAAGTACAGATCATAAATTAAAACCCAAATATAAATATTTGTTTTAACGTCAAATGTTAATTTTACTTTATATTTTAAGCATCAAAATCACTGAATCGTTACTATCACCCTTCAAATTTCCGGGTTGTTACCGACTCCCCTAAATAAAATTGTGTCCTCGCAATTTAATTGGGTTAACATACATCATTACAAAATTCCAACATCGCATCTTAACTTCTTCCCTTTTATTTAAGTATCTAACATATAGAGTTTGAAACTTCTATAGTCCCCCCCAACTTATTTAGATTGTATCAACAGAAAATTTCAATCTTGATTACTTAATTTTTGTAACATGATAAATAAAGAAGACTATCGTATATAAATCAATACGATTCTAACAATGATAATTTTAGAAAATTAGATAAAGTTAGACATGATATCATATATAAACCAATATGGTACTCATAACAAATATCACATACAATATGATAACAATTTGAGTCAAAGCCAATAAAATCTTTATAATATTTATCATATATAAGAACAATATGATAAATTAAAATAAAAGAGTAGCCAATTAAATGAATGTGGCATTTATCATCCATAAAATTACAGTAGAGTGAATGAACAAAGAGTACCATGTATAATCCAACATGTTACTCATAACAAATATCCTTTTTAAATCAATATGACACTAATAATGAATCAAGTAAGAGTATCATAACTCAATAAAATCCTCATTGCATTTATCATATAAAACAATATGACAAAATAAATTAAATCAGATTATCACATATAAATCAATAAGATACTCATAACACGTTTCATATATAAACAATATGATCAGTAAAGGGTGTACCCCACTCCAAAATGTCTAAATCTCACAATATGATGGATTAGAAATCCAAATGCACTCTGCAAATGTATGATCATCCCAATCGAGTTAAAATCATTAAACTTAACTTATAAAAGAAATCATAAGAAACATGTGCATGCAATAACAATAAAGCCCATCCCGAGCTATAATGTTGCTCATCTTGAGCAATAGCCAAGCATTAGCAAATGAAAATCACTAACATCAAATCATAACATAAAAATCATCATAAATAATGTGCACGTGCTACTAAGTAAACTGTATCGAGTTATAATATTGCTCATCCCGAGCAATAGCCATGTATTATCAAATGAAAATCATCAAAATCATCATCTAACTCGAATGAGTCAAATATCACGAAAGGAGTATCACACTCCAACATAGGAAATATAAAAATGTTTAGGTAAATTTAAAACCCAATAATCTTCAATATATGATCGTATACATCAAATCACAAAATATCATCAAAATATGGATCCATTAGAAATAATAATGCACGTGCAACCACATGATAATATAGCTCCCCTCGAGCTTAGCTCGGTACTTATATGTATTCAAGTTAGGAGTCTGTCACTGCGACCCCCTCCCCACCCCACCCCCCCGGCCGAGTGTATCTACCCCCCCCCCCCCCCCGGTCAAGTGAATACGCGACTCCCCCCGGAGTCTCGGATTCCACTGAGAACCCCCTCCCCCGCCAAGTGTATCTTGACCCCCCCCCCCCCTCCGGTCAAGTGAATACGTATACGTGACTCCCCCCGAGTCTCGGCTTCCCCCGAAGCAAAGTACTGGCTCAACAAACACAATATGCGTCACTGATTCACAATCAGTAACCCAAGTAGTGGTAACGGTGCGTACCATACCACACGTTCTCACTACTTGTTCACTAGCTGCTTATCAACTTTACAATGGAAAACATCGAAAACACTAAATCATCATTAATAAAACATCAGCTTCAATCTAACTATACTGGAATTAACCAACTTCGTATACTTCCTTGTCCGATACCACGGAGTGTACAATGTCGTTTAATATCCAATACGTTATCTTGAAGGGTGCAAGAATATTGTGTAGCTTATATGTATAAGAAAATACTTGATTTTAAAACAAGTTATGAAATATTTTATGAAACCAATAAAATTCATATATTTATGAAAATAACTTTATACTATTGTTTTGAGGCCATATAGCGTGAAAACTAAAATTAAAAACTCTTTTAACCTCAAACTATAATGAAAACTTAATTTATACGTATATCAGAAAACTAGTTTAAACCGTGCAATGTGTGCTCAAAACTCATCACTAAATACATAAAACCCAAATTGAACAACCAAAACCAATATTTAACCACCAATCTGATTATCAAATAATAAATAAGAACAAGCCTATTATAGGCCTAATCAAAAATGCGGTGGTTAAACTTCTCAAATCAAGTCACACAAGTGATATAGAATAAAAGTATCATCATACTAATGACATAATTATATGTCAATTAAAAATGTCCCAAAAATATTTCAATTCAGAAATTAACGGGTACTTCCAACAGTAATTATTTAAATATAACGTAACGTTCCTGTATCACATTGTGTTACCTAAATATTTATAGTAAGGAAGCATATCGCATTAACTGAAAATACAAAACAAACAATCGTTCCATATGAAAAGTCAAGAGAGTAATCAGAAAAGTACTACCAAATGTCCCAAACCATTTGGTATTACTAACCCATTTACTCAAAATCCGCATCATACAGAATTTCAAATAAACCCCAATCGAAATTATATTCAATTCAATATATATATATATATATATATATATATATATATATATATATACACACACACATACATACATATCAAAGCCTTTATTAGATAATCGAAAGGAAAAATAATTGATTTACACTTGGTTGTTTTTACTATTAATTATTATCGGCCTCCTTACTTTATGTTCAACAACCTAATGAAAGAAGGCTATGCAGCGGTATAGGATAAATAAGATATTTTAGGCTATTTTATGTTCAACAAAACTCAAACAACATAGAAATAGGCTATTTTAGCCAATATTCAGATGTCTGAATATTTTAATTCAGATGTCTGAATTAAAATTCATATGTCTGAATTAAAATATTCAGATGTCTGAATATTGTTATAAGTTTATTTTTCTTTCAGCAGACAGACGTCTGATTTAAAAAAATTAGACGTCTGTTTTCTGCTTTATGCCTATGCCTTGTGTATGTCTTGTATAAAATATTATAAATTGAAAACGTGCATGTGTGTGTATCACCAAGGAGGATTTTAACAATTAAATACTAATACTAACAGACTTTAAACACATATAATATTTAGTTTGAGCTCCTGAATCTGTTGCTGAGTTTCTTCCTCCAAAACAAAATTAGTTTATAATAATATATGTGTACATGTATAGTTGTCATAATCAAAACGCTATACAGCGTGATTCAACATTCTCCCCCTTTTTGATAATGACAACTATATATGTAACTCCCCCTATCAATATGCATATATTATCATATATTTCTCCCCCCTTGCCATTGACAAAAAGGAAATACTTATGTAAATAATACACATGAATATGCATAACACACAAACATACAACATAAGCACAAGTATTTACAAACAAACAGACAGATGATAATCATTTTAAGCGCATTCAGACGACTGAATTATGGAACAAAGTTTTGATGCCATGAACATTCAAACAGATGAAATATGATAAAATATATAAGATTACTAGAGTTTTTAATTTATTCTGAGCTCTGTTTCCAAATATTTCAAAATTATTGGAATAACCTTCTCATTGTTGTGGTGTACCTGCAAAAATATGATAAATCCTTTGGTACCCACTTTCTTTGTCAGGGTCCAGCGGTTAAATAGAAGGTAACCATACCCAAGAGGGTTTAATGGAACCTTTAAAAATAAAATTTTCATTATTGATTACAGAATTAAAATAATTATCGCTATATCTTTCTCTGTTTTTCCAATTTACAGGAACCCAAATACTTAGATAGTTTCTAATAGTATTTCCTGTTGTACTTCTATTATAAATGTTTCTAGTCATAGAAGCATTTGAATTTCTGTAGAAATTTGATCTTCGAGTTACACGTGCTTTAGTACTTGCAGTTAAATTTTTGTAATACATGAAAGCATGTCTAGTACTAGTTCTACGATTAGTTTTATTATACTCTAAGCCACTTTTATCGTGTAAAGGTCTAGAGCAAGATAAAATATCATTTAAATCATTTTGACCTTTATTAAATTTTACGAACTTATTTGTACATTTTTTCAAATTTGATTCCGAAGTTGCTATTGAAATTTTCAAAAGAAGTTTTGCAATCTTTTAAATCAATTTTCCTATTTAATTCAGAATTCTTGTTCTTTAACGTACTATTCTCATTGTCGAGATGATCATTTCGAGATTCTGAGATATTTAAAGATGATTGCAATAAACTATTTTGTCTTTTTAAATCACAAATTTCTTTTGAAAAAATCTCCTTTTCTTTTTTAAATATAGTATATTGTTCATCTATGAAATCTTTAAGATTCACTAAATTACTTTTCAAAATACCATTTTGATTTTCTAAATCTTCTTTTTCTTTTCTCAGTTTCTCATTTTCAAGTTCGACGGATTTCATCTTCTTTAGAATTAAGAAATTAAGTTGACCTAAATCATCATTATTTTTCATTAAAATTTGCAAATCAGAAAGTACCTTTTTGTAGTCCTCATTTGTTGTAGCTTTGCTTGTATGGGACTTTTTGCTTGCCATGTCTCGATCACATCTCTTTCTGGCCATTATTCTATGATGTTGTGACGATCAATAGAATACCGGGCTCTGATACCAATTGAAAGAAGGCTATGCTGCGGTATAGGATCGTGTAGTATGGAGAATATGATGTAGAATATATCATAAAATAGTAAGCAGTAAATCACACAGTCGATTTATACTGGTTCGGACCACTGTCCTACGTCCAGTCCCAGACTCACTTCTGGAATTTCACTAACACTAAAACCCTCACTTCACCCGGAGGAATAGGTTCACAATTACCCGAACCACTGAACGGGATTTCTTGCCTCAACCACTGAAGAGGTCTTCACTAATACATAATAATTGTTGACTCTTTTGTGTTCTTGATAACACGGATTGTCGAATATTAAGTACACCCTTCCTATAACCTTTCCTTGATGATAATCGTGAAGTGCGCGAAGGAATATGGAAGTTTAAAAGTCTCAAGTATAAAAGTAGATAGCTGTTTAGAGCTTAGAGTGCTTTGAATAAGATAGAGAGAATTAGAATAAAATTCGGTTACTAGATCATCTAAGCAATTCTCTATTTATAATATATAAAAAGATACAACTGATCGTGAAGAGTTTTGATGAAGAGATATGGATTAAATAGTTGTGTCTCTTCTTAAAGGATGCAACTCTTCGGAATTCAGATGTCTGAAAATAAAATTCAGATGTCTGTTTATTTTAAAAATCAAGTCAGAAAGGAAATAGTGTATTTTGGTTCAGATTCAGATGTCTGAATTTTTTAATTCAGATGTCTAAATTAAAATTCAGATGTCTGAATTAAAAAATTCAGATGTCTGTTTCTGAACAAAACTCAAACAACAAAGAAATAGGCTATTTTAGCCAATATTCAGATGTCTGAATATTTTAATTCAGATGTCTGAATTAAAATTCAGATGTCTGAATTAAAATATTCAGATGTCTGAATATTGTTATAAGTTTATTTTTCTTTCAGTAGACAGGCGTCTGATTTAAAAAAAATTAGACGTCTGTTTTCTGCTTCATGCCTATGCCTTGTGCATCTCTTGTATAAAATATTATAAATTGAAAACGTGCATGTGTGTGTATCACCAAGGAAGATTTTAACAATTAAATACTAATACTAACAGACTTTAAACACATATAATATTTAGTTTGAGCTCTTGAATCTGTTGCTGAGTTTCTTCCTGCAAAACAAAATTAGTTTATAATAATATATGTGTACATGTATAGTTGCCATAATCAAAACGCTATACAGCGTGATTCAACACCTAACTCTTCATTAAAGTGGTCAATTTTAACCCCAATCCGATCCGAGTCAATTTCAAGACTAATTCGGTTCTTACTTCGTCAACCATTCTCCAACAGCATTTGCATTCCGCTTTTGTGTATTAATATATTTTTACGATAAACTTTGGAAATTCGCATCGCAAAGGCTTTCCGATTCCAATAAAGAAACTTATATTTTGAAAATATTTCCATCAAAATATATATTTATCTTCAAATTTTCTTCAAAATATTTATTTCTTTATTTGTTTGTTTATTATCATTATTTGAATTTTTCCTCCCCAAAATGCGTTCTCTAGAATGATTCTAGTATTAATTCTGCACATCCTACGGTATTTCCACCATATCTTTAATGAGTTTTTAAACCCAATAAGCCAACTTTAATAAAAACCATAGCTCTGATACCAAATTTAACAGCCCGCCATTTTGAACACCCCAAGTCGGTGATTAAACCAACTCGAAGTATTCAAAACGATGGATTGTTATTGACTTACATGGTTTAAACAAAATCAACACAAAATCACGAAGTATAATAATTTGCAGTAGAATAAGATTTTATATAAATATCAGAGTTTTATACAAAACATTTTGCACAGTGGAAGAATAAAATACATACATAAGTTTTTAAAATAAAACTTATGTTTCAGTTGAGCCTTGCGCGCACATGCGTCTTTTTGAGCATCTCCTCTTTAAGAGCTAAAATCTTTGTATCTATAACACTTGGGTAAACACATAAATATAACCGTTTAATCCCACAAATTATAAAATAACCAGTGTGAATCCATGCTTCGCACATGGATATGTCAAAATCATTATAGTTATATACACTATTTCCAAATATGTAAAATTTTTAATATAAACATTGTTGAACATAAATAAAAACAAAATGCATAGATATATTTTATTACGATGAACACATACTAAAAAAAATCTTCTATATAATTTCAGTAAATATGGTAAAGTTCACATATTATTTAGAGGAAAAAATGTGAATTTAAAATTATTCCTCTAATTAATAGATAATCAACGTGGAAGATAATGCTAATGTTGTTGTTTGCAATAATATGCGTGTGTGTTGGTATTCACTGAGAAATGCAGACATAAACTCACTGCAGTTTAGCATGCATCAGTATAATAGCTGCACGAAAGCTCTCAACGTAATTCAGTAGTAGGAAAACAAAAGCACCAAATGCAGTGTTAGTATGGCGCAACGTGCAAGAAACATAAAGCAAGATTCATTTGAAAGAGAGACTATCTTGTACACAATAGTTCTACACCATCAAACAAATGCATAAAACCATAGCGAATTTTTTTTTTTAAAAAAATAAGATGTTCCCTGTTGACCTTGTTATTACAGTGCTGAAAATGCATTATACACAATGAACTGGTAGTCATAAATGATATAATATCTCTTCAAAAACATAGGCTTTATAAAAGGACAGAATAGTTCTGCCTAATTAGTTCAACACTGTTTTTGTGTTAAATAATACGCATTGGAATTTTAGTATAACATGTCATAGTTCTAAGTATTACCAGCCTTCATATTTTAATAAAATGCAATACGGCACCCTTAACATGATTTATGAATAACCAAAGGAAAAGAAATATTGGTGATTATAAGCTATCCAATTTCAAGCAAAATAAAAGGTTAAATTAATATTTATGTTACTGAAAAATTTACAAGCAAAATGCTATTTTTTAAGATTCATAGCCTTTTGCATGAATCCTTGCTTATAACGCATAGCAGAAATACAATGATCAACGTGTTAACTTTAAAAAATCATTATTACACTCAAACAATTTTCTTCTTGTGTCAAAAATAATTAAAATTTTAGTAACCAGTTTTAAAATTAATTTGCCAAACGCCTTATATAACACAATTTTGACACCACTATCCCAGTGATTAGGCACTCTAACTTCGATCTGTTCAACCACAGGTTAAATAGATTACATTTTATTTATTCCTATATTCAATTGATTATGGACAAGTAGCGTTATTTTTAGAGGAATTTCCTATTACAGGTTTCATTTCAAAAATAACTCAGTTACTGTATTTAAGTTAACAAACACTACAAAGTATAGAATACTAAGGAACAAAATGTAAAAAGAACAAATAAACAAAACAGTAGTAAACGGTTGGGCTTCGAGGCTCAGCAGCTTCAAGATCGGAACTTGCTATTTTCCTCCTCAGCTTATTCCAATCTTCTACAGGAGTCATCGGAGTTTTGGGCGCTCCGGGAACGGTAGCAGGCGAAGAGGGTTTGGATCTAGATCCGTTGAAATGGGAGAGGGAACATGGAACCTGAACACCACCGGCGGCAGCGATCGATCTTCTGAGCTTGCTAAGGCTGGATGGACGGGTGCCGGCTACGGTATCATCCCACAGATGATCCAGGAGACATATCAAAGTTTTGCTATTCTATAATTAGACATAGAAAATATAATACAGTCCCCCGGTCCCCTCCTTTTTGATTGAAAAGGAGACGGTGATTAAGAAGGGATGCGAAGAACAAAGAAAAATGAGGACACATCCAGAACAGTCTGGACTATTCCAACAGCTGTTAACAAATTACAGTCCATTTCAAATGGCCAACCCACTTTAAACAAATATTTTTCAAATGCATGTACCATTATTAGTACTTTGTATGTGCTATAACAATAATATGGTGTGTGTGTATATTCCAAATACTATGCCAAATGAATATATATATATATATATATATATATATATATATATATATATATATATATATATATATATATATATATATATTAAAAATGTTTAATTTGATCAACCGTTTAGATTCAAAGCGGTTTCCAATTAAGTACATTAGATTAAAATTCCCAAAATTAATTTATTTTTCCAAATTACTTAATGGCATAAGTATCGCTTAACTGCCAAAGTTCACAAAAAAATTAAATTTACAAAAGGAATTTCCTAGTATAAGTTTATCCAAATATGTTCAAAACTAACTAAAGTACAGATCATAAATTGAAACCCAAATATAAATATTTGTTTTAACGTCAAATATTAATTTTACTTTATATTTTAAGCATCGAAATCTCTGAGTCGTTACTATCACCCTTCAAATTTCCAGCTTGTTACATAAAATTAGAAGAAAACTGCCCAGTAGAATGATATATACTAAGACGAAGGAGTAAAAGGCGTAGTTGCGGGATTTAGAGGGAAAAAGGTTATTTGGTTAAGAAGTTCGCCTTAGTGAGTGGTTTGCAGTGTTCGTGATCGGGCTTTATGGGACATTAAGGATGCATATCGATTATTGTAAGTTGAATGAAAAGACGATAAAGAATTGATATCTTTTTCTAAGATTAGGTTATTTGTTAGACTAATTGAATGAAGCTGGGGTTCTATCAATTGAATTTGGTAGTAAGGTTCCATCAATTAAGAGCAACGAAGGACAATCTTCTTTTGACTGCGTTTTGAACAAGATATGGTTCGTACGAGTGGTTGGTCATGCGTTTTGGATAAAGCAATGCGACTTCTTTGTAGATTTGGTGAATCGAATTTTCTTAGACACTACAAGAAAGTATATAATTAGTTACGGATACCAGTGACGGCCAACGACGGCTAAAAAAAGCGGCCTTCGCTAGCCGTCGCTAACCATTGCCCAAATTAATATAACCCGCGAGTCTACAGGGAAACCCAATCATTTCCCCCAAATCGATTTTTAGTCGAACCAAAAAAAAAAAGTAAAACCCTACCTTCCACCGCGCTGCATCAACCGTCCGCGCCGCCGCCTGCCCTTGCTCGCCGACACCCCCCGTCGCCGACCAACGCCACCTGCTTCCTCTCCACCCATAATTTGCTAAATTGGTTTAATCGGTATAATTTCTGACCTATTTTTAATTTAATTAGTTAATAATGATTTAAATATATATGTTATGTAATCATGTAACGATTGTTGAGTTAATGTTGTTGATTAAACCATGATTGAAACCCTAAAATGTGGATTTATTGTCTATTGGCGAATTAGTTGATTTTGTTCGTATGTGGTCCTGAAGTAGTTGAATTAATGTTGTTGATCAAGTAATGTTGTTGATTAACCCATCTTTGTGTGTTGAAAATGATTTGTATTATGGAAATTATTAGAATGGAATGACTATGTATGGCGCAAGCCAAGGCCTAGGTTAGTATGTATGAACCACTAGAATTTAGAAATCTCATATATTAGGTTATAGATGGAGTTTAGAAAATCTCAACACCTGTCGTCCACAAACCATGGACGAATTGTTTGAGTTGTGATGTGAAATTTAGTGAATATTACGAATGGTTGATTGTTGATTATGGTTGATTTTGGTTGAAACCAAATAGGATTAGTTTGTGGGAAAAGATTCATCTGCGTACGAAATAAATTATTGAAATCCCCCTTGTCAAAAGCCGCGAGGCTTTAAGATAGCGCGAGGAGCCGTATATCCATGTGTTTGAATTATTTTCATATGTTGAAGTACATCCATGTGTTGATAATTTATTCATGATAGAAATAAATTGCTTAGATAATAAAAATCACACTTTTATTAAGTACGAACCACTAAAAATATGCATGTGTTGAATATATTCTTTCAACAATAAAAATCACATTTTTATTATATGTATGAATCACTAAAAATATTCATGTGTTGAATAAATTCTTTGAACAATAAAAATCACATTTTTATTGTATGTATTAACCACTAAAAATATTCATGTGTTGAATAAATTCTTTGAATAATAAAAATCACATTTTTATTGTATGTATGAACCACTAAAAATATTCATGTGTTGAATAAATTCTTTGAACAATAAAAATCACATTTTTATTATATGTATGAACCACTAAAAATATTCATGTGTTGAATAAAGTCTTTGAACAATAAAAATCACATTTTTATTGTATGTATGAAACATTAAAAATATTCGTGCGTTGAATGAATTCTTTGAACAATATATGTAAGTGTTATCGAAATCATAGACATATATTTTTGAATCAGGAAAAATGTTCGATTATTACATTGACTGTAGTTGGATGTTTGAAGTTAGAATTGGAAGGAAAGGATCAGTGAAAGAACATTTCTATAATGGTGTAAATGAATTTGTTAGATTTGTAGTGTCTAATAATCGAAATTACGAGGAGTTTCGTTGTCCGTGCATTAAGTGTAAACTGATGTGGTTTCATAAACCAGACATCGTTAAAATATATTTGTATAAATCAGGTTTTGTGCCAAATTATTATTTATGGGATCGTCATGGAGAACTTGTTGCGCCTACAGTAAATCCTGTAGCGTCGGAGGTCGAATTAGTTATGACGAATCCAATAGAAGATATGGTGGAAGATGCATCACGGTCAATGTTCCCTATCGGCCAGGTTGATGATGACGACGTCAATATTGAAGAAGAACCGAACACGGAAGACAGAAAAATATATGATTTATTGGCTTCAGCTAAGGGGCCATTGTAGAATGGTTGTGAAAATGGAACTGAATTATCGGTAACCGCTGAGTACATCACCATGAAATCAAAACTTAACCTTACAGAAGCTGCATTTACAGCAGTTGTACAAGCTGCAAAAAGACATATGCCACCCGATAATCTGATGTGCGATAGTCATTACAAAGTGAAAACACTAATGTCGGCTTTCGGTTTGCCATACCAAAAAATAGATACTTGTGTTAAAGATTGCATGTTGTATTGGAAATATGGTATTTATCTTAGAAACTGTAAAAAACATGGCGGGGAAAGGTATAAACCTAGAAAAAAGGAAGGTAAGAAAGTTCCATATACGAGAATGCATTATTTACCAACCATCCCTAGATTACAACGGTTATATGCATCCTCAGTCACTGCATGTCATATGCGATGGCATAGTTTGCGAACACAAGAAGATGAAACTTTAACACATCCATCGGATGGAGAAGCATGGAAACATTTTGATAGGACGTATCCTACATTTGCCGCAGAGAGCTGTAACGTCAGACTTGGTTTATATACAGATGGGTTTTTACCATTTTCTCAGTTTGGTAGTAAATATTCATTTTGGCCTATTATCGTTACTCCTTATAATTTACCTCCGTGGATGTGTATGAAAACTCCATATATGTTTCTCACTGTTGTCGTTCCTGGTCCTAATGATCCAAAATAAAGCATCGACGTTTATCTACAACCAATAATCGAAGAATTGAAAAAACTATGGGATGATGGAGTTGAAACATACGACATTTCAATAAAAAAGAATTTTCGTATGTTTTATGGATGATTGGTGATTTTTTTGCAAATGGGATGCTTTCAGGTTGGAGTACGGCCGGTCGTCTATCTTGTCCTTTATGCATGGAAGAAACACAAGCATTTTTCTTACGGTATGTAAGGAAGCATTCGTGGTTTGATTGTCTGCGTTGTTTTCTGCATACCAAACATACTTTTAGAAGAGATAAAAAAACTTTAATGCTAACAGCGGAATGATTGTGCAAGCACCCAAAATTTGGACAAATAAAGAAATATACGATATTGTAAAGGATTATCCTAAGATCCATGAGAATGGAGAACAGACAGAAATTCTGAGTAAATCTGACATTCATAATTGGTGTAAACAAAGCATATTTTGGGAGCTACCTTATTGGAAAGATCTCAAACTTCGACATAATATCGAGGTTATGCACAATGAAAAAAATGTATTTGATAACGTGTTTAATAATGTTTTGAATGTCAAAGGAAAAACAAAGGACGATATATATTCGTGACGTGACATAGAAGAATATAGTAAACATCTAGAACTTCATATGAAGCCCAATGACAATAAAAAACCCAAAGCGTTCTATGAACTAGACAACAAACAAATAAAACTTGTACTGAAATGGGTTGAGGGGCTGAAATGTCTAGATGGGATTTTTTCTAATCATCGTAGATGGGTTGACTATAAAAATGATAAATTGAGTGGGATGAAAAGTCATGATTGTCATATCTTAATGGAATATTAATTACCAGTGGTGTTCAAAGAATTATTGCCTGTAAAAGTGTGGGGTGTTTTAACAGAGTTAAGCTTATTCTATAAATAGCTTTGTTCGGCAACATTAAAAATTGATCGTCTCCGTAACCTTGAAGTAGAAATTCCGATATTGATTTGCAAATTAGAGAAAATCTTCCTTCCAAGAATTTTTAATGTATTGGAGCATTTACCTATTCATCTTCCATTCGAAGCTATTCTTCGAGGTCCAGTGCAACATGGATGGATGTATCCTTTTGAAAGGTAAAATTTATGCTTACAATTCAAAGTGACATTAGTGCATATAAATTGAATTAATTTTATTTTAGTTATTTGAATCATCTGAAGAAAAAAGTATGACAAAAAGCACGAGTTGAAGGTTCGATTTGCAAATCTTATCTTGAAGAAGAAGCTTCATTCTTTTTTTTATCATTACTTCAGTGATCATGTGAACCTATCATTTGTAAGTGGTCCTCGTAACGATGAAACCGTGGAACCCAATTTTTGTCCGACAATGTTATCTGTTTTTAGACAACATGGACGATCTTCTGGAAAATGTGTAGAAATATGGTTAGATGATAAAGATCACCATGTAGCACACACATATGTTCTTCTAAATTGTGCTGAAGTTGCACCATTTGTTAGGTACTAAATTTTTAACTTTATTACAGGTATGTGTACATCAATTGTTAGCTAGTAATAAAATCATTTATATTTGCAGTATTTACGAATCAGAAAATCTAAATGGCGATATCAATATAGATTTTGCTAAATGATTATCGAAGTACGTTTACGATCCAATAAACTGCGTCAATGACGAGGGTTTGCAATATCTTGCGCTTGGACCAAAAAGAAATGTTAAGACTTATCCAATATTCTTCGTCAATGGATTTAAATTCAACATCAAAGACCATGGTACTGACAGATTAACATATAATAGTGGTGTATTTATCAAAGGTATTGATGATCCCGAAGAGCATATAAAAGACTTTTATGGCATCTTGACACAGATTTTAGAGTTGACATATTATGTACAACCCATTGAAAAAAGTTGTTCTATTCAAGTGCAACTGGTTCAACAATGTTCCTGGTACTGGAATCAACATGCATAAAGATTATAAACTTATAGAAATAAACCACACATCTCATTACTATAAGTATGATCCTTTTGTATTGGCAAAGCAAGCATTACAAGTTTACTTTGCTCTGTATCCGTACTTAAAAAGAGATAAAGCAGATTGGTCTGCTGTAATTAAAACAAAGGCAAGATTTGCATTTGAAGGAATTGCTATTCCAGACGATGCAGCGTATCAAACGGTTGCAAATCAAAACGATGAAATAATAATTGCTAATGATGTTAATTTAGGTGAATCAAATGAATTAATAGAAGCTTTTGAGAGTACAGAGGACAACGATATAGAGTGTGAGACCAAGACTGAATCAGAAAATAAAGAAGAATAATATTTGTATCGTTTGTTGTTTACATACGTACGTACAATGATTCAGGCATAATGATATATGAGTTATGTTGTGAACTTATATGATGTGCTATGTTGTGAACTTATATGATGTGCTACGGTTATCTATTATCTGGTTCTTCTTCTTTTATGTAAATGAATCTTGCAGTTGCATTTGAAAATATATGTTGTATGAGTTTATTTGATAATGGATGTGCATAATGATATATGAGTTTTTAATTTCGTGACAGATATGCCTCTTAGACGCCGACCTACCCACAATTCAGAGGCATGTGCGAGCGGTACAGTACCGGATTCACATCCGGTCGTAGAGCTCGTGCCCAAGTCCGCAGTGTAAGTTTTTAATTTCGTAAATGCTTAGTATTCAAATGTTATTAAATGCTAATATAGTACTTTCTGCAGGGGATTTGATGTTATTGCAGGAGATGTTGTTTTACGTGTTTCTAGAATTGCATATTTCGCTAGGTGGACAGAGGCGTGGCCTCACTGGGACGATATTCCTATGCAGATTAGGGATGCCATCCTCGCGGAGGTTCTTGTAAGTATAAATATATTTCTCATTTACAAAATTATATAAAATATATAATATAATTTGTTTGTTAATTTATAGTGTGCTGTACGGGTCCGGGATGAAGATATGGATGTTTTCCTCACCGCATGGAACCAGAAGATGAGGAAAAATTATTCAGGCAATGTATACAGGGCAAAAGTAGCGAGAAAGTGGCCTCAGTGGATGAGCGAGGAGGTCTACGCCGATTTCCAGAAATTGTGGGCCACGAAAGCTGTGAGGGTAAATTAATTAAGCTTATTTTAATTTTTTATTTTGTATATCTATCAATTAATCATATAATTAAATATATTGGAGCTTTCAGAGCGAAACCGAGCAAACAGGCTTAAAAATCCTGCTTTGCATCGGGCTGGTTCTAAGTCCTTCTCCCAACATCATTGCGAATTGGTACGAACGATAAATCACATTTACAGATAGTTCTAAATTTTTTAAATCGTATTATAAATTCCAAATATATATTGTATCATTTCAGATGTCGACTCTCCAACGGGAGCCTACACTTGCTGAGGTGTTTACACAGACTCATGCGGTCGAGCGGACAGATAAGGAGGGTAACACCACATGTACCTGGACGGATCCTAAGTCCTGTGAAACGATGGTTAGCATTTGTAATAATTTGTATATCACATTGTTATTTTGAAGTTGAATATTTAATGTATTCCATAATTGTCCGCTATCGCAGGACAAATACAGGGTGGCCTTAGATGTTCGAGTGACGCAGTTAGGTTAAGAGCTCGACGTGGAGGAGTGCAATCGCATCTGGAACAAAATCATCGACCCGCCTATTAGGGGTAGATGCTATGGCTTTGGAAACATAGAGGTAAAGTGTTTTATTAGAGGATTTAAACATATCCAAGTGCTATTAATTAATATCACTTAGGTACTCAATCCACGTAAACAAATATCACATATTAATTTATCTCTTTCTGACATGAATAATTACTTTAAATTTATGTCATATTAATACCATTGAAATATTAATTTATAACATATTAATTACTGGCATGAATAATTACTACAAATTGGTTTCATTAATTGGTGTACATTTGATATCGACAACTTTATTACAATCATTGTATAAACCATGTATATATCGTCCGAAAAAACTTTTGACAATGGTTTCTAAATATTTTAATATAATGTACATTGCGATACCATTGGAATATTAATTTATCTCATACACACTTATAATATGATAATTACAGATAGCGGGGACTCAGGCCTCTTATACGAGGCATTAGGACGAGGAGGAGATCATCATGCTTCGACAGCAGGTTGCAACTTTAGAGGATTTTCAGAAGAACAAGCTCGAGACCGTGCTGGATGCGCAAATTGCTGCATATCTTCAGGAGCATGGGGTTATGCCGCAGAGTGAGTTTGCTACCGTGGAGGATGAGGAGGACGACGAGGATGAGTAGGTAGGTACTTGTCCTTTTTTTTGGACTTGGTTTGTAAATACAAACTACTTGTTGGTGTTGAACTTGAGATGTTTGTGGTGTTTTGCGGTGACAATGATGCTATTTTGGACTTGGTTTGTTTGTTGTGGATGTATTGATGGTTTTTGAATTGTTTATTGTTTATATTTATCATTTATGGTTATATTTAGTGGTGTATGAGTTGATTTATAGCATTTATGAGTTGATTGGATGTGAATTAGTGGCGATGGAATGTGAAACTGATTGCATATGAGTTGGTGTGGTTTGATGGCTTGTTAGCTGATGAAATATAAAAAGAAAGTTATAGTTTAGCGACGTTTGGCGATAGCTTAGTGATCCCGTATGGCGACGGCTAGTGAGGGCTTATTGCACAATTTGTGCCACGAATGGCGACGGTTGGCGACGACTTTTTGGTAACGGCTAGGGACGACTTCTAGCCGTTTGTATGAAATATAACCGTTTGTCCACATGACACTTTTGCCGTCGCCAACCGTCGCCATATTGGTGTCCAAAGCCGTCGCCAAGCTCGACGCTATTTGCTTAGCGTCCACATAATTAGTGACGATTATTAGCGACGGCTTGCAACGGTCGTCAACGGTTTTTTGTCGTCGCTAAATGAGCCTGCTCTTGTAGTGAGAGCATTTGGATAAATTCATATTGATGTTTATGGATGATATTCTGCTATATATTACTAGAGTTTCATTAAGGATTTCTTGCTACACCTACGATCTAACATCCCTGTTTTAAGAATAAATAATAAAAATATATTTAATTAACTAGAAATGGACTTCTAGTGTTTAAAAGAATAATTTGAATTTACTTTGCATCTAGGTTTGAAAATGTGAATCATGATTACCTATGATATAAATGAATTAACATAAGGAAAAAAATTGATAAAATTTTATAATGTCTAGTAAATAATTGAGTATTGTGAATGTGATTTAGTTTAAGGTTTTTGACGTTATTTAATAATATAAATTAATTTACGAAGCTTATAAATTTAGATGAATTTGGTGAAGCTGCAACAGAAATGGGAAAATTGCACTTATTTGTATAGAAGAAAAATGAAGAACATGCGACATTTTCTTATACTAGTTAGATCAAAATTTCAGATTGTGCTTGGTTTATTTTATGGTTTTAGTTTCAAATTTTCAAAGGTGCAAAGATTTGAAGAATAACGGATGTGATGGTCTAAACGCGGAGGGGATGACGGAGGGAATAGAGAGATGGTGGATGGTGAACTTACCATCGTTTTTTAATATGTTGATTCTCAAAATATGGAAAATAATATATATATTCATTTGCTTGTTTTATGTTTTATGTTTTATGTTTTATGTTTCATATTTAATATTCCAAATTAGCGTGCTCTAGCAAACTGAAGTAGGATCCACAAACAATGCAAATACTGCATAAATTTGAATCATTTAAACTTATCAACCTATTCTTATAATTTCTTAACTTGATTAATCAACTAATAAATTAGATTTTTTTTCTTTTCAATTCACCATGTTGAACGTAACTTCCACATATTCCGGTTTTAAATTCTCTTGAAACACATTAATTGATAAGAGTGATTGATCTACCGTTGTAAAACAGATACACTAACTCATGGAATGAAGATTTGAACGAACTTAGTTTTCTCCATCTGATTCCGTTGCAGTTCTTCCATGGCTTTACTAATAAGATTGACAAGAAGTACATGCACCCATAATTACTCAAAGAGGCAAAAATCTTCCTCAGCACACCTCATTCGGTTGCTGCTACTTCATATAAAGCACAGCGCCCGCAGTATTCATCCCATTCAAACTCAAAATTCAAGTTCAGATATCAGTTCAATAATTAAAAAAGTGTTCAGATCCTATAATATGCTTCTCTCAGCTGCTGCTGTTGTATTTGTGGATGAATCCTCTTGCCGTTCGACTTCAGTTGTTGCATTTTGTATATGTAATGTTATAATTGTCGCATTGTTGCTTCTAAGTTCATCAAACTCCCGCAATCACCAGTACAGGGTCGCATACCAGTATCTGATATGGAGACTGTAATCTTGAATCTCAGCCATCCATTTTCAGTACGCTTGGGGAAACCAGTGGATTGTTAGTGCTTGAGAACCGTAAATTTGTTATAAACATGACACATAATGACTTCTTGAACGAAGAACGCCATGAAGATGCAAGCCTAGAAGAAAAAGAAGATGAAGACAACGATGATGAAGAAGAAGAATTGGAGAAGAGAGCGGCAGAACGATTCATCCAAATGATGAATGCTAATTGGAAGGCAGAGAACCAAATCCAAACATCTACGCTCAGCCAAATTAATAACTCAAGAAGATGAAGTTTTGTAATGGAAGCATGGGATGGGGTGGGACGGGCCGGGAATTAATTGGAACAGGCCCAATCTTCCGCTTAAATGAAATCCAGGATCCCGCTTTTTACTAGTATATTTGTATATATTAGACTATAAATGCAAAGTTGTTTTGACATATGCAGGTGTTGTTATTGATGATGTTGTTCTTGTTTGTTATAGTTTTAATTTCACTAGAAATATGTGATCTTCTACCTAATCGCTTTATTAAGGTTTTCCATAATTTATTATTTTGGAAAGGTGAATTGGTTGTTACTTCAATTCTATACTACTGATAATTCTCTCATAGTTCTATTTTGATTCTTCTTAAAATTTTAGTGTTGACATTGTTGTGAAAACTGCGCCTTTGCGGAAGCGACCAGGATCTTATTCACCCAATTACTTAAAGATGATTTATATGAAAACAAACACAGATATGAAATCATATGCACAAACACAAAATATTCCACCCAACCACCCTCTTTATTGATTCTCAAAACGAATTTTGTTTACACTCACTGGTTCAACAACCAACAATAAACAAACTACAAGAATCAATAACCTTATTGAGAAAGGGAAAGAATATCTAGATGACTACAACTCTTGTTGGAGGAGGAGAACAATGAAGAACGACGGCTAACCCTTGGATTAACTGGAGGCACCAATCCTCTCTAGGGCACCAAGCCCTAGAGGCACACAGCCTCCACTTTATTCGGTCATACATTAATCCAACCCAATGTGCTGCTTTTATAGGAGAATAGAAGGCCTAGGAAAAATACCCAATTTTCCTCTTAGAGATATATTAGGAATATATCCCCTCAATACTTGCAGATAAATCACAGAAAGGCTGGGTCAAAATTCAGCAATAAATCCGCTCAAACGCCAAACTTCTCCTTCTAACCTTCTTTCTGTTGCTGCACCATCTCCTCTACCGCCAAGCACATCCACGCCTCGTCTCTATCAATATATGTGATTTTATGTCACAAATCACAACAGACATTGTATATTTTTAATTTTTTCCTACCTTTAAGGTTATTAACTTGATAATGTTAAATCATATTTGTGGAAACTCATGTTCTTAACTTAATCCTCGCCTTAAGAATTTATGTAGTATTAAACATACGACATGACAAGTAAGTTTAGATCTCGAAAAGTGGGATTTGAACCTACGACATTTTGCATCATGTCCAAGTAATAGAGGTTGCTCCTATGCATCAACTCATAGAGGTTGCATGAGTCTGCATCGACTCATAGAGGTTGCTCCTATGCATGGACTCATAGAGGTTGAATGAGTCTTCATCGACTCCCAGGGGTTGCTCCAATCTCACAAGGATGTATCTTGGGTTGTAGTGGATTATGCTTGAGGTGGTCGCTCGTTCATATAACGTAGGATAATGAGTATACAACACGATGAAATTATGGTTCTTTGGTCAACGACTCATGTTTTGAGTAGGGATCAAAGAAGACAACTCATTGTGGAATGAGGCTGCAGGTAATGGAATGAACTGAGTGTTAGAGCATCTCCAACAATGTTACGGGCCGTAACGTTACGGCCCGTAACATTACGGGAGATATCTTTGATATCTCCCAACAGGCGCGAGCTGATTTTATCAGCTCGCAGCCTGCGAGCTGATTTTATCAGCTCGCGAGCTCGCGAGCTGATAAAATCAGCTCGCGCCTTTTCCCGAGCCTATATATGGCTCGGGAGGGGGGGGTGTTTGGTTATATTCATTTAATTTTAATTTCCTCCTTTTTAATTTCTTTTTTAATCGTTCCAACGTCGGGATGCCGCCACGCGTGACGAAGAGCGGGAGACGCACAGTTAGAGTTATGCCAGACGACATGTCTGGTCCAGTACACCTTCTTCCACCAGAGGGGACGACGATTGAGGACTTACGTATCCTCCACGAGATGCCATAGGGATTCACCCATCGATCAGTTACCGCGCTGGGCACCGTTCAGGTATTAGTTTTACTTTATAGTTTTACGTTATAGTTTAGTGCATGTACGTTCTATGGTCTAGTAGTTTGAACGTCAATAGTCATTTAAATAGTATACATTATTGCACGTACTAGTTAAATATTGATTTAGCTGTTAAATAGTCTTTTAACTGTTAAAACTTTATCATGTAGTAGTTTGTTATACGTTAGTAGTACGAACTTTAATACTCATTTAACTGTTAAATAGTCATTTAGTGCATGCACGTTATCGTTTAGTGCATAGGCGTGCTTGGTTTTATAGTCGTTTAACTGGTATTATTTTAATAGACTCGGTATGTAAACGTTCACGGGAGTTGGGCGAAGTTTGTAGCATCAGCCTTAGACATATTACCTCTGGATATTCGAGAGAGACTATTTGGCAGTCCATTTGGACGTTTTGGACTGTAATGATGATGCCGCAGATTTATCATGATTTATATTTCTGTATGTCGCGGTGTATATATGTATGGCTCGATGTATGTATGTATATATGTATGTCTCGATGTTTTGGACTGTATGTTATTTTTCTATGTGTACTGCGATATGTTATTTTGTATGTGTACTGTTTGCTACTTTCATATGTTCTGTGTAATGTATGCTTGTTTTATTGCAAACCGTTACGTTGCCAAGTTTTGGTACTTTGGCAAGTGCCAAGTGCCAACTTTGGTACTCTGCCAAGTGCCAAGTTTTGGTACTTTGCCAAGCGCCAAACCTGGTACTTAAATGTTTACATGTTTAAATAACGACGGTAGTGGACGACCCATAGTTTTTAACTCCTTTTTTAACTCCTTTTTAACTCCTTCGGGTGCGTAAATGTTTAAATCCTTCAATAAACATACACTTAAACCAATAAAGAGACACACAAACCAATAAACATACACTTAAACCAATAAAGAGACACACAAACCAATAAAGAGACACTCAGACCAATAAAGAGACACACAAACCAATAAACATACACTCAAACCAATAAAGAGACACACAAACCAATAAAGAGACACTCAGTCCAATAAAGGAATCCAATAAAGAGACACTCAAATCAAACCTTATATATAACAGCAACATTGTCATACATATCTCAAATCAAAACTTACTAACAAATATAAATGGATTCCAGTTTTACAAAATGCTTGCTGGCTTTTGCTAGCGATTCAGAGGAAGATGAAATCCTTCAAGAGGAAGCAGAAGAAATACAAGAAATACGGGACCTATACCGTGAAGCGTACGGTTCATCGTCCACAACTAGAGGGGGATCGGTTCCTGGAAGGAGGTTTATACACCGAAATCATGCTAAATACCACAAGTCTTTGATGCAAGATTACTTCGATGAGGATTGCACTTACGGGCCTGATATGTTTCGTCGAAGATTCAGGATGCGGAGAAACCTATTTCTTCGGATATTGGCTGGTATTCAAGGTAACAATGATTACTTTAAGTACAAACATAATGCATCGAAGACACAGGGATTGTCCGGTGAACAAAAAATGACGGCAGCTATGAGAATGTTAGCTTATGCCACTCCAGCCGATGCTTTGGACGATGCATACCGCATAGCAGAGAGCACGGCACTAGAAACACTTGAAACTTTCTGTCAAGCAATTGTGGACGTCTACGGAGAAGAATACTTACGGTCTCCAAACGAAGCAGATGTAGTGCGAATCAGAGAGATGCACGAAAGCAAGGGTTGGCCGGGAATGTTAGGAAGTCTGGACTGTATGCACTGGGAATGGAAGAACTGTCCTAAGGGATTACAAGGTGCGTACAACGGCAAGGAAAGACGACCAACCAACATTTTGGAAGCTGTGGCATCGTACGATCTGTGGATATGGCACGCTTTCTTCGGAATGCCCGGGTCTAATAACGACTTAAATGTTGTGGAAAGATCTCATTTGTTCAATGATCTTGCTAAAGGCCAGGTACCTCCTTTAACATTTACCCTAGGCCAAAATACTTACAACCATGGCTATTACCTAGGTGACGGCATTTACCCGAAATGGAGCACCATTGTTAAAACATGTCCAAATCCATTAACTCCTAAACAAGTCATGTTCGCGGCGATGCAAGAGGGACAAAGGAAAGATGTGGAACGTGCTTTCGGTGTTTTACAATCTAGATTTGCAATGATAAGTAATCCATGTCGGCTATGGCGTAGGAGTAAGATGTCTACAATCATGTTTGCTTGCATCGTTCTTCACAACATGATTATAGAAGATGAAAGAGATATGGATGAAGATCAACGTCACTGCGATTACGAGGGTGCTTCGCTACCACCTCCAGTATTCCGACAAAACCAACCACTAACAGAGGAGGACTTCAACGTTCATTTGAGCCGTCAAGTTATCTACAGAGATGCAGAACTCCATAACCGGCTACAGAAGGATCTTATGACTCATTTATGGAACCACCACGGCGATACCTAGTTATGAAGAACCATTACCTGAATGTGTTTTATTTTATGTTTGTCTGAACTTATCGATTATGTATGCAGTAAAGATGTTCCTAAGTTATTAATCATCTATTGTACGAACTCCTTTTCTACTATTACTTCTCTTGTACGAACTCCTAAGTTATTAATCATCGATTATGTTTCATTTCCTAAGATGTTCCTAAGTTATTAATCATCGATTGTGTTTCATTTTCTATTATACAAACTCCTTTTCTTGTATTCGTACGAGTTATTAATCATCTATTATTATGTTCCTAAGTTTATTTTACAAATTACATATCGGTTATGTTTTTGTATACGACAAACTAGGGTAAAACGTTAAAAAAAAAAAATTGGTTTTGCTCTTAGTAATCAAATATTATTATTATGTTTCGAAGTTTATTTTACAAAAAAATTAATGCATTTGGTATTGTATATGGTAAAAATAGTTGGGAAAAAAAAAAGGCCACGAGCTGATTTTATCGGCTCCTGAAGTCGCGAGCCGATAAAATCAGCTCGCGACATCACGAGCTGATAAAATCAGCTCGCGCGCCCTATTCCGAACTCTGAATCCAGCCCGTAACATTTGCCTTCATATTACACCGTGTAACAACTGTTGGGTGCAAAAATAAGGGATATTACACCCCTTAACATGAATTTCCTCCACTGTTGGAGATGCTCTTAAGGGCTCATGTCCAAAGTTAGGGGAAAGCTTTAATGTAATGGAAATGTCAAGAAATCATTGATAACTTGAAGTTTTTCTAGTTATACTCAAAATAAGGGTGTTGTTATGTGGGGATTCCCATGGACCAGTAACGATGGTCGTATACCCTAGGCCTCTAGATTGAGTTTACTGTTTTGCTTCGAGCCGTTGAGGCATACTAGGTTTTGGACTTGGTATGAAAACCGAAATTTTCCACCCGTCCTTAACATTTGAATACGGTCATATGAGTTATCATATATTTGCCGGTTTAGAGGGTGATACCTAGTTTTGCTTGATGGAGGTTGCTATTATTACTCTCTTAGGGAAGCTATTACTAACATGAATACTAAAGATGAGATTGGGGGTATGACTGATGATGAGGCTGTTGGTGTTCTTCTATCTTATACCATACACAGTATCCTCTATTGTTATTTACTTTTAGTAGCGTATTTTATCTTATATTATGTGTTAACTTTATGGTTTGTCGAGATGTGGCATGTATAACTTATATGTCTTTGTTTATTTCCATATTTTCCAGTATAACTTTTGATAGCAGTCATATACTGTTCATACCAGACTATTATTTGATTTAAGGCTTCATATTTTTTGTTTCTTATTATCTTGGTATACTCAGTTGAGTAGGCTAAATGACAGTCAAGATGCAATTGATGTTTAGAGGATGAGCTTGAACGAGCTATGAGCACGTGTGTGTGTGTGTGTATAAAATATTCACACACCTCTCTTTCCGCTTGGTGACACTAGAGAGAGTAGACCATGCTGCTTTCTCTATTGCTTTATATCTTTAGAACTATTGTAGTGAGAAGATGTTGTATATTGTTGATATTGCATTTCTTTGTAACTTACGATTTTATAGAGATGATGTTTCACTATGTTATGACTCCTTACTTTATTGAATATTTGTTCTACTATATTTTATTGAAATATATGACATGTTATTTTGCTTTTTTTCTTCTTCGATCCTATATCAATTATTGGTTGCAATACCTTATCATATTATTTGGTGCAGGTGCTATGGAATGATGGCCACGTTTATTCCAGTAAGGTTAAAAAGGTAACAAATTTACACTTCTATTTCATAATTTGCACTATGCAGTTGAACTTATGGCCACGCGTTACATGATGCAGTCAAAACATTGAAACGTAACAATAATTGCATGACATATATTATTAAAATCCATTTAGGTTAAAATATAAAATATGTAGTCAAATGTCAGTTTCAAACAGTGTTTTTAAAACCCGATCCTGTCGCGGTCCAACCTCGAATAACCCTGAACCTTGGACCATCACGGCGCGGAACTCAATCAGACCTCATTCATGCATAAACTCTAGTCGAACCTTCAAACCAGTGGTCCAACCTTCAATTTTACAGGGTTAAACCAAGGTTCTTTTCGTTTTTCCCTACTTCTCATTGTGTAATTCTTTCTGATAATTTATCTTTTGTATTGTTTTGAAAAAAACAACTAAAATATTTCAAAAAATCATAATTGTTCCGACATTTAAAGCATAAACTTTACCATTTCGTTCTAAAAAACATGTGTGCTTGTTTATGTCCTTAATATTTTATTATATCATGCAATTTATTAATTTTAGTTTACAAATAGATTACTTTCAAACTTTATTATTCATTTGTTTGAATACACATAAAACTTGATTATTCACATTTTCATTGTTAACAAGCATGTGCGGCTCTCGGCGGTTCGACCAGTCAGACCTTGGACCCTGAGTCCTCACGGTTTGACTCGCAGTCCGATTTTAAAAACTATGGTTTCATATGTAGTATGAAGGTGAAATTATAATTACATCATATAGTATGTGTGGTGTTATGTGTACATCAATATGTTCTTCCTAATACCGTGACTAAAAACTAACATAAGAATTAGTAATACACTCTTCTTAATATCACACACTTAAAAAATAGGGGCTACCACACTATTTTATCCTATTTTAATTTCGCTCAATATTCATTCGCCTTCATTTCTAAAACTAATCAACGAGCTAAACCCTAAGCGAAGTAGGATTTTTAAGTTGGCGTGCTCGTGCAAGCTGAAGTAGGATTTTTTTTCCTTTTCTTTTTTAAAACAAAAAAGTAGTATATATAACAAACGAGAATCTAGTCATTCTTCAACGGTTCAAAAAAAAAAAACAGACCCCATAGTAAAAGCTACAAAATTTGTGCACATACGCAACATAAAAGACAACAAAACAATAAATAGAGGAGACGAAGCTCTAAGACAAACCAAAATGCAAAAGACAGACGAGCAACAGAGGCAACAACCAAAGCGCAGAGATCCGGCAACTGCAAATTCGAGGAAGTCCCCTAAGCGAGAGAGCCCAAAAGACGAGGATCCACAAACAATATGAATACTACATAAATTTGAATCATTTAATCTTATCAACCTATTTTTATAATTTCTCAAATTGATTAATCAACCAATATTTTTTTTTCTCTAATTCACCGTTCTGAACGTAACTTCCACATAGTTGGGTTATATATTCTCTTGAAACACGTTAATTGATAAGAGTACTTGATCTACTGTTGCAAAATAGTTACACTAAGTCACAGAACAAAGATTTGAATGAACTTAGTTTTTTCCATCTGATTCCATCGTAGTTCTATCGCTAAATATCAAGTCTACATCTCCCTCGACTCAAGTTCAAGGAGGTAACTGCTAGCTTTTGTTCAAAATCAATTTCATGTAAATATTATTTTGGTTGCTTTAACAACAATATGTGAAAGCACAATAACTACTTGGGAAATGAACTAACAGGCTGCCTTGTAAGTCAACTCTAGTGAAATACTGGACTTACCTGCAATGTCTTGCGGAGTGGCCTTAATATAACCTGTTACATTGTAAATCAAGCACTACATTCAATATGACAATTATAAACAAATACTCCCTCCAGTTCATATTATCGGACATTTTGTGAAGTTTTTGTTTTTAAAACTATAAGACATTTTTACCAATAATAAATTGTATCTACTTTATTGACTTTCCATGAAGTGCTTCTACTTGTTCTTGTGAGTAGGCGGCTCCTTAGAAACCGCAACAACTACTTTTATATTTGAAAATAGAGAAAGTAACTTAATTTTGCATGAAAAAAATGGAGCTAACCACCAAAAAGAAGCCTTTGAGTTTTTTCTTAATTCCCGTGCAAATTTCTAAAACGACTTATATTATGAACTGGAGGGAGCATATAATGAAACCTTCAAAAATGCGGGCATAGGCATAGAATGTGCATAACAGAATTTATATTTTATTTACTGTATTTTCTTCAAGCATGGAATCAAATCACTTATACCCAAAATCCTCTATATCCAACTAATGAGGATTCATGACTCCTTGATTTTCATTTTTTTGCAATTAAACATTTTTTTTAATTTAATTGTAGTAAAACGGAAATAAAGAATCCTGATTGGTTGGGTACAGAGAGATAGAAAATTTTGAGTATAAATGATTTGCTCTCAGCACGGAAATGGTCAGAACTAAAAAATATGTACAAGGAATGAAAGAAGTCAAACAATAACCATATATAACACAATCTACCATGGCTTTCCTAGTAAGATTGACAAAAAGTAGTCAGGACTAAAAAATATATACGAAGGAATGAAAGAAGTCAATCACTAACCATATATAACACACTCTACCATGGCTTTCCTAGTAAGATTGACAAAAAGTAGTCATGACTAAAAAAAAATACGGAGGAATGAAAGAAGTCAACCATTAACCACATGTAACACACTCTGCCATGGCTTTCCCAATAAGATTGACAAAAACACTTCCAAAACTGGGATTAGCAAAGACATTAACAAAGGTCTCTAAAAACTGAAATAGCGGCTGAAAATTGTACATTAATGCCTGTAGAACTAGGAGCGGCAATTGAATGTCTGCCTTAGAAAATGTAGCCGCTACTGCTAAATTACGGCTGAATTGTCTTTAAATTTGCCCCTACAGTACAGTGGTCCCAATCATTTAAAGCAAACTACTCCAGCAATTATATCAGCCGCCATATAATTTAAAAACAACAATGGCGCTACTACCTGCCCTTGAAATTAAAGCAGTTGAAGTACCCGAAAATATAGCACCAACCCATTCAAACGCCCCTAATAAATCTAACATTAATCACTGCTGTCAGTATGAACAGAATTCTAATCTGCATTTACATTCAAATCAAAGCAACGGTCAATGAAACATATGTGGACACAAATATCAAATAAATTAATTAACTCATACACTATTGGAACATGTTCATTAATCAAACATCTCTACATTAACACAGGAAAACTGTAGTTACTTCTCAATTCAAATAGCAAAGAAATGAAATTTCAGAATCCACATACATAATTCATAAGTAACTTGACTATACCACTTACATAACAAGGAAACAATTAATAACATAACACCAAGCTCCGAAACACTAACGACTTACATGATGCGGGGACATGAGTTGTTGTAGAAAATCCATATCACTAAGCGTTGATGTGAAATTTCCTGCACGATGGGAAATCGGTGCATATAAAGGTGGCTGGTAAGGATGAGGATAGTAGAAAGGTCCGTTCTGAGCGTATGCTGACTATAGATGCAGGAGAGACTGATGTGGTGGCGGTGAACTATGTTGTGGAGGCGTTTGGTGCTGGACCGGAGACTGGCGTTGGACCGGAGACTGATGTCGGACCGACAACTAATGTTGGACCAGAGACTGATGTCGGACCGGCGACTGATGTTGCATGGATGTATGAATCGGAGATGAGTGCTGTCTTGAAGACATATTTGGACTAGAAGATTGATGCTGTGAGGATAAAAACATACGTCGCAACTCATCAATCTCCTTCTTTTGTTGTTCATACATTTCCTGCAACTCAAGATTTTCCGACTGCAATGACGCGTAATCTCTTCCATTTCGTGACCTACGAATAGGTGAAATATGCTGAGTTTGTTGCACCCATGGAACCATGCTTGGTGCTACAGCTTCTCCATAGCCTCGAACTCTTCCACCGGTCTCATAACCTCTTACCGACACATACTCTTGCAATCTCAATTCTGGCGTCTCCTCACCATGAGTATCAACTAATTGTCTTAGCTTTTCGGATAATAAAGCCTGTAACATGGCAAACAGCCTTTATAAGACTTGTCACTACCAACTAGTCTAGGGTCTAATGTACAACAGCAAAAACATTTGTATCTGAACACCAATTTTGACATTTCTAAAATCCTATTACTGTCACCAGGAACTTTGAAAATCCGGCATGTTACACGCGTTTCCCCCTTCAGATTCATATGTTAATATCATTGATTTCACTCAAACAAGATCATCGCAACAAATCATGCAACGACCATGCATCAACAGATTGACTCAAAAACTATTAAATAAAAAGAACAATCTAATCTTTTGTTTTTGTAAATAGAATCCACCAGATAAAAACAATCACTGATTCACCAGACATAAGCAGTGACGTAATTAGAAAAGATGCTAACGAACGTATATTCTCCATTCATACTTAATGATCTCAGTTGAATCAAACATCAAGACTAGAGCTAGCTAAACAAAAGAAGCAAAATCAAATTCAACTTTAAATTCTCATGGATCTTTCTCTTCATCAACAAATTATTTCATAACTATATTGTACTATACAGTTGTACAGTTCAAAACAAAAGAGTTTCGTCATGCCTCGATCATTTTATACAGTTGTTCAGGACATGAGAATTTAAATGATCGGGGCATGAGAATAAATATCTAGCATAGTTAATTTTATAAATTGTATCATAAACTGTATAATTAATTCAGTAATAATTAATTTTTGACGTTACTAAATTAACTATTACTGAATCCATAAGATCCATGAGAATTTTATACAGTTGTTCAGGACAGTTGTTCAGTTTTATACTAGATCATTTTAATATTAATTATCTAGCATAGCATGAGAATAAATATTTATTGTTCAGGACAGTTGTTCAGTAATAATTAATTTTTGACATTACTGAATCAATAGATATTTATTCAGTAATAGCTAAATTCTCATGGATCTTATGGATTCAGTAATAGTTAATTTTATTACTGAATCGTACTATTACTAGAGCTAGCTATGGTAACAGCCTTCCTAGTAATTCTCATGGATCTTTCTCATTTTAGGAGTTTCGTCATCTTAAGAATCAATATCCAAATACTAAGTATTGTTTCAAATAAATATATTATATCTATGAAATTAAATGACACCTTCTTTATCTATAAAAAACAGGTTATGCAATAATATGCAAACAAAAGACAACCAAGATAGTTTAATTAATTTACATCAATATTTGACAATAAAAGTACAATATGTCATATTACTGTATTTATCTAAAGAAAGCTCTTGCAGTTCAAAATTTAACTTTTTTAAATGAATAAAAGTAGATAAAAATTTAAAGTACAGTAATTATTCTTTAAATCTTGAACTAATCATGTAGCATTATCTAATCAACAAAGAACAATAAAAAAATTAAGGGTTTAAAGGAAAATTAGTAAATAATATGAGATTACCGATAAAGCAAAAGTAATTTAGTTAGTGCTTACCTAGTTGAAGAGAATAACATCATAATAAGTTTTATTCTATTATTTAAAAGTGAATTTATTAGATGCAATAATGGTCGACAATCGACAATTGGAACCAAAGCTTTAAATTCCATCATTAGAAAAACATGTGTACTTTATTTAGAAGTGGAGAGTGGAATAAACAGAAAGAAGAAGTCAGACAGGCATTGCTGAAAACAATGATATTGCGGCTAAAAACAGTGCTTATAACGGAGAAATGGAGAATAAGAAATGCTGGAAATGGAGAAAGAGAAGATATTGGTGTAGAATGGGATTCACATGAAGCTTATTATAATGAGGAAGGTGTTTTGAATCATAATGAAACAGTGGAGGGCGATGAATTTGACGAAATGACGGACCTTTGCTTTGATTTAAGAGACTTGTATGACACTTTTTGTTTTATTTTTCTGGTATTTTGTAGCGAACTTTATAAGTTCATTTCAGCAGACCTATAAATTAAATGGTTGTTACAAAGCAACAAAGCGTGAAAGAGCAAATTATTTAAGAGGAGGGAAAAAGTTCGATTCGAACTGTAAAAGAAAAAGGAGCTGGAATAAATCAATATGGTTCTAGGAATAACTTTCATTATTTAATATCGTACCAGCTTCCTCAAATACCACTCCACTTAATCTAAATCCGGGTTCTTGTGTACTATAGTTTATTTTGTAGTGTATTTAATTTTGTAGTTTATTTCCGCTACAATTTCAGCAAGTCTGTCGTTCACTTTGGGGTGAATGGCCCTTTTGAATTTTCACGTTTCTATCATAAACTGCCTAAATTTGTTTTTTACAAGTAAAATGTTTGTTTATTATTATGTATCACAGCAATTCTATTATTCTTTAGTGATAAAATTTAATGTTTCACAATTGTATCAGAAACCGCCTTAAATTGTTTTTATCTACAAATGTTTATTTATTCTTATGTATCACAACAATTCTATTCTTCTTTAGTGATAAAATGAAGGGAAAAAAAATCTTAGTTGGTTTATACTTGATATCTGAATAACAATACCAAATTATCAAATTTGTTTTATTGGCATGGGTGCATGAATTACAGGATCATTCAAGCATATGTATACATGTAACATGCCTAAAGCGTTTAAAGACCATACACCACTCAAGGGTACAAATAAGTGCAGACAAGATTAATATTTTGCTTACCCCTGTATGCTCAGATGTGTTGTCAATCCAGCTTCTATCTTTATCCTTTCTTTTGTGAACCAAATCAAATGCTTCAATCGGATCAGGTTCATGACCGTAAATTTGTTTCTGTTTCAAGGTAAAATAATGAGCATCTAATAATTACATTAAAATCATATAGTAGCATAATAAGAATATATGATTTATACTATGATCATTTATATTGCCACTTATTTATAACAACGGACTTGGCTAAGCAAATTAAGTTTGTGTAAAGAAGTGGTCACTTACAAATTTGGCATGGTGTCTTACGAAGGACATCGAACCACCTGTGTGACTCATTTTCAGCTTCTTGCGGTTCTCGGTATTTTTTTCAACTTTTATCTATTAGTCACAAAAATAAAAAATACAGTGAACAGTAATGTACATGTACCATTTACTAAACCAAATACATAGAGAAAAAGATGATTACTTTATTTTTGTGTTCATTGTCCCAATAGTTTACCATTCTCCTCCATTGTTCGCTATCCACTCGATCATCTCCACACTCAAAGCGCAACGGTGAGCCAATATATGGAGTGTAATATTTTTTCTTTAAATCGGATCTAGCGTCTTTCACTCTTTTAGCTAGGCGTTTTAGTAGTACATGACGAATTATGGGGATATGGGGTATGTCTTCAGGACGCCAGTCTATTGTATCCTTTAAGTTATAAATATTTTATGTTATACATGGGAAAATTGACGAAACCAAAGACATAAAAAATTATGTAAATGTATTTTTGAAGTGCTTGATTTCAATGCGGTTGAATATTGTTAATTTGTAAGTTTTGCAAAAGTAGTGTTCAACCAAAGACCGTGCATGTTTAGTTTTTCATGTCATGAAAAAAAAATTCAGTTTGAGAATATATCATTCACTACTCAACATTTTAAAAACAATCAAAAAGTACGAAGATGAATAACTAATATTCAAACCATGAAGAAATTTTCCAATATTATATAAAATTCAAAATGATTCAACATACCGATATGGTTTTCCACAATTTATCCCTAAAAGCAACATTATGAGATCTCCAGTCTTTTGAGGAAAGAGGAACAAGGTTGCAGTTTCTTGCCAAATCACCTAAGTATCTTGCTAATTTGGCATCTTCTGGAACAATGCACAGTCCATCCTTCGTAAACTCAATTTTTTCTTTTCCGGATTTACCCCATGTTGGTTTATTATAGCCACACCCTTTTCTACTCTTTGACCCTGCTAAAGTAATAATGTAGTATTTTCAATGGTAATATGCTACTAAACCAATGGCAGGTTACAATCTGTCTTTAGAATGGTCATCTTTTAGCCATATAAATTGAACTCTTTACGGTGTTGCTTTATGGTAAAAATAGCACTTCCTAATTTTTGTAAACATATTCCATTAAAATTATCGGTGTTGCACAAGATATAATAACATATCATTAATAAAATATGGAAATACCAAGCCTTGCCAAAAAAAAAGGAAATACCATTGATTTGAGAATCGCGCTCTTCAAGTATACTATCATTCAAAGGATTCACCTCATCTAAATGAGAAGGTCCGGAGCTGCTCATCTTAGTAATGTAAAAAGGAAATGACAATTAATGTATGTTAATTTATAACAAGTGATTTCACATAATAAATCTAGCAATTAACTTGTACTATGGTTCAACAAATACATCATACAAGACAAATAAAAGTAATTGACAGCATTACATAATTAGAATATAATCTAAGTTTAAATGGCACATTAAATGAACAAAGGTGAACAAATACATAAATATGCAAGAACTATGTTTAGTTGATGCTCTCATTTTCATACTCATTCTCATTCTCAATTTCTTCTTCATCACTGTCATAGTCTTCAAGAATGGAAATGTTTGGATTAGGCGTTGGTAACACTTTGTTAACATAAACACCGGGAACATCAATTATTTTATGTAGCTCTTCATTGTCAAGATTAGGATCATCATGGTTTGGCATGGTGTAGTAATCATCAACATCGGCTTCGTTATCATCCACAATTAGATCGTAGAAATCTCTCGGCTTTGTTTTAATTACAACAGCCCAATCCGGTTGCTTTGGATCAGCAACATAAAACACTTGAATAGCTTGTGATGCTAGTATAAATCGATCATTATTTTGTGCCACATGGTTAAAGTTCACTAAATTGAATCCATATATGTCAGTCTTCTTCCCGGACTTACTAACCCAATCACACTCAAACAAAACAATTTTGCAAGCTTGATCATCACTTTCACCAGGAAACCTATAATCAAGCTCATAAATATTCTTTAAGACACCATAATAGTCGATATTACCGGTGATTCGATTACAATCTCTCACACATGAATAACTTGATGTTTCAGCATTCACAAAGACACCACAATTTTGATTTTTGTATTTGTCATCAATCGCTTTAATTCGAAATCGGTAACCATTTATCACATACTTCTTGTACTGCCTCACAATCCTGCTTGGACCATTAGCTAATCGAAGTAAATCATTTGATATTGCAGAATCATTGCTATCATGAAGGTCGTTTACCTGAGCCAACATGATCGTTAATACACTTCATTTAATAGTAAAAATTATTAAAATTGCATGTTGAAATATAAAAACACATACATGGTTCCTAAACCATGTAGGGAATTCCTTGTTCCTCAAGCTCTCAACTTCTCGAATAGTTTTTCGACGATGGATTCTACGTAGCTCTTCCAACCTTTTACTACCAAAAAAAATTCAAAGAAAAAAAATTGTTTGTCTAGATTTCAATGCTGAAATTAGAGTACATACTTTAGATAAGTATAATGGCCTTACTCTAAAAAACAAGCCACTTCGTCACAGTTGAATAAAATATAAGTATGACATTGCTCCCAAATTTTCTTTTCTAGATTAATCTCTGAGCATTTTCCTAAATGACGACCAGAATTTGCAAATATTGATAGCCCCCCGTCAACTTCACGAGGTAAAGATGCATCGGCATTACGACCATGGCGTGTATAACGAGTCTCTACACCTTTCAGATACATTGAACAAAATGAAACACATTCTTCTGCAAGATATCCTACTGCAATACTTCCTTCTGGATTACTTTTATTGCGAACGTATCTTTTTAATGTTTGCAAGTACCTAAAGAAACAAATAAATACTCATGTTTTCTACATATCACTATCGTAAGAGGGCGCAACAGATAAGTTCTCGCACTTACATTTTTTTATTTTTAAATGTACTTGTATGATACTGCTATCAAATAAACTACATACTTTTGCATCCGTGTATTAATTTTCTACATTGATTTCACATGTAATGATTTAAAAAAAAAATCAAGCGAACATACTTATAATATTATGATATTTAATGTGGATGCTATGAAAAATGTTTCATTACCTATTTAATCAAAGTTATATTTACTATAATTACTGCTATATACCTTGTCATGTTTTAGCATCAACGTTCAATCTAATTGGCTCATGTTTAATTCTTAAATGTGGTTCATAAACTTGGATATAATAAGAAGCCTGAAAAACACAATATCGAATGAAATGAAGGGAAAATTGATTACCTTTCAATAGGATACATTCAACGATATTGAATCGGTCCAGCAATTGTTGCTTCATCGACTAAATGAGCTATCAAGTGAACAGATATAGTGAAAAAGGAAGGAGGGAACATTTTTTCCATCATTCATAAGGCTAATGCTACCCTATATTTTAGTTGGTCCATTGATGCAACATGTTGCTTTTTACTACAAAGTTGTCTAAAAATAGCACATAATTCAAGCAAAACAAGGATGAGAGGTCTAGGCAAAACTCGTCGAATTGCAAGTGAAAGCAAATGTTGCATAATCACGTGATGATCGTGACTTTTTAGTCCATGTAAGCATTTTTCCTTCACATTTACACATCGAGAAATATTGGTTGAATATCCATCCGGAACACGAACATTTGAGTTTTCTTTACAAAATAATGTTTTTTCCTCATTAGTCATGAAAAATATCGCTGGAGGTATATATGTCTTGTTGCCTTCACGAATAGGATGAAGTGATTTTCTTATTTGTAAAATTTCTAAATCAGCCCGAGCATTAACTCCATCCTTTCCTTTTTTTGAGTTACCAAGTAAAGTTCCTAAAATGTTTTCACTTACATTTTTCTCAAGATGCATCAAATCTATGTTATGTCTTATCAACAGATGTTGCCAATAAGGTAAAGAAAAAAATATGCTTTTTTTCTTCCAAGGTCCAACAACCCGGTTCCTATTGGCATTCATACCCCTCCGTCGTTTTTGACCACTAACAGATTCAATTGTTGGTGATTTACCAAATGTAAATCTTAAATTTGATAATTGCTTTAAACATTCAATTCCTGTTAGTGGTGTAGGGGCAAGGCTCTTCTCACACTTACCATTAAACGAACATTCATCAAGTCGAAACCTGTGTGTAGCTGGCAAAAATCTGCGACTTCCCAAGTAACCTTGTTTTTTACTATTTGGCAAGCGCACTGAGCATGTTTGGTGGTTACAATGTGGACATGCAAGTTTTCCTGATGTACTCCATCCTGATAAATTAGCGTATGCAGGTAAATCATTTATAGTCCATAAAATAGCCGCTCTCATATTGAATGTTTGTTTTGAAAAAATATCATATGTATTCGTGCCAACCTCCCATAACTCATCTACTAGTGGCTGTAGATAAATATCAATGTCTTTTCCTGGTTCGTGAGGTCCAGGAATTAGTAAAGTCATATATAGATAAGGTTGCTTCATACACAGCTATGGAGGTAAGTTATAAATAGAAATAATCACTGGCCAAGTGCTATGTTTACTATTTAAGTGCGCAAATGGATTGAAACCATCACTTGCAAGTCCCAAACGAACATTACGAGTTTCTGACGCAAAATCAGGGTATAGAGAATCAAAATGTTTCCAAGCTGGAGAGTCTTTTGGATGTCTCATAAAACCATCATTTGAACCACCAACTGAATGCCATCTCATATGTTCTGCTGTATATTTTGACATATACAATCTCTTTAGCCTAGGAATTAAAGGAAAATAACGAAGCACTTTAGCAGATACTTTCTTATTAACATTTTCATCTTCTTTGTTTACTTTGTATCTTGAAAAACCACAATGAGAGCAAGTTTGCAAGTGTGATGTTTGCTTCCAAAACAACATGCAATCATTCGTACACGCATCGATCTTCTCGTATGTGAGACCTAAATCATCAATCATTTTTTTGGCCTGTGCGTTTGATTTTGGCATACAATTTCCATCAGGCAACATATCTTTAAATGCTTCTAGGAACATAGAGAAAGCTGAATTGCTCACGTTTCCCAAACACTTGATCTGGTACAGTTTTACAACTGCATCCATTTTTTTATACTTACTGCCAACATATAATTCCCTATTAGCTTCATCTACCAACCTAAAAAAATGTTCTGCCTCGGGAGTTTGACCTTCAAAAGTCGAAGAATGATACGATGAACTTGCACTTTGTCCAATAAAGGGCATAAATGTCTCGTCAAGAAAATCATGCATTTCACCTCTCTCCCATTGGTCGTTGTCCACTAGCACATCATTTTCCAAGTTGTCAGAAATCCCAGACTCTTTATTATATGATTCGCCATGATGTGTCCAACGAGCTGCCATATAACGTGGGTCCATTCCATACGAAAGAAGATGACCAGCAACATGAATTCTATCATTGAAATAACGATTGCAACATTTTTTACAAGGACATATAACCTTATCTTTTCGAACGGATTTGGAAAAAGCTTCGTTCAAAAATAATTCCATTCCATCTCTATATTCTTTTGAATTACGCTCCAAATTCACCCAGCTTTTTTCCATAATTTAATTACTGTCAACAAATAAAAGGTATATCAAACACATGAAAAAAGGTTCTTATCTAATATCATATCAAATACACATTTAATTATTACAAAAGGATCTAACATGTTTATCTAATGACAGAAATGCGTGTAACCATATCAGAGTGGTAACATTATGCGTAGATTGAAAGTGTTGTTTATAAGATATTTATGCTCATACTTATTATTGTTCCATAAAAATCATGCATTGTATCATTATGGATGCCAAGTATCATTAATAAGATTGTCAAAAGACATAACATATTTTCAAAGTAAATTATTATAATGTTATATTATTAAAAGAGATTATATACATCAATTTTCATAGTTGTTTGTCATGTTACAATTAGTGATGAATTAATTCTAAATTAGTTTCCAACATGAGCTTTATATCTGTAGTGTAATCAAATCAAACTTATAAGACTCAAAATCGTGTTAGTTTTACTAGTGTTTTGAAATGGAACAACAACCTTTCATACATAGAAGTTAAGGCGCAAGGCTTGAGCCTTGGGCTTTTTTGTGTGACTTTTGTACAATTGCAGGCTTTTTTACTAGAAAAAAACTGCACTATAAAATACTACCAAAAATAGTGAATTTAATGATAAAAAACATAGATTAGTAGGTACGAAGTCACAAATGCCATTCCGAAATTAAAACGTGCTGAAAAATAAACATGTGGCACATATTTTAGAAAAAAAAACTGATGAAATAAAAAAAAACCTACTACAAAAAATAAATTAAAAAAAATAACATGCTGCAAAAAAAAATATTGCTGAAAAGTAAAAACTGCGGAAATAACATGCTACAAACATGTTGAAAAAAAAAAACTGCTGCAAAATAAAATAAAAACCTGCTGCAAAAAAAATAAAATAAAATAACATGCTGCATGTATTTTAGAAAAAAAATTGCTGCAAAAACAAACAGGTTGAAAAAAACTGCAGAAAAAAAAACACGCTGCCAAAAAAAAACCAGCTGCAAAGAAAAAACACGTTGCTTAAATTTTTTTAAAAATAAATTATACCTGACAGTACAGTAGGAGGCAACAGTAGAGGGTGCGTGTTTTTTTTCCTCCTCGATATCGCACTCGAACTCAAAAGGGTTGAAAACCCTAAATCGATCGAACAAATATGTTCGATTTTGGTTCTAAGGCAAAAAAAAGTACACGCGATTTCGAGGCGCGCCTTTTTGAGCCCTGGGGCCTCACAAAAAAGCGCCAGAGGCGCGCCTTACATGCGCCTCAGCCACCTTGCGCCTGCGCCTTAACTACTACGCTTGCATAATTCAAAATTTCAATATGTTTACAAGGTAGGTTTGGCTATCCTAATCCTTGTAAATGAATTTGATTAATATTTTGGTTCCCCTAAACTAGCACTTTGAGTATAACTTGTGATATATTTTGTTTAATTTTTTTTTGTCCTACATGATTACAAGAACTCATTAATAACTAATTTTGTGTTCTCAATTTTTTATATAGATATTTTGATGTAATGTTGTAAAATGGAAACCATAATTCAACATACGTTATACCATTATGTTGTTAAATCTACTGCTATTTCTACGTATATTTAAGTTCAAACGGATAATATGTATATCTCTACTTGTGTTTTTATTTGTGTCCAAAGTAACTCTCAATTCCTTTCCAATTGTTAGAAGTAAAATTTAACCTTTCAGTAAAAATTAAATTTAGATCATAAATAGTATATTTCATTGATTCATGCTAGATAGTATAGTATAGCTTTGCATGGGATATTAATACTAATCTTGATATTATGTATTTTGACATCTTCTAAAAAAATGATTTTAGATGTTTAATTTTGATTTGAATATTATTTTGAGAACTTGGTCGTAATTGAAGAGAATCATTCTGAAGAGGGATTCAAATCGTAAGATTTTAAGATTTTATTAGATCAATCATCAACCTTAAATAGCAAAAAAAATCAATTCATTTCTTTTAAAAACTATCAGATATACTATATAAGATGTAGTGTAAACGAATAACATTGGTAAACCATAAATATGTGTACTATTAGAAAATGTTTATTCATTACTTCCTTTTGATTTTTTATAGTTAAATTATTTGTAAATTTTGAGATTTTATATGTTATCGAAGTAAAATTTTCATGCTTTGAGTCAAGGACTACCAACTCGAGTAGCTAGTGATATAACATTGTAATTACTACCTTAGTTTCAAATTCTGTGACATTATGAGTTTTTTCACTAAATTTGAAGCACGATAATTGTATTGATTGATTGGAGTTTCAATTTCATTCGTTGCAAGTTATACCGAAACTAAAACACTACGACCAGAATCATGTAGCTTTGATCATAATGCCAAACCATTATTGAAACGCTTGTTATGATATACTTATCTAAACAATTGTTTAAAAACAGAATCTAATTGGTATCACTGTTTATGAGCAGCAAAACAATTAAGATGACGTAGCAATGTAGAATAAATGGTATCAACTACAAAAATATCAAAGTGGAAAGTTAATACCACATCATAAGCTTTCGTCCCTAATTAGTTTTTTATGCTTTCATCCATGGTTATAACAAAAAACATAAAAGTGTGCGCTTCTGAAAGTATGTTTTACTCGCATTGATACAGTCATAAAATAAGCTTGGTTTTCTTGTTGTCGATAAACATGCGATGATATACATAACAAAAGATTAATTATTATTTAGATAAGTGAATAAGTAGCAATACATAAAATATACAATGCATCATATAGCATTATACATGAAAAAGTGTATGTTTGCATATTTTATGGTATCAATTCGAAAAAACATATACTCCGACACACGAGTTGACTGCATGTTGGCTAATGTTTAAAAATAACATATATATTTACCTGACAAATGAAGAAGTCCAAAGGAAACATAATAAAAGTATATCTTTTCATACCTTCAACCGTCGCTGCTACAGCAAGTGTAAAAGCTTCCGATAAGAGTACACAAACCTACATACATATCATATTCACACACACACACACACACACATATATATATATATATATATATATATATATATATATATATATATATATATATCAGACTCATCATTCAAATAAATCGCAAAGAACATGATCCTCTCAAATAAGATCTTAACCTTCTATGTTTAATATTATCATTTCAAAAAATAAACGAAAAAAAAAGAACATGAAAATCATTTTAAATTTGTTCATCGATATTGTATATTACATAGTTTGCGCAAGTAAAACATGAGCGTAAATGCATTTTCAATGATATACAAAATGATCATCGAAAATATTTGCTATCTAGCTTACTGACATGAAAGGTCAAATAAAATATGTGTACAACCTAAGCAATTGAACACATGATAAAAGAACATAAAAGAGAGAAGGGAGCATAAGAATATTTCCCTAGATTGTTACTAAGCTCGAGCATTATTGTTTCGGTTGATTCATATCAATTCACACATGTTTGTATAATAACATACTAAAAGTAAAAAAGGGTTAACATTTTGGTCTACGTGCATATTATTCATACTTGTCATGTTGGCTAATGTTTAAAAATAACATATATATTTACCTGACTGATGAAGAAGTTCGAAGCAAACATAATAAAAGTATATATCTTTTCATACCGTTAACCGCCGCTGCTATAGCAAGTGTAAAAGCTTCCAATAGGAGTACACAAACCTATATATATATATACATATATATATATATACACACACACAAACACACATATCAGACTTATATAAATCGCAAAGAACATGATCCTCTCAAATAAGATCTTAACCTTCTATGTTTAATACTACCATTTCAAAAAATAAACGAAAAAACATAGAACATGAAAATCATTTTAAATTTGTTCATCGATATCGTATATTACATAGTTTGCGCAAGTAAAACATGAGCGTAAATGCATTTTCAATGATATACAAAATGATCGTTGAAAATATTTGCTAGTTAGCTCACTGATATGAAAGGTCAAATAAAATATTTGTGCAACCTAAGCAATTGAACACATGATTAAAGAACATAAAAGAGAGAAGAGAGTATAAGAATATTTTTCTAGATTGTTACTAAGCTCGAGCATTATTGTTTCGGTTGATTCATATCAATTCACACATGTTTGTACAATAACAGAACACTAAAAGTAAAAAAGGGTTAACATTTTGGTCTATGTGCATTATTCATACGTGTATTTTCTACCATTAAGTCGTATTTATGCTTTCATTCTAGAGGAATTAGATATCTCATTTCACATGTATACAGTGAAAATCGGTTTACTATGCACAAAACAAAACGGGGAAGTCTATAAAATAACAAAGTAGTATGACCTGAGCTAGAATTTCAATAAAATATAGTTACTAAGCTTCATTATAGAGGCTGCATGTACTTAATGAATTGCTATTATGGTGAACATTATCATCATCAACTTATGACCTAATTCAAACACCAAAGGTGAGGCTCTAAACTAGTGCATAATACATATCCAATCAGTTGAGGTAAATGTATTTTGTAAATACAAATCATTCAGGATAAAAGTAGTACTGTAACACCCCACCTCCGTTAAGGTCACTCACAAAGGGAATGCCTTAACTTTGGTGGAGCATTTTAGTAGACAGAACAGAAACTTACAAGATAGATAAAACAGTACTTGAAAATTTTTAACTTTATTACAGCAGAAATAGAAATTAATATGGTTACATCCTTTCACTTTCAGAATTCAAGTACAAAATATCAGTCTTGTACACAAGCCTTCAAAATGCATAGTTTAAAATCATAATCCCCATGGAACGGAAGCTATACAGAGCCAAGCCATACTTTAAGCACTTCAAGAAAAGAGAAATCCGGATCAAGCTAAAGTATTTCCCTCCTTGGATAACCTTGGGGGGGGGGAACGGAAGAAAGGAGGCGAAACGACAAGGGTCAGACAAAAAGTCTGGCAAGTCCAGTGACTTTCAGCATATGAACAGATAATAATAATATGATATGAACATAAAACTGGATGTGAGATAACTATAACAGGTGTAGCAGATATAACAGAAAAACAGAATGATATAAACTATTGTTTTACACTTCTCTGCACTAATACTAGTATAGCAGAATTAGGTGTCACCCTAATGTCTAAATTGAAGCAGGAACGGGTACAGAATACTTTAACAGGAACAGAATGCTAATAATGGGCCTTTACTACCCGATCAGAAACAGACAGAAGAAGAAACAGATTTATCCCTATGGAGATAGAATGTGGAATTAGGTGTACACTAGTAATGGGCCTTTACCACCCGAACAGACGGTACCACACAGAAACAGACAGGTGTTACCACCTAACAGAAACAGACGGTACCAACAGAAACAGACAGAACTAAGCGTACCCTAAAACCCTACCCCAAGCGATCGGCTCCCTAATACATAAATATCCTGTGTCGGCTCCACAGTAGGGTGTATCACTCCCTAAAGTGACAACCAATTGGCACAGACCTATTTACAGATGTCACGGCGTCTTACATCCTCAGAGGCAGACCGGGATCCATGCACGCACATGACCCGGTTGGAACGCACCATCAACACCCCTCGCCATTATCCGAATGAACCACTTATAATTAGTTCAGTAAGCGTGCCCGGACCCTACCTACTGTTGGGTCAAAGCTTTGATACCAGAAAGGGTTACTGACTAATATGGGTCCCAAACAACAGATGACACAAGTAATTCCCCTCCTAACCTTGTGTCCCCAGACTAACAGATTTCAGATTAACTTGTTTACAAGTTCAGACATACAGAATTCAGATTTACTAATTCACAAATTAAGTTAACAAGTTTTCAGACTAACAGGTTAGATGTACAGATTTTTCAGATTTGTCTAACTTTGTATTGGGCCTACAGATTCATGGACGGGTATTACTACATCTATTAATCCCTTTGGTTTAACCCTATTTTCCCCAATACGTTTTAGACGTCATTCTTATCTTAGATTTTGCATTAATTAATTATTAATGCACAGACCTCTCACATTAGGTCGGTAGCTTGTGGCCGCTGGATATGCCGGGCGGTTCCGGGCAGACTTCTGCCACAAGCCAGACCTAACCTCGTGTCTTACGCATGTTATGACTAACTTCTCACATTAGAACCTATTGTTTGCGGCCACTGGATGTGCCGGGCGGTTCCGGGCAGATTTATGCCGCAAATTCATTCTAACCTCGAGTTAGCCATGTTTATCTTTGCGGCCAATTAATTAATAATTTACCGTTTATGCGCACGCCCAATATATATACCAATTCAGATTATATCAATAACAGGATGATTATATCAACATAGCAGATAACAGATTTTATATGACTTAACGGATTTAACAGATTTAGCAACTTAGCAGATTTTGGCATATAACAGGTTAGGCATTTCAACCGACAAATTTAACAGATTAGGCATTTCAATCTAATTAGCAGTCTAGGCAATATAACAAAACTAGCAGTTTAGGCAACTTGGCACATTAGCAGATTTAGCAAATTTAATATTTCTAAAGGTTCTATTTACATGCCTTGCCCAAACATAAATTAGGCCTAAGTTCATATGCCTAAATAATGTCATGATTCACAATATGATCATATACTTCCATGTTTGCATACATTTACATAGCGCAGAATATGGACATAATTTACCCTATAACATATGTTCCAATTTTTGTTAAACTAGCATTTTACAGCAGATTCACATATAAATTATACCAAATATAACCATTAATTCCAATGCATGCCATATATCCAAAAATCCCTATTTAGGTGTAATCACAATAATAGATATCCTAATTAATGCAAATCTTTACACCTAAGTTTCCATATCTTCTTCTTTTTATGTCATGAATCATTATGCAAACTATACCCAACAATCTAAATCTTTAAATCATATCTTCTAAAAATCAAATCTTGACTTTTATATGCATTTTGTCCAAAGTCTCAAATCATATGTAATCTTACAGTGGTTCCTCTTCTTCTTTTATCACAGAATATGCATAGGTCTAAAACTAGTTTATAACATATGCTTATTTTTCTAATTAATTACAGATCTAAATAACATATATTTATTTCTCTAATTAGTTACAAATCTAAATTACAACATACTCTATGCATGCAATATATAAATTACATGTTCATAGCCAAATTTATACATCCAATCCCAAGTCACATGTCCAATATATTTTATGCTTCAAATCTAAAGTCATACGTTCAATTCAGTCTTGTCAAATTTCGCATCATTCATTAATTGTCCCAAATTTTGCGTTCATACGTTAATCTCTTTATGAGATTGGGCACAGGCTCGTGGTAGCCTGGCTATAGAAACAGAAAAGAAGAAAGGAATACAGAACAGTCACAAAAAACAGATCCAACAGAAGAGAATATATATACAACCTCAAACTCACTTTTAAATGCATATCAAAATTATAATTAACGTTTATAGCGGAGAATAACTGTACTTGCCTTGATTGGATTAAAGAAAGAACTTTAACTTGTTGTAGAATCTTTGCAGAAACTTTAATCTCTAGTTTGAATTGAGTTGCTTAGGCTGATGTTGATTATCTTCTAGTTTTAATTCCAGCAGAGCAGAGACGCCATTTTTATTTTTAATTAGAAGAAGAGAGCAATGGAGGCTAGAGAATTGTGTAAGAAACCTAGGTAGAGTCTAGGGTCATTTTATAGAGTTTATGAACTGATTAGGACCATGGATGTTGCTTGGATTGATCGTAGTCATTCATTCGCAAGAGGGACCAATTAGAGCCTGCCACCTAGCCCTAATGACAAAGCAGACCACAGAAAATCGACCAACATAGAATAGGCCAGCCAGGGGGGACTGGGTTCGACCTGGGTCTGGACCAGGTCGACAGCCCTGTCGACAGCCCTGTCGACCTGGTTAGACCAGGTCGACAGCCCAGTCGACCTGGGTATCTTAGGCGGGAGTTTTCCCGCCTTGGCCAATTGGGTCCGGTTTTAATTTTTAAACTGTTTTATTCTGTTCGAATTTTAAACTTAATTCAGAAACTTCCGAAGGCCATATCTTCTTCATACGGACTCCGTTTTTCGAAAACTCGGACTCTATTTCGCGTATTTTTCCAAGACGAACGCAATGGCGTATCCCGTTTCCCTTAGTTCATTGATTTCAAATTAATTATACTTTAATTTGTTAATTCCACAGTTATAGAATACACGGGGTGTTACAAGTACATAATATATTAAGGTTAACACAAGTTTGCATAATCCAAAAAATTATTATGTGTGTAAACACTGCTATAGACCACATACAACATAACCTTATAATTCACTTTCACCTGCAAAAATTAAAATATCTGAAATTATCCAACCATTACGAAATTAAATACCAGTTTAACGATGACAAAGCAGACTATATAAATCTATGGTAAAATAAATAAAGCAACGGAACTCAAAACAGTAAATAAATTAGCCGTATACCAAATAATGAAAAAAATTAAATTCAATAATGAAAAATCGATTTAGGATAACTGATCTATTCTCCAATTCGAAGAGAAGTACAAAAACAACAGAAATCACCTGTAGATGTGCTATCTAGGGTTTTGAGAAGGGTTTGGGAAATGAAAAATTTGTCGATTGAAGACGATTGGGAGTATGGCGGGAATAAAGGAATACTACTATGCACGAATTTTCCTTTCCCTCCACTGCAATTTCGGAGCCACATCTTCTTTGATTCTAGCGGGATTTTTTTTCCTCTCATGAAAATCGGTTTCGTGAGTTTTTGAAGCAGATGTATTTGCGTCTAAAATGGACAAGGTACTGCAGGCTATTAAATTAGTCCTTAACTGTGCAATAAACGGCGTTAAGTTATTTAGCCTTTAATTGGTTTTTAATAAGGGCGGCATCTTTTTTCTGCCGTTTTTATAATGTCCCTAATAAACTCAAATTTGGTAGTGAAAGTACATGGTACCGTGATGACTCAAAGACGCAGAAATCTTCCTCAGTGCACCTCATCCAGTGTTGCTACTTCATATAAAGTACACCGCCCGCAGTATTCATTCCATTCAAACTCAAAATTCAAGTTCAAATATCAGTTCAATAATAAAAAAGATCAGATCCTATAATATGCTGCTCTCAGTTGCTGATGTTGTATTTGTGGATGAATCCTCTTATCGTGAGTTCACTTGTTACATTCTGTATATGTAGTGTTACAATTGTCGCATTGTTGCTTCTAAGTTCGTCAAGCTCCTGCAATCACCGGTACAAGGTCAGAGACCAGTATCTGATGTGGGACTCTGTTCTTCAATCTCAGCCATCCATTTTCAGTACGCTTGGGGAAACCAGCGAGCCATTAGTGCTTGAGAACCGTACATTTGTTATAGACATGACACATAATGACTTCTTGAATGAAGGATGCCATGAAGATGCAAGCCTAGAAGAAAAGGAAGATGAAGACAACGATGAAGGAGAAGAATTAGAAAAGAGAGCAGAACGATTCATCCAAATGATGAATTGAAGATCCCTATTTCAGAGGAAACAAGATGTAAGACGGAAGAGAAAGTTTTATTATTCTTTAACAGTTTCCAGGTGTCTTACAAGTATTATATACAACCGCATACAAGAAATGGCCTGTTATACAAAGTATATTTACAACTTTACTATACAAACCGTACTCAATACCACCCCCTCCCTTTAGGAATGGCCTGTTATACAGTGATGTATACACTACAAGATGAACAGTGAATAGCGACGACAAATAGCCGTTGGCGGCCGGCGCAAGCCGTCGCTATAAATGTCGTCGCGAGTAAAAAAACGACGGAAAAAACAAGGTTCCGTCACTCATTTAGCAACGGCTTGCAACGGATATTTGCCATGTGGCATCATGAGTGGGCAGATGGTTTTTGTTGTCGGGAAGTCGTTGCAAGCCGTTGCTAAATCGTTGCTAATGATGTCCAACAAGTCATTGCTATCCATCGCTTTATGGCGTTGTTAGCCGTCGCTAACCGACACAAAATAATGACCAAATTGACGTCGCCAGCCGTCACAAATCTGGAACCCTTTTTCTGCAATACACAGCTATACCTTTCCATCAAGCCTCAATATCAAAACCAATCCATCAATATCATTCCAAAATCATCAATACGCACTCATAAATATAACTACAACACACAATATATCCAAAACATTATTAAATTCATCACAATACCATAACATACCATCGTCATACATCTAAAAAACAATATCATCACCATATATCATCGTCCCATCATCACAAAACATCAAAATACATCAGACCACACCCTACCGTCATCAAATATCATCATACGTACATAACGCAAATAAAAAAGTAAGTATATATACATACCCAAGCACAAGAACAAACAAACTACTCGTCTTCTTCTTATTCTTCTTCTTCTTCTTCGCTTGTAGCATCCCCACAATCGTCCTCGTCTGGCATCGATCCATGCTCGTCATAATAGCGTGCAATGCGCTCGTCTATCTCCTGAGCCAGCTGGCTTCTTCTCCAATCGTTCATCTCTTCCAGTTGCTTCTTCAACTGAGCTATAGCCTCCTGCTCCATGGACTTCCTATATCCTCGCTGAAAATCAATAGCTTGCGAAATAATTCAAGTTCACATTTATAAATGGACTTGTAATATATACACGGACTTTGAAGATCAATACACATGTCAATTTAAAGCTTCTATATTTATGATGTCAATTTAACATGTTAATATAAAAAGAAGGTAAAAGCATGCATGTTAATTGAATACACTTTAAATGTAAACTTAAATTAAAAAAGGTACCTCCTGATTGCCGAAGCCGTATCGCCTATTACAACTAGGCGGCTTAATAATAACATCCCAAATACGATCGCACTCTGCAACCGTAAGCTCATCTCATCCATAGGCCTGAGTCACTCTAGCTGACTCTACATCATATCTCTCCTACAATACCAATATAATTTCAATACAAATGCCATATAATTTAATAATATAATGTGATATGAACGAATATGAAATATTTTAATTATTAATAAGTATATTTACCATTACGCCCGCAACCGTGTCGTCCGTCCAATCATATGTCACGTTCCCTTCGTCATCCGTATGCTCCACCGCATGAGTATGCCTGAAAACCTCTGCCATCGTAGGCTCCCTTCTATACTTTGTCATCTGAGTATATGTACAGTAATAAAATTACTAAAAATAAAAATGAGTGATATGCACTCAATTTTTACGTGAACATATGCTAAAATCTATTTCAAATTTATACCAATTCTCTCCTCTGCTGCTGGAATGATTTTTGAGCTACCGCGATGTAAACCAGGATTCTTAGCTCTATTTTCTTTATTCCTTTTTGCTATTTCCTATTAAATTTGATACATTATTAAATAAAAGAATGCAATCAACATAAATGTGATTATTTTCATTATATCTTACTTTCGCTGCTTCAGTATCCCAATATGCTAGAAATCCAGCCCAAGCATCGTCAGCCATCCATCTAGGCTTCTTTTGTGATGTCTTCGACCTGGAAATTGTTTCTCGCTAATTCTTTCGTATATTAATATTCCAGTGTGTCAAAAAAACCTGCATGTCCTGCTCCTCTACACGGACAACCACCTGCAAATTAAATTTATTTTGAATTATTTACAGTATATATTAATTTCCAATAATAAAATAAATAAATACTTACCAGCAAATCGGCTAGAATGGCGTTCTTGATGTGGGGTGGGATACTATCCCAGTGAGGCCAAGTCCCAGACATCCTACTCATGTACGACTGCTTCGACACTTTTAAAATGAAATCCGCTGGCTTGATTTCAAACCCGGTGCTGTGTACATGTTTACATAGATAAACCATATATTTTTAACTAATTTAAATTGAAATAAATTAGATACCTACCCAGCACTCTTTGGAACTACCTCTGCACATCGCCGCAGATCTGGCTCAGAGCTGCTAGGACCTACACCTGGCGCAGGAGATGGTGAAGGAGTCGGCTGAGATGAACTCCTCGAGCGCCGTCTATCTGACATATCTGTTACAATCATATAATGCATACAAAATAACTTGAATTATTAACATCAATCATCATTATCATTACATAAATCATACATGACAAGAACAATGCATAACACATATACATATTCAACATTAACATTGTTATTACATAGCTAAGAAGAGTACACAACATGATACATAGCTCATAATAGTACATAACATAAATACATAACATCGGTCTTCATCATCTTCGGATGCAGACTCAGTCTCATACTCTATATCATTTTCTTCAGTACTTTCAAATGCATCTACTAACACATTCGCTTCATCATTCAATGACCCGAAATCAATGTCATCAACTATTATAATTTCAGTATTCGGCTCAAGATCCTCTTGATACGCTGCTTCATCTGGAATATTATTTCCGTCAAATGTAAATCTTACCTTTGTTTTAAAAACAGCTCACCAATCTGCTTTATCTTTTTTAAGGATGGATACTGAGCAAAATACACTTGTAGTGCTTGCTTAGCTAACACGAAAGGATCATACTTATAGTAATGCGACGTATGCCTTATTTCTATTAGCTTGTAACCTTTGTGCACGTTAACTCCAGAACCAGGAACATTGCTAAACCAGTTGCATTTTAATAGATAAATTTTCTCTAAGGGACGAACATAATATGTCAACTCTACAACTTGCGTTAAGACGCCATAAAAATCTTTTATATGCTCCTCTGGATCATCACTACCTTTGACAATTACACCGCTATTATACGTTAATTTTTCAGCTCCGTAATCATTGGTGTTGAATTTAAATCCATTGACAAAGTATATTGGATAAGTCTTGACATTTCTTTTTGGTCCAATAGCAAGATGTCGTAATCCTTCGTTAACAACACAGTTTTTGGGATCATGAACATAGTCTGAAAACCATCCAGCAAATTCTTTGCTGAGATCACCAGATGGATGCTGTGATTCTTATATACTGCAAATATGTGTTATGTTCCTTTTCTATTAATATAGACAAATAAATATAGATGTATATATAATTGAATTAAACATGAATTTTATATAACCTGACAAATGGTGCAACTTCCACACCATTTAACAGAACATATGTGTGTGCCACATTGTAGTCTTTATCGCTTAACCATATTTCTACACATTTTCCAGTAGGTCTTCCGTATTGTCTAAAAATAGATAACATTGTCTGGGAAGACTCCTGTTCAACGACTTCTTCATTACGAGGAACAGATATGAAAGACATGTTCACATCTTCACTAAAGTAATGAGTGGAAAAAAATGAAGCTTCTTCTTCAAGGTACGATATGCAAATCGAACCTTCTACTCGATCTTTTTTCCTAATTTTTTTCTTCAAATGATTCAAGTACCTATAATAAGAGTAATTAAATTTATATGTTGGTACAAAAATCTAAGTTGTAATCTATTAACATTATTGAGTATACACAAAATTACCTCTCAAATGGATACATCCATCCATATTGCACTGGACCCCGAAGGAGTGCTTCGGACGGAAGATGAATAGGTAAATGTTCCATTACATTAAAAAAACCTGGTGGAAATATTTTCTCAAGTTTACAGAGCAGTACAGGGATTTCTAATTGAAGCTTACGTAAACGATCTATCTTTTACGTCGTTAAACAGAGTTGTTTATAGAACATACTTAATTCTGTTATAACACTCCATATTTTTGTGGGCAACAGTTCCTTGAAAATCACAGGTAAAAAGTATTCCATCATTATATGACAATCATGGCTTTTCATCCCACTCAATTTACTGTTTTTAAAGTCCACAGATCTACGGAGGTTAGTAGAAATCCCATCAGGACATCGTAATCCTTCCACCCACTTTAGCACGAGTTTTACTTGCCTGTTGTCTAGCTCATAACATGCTTTGGGTTTTTGTAATGACCCGAAATTACGGTCCAATTTGAGCTGACCAAAAACACAAGTCCAACCCCAAATTAAACTGAAAATCAGGAAATTAATAGAAAGAAAATAGAGGGTGAGGATAGATAAGATAGAAACTTAGAATAGAAGAAGAAGAAGAACACGACATCAGAGTAACACGAATCTCACAGCGGAACGAACAACATATAATAGATAATATATCCTTGAAATAAAATCATTATATGTATACAATAACATTATCAGAGTACAACACTTACAACACAGCGGAAATAAACTATAGCTATATGATCCTGAAGCCTCCTGCTCCAGCTCTTCAAGTATCTGTAAATCCCGACTACTTGACTGCCCGTACAAAACTGGGCACCCAAGAGTTTAGGGAAAACAAAACAAAATAAACTCTGGGTCAGTCATGGGACTGGTATGAGTAAAACATTTTAAAACAGTTTAAGCAGGTAAATGATATCTCATAAGACCACGCCATATAACGGAATGGGTTTTTCCCTTATGAGAATCCAAAATATCTTTATATCAAAAACCTTTTGATATTATAATAATGTCTATCAACCACAATATATTAATCATCTAGCAGAAACGCTTTCATCTCACGTTCTACATATATAGTATACAGACAAAACCGCAAGCACGTATTGGGTAATGGATTTCCAACTATGACAAGGTATGGAACCACCTTTCGCTAGTGTACCTCTAGAGAGGAATACACTGGGTTCAACAAGAACATCTTGCAACCCAGCCACACATGACCGACCACTTATTTCGCTTGAGTGAATCGAATGTATATCACCAACGGTTGGGATCAGCAACCGTTTCCCGAATGGGACAGCATCAACAATATATTTTTAGAAATAAATGAGACTCTAGATCAGGTGATTATACACCCTACTTCGGAGCGATCGACTTAGCCATGCTGCCTGCCCGATTTCTATCATTTACCGGTTGATGAGGCTTGAGGTTACGCTTCATCATCACATCAGATTCACTTCGAATGTCACATCGTCAAATCCATCAAATCACCGATTGACGTCTACAACCATACATTACGTGTCAGCTAAAAGAAGTTTCCTTCTTCGCTTCCACTCTTGGTACGGTTGGAGAAATCAATATACGTGATCGTCTGGAAATACTCTGTCAGACATCCGTCCATACAAGTCATCCAGGAACTGGATGAACCGAAGGCACTATTCAATACATCCATCTTAGACGTTGTTATCTAAGACTTATACAGTAGCCCTTGCACTTTACTCCATCTTCAATTATCTTTAGCATATATGATTCGCAGCGCTTATGCCAATACAGAGTGGTTCTTTGGATAATAATCCAACCGGTCTCTCCCTATTAACAACGTTAAAATGGTTAAAAACTTCGATAGTCTCTGATTTAACTATCGAATAAAAACAAGTGTGGAAACAACGATATTATTTCCAGATGGAAATTCTATCAATTAATCATCAATCATATATATATATATCTATATATATATATATATATATATATATATATATATTCATATTTCCCTATTTCATATGTTTAGAAAATATATGTTATTAACACTAGAAAACATTTCCATTGTTTATTTACATATCACTATCGTTTCACAACTATCAGTCCCTGACTGTAAACTAGTAGGAGAACAAATTCTCTATGTATAAACCCTGAAGGCCGAAACCAACATCAGATCGATACTCCGTAAACTATTCAACTTAACAAATCTCTAGTCAGTTTCTAATCTTGTTTAACTCTATTTCGATTAACTCTAATTCGAATAACTAATATTCGATTTAACTCCATTCGCTTAACTCTAGATCGTAGCGATCACAATGGTTACGCCTGATTCCCTCAGGAAACATTCGACCGTCGTAGGTTATCTGCAGCCCTGTGAATTACGCTAGTAGTCGTGCTAAATGTTAACTTATCCTAAATAACTATGTCTGATTGACTCCTTTTGATAAACTACATTTGATTAACTCCTTTTTATCTCGTCAGTTTCCTTTTATAATACTATTTAGTTTCCAACTAAATATTCCTTTTATAATTCTATAAATATTCCTTTATTCTATTCTATTCGTTTTATCAACATTTTTCCCCTTTATAAAACTCTATTCGTTTTATAAACATTTTCCTTTTATTTACTTTCGAAATATTTCCTTTTTATAAAATCTCCTTTGATTGTTATAAATACTATCTCTTTTATAAAATCCTGATTTTATAAATAATCTATTTTCAATATTCATTTTGAAAATTCCCTTTCCTTCATTCCGGTATGTTATGGTATTTAACACATCATATCACGATGACCAATATCGTTCAAGCACATATAATCGACAACAGATTATATATCACATCATATATTACAATATATGAATCACAGTAAAATAAATATTGAGGAATCCAGTTGGATTCCTCCAACCTGTTTCCCAGCATCATAGATGTTAAACAATATAGATAACATCACTTTCAGTTCCATATGATATATTCTGTTAAATAGAATCAATACAGAAATTCAACTAACTGACTAGTAGTTCAATCAAACAGTCAACACACAGTCAATCAACCAATATTTAACAGTTCTAAAAAATACAACATGAAATTATAAACTGTTCAGAGTTAGTGAGATTTACTCACATTGGCAGTTCATCGTTAAAGAACGATAAACTGTTTGTTTGATTTGAATCAAACAATTTAATTTTCCATAAATTCAAACGAGCTCCATTCCACTCCCAGTCAGTTCCATGGTGTAGCCACCGTCCCTACGATCCCAACGCAACTTACGGTTCGTCAATCTGATATCGTATGAAGGAGATACGCATTTTAGAAGTTAATACGCCATTTGAATTTAAATAAAACTTAAAACATTTTCATTTGGGCTTAACCTTATTTCAAAGGCCCATACCCATTCAACGCTACCTAGACCCGATGACCTTTCTTCCACGTTGAATCATTTCCTACCGCACCTTCAAACAACCATGGCCGGTGCTTCTCAAATCCATCTCTCCTTCACTGATTCACTGATTCCCAAATCGAATACACCCCTATTCTTCTCCTCAAGAACTGAATCACCTCATCCCATTTCAAACAGTTCGATCCACTCTTTCCCATCACGGATTTCAGCTTCGCACAACGTCGAACGACCGAACACCCACCACATCGAACAAAACAGCACTGTACTCCATCAACTCCACCCTGTGAGACCGCTACTTCCTGAAATGAGACCCACTGATCCACGCTACTCCCTCCTACTACAACTCACACCATTCGTTCTACCGCTCCACCCCTTTCCAGACCATTTCCGTGACTCCCAACCTTTCGAAACAACGTGCAACTCGTCTGCTTGTACTCATTCGCCACTTCAGTAATTTTCCACCCAACCGTACAACCCGCGCATCATCCTCTCCTTTTTCACTGTATGCACAACGCCTTACCCAAACACAACTATACCGCTGCCCGCATGAACCCAGTATTTCATTCCTATATTTAAAGAGGAACACTTGAGGATCTATAATATATTTGTTTTCGAATTCTTATAGGAGTATTTGAGTTTATCGAGATCCATTAAAAGGGCCTCGGCTATTTGATTCTGGAAAAAGCAAAAAAAGGTAGAGAAGCAGTGTATTATATAGTGTAAAGTTTTCCTTAGTGCTTAAGTAAAGAACGTGGGCACATAATGACCAAGGAAACGAGGTACAATAAATAGATCACAGTGGTTTTGGATTTAACCATTAATTTTAGGCACCAGCGGACGTGATGGGTACAAAACTTTTCAGTTAAGAAATTAATATATATGGCGTATAGGACCTATTTTTATATTGGTTACTTAAGGGCAAAGGAAGGGTTTTATAAATATATCCTTAGTGAAAGCTTCCCCGTGTAATACAAATAGCACGTTCCATCACAAATGTAATTATCCAGAACATATCCTCATGAAGGTAACGTGATCTTAAGATGTCCATCCCGATAACAAATGCACTAAAATAAAGTTCAACACGTAAATGTTATTCCATATTGAGTGATTTACATTACGTTGAACTGATTAAAACAATTTAAGTTATCCGGCATTTATGATTCCGTTCACGTATGAATCTCTATGGACAAAAATAAAAGCACGGTCGTGTCAATCAATGTGTCACGATCCCAAAAATATAATAATACCAGTAGATTAACTCATATTTTGAAACCTTAAAATGTTGATTTCAGGGTGCAAAATACTTCAAATAAAAAGTCGCTTATTAAATTAATTAAAAATTACAGTAAAATTCTAAAAATTAAATTATCACTATGTCCCAAAAGAACCTTGTCTAAATTCAAACCCAATCTCTAGTTATATCGAATAAACCGATACGGTGGATAAACGATTCTATAGCGACTATTTTAAAATTTGATTTGGACATATCTCAAAATCTGCACGACGAAATCCTAATTTTTCTCTTACATTAGAAAGATATACTCCACCAACTCCACACGTTTCTTGTTCCACAGAAATCCGGCTTAAGATGAATCATGTACATTCAGTTGAAGTTCAAATCGCCAGATTACGAACTACAGCGCCATTTCAAGCTCGATTTTAATTATAATATAATTATACGTTCAAACTGTCGTTCATATAATATATTCGTTATTCAAATTCAATTCTAAACTGAATTTAATATCACAGATGATCCAGTTCACACCATATCGCCATTTCAGCCAATTTTGATTATGTCAGAATTAAATATATTATTTAATTTATTATTTTAATTAAATATTCACTATTATTTAATTCAACGACCATTAAATCCTTTAATTCACTATTTAAATAATTTAATTAATTAATTATTATACCGTTGAAAATGCGGATCATTACAGTTTTTTATTCTCATCATACAAGTGAAGTTCCGGCCGTTTACAGAAGTGTAATATATCACGTCGTGAATTCGCGTCGTCCTTGGTTTTCCCCTTTACATTCAAAACTGTATTAAAAACGTTATCAAAAACGTTTTTTTCATTGTGCATGACGTCAATATTATGCCGAAGTTTTAGATTTTTCAAGTAAGGTAACTCCCAAAATATACTTTGTTTGCACCAATTATGAATGTCCGATTTACTTGGAATTTCAACCTGCTTTCCATTTTCGTGTATCTTTGGGTACTCACTTACAATTTCATATATCTCTTCACTTGTCCAAACTTTAGGCGGTAGCATATTCTCTACTTTGTTAGCTTTGAAGTTCTTTTTATTCGTTCTAAATTTATGATTAGGATGTAGAAAGCATCGATGACAATCAAACCAAAATATATTTTTTCCATAATTTATTGAAAATGCTCGTGAATCATCCATACAATGAGGACAAGCTAGACGCCCGGATGTACTCCAACCTGAAAGCATTCCATATGAAGGAAAATCACCAATAGTCCATAATACAGAAGCAAACATACGAAAATTACTTTTTCTCGAAATGTTGTATGTTTCGACCCCTTCATTCCACAGTGTTTTCAAATCTTCAATCAACGGTTGCAGATAAACATCAATTCCTTGTGTCGGATCATCCGGACTAGGGACGACAACCGTTAGAAACATATATGGATTTTTCATACACATCCATGGAGGTATGTTATATGGAGTAACAATGATAGGCCATGATGAATATTTACTACCAAATTGAGAAAACGGCGAAAATCCATCCGTACATAAACCAAGCCTAACATTACGGCTCTCTGCAGCAAATTCAGGATAAGTCCTATCAAAGTGTTTCCATGCTTCACCATCAGACGGATGTATCAAAGTTCCTTCTTCTGTTGTTCTCACGCTATGCCATCACATATGACACGCTGTAGCAGAAGATGCATACAGACGTTGAAGTCTGGGAGTTATCGGTAGATAATGCATTCTTTTATATGGAACTTCTTTTCCTTTCTTTTTCCTTGGTTTATATTTATCTTTGTTGCAAAATTTGCATTTTCTAAGATAAGTGTCTTCTTTCCAATACAACATGCAACCTTTAACACATGTATCTATCTTCTGATACGGTAGTCCAAAAGCAGACATAAGTTTTTTCACTTTATAATGACTATCGCACATCAAATTATTCGGCGGCATATGACGTTTTGCAGTTTGTACAACTGCTGTAAATGCAGCTTTTGTAAGATTGAATTTTGATTTCATAGTGATGAATTCAGCAGTTATAGATAATTCGGTTCCCTTGTACACCCTTCCCACAATGGCCTCTTAGCAAAATTCAATAAATAAAAAAAAATGCTTCCGCCGTTGGTTCTTCAGCATTTTCATTCTCATCGCCGCCTTGATCAATGGTGGGAAACATTGATCGTGCTGCATCTTGCACCATATTTTCTATCGGATTCGTCGTTGTATTATCGTTCATCATTGTACTATCATCCTCTACTACTACAGGGTCAGACGTAGATTGAACAAGCTCTCCATGACGATCCCATAAGTAATAATTCGACACAAAACCAAATTTATACGGATGTACTTCTGCTACATCTAGCTTCCAATGCCTAAAATGTTTGCACTTACTACACGGACATCGAATATCTAGGTTACTTCGATTATTAGATTTAGCGAATCTAATAAATTCTTGGACACCGTTACAAAAATGTTCCTTTATCGACCCTTTCTTACCGGTACGGGGTTGATACATCCAACTACGATCACGAAAATAATCGAAAATTTTCTTGATTTGCAACAAATATGTTAGAATATTCGATCAAACACTTTGTATTAATTGAAATCTTGTAAAATCTCGTTATCAACTACTTCATGTTTTTAGTTTTTTTGTTTATTTCTTTCTACTTTGACGGCCAGTCTACCTACTTCCCATTACAAATATAATAACGTAAGCATATTTTATAAATCCTTTCAGGTTAAACGGTTCAACAAAATTTCGGCAGCACTTCCCTTTGGTCCCCGTATCGTACACAAATGCGTGTGCACAGGGAACAAAAAGGAAGTGCCATCGAAATTTTGTTAACTGTTTAAACTGAAATGATTTATAAAATATGGTTACGTTATTATATTTGTAACTTGTCCAATACAAGGATAAATCCAACGAATATTGTATCAGATGAATATAGATTTCCATTTTATGGAAAAACGAATATCCATATAACGATCATATACAACACTTGCTGGACCGGGCCAAATTTATCTAAGGGGTTCACATAACTAGTCAAAACACATTCAACCCAGTTTAAAGCAAGAAACACACATCAAATGAAAAAGCGCGCCTTTTGCGCTTTGGGCCTTTTTGGGCTTTTTTTGCGCTTCAGTAAAAGGTGCGCCTTAAACTTCAAAAAATCCCCTTACTTGCGCCTTACGCCTTTTTGCGCCTAGGTGCGCGCCTTGACTATATTGCGTCTACATAACAATTTTTCATAATTTCAATTTGTAAACTAACATGACAATAGTTTTAGTAAGTTTTGATTCATTTTAGTTTAATGTATAAATTATAAAATTAATTTTAGTTAGTTCAAATTTTTGAAAGATAAACTAAGCTTTCAAGTTAATTATTTAATTTCATAAAAAATTCGAAGAGTTGAGTTATATGATTTTCATTACATTTAACAAGATTCTTAACGATCTAAACCTAAATTACGAACCATTTTGAATTAACATTTTTAATCAACATTTGATTACTAAATATTCTAGTAACAAAACATTTTTTTTTCAATTGCAAGTGCATTCATGTAGACTATTCTTGCATCCGATGGGGACATAACAGTGCATGCATGTAGACTAGGGACATCGTTGCGCCATTTCAATAATAATCAATTTACTACCATTAAACAATTACATTAATTCCATTCATTCTCAAATCATCATACAACACATTCTACATACAACACAATCATCGTACGTCTAATTAAACACGTGATAATCATTATTTTCAACCTCCTAAATCAATTACATATGTAATATTCATCGATTTTACCCTCCTAATCAATTACACTTATCCCCAAATCAACTTACAACACAACCATTATCATAAACATCCCTCGAGACAACCAATTTCATATGCATAAACATTCAATTTTGCAAAGTCATATAAATTAGCAACCAAAGCCTCTAATTAACCCTAATTAAGCATAAACTAGAGTTAGAAGACATAGTAGAATGAAATCAATACCTTGGAAGCGAATTTGGAGGCTTGGAATCGGAGCAGCAAGGAGAGGCGACGGGTAGGGTTTAAGAAATTTTTGGGGGAAAAAATAGAATGAGGAAGAGGAAGGTTCGGCCGTTATTATTCTGCAAATCGAGCAACGGTTTACGACGGCTAGCGACGGCCGCTTTTTTAGCTGTCGCAAACCGTTGCCCCACCCCATCGCAATTTAAGCTGCCTTTTGTAGTGATAAGACCAATATTGGAACTTAGAAAATTATGTCGTTCAATCCCAAGTGGTTTGGTCATCAAATCAGCGAGCTGCAGCTTCATATTAACATGAGACAAATGAATAAATTTGCTTTTAACATGGTCTCGTATATAATGACAATCCATCCTTAAATGCTTTGTTCTCTCTTGAAACACCTCATTCTCAGCTATGTACTGTGCAGACTTATGATCACAAAACAAACAAATTGGTTTAGGAATAGTCACTAACAATTCTTGCAGCAGACTTTCAATCCAAACGACTTCACTTGTTATTTGACTCATCGCTCTATATTCAGCCTCAGTAGAGCTTTTTAAAGTAACCTTTTGTTTCTTCATTTTCTAAGAAACTAATGAATCACCCAAAAAAAAATACAAAATCCTGTTAGAGACTTGCCTGAATATATACAACTTCCCCAGTCTGCATCACTGTATGCACTTAACTGTAAAGCAGAGTCAGCAGCATAGAATAAACCATGATTGAGTGTACCTTTCAAATAATTTAGAACATGTAGTGCAACAAAAAAATGTGGAGACCTAGGATCTTACATAAACTGACTTAACTGTTGAACCGCATAAGATATATCAGGCTGTGCCATATTAAGATATAAAAGTTTTCTAATGATTCTTCTATATGTTTCTGGATTAGCTAGCTGTGTACCTTCAACAATGCTTAGCTTTAGGCCTTTTGGAAGAGGAAATGGAGTTGTTTTACAATTTCATGCTTGTAGACTTAAGCATATCTAAGTTGTACTTTCTTTGATTCAACAAAATTCCTTATGTAGTTCTTCTGACTTCAATTCCAAGAAAAAACGTAAGATCTCCTAAATCTTTAATTGTGAAAGCACGATGCAAAGCTGCTTTTACTTCAGAAATTACTTGCAAATTCGATCCAGTAACTAATAAGTCATCCACATAACAAACAATAACAGTGAAGTCATTTTTTTCAAGTCTAGTGAACATAGAACAATCTTGCTTCGATTGAATAAAACCAAGACTTAAACGGAAATTTTTAAGTTTAATATTCCATTGTCTAGCAGCTTGTTTGAATCCATAAATTGACTTTCTTAACTTGCAAACTTAACCAGGTTTTGCTTTTGAATAACCATGTGGAGGTTTCATGTATATGTCTTCATCAATATAACCATGTAAAAATTCATTTTTTATATCCAGTTGATGTAAATACCAATTATTGGCCGCTGCTAGTGCTATGACAATTCGAACAGTAGTAAATCTTGCAACTGGGCTAAAAGTAAACTTGAAATCTTTACATTTAATTTGTTTGTTTCCACTTGCAACAATTCTGGCTTTGCATCTTTCAACTTCACCATTCTTTAAAAAATTTGTCTTATACACCCATTTGCTTCCTATTGCTGTTTTATTTGATGGTAGATCCACCAACTCCCATGTATGATTCTTCTCCATAGCTTCAATCTCTTTTTGCATAGCTTCCAGCCATCCAGGATTTTCTTTTGCCTGATTATAAGAAATAGGCTCTTGTGTAGATAACATTTTGTTAAGACTATGAAGAGATTCTGAACTTAAATGTGCCAATGATGGTTCTGTAAAAGCATTAAAAACCATAAATGTAGATGAACTGTTAGATAGATTAGAAACAGGTTTAATCTACTAAATCTCAAAATCCTTAAACTTCGATGGTAATACTGATGGTCTTGTTGATCTTCTTACTGGAATTGGTGCAGTAATATGTTGATTATGATTATCTGTAGAAATTTGCTGAAGAGGAACAGAAGAGGAAGATTCTCCTAATGGTGGCTCAACATTACCTGTAGGGATTTGTGTTGTAACAACCCGGAAAATGTGAACCAATTTAAATTTTTTAATTTGGATATTTCAGTGGATTTTAAATATTTAAAATAAATTTTTAAATAATAACGACAAAAAGTATATTTGAATCGATGTTTGAAAATAAATATAATTATTTTAATTATAAACAAGGCCTGAAATGGCGCGACAATTTGAAAATTTGAATTCAAACTTTGACTGACTGTACCGGGTGCAAAATAAAATGGATTTTAGTGAAATAAAAAATATTTAAATTTGTTTATGAATATCTTTTTAACGAATCTAAAAAATCGAAGTTTCATAGCGGGAATCAAAAGTTATGGCCAAATAAATTTTCAGAAAGGTCGCTATAGAGTTTATATAGCCCGTGAAAATAGCCCTTTTTGCAAACAGCCTCAGAATTCGACGAAACCACTTTTGTTGGATTTGGGATGTCAAATTATTGCTAGGTTTCCAATTCCAGAATTTTTGAAGTTAATATGTGAGCGTGGCGAAGGAAAATGTGTTTGGTTGATTTTAGTCAAATTGGATTGACCAGAAAATGGCCATTTTTCAAACGGTCTCAGAATTCAACGAAACTAGTTTTGTTGGGACCGTATCGCCAAAACATAAATAGATTTATTTTTCTAGAATTTTTGGGATCAGTATGTGGCCTCGACAAATTGAAATGTACGTTCGAAACAGAATTTGAATGTTTTATATTTTAATTTGAAGAATAACTGAGAACAGTCGAATGAGCCTACAAAACATATCCCATTGTGTTTAGAATGGGGGTATTTAGCTGGGGACGATAGTCGTTGGGTTTGAATTGGTCTTTGTATGGAGAGAAGGGTATTTATGGATTTAATTAAATTAAAATTAGTATAAATATAAGTGGGCCAATCAGGTGCTTTCTCCTCAAAACCCTTGGCTGTTAAAAATCGCACCGCCTCCCCTTATAATTAACGACAAAAATCGTTCACCATTTCCTCCTCCGATTACTACCTCCAAGCGCAGTAAAACCCATCCATTTTTTTGAGAATTCTACAGTAAATCTCCTGATCTACAAATCCGAACTGGTCTCGACCTCTCTGGTGTTGTGTATGTCGAGAACGAAGCCCTCGAATTCGCCGCTTTGCAACCTTCGCCGTGACCTGCAGAGACCACCGATCTGGGCGCAACTAGCGGTGCCGTGAAGCCTCTTCCAAGCCCTTCGACGGTGCACTGCCCGATCCTCACATCGTTACACGGTTTGGCCAGAAAATCCGAACCCTAGTTTGAAGCCAATGTGAAGGTATACGGAAACATCAGACTCGTGTGGACGTCTTCTACATTCTAGAAGAGACCGGATATTTTTCTGAGCCTTCTACAATTTTTGGAGGAGTGGAACCCAATGTGAGATTTCTGATTTATAAACGGTGGAAATGACGATGTATAAATTATACAGTTGATGCATGAGTTATATAAGCGTTGTACACCTCATGTATAAGCGTTGTATAAGTTGTATGTTCGATGTATAAGTCATATATGCATTGTAAAAATTATATATGCATTGAAATGGAATTGAAATGAAATAGAAATATATTTATATATGAATATATATATATATACACATACTCCCCTCGTCCATAGACCATGGATGATATATATTGGTTGTGATATTGTATGGATTATTGGTTGATGTGAAAGTTGGTGAGTATCATGAATGGTTAATTGGAAATGATTGATTGTGGTTGAAATCCCAATAGGATTAGTATATGGGAAAATTCGTCTGCGTACGAACTAGATATTGAAATCCCCATTGTCAAAAGCTGCGAGGCTTTAAGGTAGAGCGAGGAGCCGTACTCGGGACGGTGCTGGTTTCAACTACCCAGTCGTTATGCTGCCAAAATTTTCAATAATATTCATGTGTTAGAATTATTTTCATGTGTTGGAACTATATTCATGTGTTGAAACCATATTCACGTGTTGAAACCATATTTATGTGTTGAAACTATATTCATGTGTTGAATAGAATTCATGTGTTGAATGACATTCATGTAATGAATAAATTCTTTGAAAAATAAAAATCACATTCGTATCATCTATATGAAGAATATAAAATAATCGTGTTTTGAAATAAATTGTTTTACAATAAAAATCACATTTTTATCATCTATATGAAGTATATAAAATAATTATGTTTTGAAATAAATTGTTTTACAATAAAAATCACATTTTTATCATCTGTATGAAGTATATAAAATAATCGTGTTTTGAAATAAATTGTTTTACTATAAAAATCACATTTTTATCAACTATATGAAGTATATAAAATAATCGTGTTTTGAAATAAATTGTTTTACAATAAAAATCACATTTTTAGCATCTACATGAAGTATATAAAATAACTGTGTTTTGATATAAATTGTTTGACAATAAAAGCCACATTTTTATTATATATATGAATTGTTAAAAATAGTGATGTGTTGAAATAAATATCTGTTGGATAAAAATATCATTTTTATCAAATATAAGAAATGAATATGGTTTTGAAATCGAAGAATGGATTATATTTATATATATATAATTAAAATAAATCGAATAACGAAGCTGCAGTTCGTATTCGATTATTGCGGGAGATCCGACCATCGGATTTTCCCGAAACCGAAACCGTTGGGTTCGCTTTGGAAATATCTTTCCAACGACACCAACTTTGTAAAGATCCAACGGTTGGATTGTCCGGAATGTTTAATTCAAATCTGAGGAAAAACAGCATCAGATTCGATTATATATATATATAATTAAAATAAATTGAATAACGATGATGCAGTTCGTATTTTGAAATCGTAACTTCAAATGATTGTACAGGGAGATCCGACCGTCGGATTTTCCCAAAACTGGAACCGTTGGATTCATTTTGAAAAGATATTTCTAATGATATAAAATTTGCAAAGATCCAACAGTTAGATTTTCAGATATGCGTAAATCAAATCTGAAGAAAAACAGCGCCACAGCTGTGTTATGGCCTGAAGCGTCGTTTGATTGTATTGACTATTTTTAAATAAATAAAAATAGCGATAAATCGTTATAAAATATTATAAACGATATGGAATGGAAATAAACTGAATTTACCCGATTTATTGGATATTTGATGGTTGAATGTGTTTGACGTGAAAATTACATTAAAGAACAGAGTTATTGATGTCGAATAATTTAACCATTGAAATGAATTGATTTGAAATTCTAAATATACATGAATTATTTGAAAAGACCGAGTTAATTCTCATTTCAAATAATTGATCGACAGTTAGAAGTCGAAGATATGAAGATGGTCCAAGACCGACGATCTTCACATCGAATGGATGGGTGCTGTTGATGCTCATGATGGGAGTAGCTACCTTGAAGGGGGCTAAAGTGGTAGCCGTCCAGACGTACTTGTTGATGTACAGATGTGCGAGGTATAAGGCGTCTCCGGTTTCGTTCAGACCTAGAACGGACTTGTAAATGGATGTGTGTCTGACGTTGTATATTGACAACGTGGCATGCAGAGATGTTGTGATCAATGCTTTTGTTGAAAAGCAGAGCTTTGTGGTTGATGATCGAAGCACGATTTTTAATGGATAGCTTTGTGTTTATCATTGTTTCGCGGGCCTCACACCCCGGTATGAGCCAATAACGGGAGAGGACTTCGGGGAGGACATGTGTTTCCTTCTAGCTAGGAGTGGTGCTTTGGGTTTTACATGCTCGGGCATTTTACTTATGTGGATGATAGGAAAGCGAGGCCTCGGTTATTTCTATCTCTTCGGAGCCAATGATTTGGTCGGATATGACCAATTGATGCCCCATATGGCGGGGAAACACAGTGTTCAGGCATTATAATCCACATCGAGTGGACCGACCCTGATGATCGAAGGTGCAGTTGCGGCTGTTCCTGAGACACGGGGTAGAGCGTCTCGAAGCGGTGAGGACGATCCCTTGCCTTGGTTCATGACGGAAATCCAATTTCCAAATACGACATCGTGCGGTTTTGATTATATAGCTATATATGGCGACATGATATATGTTACCCATGCCGTCTATGATTGATATTTATGATTGAAATTGTTTTTGAAACAAATAAACATTGGCAATAATATCAAATGATTTTTTTTGCTCGTATCAAGCATATTTTACCCATTATAAGGTAAAACTCTATCCTCCGGTTTGCGTTGCATTGTGTAATGCGAACTGAGTCTTATAATGGCTTCATTTTTATAAAAAGAATTGCGATGTTTAAAAGATTTACTTGTTTTAAAGCAATGGCAATACAATGGAGTAAACCCGTTCCGCGTTAGCGGCGTGGTCCTATGATTGGCCTTATTGTAAAATATGTTAAGTAGATTTCTCATACAAGTCCCATTACTGACTCGTAGTTTGTTTCACTTGCAAATTCAGGTGCCCCTACTTCTACACGAGCAGCCTTGTATTTAGGTTTTGGCAAGCTCTTTCTGGATAGCTGGAGCTGGAGCTGGATTCTATCACTTCTTTCTTTTTATGCTGTTCAGCTTCTACAGTACATGTTATGTTTTGATTCCGCTGTGGACATTTATGTACAGCTGAACTATATTTTGTACTAAGTATGATCCTGTATACTGTGTAACTCTGATGTTTATATTTATCCAGTGTATTCTGTTGTACATTATCGGGTGTATTTATTTATTTCTGTTTTGCTATCATTTATTTATGTGTTATATTCCAAAGATTACCCTTTCCACCGTGGAAGGGGAGTTTGGGGTCGTCTCAACGTGGTATCAGAGCTTTGGTTAATCTTAGCTCAGAAATATAACATATTAACGAACTCGTCAGAAATGGAACCAGCAGAGTTCTAGGACGAATAACTCATTACAGATAGGATCAGTAATATCCTAGTATGAGTATAGCAGAATGAAATACACCCCAATAGATGCATTTACATTCAAGTATATGTCTTTATGCTTTACAAATACCTTTTCTGTTGACCTGACACTTTGTTTGTTATTTGCACACGCACTAGAAAATGAGCAGCAGATACAGAAGAAGTAACACAGACCCAGATATAAACGATCTATTTAAGAAATATAGAAATTTGGGTGGAGTACCATTCTTGGGCGAAGAATCTATTATTAAAACACAAGCTTGGATTCGTTCTTTGAAGGTTTAATGCTGAGAGATGACCAGAAAAGATTACTGGCATCTTGGGCACTCAAAGACGAAGCTTTGTTCTAGTGGAATTCGATTATTAATGTTAATCCAGAAGGTAATATTACCTGGGATAGATTTAAAGAGATTTTCAGTGAAAGATTTATTCCTCCAGAAGCAACTGAGCGATTATGTAATGAATTCTATTATCTGATATAAGGAGATATGAGCATTCCGGAATATCATAAGAAGTTCAATGAACTCTCTCATTTTGCCCCTCATCGAATTCAAAATCCGAAGAGGAAGAATCTGAGGTTTATTAACGGGCTCCAAAGAAAGTACCAAAGTAGTGTAATGGGGGCATGTGAAGCTTCCTTTTTCTAAAATGATATGCATGGCTTATCATTATGAAGATTTAGATAAGCGAGGCCTTTTTGACGATGAAAAGGAAGCCAGTTCGAGCAACAAAAGGAAAACCGAAACTGATAGCCCAGAGACAAGTACACAGGCTGAGGCAAGTATGACGTCTGGAGTCAGAAAGAAGCCTAGATTCAATCAGGAAAACGTTATATCTGAGAAAAGACCAGCAACAAATGCCACCTGCTCAAATTGTAATCAGAAAGGGCATTTGGCGATAAACTGCAGACCCTTAAAGAAACAAAAGAAGGATAAATTTAAATCCAAGAGCAAGTTTCAGGAGAATAGAAAATGATGTTTGTGCCATCGGGCTGGTCATGTAAAACAAGATTGCTGGTTATTAAAGCAATCCTAGAAAATACATGTAAATGAAGTAGCAGAAGTCCCTGCATCCTCATCTAGTCAGGAAAGGCCAGTTGTTCTAGAACGCTTGCTTACTGTCAAAGATATTCCGGTTAAGGTATTATTTGATATAGGCGCTTCGCGAAGCTTTATTGCAAAGAATGCGGTTAAGAAACTGGATTTGAATTTGGGGAAGCTCAAAGAACCCATGACTGTCCATAATCCGGTTGGGGGTTCCCTCAATCTTAGTTGGATCTATGGGGTGCCTACCTCCTTTTCTCATTATCGGTTCACTACCATCGCGATCGTCATGAATTTTACCGAATTCAATCTTATTCTAGGATTGGATTGGTTAACCAAATATGAAGCTGAGGTTAAATGCGCCGACAGAGTTGTTAAGGCAAAAACAAAGTTCGGGGAATATATAACCATTCCATGTGAAGGTCCGACTTCTGATAGAAAAGACTTCTGGGTAGCTTTTGATGTTTCTCCTGCTCAAATAGAACCTGTTCCTGTCGTTACGGAGAATATTCCGATCGACATTGAAAATATTCCTGTTGTCAAGAACTATGCGGATGTGTTCAAAGAAGTGGTTAGCTTACCTCCACGTAGAGAAATTGATTTCAAAATCTCTTTGGTTCCGAATGCAAGGCCAGTAGTTCATGCTATTCGAAGAATGACCTTGAAGGAGAAAGAAGAGTTAGACAGTCAAACTAGACAGCTTGTATGGAAAGGTCTGATCAGACGTAGTTTCTCTGATTGGGGAGCAGCAGTGGTATTTGTCCCAAAGTCAGACGGTACTCACAGACTACGTGTGGATTATCGTGACTTGAATAAGCAGACATTGAAAAACAAATATCCATTGCCACGAATTGATGATTTGTTGGATCGGTTGAATGGCGCGCAAGTATTTTCCTGAATGGACCTAGCTACATGTTTCCATCAGCTTCGTATTGCCGAAGATTGTGTTCCTTTGACAGCATTCAGAGGCCCAGATTTATTCTATGAGTGGTTAGTAATGCCTTTCGGCTTATATGATGCTCCAGCATATTTTGTCGATCTAATGAACCGGGTATTCAGAAAGTATTGAATAAATTTGTTCTGGTTTTCAATGAGGACATATTAATCTTCTCTAAGTCAGAGAGCGAGCATGAAAAACATTTGGAACAAGTGTTAGAGATTCTGAGAAAGAATGTTTTGAAAGCAAAGTTTTCCATATGTATATTCTGGCAAGAAGAAGTCAAATACCTTGGCCACGTCGTGTCAAAGGAAGGAATTTCAGTGGATCCTGGTAAAGTCACTACTATTCAGAATTGGAAACAACCTCGTACACTCACAGAATTCCGAAGTTTTCTCGGATTGGCCAGTTATTATCGGAAGTTCGTTAAGAATTTTTTGAAGATATCCAGTTCCTTAACGAAGCTCACTAAGAAGCATTCGAGATTCAATTGGACTCTGGAATGTGAGACAGCTTTACAGGAGCTAAAGTTAAAACTGACAACTGCTCCAGTGTTAACAATTATTGATGGCAACCAAGACTTGAAAGTCTGGACCGATGCTTCTAAAGAAGGCCTTGGCGCAGTGTTAATGCAAAGAGGTCAAGTAGTTTCTTATGCTAGCCGTCAATTGAAATCACATGAAAAGAATTATGCAACTCACGATCTTGAATTGTTAGCCATCGTATTTGCTATGAAAATCTGGAGGCATTATCTATTGGGTGAGAAATTTGAATTATACACTGCTCATCAATCACTGAAATATTTATTCACCCAGAAGGATCTGAATATGAGGCAGCAGCGTTGGTTAGAATTTCTTGTGGCATATGATCTTGATATCTTATATACTCCGGGGAAAGCCAATGTTGTGGCTGATGCGCTCAGCAGAAAGAATATAATTATCGCCAGTCTTATCATCACGCCTTCATTGATTGATAATATATCTGCTCTTCAAAGGAATGATCACTTCATTCAGAAGATCAGAGAGAGAATTCAGAAAGGCTAGATCGATAACGATGGGATTCTGAGGATGAAAGGCCGAATATGTATGCCAAAAATTCCTGAACTCCGGAGAGAAGTATTAGATGAATGTCACAAAGCCAAACTTAATACCCATCCAGGAGTGAGCAAAATGTATAATGATATCAAACACACTTTCTGGTGGAGATCTATGAAACGAGACATTTCTTTATACATTAGTCGGTGTGCTACTTGTCAGCAAGTCAAAAACGATCAACAGAAATTGGCTAGATTGTTGCAACCGTTGGAAATTCCAGGTGGGAAGTGGGAATAGATTTTAATGGATTTCATAGATGGTTTGCCCAGAACCAGGAAAGGAAATGACAGTATTTGGGTGATCGAAGATCGTCTCACGAAGACCGCCCATTTCATACCTGTTAGACCGATCAGAGTTTGATGCAGATTTATTTCAGAGAAATTGTTAAACTACATGGAGTTCCCATGAGCATCGTTAGCGATCGTGACCTGATTTTCGCTAGTAAATTCTGGGAAGCATTCCAAGCAGAATTGGGAACGATACTGAACTTGAGCACCACATATCATCCTCAAACAGATGGTCAAACTAAGAGGGTAAATCATATTCTAGAAGATTTATTGTGCGCTTATGTTATTGATTTTGGCGGATCATGGGAAGACCATTTGCATTTGGCTGAGTTCACATACAACAACAGCTACCAAGCGAGCCTGACAATGTCACCGTTCGAAGCAATGTATGGTAGACCGTGCCGATCTCCTGCTTGTTGGGTAGAACCTGGTAATAGACTTGTCTTGGGACCTGATATGATTCGCGAAGCTGCGGACAAAGTCGATTTCGTTAAGAAACGATTAGTAGCCGCTCAAAGCCAACAGAAGAGATATGCATATAAGAGAAGAAGAGATTTATCATTCGCTGTTGGCGACCACGTGTATTTGAAGGTATCTCCGATGAGAGGAGTAATCCGGTTCGGTAAAACAGGGAAATTGGTGCCCAAATTTATTGGTCTATTTCCTATTCTAGAACGGATTGGAACTTTCGCTTATAGGGTTCAATTACCAGATTGGTTGCCTGGAGTACATAATGTGCTTCACGTATCTCAACTTCGAAAGCATGTGCATGATCCAGACTTGATCGTGGAAGAAGCCGCGCAATGGGATATAGAAATTACTCCAGAATTGGCTATAAGAAGACAGCCGCTAAAGATTATTAGCAAAGAAACAAAAGAGCTGAGGAACAAGAAGGTTCACTTAGTCAAAGTGCAATGGAGTGGAGATCCGTGAGATTGTACTTGGGAAACTGAGGAAAACATTAAGAAATCCTATCCCAATTGCAGGGTAGATATCTCTGATTGACTCTGGTGCAAGGTACATTTACCATATTTTGCATTTCCATTTTGTTCTCTACTTTGTTGTTGTTTTCTTTTCATGGATGTAAACTTTTTAATTATATAGTCTGAATGATTTTAAAAGAGTATATGAATTAATTAGTATAGTTCTGAAAGATAAAAACAAATTGATTTTTGTTTGTGTTGTGTGATTGTGGATTTGATTAATTAAATTATTAGAATGATAGTTAATTTAATCAATAAGAGAATGATGGTAAATTTATTTGATTAAACCACGCATTGAACTGATTTGAAATTAGATAAAAATATATGCATGTACATTATATATGTTTGAACAGGTAAATGGATTAGCTATTGAGTAAAGAATTTATTGGCGTGCCCGACAAATAGGTAAACCTCAATGAGTTAGATGCACAATTTTATTATTATATCAACTCTTGTGAATGTCATTGGATGCGTAGTGCTGGTTATTCTATGTGTAATAATAAACGTCGCCATCGGATAGTAACAATTAATTTTGAAATACACTACATGGCATACTTCATGAAGATAGGCATACTTCACCATATACCACATAAGCATTTGGAACTTGTGTGACAAGGTTGGATATTTACCATACGAGCGAGAGGTTTGTATGGCGGTGACTATATATTACAGGTTGAACTGATGACTGAGATGGACTATATAAAATGTAACGGTAAATTGCAAGATTAATAAAAAACCCACACGGGTCTGGAGATGACAATAAACACGTCTCTCTGGTCATTAAGGCACAAAAACCATTTATAGGGTGACAGGAATTTATTCTCCAGAGTTATGATCTATACACACTCCCCTATGGACACCGGAATATATCACTATAAATAGGTGCATGCTTATTAGGATTTATTAGGTACCTAATACGGCCCAATAAATTTCCAAACCCTTCCCCGTACAAAGGAGGTTATGGTGAAATTTTTCGAAAATTTAGGGTGTTAACTAAATTTTTGAAGAATTGGAAAATTCTTAAAAAATGAAAAGTTGAAGAATGAAAGTTGAGTTGGTTGATTAAACAACTTTCGACTTTGTTCCTTTTCGGGGACGCAAAAGATTTTAAGTAGGGGAGATTGTAACAACCCGGAAAATGTGAACCAATTTAAAATTTTTAATTTGGCTGTTTCAGTGGATTTTAAATATTTAAAATAAATTATTTTCAATAATAACGACAAAAAGTCTATTTGAATCGATGTTTGAAAATAAATATAATTATTTTAATTATAAACAAGGCCTGAAATGGCGCGGTAGTTTGAAAATTTGAATTCAAATTTTGACTGACTGTACCGGGTGCAAAATAAAACGGATTTTAGTGAAATCAAAAATATTTCAATCTGTTTATGAATATATTTCTAACGAATCTGAAAAATCGAAGTTTCATAGCGGGAATCAAAAGTTATGGCCAAATGAATTTTCAGAAAGGTAGCTATAGAGTTTATATAGCCTGTGAAAATAGCCCTTTTTGCAACCAGCCTCAGAATTCGACGAAACCACTTTTGTTGGATCCGGGATGTCATATTATTGCTAGGGTTCAAATTCCAGAATTTTTGAAGTTAATATGAGAGCGTGGCAAAGGAAAATGTGTTTGGTTATTTCAGTCAAATTGGATCGACCAGAAAATGACCATTTTTCAAACAGTCTCAGAATTCGATGAAACTAGTTTTGTTGGGACTGTATCGTCAAAACATAGCTAGATTTACTTTTCTGGAATTTTTGGGATCAGTATGTGGCCCGGCAAATTAAAATGTACATTCAAAACAGAATTTGAATGTTTTATATTTTAATTTGAAGAATAACTGACTGTAACAGTCGAATAGGCCTGCGAAACATATCCCATTATGTTCGGAATGAGGGTATTTAGCTGGAGACGACAGTCGTTGGGTTTGAATTGGTGTTCGTATGGAGAGAAGGGTATTTATGGATTTAATTAAATTAAAAATAACTTAAATATAAGTGGGCCAATCAGGTGTTTTGTCCTCAAAACCCTCGGCTTTTAAAAATCGCACTGCCTTCCCTTATAACGAACGACGTCACCATTTCCTTCTCCGATTACTACCTCCAAGCGCAGTAAAACCCATCCATTTTTTTGAGAATTTTACAGTAAATCTCCTGATCTACAAATCCGAACTGGTCTCGACCTCTCTGGTGCAGTGTATGTCGAGAACGAAGCCCTCAAAGTCGCCACTTTGCAACCTTCGCCGTAACCTGCAGAGACCACCGATCTGGGCGCAACTAGCGGCGCCGTGAAGCCTCTTCCAAGCCCTTCGACGGTGCACCGCCCGATCCTCACATCGTTACACGGTTTGGCCAGAAAATCCGAACCCTAGTTTGAAGCCAATGTGAAGGTATACGGAAACATCAAACTCATGTGGACGTCTTCTACATTCTAGAAGAGACCGGATATTTTACTGAGCCTTCTACAATTTTTGGAGGAGTGGAACCCAATGTGAGATTTCTGATTTATAAACAATGGAAATGACGATGTATAAATTATACAGTCGATGTATGAGTTATATAAGCGTTGCACACCTCATGTATAAGCGTTGTATAAGTTGTATGTTTGATTTATAAGTCATTTATGCGTTGTAAAAATTATATATGCATTGAAATGGAATAGAAATGAAATCGAAATATATTTATATATGAATATCTATATTTATATATATACTCCCTCGTCTACAGACCATGGATGATATATATTGGTTGTGATATTGTATGGATTATTGCTAGATGTGAAATTTGGTGAATATTATGAATGGTTGATTGGAAATGATTGATTGTGGTTGAAATCCTAATAGGATTAGTATATTGTAAAATTCATCTGTGTACGAACTAGATATTGAAATCCCTATTGTCAAAAGCTGTCAGGCTTTAAGGTAAAGCGAGGAGCCGTACTCGGGACGGTGCCGGTTTTAACTACCCTGCCGTTATGCTGCCGAAATTTTCAATAATATTTATGTGTTAGAATTATTTTCATGTGTTGGAACTATATTTATGTGTTGAAACCAAATTCATCTGTTGAAACCATATTCATGTGTTGAAACTATATTCATGTATTGAATAGAATTCATGTGTTGAATGACATTCATGTATTGAATAAATTCTTTGAAAAATAAAAATCACATTTTTATCATCTATATGAAGTATACAAAATAATCGTATTTTGAAATAGATTGTTTTACAATAAAAATCACATTTTTATCATCTATATGAATTATATAAATAATCATGTTTTGAAATAAATTGTTTTACAATAAAAATCACATTTTTATCATCTATATGAAGTATATAAAATAACCGTGTTTTGAAATAAATTGTTTTACAATATAAGTCACATTTCTATCTTCTATATGAAGTATATAAATTAATCGTGTTTTGAAATAAATTGTTTGACAATAAAAATCACATTTTTATTATATATATGAATTGTTAAAAATAGTGATGTGTTGAAATAAATATCTGTTGGATAAAAATATCATTTTTTTATCAAATATATGAAATGAATATGGTTTTGAAATCGAAGAATGGATTATATATATATATATATATATATATATAATTAAAATAAATCGAATAACGAAGCTGCAGTTCGTATTTTGAAACCGTGATTTCAAACGATTATTGCGGGAGATCCGACCATCGGATTTTCCCGAAACTGAAACCGTTGGGTTCGCTTTGGAAATATCTTTCCAACGTCACCAACTTTGTAAAGATCCAACGATTGGATTGTCTAGAATGTTTAATTCAAATCTGAAGAAAAACAGCGTCATAATTGATTATATTTATATATATATATAATTAAAATTAATCGAATAACGATGCTGCAGTTCGTATTTTGAAATTGTAACTTCAAATGATTGTACCGGGAGATCCGACCGTCGGATTTTCCCAAAACTGGAACCGTTGGATTCGTTTTGAAAAGATCTTTCTATTGATATAAATTTGTAAAGACCCAACAGTTATATTTTTAGATATGCGTAAATCAAATCTGAAGAAAAACAGCGCCACGGCCGCGTTATGGCCTGAAGCGTCGTTTGAATGAATTGGCTATTTTTAAATAAATAAAAATAGCGATAAATCGTTATAAAATATTATAAACGATACGGAATGGAAATAAACTGAATTTACTTGGTTTATTGGATATTTGATGGTTGAATGTGTTTGGCGTGAAAATTACCTTAAAGAACAGAGTTATTGATGTCGAATAATTTAACCCTTGAAATGAATTGATTTGAAATTCTAAATATACGTGAATTATTTGAAAAGGCCGAGTTAATTCTTATTTCAAATAATTGATCGACGGTTAGAAGTCCAAGATATGAAGACGGTGCAAGACCTACGATCTTCACATTGAATGGATGGGTGCTACTGATGCTCACGATGGGAGTAGCTACCTTGAAGAGGGCTAAAGTGGTAGCCGTCCGGATGTACTTGTTGATTGTACGGATGTGTGAGGTATAAGGTGCCTCCGGTTTCGTTCAGACCAAGAACGGACTTTTAAATGGATGTGTGTCTGACATTGTATATTGACAACGTGGCATGCAGAGATGCTGTGATCAAAGCTTTTTTTGAAAAGCAGAGCTTTGTGGTTGATGATCAAAGCACGGTTTTGAATGGCTAGCTTTGTGTTTAGCGTTGTTTCACGAGCCTCACACCCCGGTATGAGCTAGAAACGGGAGAGGACTTTAGGGAGGACATGCGTTTCCTTCTAGCTAGGAGTGGTGCTTTGGGTTTTACACGCCTGGGCATTTTACTTATGTGGATGATGGGAAAGCGAGACCACGGTTATTTCGGTCTCTTCGGAGCCGATGATTTGGTTGGAAATGACCAGTTGACTCCCCATAGGGTAGGGAAACGCAATGTTCAGGCATTATAATCCACATCAGTGGACCGGCCCTGACGATCCAAGGTGCAGTTGCGGCTGTTCCTGAGACACGGGCTAGAGCGTCTCGAAGCGGTGAGGAAGATCCCTTGCCTTGGTTCATGACGGAAATCCAATTTCCAAATACGACATCGTGCGGTTTTGATTGTATACCTATATATGGCGACATAATATATGGTACCCATGCCGTCTATGATTGATATTTATGATTGAAATTGTTTTTGAAACATATAAACACTAGCAATAATATCAAATGATTTTTTTTGCTCGTATCAAGCATATTTTGGCCATTATAAAGAAAACTCTATCCTCCGGTTTGCGTTGCATTGTGTGATGGGAACTGAGTCTTATAATGGCTTCATTTTTATAAGAAGCATTGTGATGTTTAAAAGATTTACTTGTTTTTAAAGCACTGGCAATCTAATGGAGTAAACCCGTTCCGCGTAAGCAGCGTGGTCCTGTGATTGGCTTTATTGTAAAATATGTTAAGTAGATTTCTCATACCAGTCCCATGACTAACTCGTAGTTTGTTTCACTTGCAAACTCGGGTGCCCCTATTTCTACACGGGCAGCCTTGTATTCAGATTTTAGCAGGCTCTTTCTGGATAGCTGGAGCTGGATTATATCACCTCTTTCTTTTTATGTTGTTCAGCTCCTATTGTACATGTTATGTTTTGATTCCGCTGTAGACATTTATGTAAAGCTGAACTGTATTTTGTACTAAGTATGATCTTGTATACTGTGTAACTCTGATGTTTATATTTATCCAGTGTATTCTGTTGTACATTATTAGGTGTATTTATTTATTTCTATTTTGCTGTCATTTGTTTATGTGTTATATTCCAAAGATTACCCTTGCCACCGTGGAACGGGGGTTTGGGGTCGTCTCAACGGTATTAAAAGGAAGAATGTTTAAATTGGAACCACAAATTTGTTCATCGTTAATAAAAGTCTGAATTTGAGGTGATGAATCCTTCATTTGAATTTGTCTATATAGAAGAGACTTTTCAAAATGATAAGGAAATACAGTTTCTTGAAAAATGAGATCTCTACTAAGAACAATTTTATGATTATCCAAATCATATAACTTGTATCTTTTTTGAGCATATGGATATCCTAATAATATGCATTTTTTTGCATGAGGAGCAAACTTATCATTTGATTTAGCTGCTGGATAACATAGACACCCAATAATCCGTAAATGTGTATAATCAAGTAGTTTTCCCATCAATCTTTCATATGGAGTTTTCCAGTGTAATACATAACTTGGCAAGATAATCAAATGTGTAGCAGCTAATATACAGTCACACCAAAATTTAATAGGTAAATTGGCATGAATTCTTATTGCTCTAGCAGTTTCTAACAAGTGTTTATGTTTTCTCTCTACCCTTCCATTTTGTTGTGGTATCCCTGGTATACTCCTCTGATGAATAATTCCTTTTTGTGCAGATAACAAGCTACATATCTCATTAACTATTTCAGTTCCATTATCACTCCTTATCACATTTACCAACATAAGCAAAAAATGCAGAAATTGTGCTGTATACCTGCTGCTTACTATGCAATAGATGAACCCAAGTTGTTCTTATATTATCATCTAAAATAGTCAAGAAATATATTGCTCCAAACAATGAAGGTGTTTTATATGGACCCCACAAATCTAACTGATTTATTTCGAAAGGTTGAGAAGCAATAGAATCAGATAACATAAAAGCCAGTCTATGATGTTTGCCTAGAATACATGCTTCACAAGTAAAATCATCAATTTTATTTTTAGAATATGAATTTGTTAGATGCTTCATATTAGAAACACTGATATGCCCTAGCCTTGCATGAAGTATTCTAAAATCAGGTAAAGTAGAAGAACTATTTGCTAACACACTGTTAGACTTTTCGGCAATAAATCTATAATTATTTTGTTATAACAAAGTAGAAGAGTTACTAGAAGATGAATTTAAACTATCTCCATCAAACCTATATAATCCAGCTTCCCTCCTTCTAAATCGTTTTATCTATCTAGATTGTAGTCATGAAATAGACATCTCGTTTGATCAATATAAGCAATAAATTTGTTATGATCAAACAGTCTTCCAATAGACAATAGATTATGCTTAAAATCAGGTATATATAGAACATTCTTGATAACTATTTGTTGTGTAAGATAAGATGTTCCTGATTTTGTTACCTTCTTAATAGTTCCATCACGTAAACTAACACTTAGAGGCTATTTAAGTGTTGAATTGAAGAAAAAAAATCTTAAATCATATGACATATGATCAGATGCACCAGAGTCTATTATCCAAGGATTGTTATGTATTTCAGTTGATTCAAAAACAACATTAGAAGCCATAATACCTGCAAAATTAATTGTTGAATAGTTTTGTGATAGAGGATCAGAGGATGAACTTTCTTGCTTCATCATTTGCATCACTGCTTTGTAAACTTCTGAGACTATCTTTTGATCAACTTGATTCTGTGAACTGTTGTTTTCAGTACTCTGCTCAGGAGCATTTCCAAGAATTCCAGATCCTGAAACATTTGCTAAACATTTGCTGCCAGTTTCCCAGTTGTTTTCATTACTTTTCCTTTATGAAACCATTTAGGATACCCTATGAGTTTAAAGCATTAATCAATAGAGTGTCCTTTCATCTTGCAGTGTTCACAGCTTAAATCTCTTGAAATCTCTCTTTCCAGGGGTTACTATAGTAGTTCTCTGTAAAATCTTCCTTGCAGCTTGTACTTGAAGAGCATTAGTATCAGCCATAAAATTGTTAATTCCATTTTGATTCTTCCTTTCAACTTGCTGCAGAATGTTATATGCTCAATTTACAGTGGGTAACAGATTAGAACTAAGTAGATTCAATCTAACTTGATCATAATATTTGTTAAGATGAGAAAGAAAGTGAATTAATTTCATTCTTTGATCAGATTCAGTTAATTTCTTAAGGTTCACACAGCTGCAGTCTTTCATCACTCCATATGTACAATCAGGAAAACTGTCAATAATTTGAAATTCATCCCACATTCTTTTCAGTTTGCAGTAATATTCAGAAATTGATGAATTTCCTTGTTCAATCAACATTAATTGACGATGCAAATCATATAACTATGGAACATTTGTTTTTCCATATCTTTCAGTAATTTCATTCCATAATTGTCGTGAAGAATCACGGAAAACAAAACTTTCAGAAATTGATTTATCAATTGAGTTCATAACCAATTCATTGCCACATAATCATTTCTGATCCGTTTCTGGCAGTCAGGCGACATTATTTCTGGTTTCGGGAGCGATCCATCAATAAACCCTAATTTGTTCCGAGCAATCAGTGTCATCCTTATTGCTCTGCTACAGCTGATGAAATTACTTCCATTGAAGATGTTATTAACGATTGGTACAGCCGAGTTATCTCCAGACGTAAGAAAATAGGGATCATTATTGTTTATGATGACATTGGTTAGTTGAAGAATTGGATTGACAGTGGAATTCTCTGACTCGTTTGTCATTGAATCAGAGAAATTAGGTAGAATTAGGGATTAAAGAAGAAAAAAAAATTAAGAGATGAGCCCTCACTGATACCATGAAGATCCCCATTTCAGAGAAAACAAGATGTAAAACGAAAGAGAAAGTTTTATTATCCGTTAACATTTTCCAGCTGTCTTACAAGTATTATATACAACCGCATATACAACGCATATACAAGAAATAAAGTATTATAGAAAAGACCTTTAACAAAATATATTTACAACTTTAGTATCAAACCGTATTCAATATGAATACTGTTTGGAAGGCAGAGAACCAAATCCAAACATCTACGCTCAGCCAAATTAATAACTCAAGAAGTTTTGTACTGATAGCATCGGATGAGACGGGTCGGGTATTAGTTGGAACATGCCCATTAGTAAACAGTGTGCAGGAATATTAGTTAAAACAAGAAGGTTGTTTACCTAATTTTGAAACTATTAGTAAACAGTGTGCAGGAATCAAGTGAACTACATTTAGCTGAAAATATTTCTGTTGGGAAACAAATGGCTGAGTCACGTACTCTGTCGCTTTCTTGAAGACGATTCGGCGATCTGGTCGGTGGTGCAAAACCAGTTCGTACTTTCGCCGCCGCCTCTAGGATAAAACAGCCTCCCCGAAATTAATAAACTGATTTGCTTTGCACAAACAAACCAGTGCAGATTTGCACTTTCTGATTTTTAACTGCTCGAAAATTTCTTAAGAATATTTTTAACGGCGGAGGAAGAGAAAAGCAGAATTTTTTCTATATGGATCTCGTCTGATCTGATGATAATATATAGACGAGGATTAGGTTATTCGAAAATACTGGTCAGTGGAGGAAAATAGGATCTGCGAAATACTTGGTCAAAATTTTTACCGCTTCATATTAAAGTCGGTTCAGAAATATCTGGATTTAAAAAAAAAACAGGTTCGAAAAATGCAGTATTTTGTTGACCAAAAATATAAGTGTCTACACCACATAGCCAAGGCCCAAAGCCCAAGCCCAAGCCCGAACCGGGTCGGGTCGGTCGGTCGGTCGCGCGTGCGTGTGTGGTGGTCATGATGCATGGGCTCCCTCCTCACAACAAAGCATGTATTGGGAGCCCCAAGGCCCTTCAAAGCTTCATAGAAACAAGTATAAATACTTGCTTCTTTCATATAATCCCATGATGTGGGACTATTCACATTAAGGAGCCACTCATACACTTATTCAAATATTTTAATAATTCACACATAAATTTCCAACAATCCCCCACTTGAATTTTTAAAATATTATCGAGCAGTTTCTAAAAAACATAAGACTGTGCATAAACAAATGTGTCATCCGACTTAAACCTTTGCATAGTGAGTAAGATTCAGTTTTTACTAGAGTGACACGTAGTCTTGAACTCTATTCCTGACATCAAACCACACACAATCTTTTCTATAGTGCAATCAAATAAGCCCGTGCGTTTATAGCCATGCACGTCTATCCCAGTTTAGTGAACGCTCTAGAAGTTTTGCCCAAAACTCCATAGGAAACGGCCTCATTTCCACATTCACATAGGTGAGTCTATCAAGAGTACTCCTGAAGGTAGGTACTCCACTCCAAATAGAGTATAGATCTCATTAAGAGTTTCTATTAACTCATCCTCTATCACTTCAGGAATACATGCTTCTTAGTTTGTTAAATAGCATGTTCAACTTCTATCACTACACAACTTGTTTTTACCCATTGAACCTATTTCTTGGGATCTCCAGTCATTTAGGTCGGGTTACCATTGTGTGTGACTCAACAATCTAAGGGCAATAGTCCCATTCTTTTGGAAGAATTATGGACTTTCTCTCTTGACAGTCCTTTCGTCAAAGGATCTGCCAAATTTTCTTCACTACGTACGTAATCTACTCTAACGGTACCTGTAGAAAGTAGCTATCTAACCGTGCTATGCTTACGACGTATTTGTCGTCTCTTACCGTTATAATAACAGTTCTGAACTTTTGCAATAGCCGCGGTACTATCGCAATGTATCAACACAGCCGGTATCGGTTTTTCCCATAAGGGAATCTCAGCTAGCAGATTTCTCAAATACTCTGCTTCTTCACTAGCTGTAACTAGCGCTATCATCTCAGATTCCATAGTGGACTGAGCCAAAATAGTTTGTTTCTTAGATTTCCAAGAAACAGCTCCTCCAGCGATGCTAAATATATAGCCACTGGTCGCTTTAGAATCATCAGATAAAGTATTCCAGTCTCCATCTGAGTATCCTTCAAGTACAACTGGAAACTTTTCATAATGTAATCCAAGGTTCATAGTTCGTTTAAGGTATCTCATGACCCTTTCAATAGCATGCCAGTTCTCTATACTAGGTCTACTGGTAAACCTACACAATAATCCCACGACATAGGCAATGTCGGGTCTAGTACAATCAGTGGCATACCGAAGGCTACCAATGTTGCTTGCATAATCAGACTGTCTTACACCTTCACCAGTGTTCTTAAATAACTTTACACTTGGATCGTATGGTGTACATGCAGGTTTACAGTCAAAGTAATTATATTTCTTTAGTATCTTCTCAATGTAATGAGACTGATCCAAAGAAATTCCCTTTTCTGACCTAGTAATTTTAATACCAAGGATTACACTCGCCTCACCTAGATCTTTCATATCAAAATTGGCACTTAATAAGGATTTGACTGAATTTATGGCATGAATGTTTGACCCAAAGATGAGTAGGTCATCTACATAAAGGCATATAATAGTGCAAATGTCATTCTCATATTTGTAATAAATGCATTTGTCACTTTCATTAACTTTAAAACCATTTGAAATGATTAAGTTATCAATTTTTTCATGCCATTGCTTAGGTGCTTGTTTTAAACCATATAATGATTTATCCAATTTGCATACTTTATGTTCTTGACCATGTACTACAAATCCTTCAGGCTTGTCCATATAAATTTCTTCGTCTAATTCACTGTTCAAAAAAGCAGTTTTAACATCCATTTGGTGTATTAGCAAATTATGAATGGAAGCAAGTGAGATTAATACCCGAATGGATGTTATTCTAGTTACAGGTGAAAAAGTATCGAAGAAGTCTATATTTTCTTTTTGTCTAAAACCTTTTGCTACTAGTCTTGCTTTGTATTTATCTATAGTACCATCAGGTTTTAGTTTCTTTTTAAGTACCCATTTACAGCCTATAGATTTACAACAGGGGGTAAATCTGTCAAATGCCAAGTCTTATTGGATTCAAGAGAATCCATCTCATCATTTATAGCCTCTCGCCAGAAATCGACATCTATTGAAGATAAGGCCTCTTGGAGGTTTAAGGGATCCTCCTCTATAGTAAAAGCGCTAAAATCCAAACCAAAATCTTTTATGGTTCTTGCTCTTTTACTTCTTTTAGGTTCAACTTCAGAACTTTTATCAAGTTCTGTTCTAATAGGCGTACTTGATGTGCCCCCACTATTCCTTAATTTAAAAGGAAATTTAGTTTCATAAAAATCGGCATCATTTGATTCAATTATATTATGTGCATTTAGATCAAAAAATCTGTATGCTTTGCTATTAATAGCATAGCCTATAAATGCACATTCATATGCTCTACTTGCCAATTTTATTCTCTTAGAGTCTGGAATGCGAACATATGCTAAACAACCCCAAGTTCTAAAGTATGAGACATTGGGTTTATGATTCTTTAAAATTTCATAAGGTGAAATTTTATTCTTAGATTTGGGGATTCAATTCAGAACATAGCATACAGTTAATAAAATATCCCCCACCAATGTTTTGCTGCACCAGAATTTAGTAGGATGGCCACTACTAATTCGGTAAAAGTCCTATTTTTTCTTTCATCTTTACCGTTCATTTCAGGTGAATAGGGTGTAGTTCTCTCATGTACAATATCGTGTAATTTATAGAAGTCCAGAATTGAATTAGATTCCTATTCTGTTCCTCTATCACTACAAAGTCTCTTAATTTTTCTATTTACTTGATTCTCAATTTCAGTTTTGAATGTTTTAAACATTTCAAAAGCATCACTTTTATTTTTCATAAGATATACATATGTGAAATCAGAACAATCATCGATAAAAGTGATAAAATAGCGATGTCTATGTCTAGTCAAAGTACCATCAAGTTCACATATATTAGAATGAATCAAGTCTATGGGTTCAGATTCTCTATCAACAGACTTGTGAGGTTTCTTTGTGATTTTTGCTTGTGTACAGAATTCACATTTATCAGATTCAGATTCTGCTATCTTAGGTATCATATCTAGAGTGCTCATGTTATGAATTATTCGCTTATTAACATGACATAATCTAGAATGCCAAATATTAAAATCACACAACATATAAGCAGAATTATTAACTTTATTAGATTCAACATTTAATTTGAACATTCCCTCACAAGCATAACCCTTTCCTACAAAGTTTCCCTTATACACAATGGTATACAAGTCAGCCCCAATAAATTGAGTAAACCCTGCCTTATTAAGGAGATAGCCAGAAACCAGATTCTTCCTCATCTCTGGAGTATGCAAAACATCTTTGAGGATCACAGTCTTTCCAGAGGTAAACTTGATCTCCACGTTTCCAACCCCTGCAACTTTAGTGGTGTGAGAATCTCCCAGCAACACTTTCTGATCTTCAGCAGCCGTGTATGTGGAGAACATAGCACGATCATAGCAGACATGGCGAGAAGCACCAGTGTCTACCCACCAACCCTCTGATCCACCAACAAGGTGAATCTCAATAATCATAGCCATAAGAGGCTCCTCTTCAGTCAAGTTAGCCTGTGGTACAGAGCTAGGCTTGTTCCGACACTTTCGTGCCATATGACCTGGTTTTCCACAGTTGTAACATAGAAACAACTGTCCAGAGTCATTCTTTTGGGCTGATTTTTGCTGTCCTTTTGGGTTTCCTTGCGGATTCCCATTTTGTTTGTTGCGTCTGTTCTGATTCTTGAAAGACTTCTGATTTGGTTTCAGAACTGTGAGTTTGGTCTTTTTAGTGTTGTTGTTTGAAACAAACAACACTTCCTCTTTCTGGTCCTGTTTGCGTGCTGCCTCCTCAATGCGAAGGCGAGTGATCAAACTCTATAAGGAAAATTCCTTAGTCTTATGCCGTAAGAAATTCTTAAAGTCTTTCCAACCTAGGGGCAGATTGTCAATAATAACAGCAATTTGAAACTGTTCATCTAAAACCATACCTTCGGAGATGATCTCATGAGCTATTTTCTGCAGCTCATGAGACTACATTTCTACTGACCTATCGTCTGTCATCTGGTACTTCAGATAGCGGCTCACAGCATACTTCTTTGCCCCTGTCTCCTCTGTATCGTATTTCTTCTGCAGTGCTTCTCAGATCTGCTTCGCTGTCTTGTCCTCTGAATTGTAGTAATCATACAGATCATCGCTCAATCCGTTCAGAATAAAATTCTTGCACAGATAGTCCTGTTCTATCCAGTTCGGCTGCTGTTTTGATTGTTCAGTCCAGGATGTCATCTGCGCTTCATCAGTTCCATCAGGTTTATCTGGCAACTGCGGTTTGTCATTGGTTAAAGCAGCAGCCACCTTCCTCATCGTCAAGTAGAACTCCATCTTCTGACGCCATCGTTTGAAGTGTAGCCCTTCGAAACGGAACGGGGCAGCAGTCACCAATGACTGGAATGCAGAGGGAGGAGCAGCATCATCTACAGTTGTTGTCGAAGCCATTGTTTCTGTTCGTCTTCAATTTGTTGGGAAACAAATGGCAGAGTCACGTACTCTGTCGCTTTCTTGAAGACGATTCGGCGATCTGGTCGGTGGTGCAAGACCAGTTCGTACTTTCGCCGCCGCCTCTAGGATAAAACAGCCTCTCCGAAATTAATAACTGATTTGCTTTGCACAAACAAACCAGTGCAGATTTGCACTTTCTGATTTTTAACTACTCGAAAATTTCTTAAGAATATTTTTAATGGCGGAGGAAGAGAAAAGCAGAATTTTTTCTATATGGATCTCGTCTGATCTGATGATAATATATAGACGAGGATTAGGTTATTCGAAAATACTGGTCAGTGGAGGAAAATAGGATCTGCGAAATACTTGGTCAAAATTTTTACCGCTTCATATTAAAGTCGGTTCAGAAATATCCGGATTTAAAAAAAAATAGGTTCGAAAAATGCAGTGTTTTCTTCACCAAAAATATAAGTGTCTACACCACATAGCCAAGGCCCAAAGCCCAAGCCCAAGCCCGAACCGGGTCGGGTCGGGTCGGGTCGGTCGGTCGGTCGCGCGCGCGTGTGTGATGGTCATGATGCATGGGCTCCCTCCTCACAACAAAGCATGTATTGGGAGCCCCAAGGCCCCATCAAAACTTCTTAGAAACAAGTATAAATACTTGCTTTTTTCATATAATCCCATGATGTGGGACTATTCACATTAAGGAGCCACCCATACACTTATTCAAATATTTTAATAATTCACACATAAATTTCCAACAATTTCTGACATGGACATGGATATGGATAATGTAAGTAGTTCAGATGATAACTTCTGCTGCATCTCAAGTAAAAGATAGCAAGGGTAAAAAAATATTAGGTACTGTTTGTTTTTCGGAAGGGGCGCGTTGGGTTCGCGTCGGTGTCAGAAGCGTCCCGACGCGTCGACGTGGGATCCGCCTATTTGTTTCTTCCAAACGAAAGCTAGAAAATGAACCTTTCGTCCATTCCGGTTCAGATGTTACCCCTTATACACCCATTTGCCTCTTTCGTGTGTCCTTTCAGAACAAAATAAAAACGCATTCCACTTTCACCACTTTTCCTCTTCTCCAACCCTTCCAAATACCCCTTCCATATACCCCTTTCTGTTTAAAATCAAACGCAATGTTAGTTAATAATGTAAATGATAAGGGTGCTTCTGAACAGGCCCGGCCATGGCCCAAGGCCACTGAGGCGGTGGCATAGGGCCTCCGATCGGGCTGGGCCTCATAATTTTAGATTTCTGCATAAAAAAATGACATATAGTAATTGTTGTGTAAGCCAATGTGGCTGGGTGGAGTAGCAGCTTGCTTTAGCTCGCCAAGTGCAGGGTTCAATTCCTGTTGTAACCAATTTTTTCACGAAACAAATTTTAGCTTGCCTTGATTTTGCCTCGGGCCTCCGCTTTGTCAGCGCCGACCCTGCTTCTGAAAGTGGACAAGACTTAGGCAGTTATAAATTTTCAGCTACTGTTGGGTGTTGACGACGGAGTAATTAACAATCCAGCTTGGCCAGAGTTAACTTCTCAAACCAAATAAAAAATAGACGGAATAAAAATAGTAAAGTGAGTTCCATTCTTTGTAACTCTGAAAATGGGAATGTTTCACCGCTTGTTAACGATAAATGACTATACTAATGTGGAACTTTAGAGGTTTAAATTCGCCTACAAGAAAACTGGATGTTTCGACTCATATTGCTCCTCAATATGAATTACTATTATTGTGTTATTGGAGCATAAGCTAACTGATGAAGAGATGAAAAATTTTGTTCATGGTTTCTAACCAAGTTGGACTTTCCATATTAACAATTTTCCACAAGAGAAAAGCAGGAGTCTAACAATGCAGGATACAAGTGTTTGGACCTTTATGCCTTTCTCTATAAATCATCAGATTATTTCCGGTACTTTACAGAATAGCGGACGGCTTCAGCTTTTTAAGTTAGTGCTGGGAATAAAAACATCATAGCTAGTGCTGGGAATTTCCATGCTACGGGCAGCTATTTGTTTATTTTTTTTACAAAAACTTAAACATGTTAAGCATTTTCTTAAAACATGGAGTTATGGTTCAATTTCTATAATTCGGGCTTTAGTTCGTACGAGGGAGCGCAATAATAGGTTATATATGTTGGAAATGGGTCCCTTCCTATTTGGAAAAACTAATTTAATTAATTGGAGCAATAAGTGTTGCTACGGTATTTCATGCTTTTATTTGAATATGTGACTATTTGACCTTTGGTGTGTCTTGGTATTTGCACCTTATTGGGAATAATAACTTTATTAATTATGGTGGTTGAATGGAGACTTCAAGGTGCCTCTTTGGTGGCTATATATGCATCTATTTTTGGGTAGCAAATAGATACGTATCAACAACATCAAAACTTTGTCAGTTTCTCCAAGACTTTGTGGGCTGTTTCTACTACTTTGAGATTGCCGTTTGCTGGAGTGTTTTTTGCGAGATCTCTCAACTTTTCTGAGCTCTATTTCCCTGTGATATTTTTCACTTTTCTTTTGATGTTATTACTGTTAGCTATTGTTGGATAATTTGTGTATCCACTTTGTGACTTGGATTTGGATTTATGTACTACTCCCTTATCATAGTAAAAGAAGTTTGGGAGGACCCCCGTCATTTGTCCCGTGGTTTTTACTCTTCACATTGAAGAGGTTTTCCACGTTAAAAATTCGTGTGTTCTTACATTATTATTATCTATGTTGATTATTTGCATTAATCATTGTTGATTGTGGTGCATTTTGTTGGGTTTGTCTGTGTCATTCATAACAATATAAACTATTATTAAATAATCCAACTGATAATTTATTATTAATGCGTATAAGGATAATCTCTTTCTGCTGGGTTGTTTTCTTTATAGTCATGTCACTGAAAATCAACAAAGAGCTAAAATCAACTGGTTGAAGAAGGGACATCGCTGTTCAATTTTTTTTCTCTAAAATGTCAATCTCTAAGCAGAAGAAGGATTTACCAAAAAATATAGATGTAAATGGTAGGCCAGTTTAAGATTTTTGACACTTTAAAAGATATTATCGTATCCAATTTTACAGAGCTGTCATCCTCCACTAATAAGAATTTTGTGTTGGAAATGAATCCCTTCCTACGTGGAAAAATCTACATTTATTTGGAGCAATAAATGTTGTTATGGTATTTTGTGTTTTTATTTAAAAAGGTGACTTATTGTTCTTTGGTGTGCCTTGGTAATAACACCATGATGGGAATTATCATCTTCTTAAATAAAGTTGTTGAATGGAGACTTCAAGGTGTCTTTTTTGGTGGCTATATATACATATCCACATTTTAGACATCAAATAACACACAACAACAACAATTTGAATAACATTGGTAAATAGATATCTACCATCAAAACTTTGTCAGTTTCTCCGAGACTTTGTTGGCTGTTTCTACTACTTTGAGAATGCCCTTTGCTGGCGTGTTTTTGCGAGATGGCACATCATTTCTGAGCTCTGTTTCCCGGTGATATTTTTCACTATTCTCGCTTTTGTTTTGACGTTGTTATTGCTAGTTATTGTTGGATAATTTGTGTATCCACTTTGTGACTTGGATTTGGATTTTTATATCACTCCATTATCATAATAAGAGAAGTTTAAGAGGACCCTTGTCATCGGTCCCGTGGTTTTTACACTTCACATCGAAAAGGTTTTCCATGTTAAAAATTCATGCGTGTTCTTACTTTATTATCATCTTCTATTCTGTTGGTTATTTGCATTGATCATTGGTGATTGTAGTGCATTTTGTTGGGTTTGTCTGTGTAATTCATAACAAACTAGTATCAGAGCAAGGTTGGTTAATTTGTAGTAATCCGCTGATAGATTCTAGTAATATCAACACTAGTATAATGATTAGTTTGAATGGAGCTAACTATCATATTTGGAAGAGAAAAATGAGAGACTTGTTATATGTCAAAAGTTGGCATTTACCTGTGTTTAATGATGAAAAACCAAAAGGTAAAACTGATGATCAGTGGCTATTTGAACATGAACAAGTGTGTGGATTTATTCGTCAGTGGGTTGTTGATGATGTTTTGAATCATATAAATGATGATGTTCATGCTAGGTCACTATGGCAAAAACTGGAATCCCTTTATGCTAATAAGTCTGGAAACAATAAACTGTACCTAATCAAGCAATTGATGGGCTTGAAGTATAATTCAAGCAAGTCACTTTCTGATCACCTGGATGATTTTCATGGTATTATTCAACAATTATCAGCTATGGATATAAATTTTGATGATGAAATTCAGAGACTTTTGTTACTTGGCACTCGTCCTGATTCATGGGACACTTTCAGAATGATACTTTGCAACTCAGCACCACATGACAAAGTTACACTGGATATCGCCAAAGTTGGTATTTTGAATGAGGAGATGAGGAAGAAATCTCATGGTGTGTCTTCTTCATCCAAAGAAGCATATGTTGCTGAAAACAGAGGAAGAAGCAAGAGTAAAGCTCCAATTTCCAAAGACAAAAGCAGAAGAAAATCTCGTGGAAGATACACAAAAATGAAGTGTCATTATTATGATAAACCAGGTCACATTAAGAAATATTTCTACAAGTGGAAAAGAAACAACAAGAGTGGTAATGGTATATAACATAAGAAGCAAAATCAAAAAGGATTGCAGTAATGATGATAGAGCTGCTACTGCAACTAATGGTGATCTTACCGTTGTACATGATGAGAGTTATGTGAACCTTGCTAAATATGAGTCGAGTTGGGTCATTGACTGTGGAGCATCACTCATGTGACATCAGGGAAGGAATTCTTCACATCTTATACACCTGGTGACTTTGGAATGTTAAAGATGGGTAATGATGGTGTGGCTCATGTTGTGGGCATTGGAGATGTATGTTTGGTGACCAACATTTTTCATGCTTAAAAATGTTAGACATGCTCCAGAAATCCGATTAAACTTGGTCTCTACTGGAAAACTCGATGATGATGGCTACTGCAACACTTTTCATGGTGGTCAATGGAACCTTACTACAGGAAACATGGTGCTAACTCGTGGGAAGAAGCACATAAGCCTGTACTTACTACAAGCCTCAATTCTCACTGATTCTGTGAATGTGGCAAATGATGATCTTGCAAAATTGTGGCATAGAATACTTGACCATATTAGTGAAAAGTGGCTAAGTTGTTTGAAGAAGAAAAATGCACTACCTAATTTGAAATGTGTAAAATTGGAAAAATGTCTTCATTGTTTTGCAGGAAAGCAGAACTGGGTATTTTTAAGGCTCAAGGTATTCGGCATCGGTTTACACCAAAGAAGACTCCACAGTTGAATGATGTAGCAGAGAGAATGAATAAAACTTTGTTAGAGAAAATAAGGTGCATGCTTTTAGAGGCTAAGTTGCCAAAACACTTTTGGGGTGAAGATTTGTTTACAGCTATACGTGTGATTAATTTATCTCCTTGTTTTTCCTTGAATGGTGATGTTTTAGATAAAGTTTTGCTTGGCAAGGAGATTTCTTACAGTCATTTACGTGCCTTTAGGTGTAAGGCATTTGTGCATGTGACTAATGATGAAAGATCGAAGCTAGATTCCAAGAATCGCCAATGTATCTTTGTGGGTTATGGTCTTGACAAGTTTGGCTATGGGTTTTATGATCCTATACAGAAGAAATTTATTATTAGCAAGGATGAAGACTTTGTTGATGATAAAACAATTGAAGACATTCAGGAATCACAAGCAACTGCATCTCATAGTGGCTACGTTCTGGTTGATTTAGATATCCCTCCTTTGACTCCTGCAACTCCAATAACTCCTGCACCAACTCAAACTGAGCATGTACAAGAAAATGACAATGAAGGTTAAGTACATGAGGAAGATGATCCCCATGATGAAGATGTTTAAATTGTTCATCATGCTTCTCCTGAAACTCAAATAATCTTTGTAAGACGATCTACCATGGAACGACTTCCTTCCACTAGGTATCCCCTTTCTGAATACGTTCTCTTAACTGACGGAGGAGAACGTGAGACCTTTAAGGAAGCTATAGGAAACGTTGATAAGCAGCTTTGGTTGGATTCAATGAAAGAAGAGATGAAATCGTTGCATGATAACAACATTTTTGATCTAGTGAAACCACTGAAGGGAAAGAAGGCTTTGAAAAATTGTTGGATTTACAAGCTGAAGCAATATGAAAATGAAAAGACGGTACGGTTCAAAGCAAGACTTGTTGTAAAAGGATGCAACCAAAGAAAGGGAATTGACTATGAAGAGATATTTGCACCGGTTATCAAGATGTCTTCCATCAGAGTTGTTTTGGGTCTTGCTGCTAGTTTGAATTTAGAAGTTGAGCAGTTGGATATGAAGACCGCCTTTCTTCATGGTGACCTTGAAGAAGACATTTACATGGAACAACTAGAGGGCTTCAAAGTTAAAGGGAAGGAAGAATATGTGTGCAAATTGAAGAAGTTTGTATGGTCTAAAACAAGCTCCAAGACAATGGAATCACAAATTCGAATCTTTTATGGGGGAGCAAGGCTACAAAAAGACATGTAATGATCATTGTGTTTTCTTTAAGAAATTTGCTAATGATGATTTTATCATTTTGCAACTTTATGTTGATGACATGCTTATTGTAGGAAAAAAAGTAGATCGAATTGCTAGTTTGAAGCAACGGTTTAGCAAGACTTTCTCCATGAAGGAACTTAGTCCGGCGAAAAACATTTTAGAAATGAGAATTATTCGCGACCGCAAGGCTCAAAAGTTATGGCTATCACAGGAAGCATATATTCAGAGAATGCTTAAAAAGTTCAATATGGAGAAAGCAACGCCTGTGAGTATTCCACTTGCTATGCATTTTAAGTTGAGTTCTCAACAGTGTCCTTCCACAACAAAAGAGAAGGAGAAGATGGTGCATGTTCCTTATGCTTCCGCGGTGGGCAGTTTGATTTATATAATGGTTTGCACTCGGCCTGATATAGCTCAAGTTGTAAGTTTGGTTAGTAGATTTTTTTTCTAATGCAGATAAAGAGCATTGGAGTGCTGTGAAGTGGATTATGAGATACTTACATGGTATTGCTATACAGCTTTGTTTTGGGAGTGACAAGCTTTTTCTCGTTGGTTATTCAGATTCTGATATGGCATGTGATATTGACTCGAGAAAATCTACTTTGGGTTATTTGATCACTTTTGCAGGGGGTGTAGCGTCTTGGCAATCTAGACTACAAAAATGTGTGGTCTTGTCTACTATTGAATTTGAGTTTATTGCAGTGACAGAGACATGTAAGGAGTTGATGTGGATGAAGCAATTTATTCATCAGCTTGGATTTTCACAAAAGAGGTATGTGTTGTATTGTGATAGTCAAAGTGCAATCCATCTTGCTAAGAATTCCACTTTTCAGGAAAAATCGAAGCATACTGATGTGAGATATCATTGAATACGCGATGTTTTTGATGATAAGTTAATTGATCTTGAGAAAATTCATACCGATGATAATGGTTCCGACATGATAACAAAAGCTTTGTCAAAAGACAAATTTGAGACTTGTCGTTCGATTGTTGGAATAGCAACCACCTCCACATAGTCGGGAGGGAGGGGGGTTGTTGGGAATGGGTCCTTTCCTATGTGGAAAAATCCATATTTATTTGGAGCAGTAAATGTTGCTATGGTATTGTGTGTTTTTATTTGAAAAGGTAACTTATTGTCATTTGGTGTGCCTTGGTAATTGCACCTTGATGGGAATTGTCATCTTATTAACTAAGGTTGCTGAATGAAGACTTCAAGGTTTCTTTTTGGTGGCTATATATACATATCCACATTTGGGCAACAAATAACACACAACAACATCAATTTGAACAACATTGACAAATAGATATCTACCATTAAAACTTTGTTAGCTTCTCCGAGACTTTGTGGGCTGCTTCTACTACTTTGAGATTGCCCTTGGCTAGTGTGTTTTTGCGAGATGACACATCATTTATGAGCTCAGTTTCCCAGTGATATTTTTTTACTTTTCTCACTTTTGTTTTGATGTTGTTATTGCTAGCTATTGTTGGATAATTTGTGTATCCACTTTGTGACTTGGATTTGGATTTGTGTATCACTCCATTATCACAATAAGAGAAGTTTGGGAGGACCCCGTCATCGGTCCCGTGGTTTTTACACTTCACATCAAAGAGGTTTTCCACATTAAAAATTTGTGTGTTCTTACTTTATTATCATCTCTTGTTCTGTTGGTTATTTGCATTGATCATTGGTGATTGTGGTGCATTTTGCTGGGTTTGTCTGTGTCATTCATAGCATTTTGATTATATTACATGTAAGAGAAATTTGACATATTTTGCCAGGAAATTTCTTAATTCTGATGCTTAAAAGGAAGAAACCAAATTTTCTACTTTTCAAATTCAAGATGATAGCAGCCCGGGCCTAGATGGGTGGGGGTCAAAGTCTTTTAAACATCACCGGAATCTTTTTGATTCAGATGTGGTGCCTGCATAAAAGTTTTTTTTTGCAACATGCTGCTTTATTAAGGAAATTAATCACACTTCTGTAAAACTAGTGCCAAAGAAAGACGATTCAAATTTTATATCTGATTTACATCCTATCTCGGGCTGTAATGTGATTTATGAAATTTTTGCAAGTATTATTCGCAACAGAATCAAGAGGCATATGCATGATTTAGTTTCTCTAAATCAGAATGCCTTTATCTCAGGGACAAAGAAGTGAAAATTCTCTTCTAGCTCATGAAATGGCGATGATGTTTGACAGGAAAGAATCCAATACTTTAGGTATGAAAGTGGATTTACAAAACACATACAATAAGGTTAACAAAGAGATCATTCGCCATTTTTTACTGTGTTTGGGCATCCCTGTCAAGTTGGTTAATCTAATTTATTTTTGCATTTCTACTCCCACTTTTTCTATTTTAATTCCAGGGACTCCGCATGGCTTTATTAATAGCAATAAAGGCTTACGGCAATCAGATCTTTTATCTCCTTATCTTTTTATTTAGCCATGGAATTTCTATAAATTTCCTTAGATTTGGAATTTGTCAGTGATAACATTTCTCCTATTTACAATTGCAAACCTGTGCTAAGTCATCTTATTTACGCTGATGGCTTACTAATTTGTTTATAGGAAAATGCAAAAAGTGCTTCCATAGTCTCGATGGTTCTTAGCAGATTAAAGGATGATGCAGGTTTAGAAATCAATGAGCTGAAATCAAAATAAAATAAAATCAGCAAGAGCGTTTTGAGAAAACAAAAAAATTCTTCATTTTTTTGTTCTAACCTTAGAACTTCCTATTGCTACCTAAGTATTCAACTGAGTACCTCAGTTTTAACGGTTTTAGATTATAATAGACTGACTGAAAAAATTAAGAAAAACATGACTACCTAGTCGGATAGGCTTTTAACCCTAGTTGGCAGGTCAAAAGAAATCAAAATGGCGATTTTCCAGACGAAATGTGTTTTTTGCAATTCTAATTTACCTCTAACTATTACATAAAGATAACAACGTTGACTATTAGGGGTGGTATCCTTTGAAAAATGGGAAGTTCTCACCATGGTCAGCTTGGAACTGTGTTAGAACACACTGTCCTATGATGAATTGGTATCAAGTTATATGTTGCCATTTGAAAATTTCTATGAGTGTTTATTTCGCAACTCTCAACGAGTCCGATTTTGTTCACACTTTTTTTTAAGTGTGACCAAAACACTCGGACCTTATTGGAGGAATTCAGGGGGGTCCATATGTGACCCACCAAATTCCTCCAATAGGAGGAAAGTGTTTTGTTCACACTTAAAAAAATGTGTGAACAAAATCATATTCACTCTCAACGAGCTTAATGCATTAGACAGTGTTCGTCCTTGGAATAATATCAATTCTATTTCATGTGTTCTCATTGATACAGTAAATGAAGCCAGAGATCATCTTCATTCGACTGTGAATATTTTAAGAATGTTTGGCTCTCAGTATATTCTCATTTTATCTCAGCTGGTCCTACTTCGACTAGTTTGCTACAAATATTAAAAAAAAATCCAGTAACCAATAAGTGAACAAAACTAAAATTGAGTTAATTATCCAAGATATTAGAGTTATAAGTTAAAAAATATACCTTAATCGGGAATTGAGTGTTGGATCGACAGTTTCATTTTAGACCTAACTTGTTCCGTGTTGTATCTCACAACTGGTCACTGTTTCTACACGGTTAGATCTTCTTTGCCTTATGGCTGATTATGTTGCCCTTTTTGCTTGTTACTACCGAAATTGGATTTTCCCTTATTGATGGAAGGTTCCCTCGATTTACTAAGAGCATCTCCAACAAGGAGAGATTCATCTCGTGAATCAAAGATAAGGCTTAAAATGGTCCCCTACAGATGTTGGGGACCGTTATATTAAGGGAAATGTTACGAGATCAATTCAAAGTCCTGAATTGATCCCGCGTGCCAAATTTATCGGCTCGTGATGTTGCGAGCCGAATTTTTCGGCGCACGCTATCACGAGCCGATAAATTCAGCATGTGTTCCCTCAACATTTTAAACTTTTATTTTACCTATTCTATCTTATATAATACTATGATAAAATAAAATCTTTATTATTTTCGTAGAAAACAATTATTTTTTGGAAGACAGAAATAAACTAATTTTGCTTCAGATCATAATAATAACTGATTAATAACACGTACAAATACAACATAACGTGATTGCTGAAATAAAAAACTACAGCATCATTACTGCATAAATTCATACAATTATAAAATAATACACGATTTCAGACAACTTCATAACTAGGTATCGCCATAGTGGTTCATAAATAATCCATAAGATCTTTCTACAGCCGGTTATGGAGTTGTGCATCTCTAAACATAACATGACGGTTCAAATGAATGTTGAAGTCCTCTTCAGTTAGTAGGACGTTTTGTCGGAATACTTAGGGTGGTTGCGAAGCACCATCATATTCGTAGTGACGTTGCCCTTCATCCATATCTCTTTCATCTTCTATAATCATGTTGCATAGAACGATGCAGACAAACATGATTGTAGACATCTTATTCCTAGACCACAACCGACATGGATTACTTATCATTGCAAATCTAGATTGTAAAACAACGAATGCTCGTTTTACATCTTTCCTTTGTCCCTCCTGCATCGCCGCGAATTTGACTTGTTTAGGAGTCAATGAATTTGGACACGTTTTAACAATGGTGCTCCATTTCGGGTAAATGCCATCACCTAGGTAATAGCCATGGTTGTAAGCATTTAGGCCCAGGGTAAATGTTAATGGAGGTACCTGCCTTGAGCAAGATCATTGAACAGATGAGATCTTTCTATAACATTTAAGTCATTATTCGAACTGGGGATTCCGAAGAAAGCGTGCCATATCCACAAATCATACGATGTTACATCTTCCGAAATGATGGTTGGTCGTCTTTCCTTGTCGTTGTACGCACCTTGTAATCCCTTAGGGCAGTTCTTCCATTCGCAGTGCATACAGTCTGACTTCATAACATTCCCGGCCATCCCATGCTTTCGTGCATCTCTTTGATTCACACTACATCTGCTTCGCTCGGAGACCTTAAGTATTCTTCTTCGTACACGTCACCACAACTTGGCAGAATTTTTCAAATGTCATGCTCTCTGCTATTCAGTATGCACCGTCCAAAACATCAGTAGGAGTGTCATAAGCTAACATTCTCATAGCGGCCGTCATTTTCTGAAAACCGGATAACCCCCGCATCTTCAAAGCATTTTGTTTGTACTTAAAGTAATCATTGTTACCTTGAATACCCGCCAATATCCAAAGAAATAGATTTCTCCACATCCTGAATCTTCTATGAAACATATCAGGCCCGTAATTGCAGTTGTCATTGAAGTAATCTTACATCAGAGAATTATGCAATTTAGCATGATTTCGGTGTATAAACCTCCTTCCAGGAACCGATCCCCCTCGAGTTGTGGACGATGAACTGTATGTTGCATGGTATAAGTCCTATATTTCTTGCGCTTCCTCTTGAAAGATTTCCACTTCCTCAGAATCGCTATTAAAAGCCATGATGCATTTCATAAAATAGGAATCCATTTTTGATTGTGAATATGTTTTGATATGAGATATGGTTAGGACGTTGCTGTTGTATATGAGGTATTGGTTAATGGGTTGTTTTATTGGGTGGAGTGTGCTCATTTATTGAACAAAGCACTCTTTTATTGGACAGACGCTTCTTTATTGGACATAGCGCTCCTTTATTTGACAGAGCACTCCTTTATTGGATAGAGAGCCCATTTATTGGACAAAGAGCTCCTTTATGGGACATACGCTCCTTTATTGGACAGAGCGCTCCTTTACTAGACAGAGTGCTCCTTTATTGGATATAGAGCTCCTTTATTGGACAGAGAGGTTCTTTATTGGTATGAATGCTCCTTTATCGATACATGTCTTGGTCCAGTTCGTAGTGTGCAGGGTCGTCCACGTAATAATTTCTTAGGAATTTAAATGTGTAGGGTCGTCCACAAAAATGTAGCCAAGGAATTTAAAAATTAGGGTCGTCCACGTTATAGCTCGTGTTCAGTGCCAAGCCAAAACGATATTAAATAGCTCTTGTTGAATGCTAAGCCAAAACAATAATGTAGATTCTCTATTGTAACACCCGTAATTCTGTAACATTAAGTTTCACAAATTAAAGTATAATTAAATTTTAGAAGAAGAATTAAGGGAAACGGGTTACGCTATTACGTTCATCTCGAAATTTTGCTTGAGATAGAGTTCGAGTTTGCGTAAATTGGACTCCGTATGAAAAAGATATCCTTAACTTAAATATTGCAGCAAAACATGAAAAAGTGGAATGAGAAAAGAAAAATGTTTAGCATTGTTCTAACTTTTGTAAGCAAAAGACTTAGTAGCTTATTTGGTTGGAACACATGACTTGCATACAAGAGGAACAGAGTTCGATCCCCGCCAGCGCCCTATTTTTTCGTTTTAGGGGAGTGGCTTAAAATAGCCTAGTGTGAACGCAGTTCAAAAAGTGGTTTAGTGTGAAAATGGGTAATTGGGAAGATAGATAAAAAAATGATGAATATACATATATAATATATAATATATATATACGTATATATATATATATATATGATGTGTACGCATCATGTAGCGTACGTTGCGCTTTTTTGGTTGTCAAGGATTGTTTTTTTTTAAATGGCCTTCCCCAATTGGATTTATGACAAATTAAAAGTAAGAAAAGATTTATTCATATATATATAAATATTTATATATGGGTAATTAATGTAAACGGTAAAGGGAAAATGTATTAATTAAATACGTATTTACGTTTGAATTGATTGACAATAAATTATAAAAAGAAAAGATGAACATTAGAATATCACTTTTGTTATGTTAACATTAGAATAACATTTCATTAAGAAATGTATATTTAGATTAAAAATGTTTATTCAGATTAAATTGATATTTCAGTTAAGAAATGTTCATTTAGCTAATGTTTTGTTTTAAATAAAAAAAATGAACATTTAATATGCTAAGTCATTTCTGACTCATTGCTGAGTCAATAGGATAATTCTATCTCGACTGAATGGTTGTGGTCATTTCTAGGGTTAATCAAACGGCCTAAATTTATCCTAAAATTCTATATATATAACCTAGCTCTTAACCTAATTCACACAATTAAACTAGGAGCCATCACGCTGCTGTAAGATAGATTGGAATGGCCGCCGCCTAAAGCGTAAAGACAAACAAAGCTAGAACAAATCTAATTCAAAACTAAGAATCAAAACAACATCTACCCAAAGGAACACATCTCAATTTCAGAACCTCAGATCACAGAAAAACAAGACCGTCTTGCGTTGTAAGTATAGTGGCTCTTTAGATGGGAATGCAATTAAGACATGATTTGTTGTAAATTGTAATATGGAATTATATCAGTATTAACGATGTTGTTTTATATTTGTTATTTATGATAATTTCAATGATTGTGGTGATTGAATCTTTTATGTATTGTGAATTAAACAATCAACACCTTATGCGAATTGTATGTATACTGTTAGATCTAAATATATGTGTATGCAAGTTATAGGTTGCAAGTTAGATTTACACAAATATTTATATCATTCATGTAGGCTCTATGTATATATGTTTAAACCAATTGTGCCTACATGACTAGAATAGATCTATATTCACATGTTTTTATGCAAGTGAGAACTTATAATCGGATCCATGTCAAGATCCGTTTAGGATTCATATGAAAGTTTATTGTTAGATCTATGTTTATACATATGTGTTGCAAGTTCACACCCTTGAGTAGTTGTCAAAGTTATACATATAGTTTTGTCTTACGCCAGTTTTATGTTTGAGGTTATGCCTAGACCTATGTATTAACATGTTATACCATGTTTTAGTGGATTCATATGACACCTATTAGGTTATACTATGTTATACCTTTATGTTAGGCTAACACTATATGATTCATGTGACATCTAATTAACTAGGTCCAATATTTATATGCAAGTTCGTAGCATGTTATGCAATGTTATGATATTCATGTCGATTATTTTGCAAGTTTACACCTTTGACATGTTTATGTTAATGAATTATTTTTATGCCAATTTTTGTGTATGCTAAATTAGGCTAAGTTGTTAGCCTAATATTATATGTCAAAATCATGCGGACGGAAAATTAGGCTAAGATTGTTAGCCTAATATTTAGACGGGGTAACGTTGGGTAAAATTGGTAATTATAGGAAACTTGACATAAATTGGTTAAAAATCACATAAGTGATTTATTGCATAAAATGGTATTAATTATATACCTAAACTAATGAGATTGATTGGAGACAAATTTGGCAGTAACTTGAATTTGAATAATTTACATAATTAAAATGTAAATTTAGACAATACGAATATGCTTAACCCGAGGTTGGATTGACTTGTGATGTAAACCTGCCCGGACCCGCCCGGCTATCCAGTAATCACAACATTACCTATCCAACGCGAGAGGTTAAGGCATTGAGCCCAATAAAGACCCGAGGTTAGACTGAGTTGTGGCGTAAGAGTGCCCGGAACCAACCGACATACAGGCAGCCACAACAATACCTGTCTAATGTGAGTGATTGGTGCTTTAATAAGACAATTAAAGGTAAGTTAGGATTGGTAGGGTTAATTTAATCTAAACACTTAACCAACTTAACATGTTAACAAGACAAGACTTGTAGGGGCTAAGTAACTAAGAAAACACTTAGCCAATTTAACATGTTAACAAGACTAGAAGGTGAGGTTAAGTAAAGTTAACACACTTAACCAATTTAACATATTAACTAGACTAGAGGGTTAGGTTAAGTAAATTCAGGACACTTAACCGTTATAACCTGATAATTAGATATGTGCGTGAGGTTAAGTAAATTTAGAATACTTAACCATTATAACACGTTAGCTAGATAAGTGGGCAAGGTTAAGTAAATACACTTAGCCAATTTAATATGTTAGCTGGACTAAAGGGTAGGGTTAAGTAAACTTAGAACGCTTAATCATCATAGTGTGATAAATTGAACAGGGTTAAGTTGAAACATGAAGGGACAATACTTAACCATTAGAACGTGTTAATTAAACATATGTTAGGGTTAAGTTAACTAAGGGAACACTTAACTGTTATAACATGTTAGTTAAAACAGATGGGCAAGGTTAGGTTAAAAGGGACACTTAACCAATACAAGGTGAATGGGTAGGGTTAAGTAATAAGAAATACTTAACCAATATAACTTGGTTTGTGATAAGGTTAAGTCAACGTGAATTACTGATAATACTTAACCAGTTTAACATGACAAATGAATGGGTCAAGTTAACTTGTATCGACTAATGACACTTAACCAATCCAACTTGACGAGAAAGAGAACTAAGTAGTAAACCTTAGTTGAAAGGGGCTAAGTAGTAAAACTTAATTAAGAAAACGACGATTCAGGAAACTTAGTGGTAAACCTTAGTTAGGAAAACTAAGTAGTAATCCTTAGTATAAAATGAGGAGGAGCGAACGCCCATCTGATCTTAAAGAAGGCTTTAACGAATTGGGTTACGAAGCCAGAGGCTTCGAGGGGACGTGAGGGTACTCTTGGTATCCCTCTGTGAGAATGCAAATGATCCGCCTGGGCTCACAGAGGTTAAGGTCTGCGTTAGAAGAACCAAGGGTATGCCTTGGTTGCAATATAAGGCAACCTAAAGACTAGAATGGACCAGCATGATTCGGCGGGACAAATGGCCCTGTGATAGCGACCCGTCGTTTACCTACCATCTTGAGTCAGTCGAGATACGCATGCGGAAAGGCAGAGAACTCTCAGCAGACCATATACTTGCTATCTAGTTATGGGTGAGGCTGGCCAATAGGAAAGTGGGGCATAGGTGGCAGGATTATAGTTCTCGTGCTTGATTTTCTTGGACTGCCTTTCATTAGTTGAGGGAGAGGTCAGGTGGGACCATAGCCATTGGAAAAACAGAACTTAGCATCTGCATCGGCAGATATCTGAAAGCTCCCGACCGAGTTCCGTGTTTCTGGAATAGCCCTGCTACGGGACTCGGGTGGCACATTTCAGGACATGTGCATCTAGACAGCGATAAATGATTCGCGACACATACGTGGGGAAAGTCTAGGAACATATACCACTCTAGGTAGTGTGTCCTAGAATAGGGGCATCGTTCGACAGATAGCATAATCCCTAGTTGGACCTAGGTGGCATAAATCCTGAATCCGAGAAGTATTAGATAAGTCGCATAAACCCTAGTTGAATCTAGGAAGCGCTCGATAAGAAAACCGTAGATTAGATCTAGGTAATAAATAATAGATGTACATCTAAAGGCAACCGCAATTACAGGGATTGGGATCACGTTATCATCTTTATACAGATTACTAGTTGGGATACTAGTTAGGTGGTGCAGAGATATAGAATGGGGTGTGATAGTGTATTCGGTTTAAACTATCTTACTTTGGTTTATATTAGTCTGTTATTCTGGTACTGTCCCATTTTTCCAGTTTACTCCTGTCATGAACTTTATCTTGTTCACATGCTAAAAGCCACTAGACTTACTCAGGCTTTATGTCTGACTCTGCTTTTCTTTCGTCTTCTTTTCTTCCGTCCCCCCCCCCAAGTAGTCAGGGAGGGAATAGCTCTGCTTAGTATGGACTGTTACTCTTTCCAAGCTTAAAGACTCTTGGATATATCGCTTCAGACTCTCTTTTCTACTGCTATGGCTGTCTTATGCTACATTAGGGAATATAAAAGTTATTTTATGCTTCTTTATTTTGTAAGACAGATGATACTCTGGTATTGGAAAGCAATTGTTGTACAAACTATTTTATCAATAAAGTAAAGTTTTATTTTCCGCTGTTTTAATTTTGTCTGTCTTGTAATTTATCTGCATCTTTTACCTTAAATGCTCCACAAAACTTAGTGCATTCCCTTTGTGAGTGACACTAACGGATGTGGGGTGTTACATGTGGTATCAGAGAGAGGTTACCGGATCAGATAAAAGATTAGAAAAATTATTTTCAAAACGTTTTTTTTTTAAAAGAAGCATTTTCAAAAGAAAATATTTGGTTTAAAGGCATATTCCCCAAAGCCATACGCACTATCTTCTGATTCTCTGTTTGAATTCTTGTCCCCTTCTTTGTTGAATCATCGGGGCTCCTGTCTTTTTCGGAGGTAACCTCATCGCAGCATGGTTCCGTAAGCTTGATAAGACTGCGATAACTATTGAAGGGTGAAGCAGTGCCCGACTTCCATCTATAGTCGCGGTCGTTCCACCTATGGCAAATTTTCTTCCAAGCTTTATAGGGTTCTTTGTGCTATAGAGGTAGCTTTAGAGAGAACTGTAAACATGTTACACAAGGATGGTAAAGGTGGAAGATGAATAATTGTGGCAGGTGCCCTAGGTAGGAAGAAAGACTGACCTTAAGAGAGGTAAAAAGTACATAGCAACCTTTAGCTTTAGACCCTCAGATTTGTAACATGATGGATAAGCTAAGTAGAGGAGAGATCTCTAATCATCTTAGTATATACACAAGTACCAAGGTTAACATCTGTTTATCTTGGAAATGGAGGTGAAGAAGCTTCGCAATCATGAAGTTAAATTAGATAAGGTACCGTATAGTGAAGCTCAAGAAGGTGCGACATATAAGACTGAAGACTAGACGCGAGCATCATACCCTTTTTTCTTAAGGGTATATCCCTGATCTCTTTTTCTAGGAATTTTATGCATACTTTCTAGCTTTTAAGGTATATCCTCTAGGACGTATCATCGATCTTTAGGTAGAAGCCAATGGATGTAAACATGTATTTGAAACATGTTATGATTAATGGTTGCAAATGGTTGCTCGTGAATGCATATACAAACCATGGGCGCTAGGACAACTCAGCCACTTTCATGTTGCATTCGCATATATGTATTTGTTTACAGATTGAACTCAATGTGTTATCATATGGACGTTGCATTTGAGTAAATGGTTGTGCACTCATATAGAAATGATATGTATCATTAGGATTGCATACATGATTGGACGCATGGCACTGACATAATTCGCATTAAGGAGGTCGACTGAATCAGTAGACCGCCTGATTTTGCATTAGATAAAGACATATACAAACACTATGCATATAAATATGAAAGCATTTAGAAATCCTTTTTAAGGACAATGAATGCCTGTGATTGAATGGTTGAGTAGATGGGTGATTGGATGGTAGGACACATTCTTCCTAACTTGAAGATTTCGGGGACGAAATCCTTTTAAGAAGGGGAGAATGTAACACCCCGTAATTCTGTAACATTAAGTTTCACAAATTAAAGTATAATTAAATTTTAGTAGAAGAATTAAGGGAACGGGTTACGCCATTGCGTTTTTCTCAAAATTCTGCTTGAGATAGAGTCCGAGTTTGCGTAAATTGGACTCCGTATGAAAAAAGATATCCTTAAATTAATTATTGCAGCAAAACATGAAAAAGAGGAATGAGAAAAGAATAATGTTTAGCATTGTTCTAACTTTTGTAAGAAAAAGACTAGTAGCTTATTTGGTTGGAACATATGACTTGCATACAAGAGGTACAGAGTTCGATCCCTGCCAGCGTCCTATTTTTTTGTTTTAGGGGAATGGCTTAAAATAGCCTAGTGTGAACGCAGCTCAAAAAGTGGTTTAGTGTGAAAATGGGTAATTGGGAAGATAGATAAAAAGAACAAAAATGATGAATATATATATATATATATATATATATATATATATATAACGTGTACGCATCATGTAGCGTACGTTGCGCATGTTTGGTTGTCAAGGATTGTTTTTTTTAAATGGCCTTCCCCAATTGGATTTATGACAAATTAAAAGTAAGAAAAGATTTATTCATATATATATATATATATATATATATATTTATATATGGGTAATTAATGTAAACGGTAAAGGGAAAATGTATCTATTAAATACGTATTTACGTTTGAATTGATTGACAATAAGTAATAAAAAGAAAAGATGAACATTAGAATATCACTTTTGTTTTGTTAACATTAGAATAACATTTCGTTGAGAAATGTATATTTAGATTAAAAATGTTTATTCAGATTAAATTGATATTTCAGTTAAGAAATGTTCATTTAGCTAATGTTTTGTTTTAGTTAAAAAAAATGAACATTTAATATGCTGAGTCAATGCTGAGTCATTTCTGACTCATTGCTGAGTCAATAGGATAATTCTGTCTTGACTGAACGGTTGTGGTCATTTCTAGTGTTAATCAAACAGCCTAAATTAATCCTAAAATTCTATATATATATAACCTAGCTCTTAACCTAATTCACATAATTAAACTTGGAGCCGTCACGCTGCTGTAAGATAGCTTGGAATGGCCGCTGCCTAGAGCGTAAAGACAAACAAAGCTAGAACAAATCTAATTCAAAACTAAGAATCAAAACAACGTCTACCCAAAGGAACACATCTCAATTTCAGAACCTCAGATCACAGAAAAACAAGACCGTCTTGCGTTGTAAGTATAGTGGCTCTTTAGATGGGAATGCGATTAAGACATGATTTGTTGTAAATTGTAATATGGAATTATATCAGTGACACTAATGGATGTGGGGTGTTACATCTATCATGGCTACGGTGGACAGTGACTAGTGCATAGTGGTGATTCTCTATCACGGATGTTTAGACCATTGAACTATGTGTAATATTTTATTATTAAACCGCATATCCTTTTGTATCATAGTTTTAAGTAGTGAGATATTTATTTACTTTGTTTGTATCAAGGTTTATGGTTTTTATCAACAATATTTTCATAATATAACTTAGAAGCTTGCAACAACGACAATTACAACAATAAGAAATGCCAAACTACAATCATACGAACTACAACAACTGAACATATAAACATCAAATTCAAAGTACAATACAAAACAATAAGATAGTTTCCACATACAACTACCACGGATGGAGAAAAAATCCAGCTCTAGTTGGCTCAACAACAATCTTGTTCAAACGTCTTATTTCGGCTTGCGCTTCCAGTGCATATTGAATTCCATGTTCGCATATAGGAGGGTCAATCCACTGCTTGAAATAACAATAATCAATTTCATCAGGAAATACCTTGTGGTCCTCATAGGCTTTACAACCAAAAAATCGACGACCAACATTTTTTTCGGTTTTTGAAACAACCACCACCGATTCTTCTCCATAATAGCAGAAAGAGTTGGATCCACCCTTACATAGTTGCTTGACAACGCACTCTTCAACTACCATTTCTTTTCCAAGTCGTTGATTTTCTACCCCCTCATCATTACTTTCCCAGTTGTCCATGGTGGAGCCTACACTTTCATTTCCCTGTTTCCACATACACCAATAAGGAAAATATGCTATTTTCTTTTCAAGTAGGAGGCTGAAATTGGGAAAGAGGAAGGAGAAGGCGACTGGAAGAAAATAAATTGCGAATGAGGGTTTAGTCGGCTTCAGAGTAGCCGCTATATATAGCGAAAAACATCAAATGAGTGTACACGTGTTGTGCGCCGCTTTATTGGTTGAATTTCTGGTGAAAACGATATTAAATAAAATTAAAATCCTTTATTTTATATAAATAAACATTATAATTTATAAACGAATTCCACAATGACTATTTGAAAATTTGATTTTGCCGTACAACAAAATCTACAACATGAAATCTAATTTTTTTTCTTCCATTAGAAAATATTATCAAATAGATTTTAACATTTCTTATTTCTATTAAATCCGACTTAAATTGGATCCTGTACAACCAATTAAATTTCAAAACGTTATATTATGAACTACCGCGCCACTGTAGTTCGTTTTGTAATTATGATATAAATTAAAAGTTTCAAACATAGTTTGAAAATTAAATGTTTCAAATATCGTTTAAAATTACACAGAACATAATAAAATATAGATACTAAAGGGTCCAGTACATAGAACATCAAAATATAATTGTCGATAGTAACAAAGATAAAGTGTAGATAATAAAGTACAGTACAACTTGCACCAACGTGACATATGAAAATGAGCATACATGAAAGAATAACATAAAGTCCACTACATCAAGTCATACACATACATACATCATGATAACAAAACAAAAAATATCATTATCAACAACCTCATGAAAGTCATCCTAAATCTGTATCATCATCGTCATCATCGTGCTTGGACTCCTCACCATCCTCCTCCATGTCATCCCCGCTATCACCACCGCCATAATACGGAAAATCGTCATCGTCGCTACTACCTCCCTATTCGCCGCCACCACCTACTCCTCCATCACCACATACTCTTCCACCCCCTCTCGGTCCTCCACCCCCTCCTGAGCCTCCACCAGTATAGAACCCTCCAGCGGTACCTGATGCTCCACTATTGGGGAAAGGTGGGGGGCTCAGCCCTACCGCGCAGTACTTATAGGTGCGGTAGTCTCACGTGCCGAATTTATCGGCTCGCGATACTCGCGAGCTGAATAATTCGGAGCGCGCTAAGTAATTCAAGGCGTGCCGATTAATTCGGCATGCCACTATTGGGAGATATCAAAGATATCTCCCTTAATGTTACAGATCGTAACATTACAATCTGTAACCTTAATAGAGATGCTCTAACTGTCAGTTTTCTCCATTGTATTTCTATGTTTGCTTATTTGAGTGGAGAAAAGGAGTTAAATTTTGTAGAGGATGGCTGCCAATTCCGCTTGGTTTTTTCACTTTGCTGGTTCGCATTGGATGTTGATATTGCGCACTGGCATATGGTCATATTGACCGTTTGCAAGGACTTATGTGCTACCCTTGTTTGCTACCTTTATTTGATGTTTTAGGGTGCACTTGATTTTGAGCGGGAAGGGGTATTTAAAAAGGATATTTTAAACGGGATTTTGAAGGGGAATTGTTGCGAATGTGGAATGCGTTTGTTTGTACGGAAGGGGCAAAGTGGAAGAGGAAGAATTATTATTTATTATTTTTTTATTTGTGTTTAGTTTAGTTTTTACTGAATGCAGAGTACCAATGGCAGAATACAAATTGCAGAATTTAAATTTCATAATTCAAACACCAGTATAATGCAGAAAACCAGTTCACATAAAACAAAAACAATTCAAACGTGTAAACACAACACCAAGATAAAAAAGCAGCAATAAATGCATAAGACAACTACAGTTGTCTATCCCCCAGCTTACAAACATAATGAAGAACACAACACCTAAGCTTTGCGGGCTTGTCAATCAGAGAATAAAAATGGTTGTGGCCCCTTCTGTCGTTTTCCGACAAAACAATCGCAACCTCTCACTCGGTGTACTAGTCCTCCTCTTGACGTACTGCCATGCATAAATCAATAAGCTCGTCTCGGTCCATGGAAGGAGTAGCATAATGAGAAGGGCCAACACATGACCTAGCATGCCTACGAGTTGGATGACTCGAGATCTCAGTAGCACCGCCCCGAATAAAAATGCCATAGATCTGGGCCTCGTGCAGATGAACTGGTGGAGCGGCAGGAACTATGTACTAACATTTGTCAATGCGACTGTAACATCCAAAAAGTGAGTCCAGCTCTCTAAATCGCATTGGGGAGTCATCCTTGGATTTGTGCGAACCTAATGGCACCATCGCCCACCAATCGTCCATTCTAGCGACGATATCCATCTGCTTATCCCACTAAGCGCAATGAATCTGAAGAAGCTTATTTTATGGATTCTAGTCCTTCTTCATGTTATCAAACTTTTTCTTCATTTGACCAACATTATAGTCCAATCCTATGCATTGGTTGAACATCGCTGCGATTAGCTGGTACAAATTTCAAACGTTATGCACACGGGAATCCAGATGTTCCATGCACACATCGATGAATGCATTGGTGGTGTCGTTGTTCCATTCAGCAATGGAACGGGTAGAAGAGGATTGACTTACTGCCACTCCGAAAAAAATATTCAAAAAATTAAGAAAAATAATATAGCGAAGTTAAGAAGCTAAAAATGGAAATGTAATAACAAAAACCTGAAAAAATCAACGGTTTGAGGGGGATTTAAGATTGAATATTCGGATTTTTTGTGTGATTTGGTGAGGAAAAGGTAAGGAATGGGAGTGATTATATGAGGGAAGGAGGATCAGTTGATCTAGAAATTTCTTTCATGTCGGACGCCTCTGACGGACCGTTCGTCTCGAAGGGACATCCGTGTGGGTCCCATGCCCGATGCGTCAAACACGTTTGACAACGACGCCAACGTGAACTTCCCATTACAAAAATCAAATGCTACCTTAGTTTTCACGTTCCTTAAGGACCAGTCAATGATGAAACTAGGATTATGGTTTGCGGTGGAAGGGACTGGATAAATATATTACTTAAACCTAAAAGCGCAATTCCAACAACGCATACATGGATGCACAGAATGTAGCATATCCTATTTTCTGCTCTTTCCTTCCGACTTTTATAAAATTAATAAATAAACAACTTCCCAAATTACTCACCGTACACGTTCTGCAAATAAATATCAAACAAAATAACCCACATTGTCACCTACCCATTATCTACTTTCCCAATTCTAAATCAATAACCGTTGTGTAGGGCAGGTTTAGGTGCAGTGCCAATCGTTCCCATGCACTGGGCAACAAAAATAAGGGGGCATCAAATAAATTTTATCCAAACAGCCCAAAAAAAAGAAGGAAATAAAAACGTGGAGAATGAAAAGAAAACCGCTTAATTTTATCGAACAACGACGGAAAAAAAATGAAGGAAATAATGCGAAAAAAAGAAGAGAGTCGCAAGAGGTAGGGACACATCACACATCCGAGGCGATCAAGGGTCAAAGTTGTGCTGTAAGCATTGTCAGAGTGGCAGAGGAAATAAAAAGATTGCAAAGCATGAAGAGGTACAATAAGAAACAGAAACCCAAAATCATTTAATTCAATTCTTTAAGAACCTGAGTTGCCTAACCCTAATCCTTAAATTGTTTAATTTATGTAAAAGTTGATCTTTTGATGTCAATGGATTTGTGTTTTATAAATAAAATTTGGATTCTAACCCGTACTCTAGAATTTTACTTATTGTCTATTAGAAAATAATTTCGACAGGAACTAATTTGTTAGAAAAGTATTCTTAAAATAGAGCAGAATTTTAATAGAATACTACATTCATCGTTTGCCTACAGAAACATTTTTTTTCAATACATTGATAAAAAGTAATAAATACATAAAATTACCATGTTAGCTCCTTTTAGTAAATACTTTTTAAAAAAAGCTTATGCAAGGACTGCTGCTTAAAAATATCTAACGCTAGAAACATTTTGGGAGTCATTTCAGCTTATATATCATATATTCATATGCTCGTTTAGTTTCCGCTGTATAAAATCATATATCATCATATTCCATAACCTTAGTGATTGATGCTCATTATTTACATAATTTATGGTTTTTTATTTTTATATTTAGTTGAAGTCAGATGACGTTACACTGTCAAGAGAAATGAACAAGGATGAAATTAATGATTCCCTATTGGTTGCTTAGAAGAAATGATGCTTTATCATATTACTCTAAATGCTATTCGAAAAAATCAGGTTAGTGACATCATAATCCTAAAGTAACAATACAAACAATAAGCATGCTCCTTCAAATCCAACAATACCTACTTATGCATCCCTCTTTCATAACAGGCCACCAAATGCTGGTGTTTATGAGCCTATTGTTTTGTAATGGTTGGCTCTGATGGTACAACTATCCCATCGACTGAGGTCTATATTGCTGGTACGGAATTTTGGAAAGACTATTTGGCTGGTTTTTTCTTGGATTCAACCCCCTTACTCTATAGTTAAAGAGGAATGTGGCAAAGCTTGGCATATTAAGGGCACTCTTCAGGTTCACATGGACAGATCCAAGTATTTTTTTCAAGTTCTCTAGAAAGGAGGAGCGTCTCTGTGTCCTTACTTCCGATCTGATCTCTATCTTAGGAAAGCCGTTCATTATCACGACTTGAGGACCATCTGTTGATCAAGCTAGAGATCAGTTACTTTCGATTCCTGTTTGGGCCTACTTCTCTCATGTCCCGTCTGTCTTGCAATCGTTAATTGGGTTAAATTGGTTAGCGAACAATATTGGTAAACTAAAATGCTTTAATAACACTACGGTTGCAAGGGAAAAGCTGATGTATGATAAGGCCTTAATATAAATTTCATCGGCCTCGCCTCTTCTGGATAAAATTAAAGTTAGGATTGCTGATGGTTATGTTGCGGAGATGGCTGGTTGTTATGGCTGAAAGCCAGATATTTGCATGTCTTGTCAGTCTTTTGGTCATATTCTAGCGACTTTCCCAGTTGTTCCCACCATCCCTTGTGCTGCGTTGCTGCCTCTATCTGTTAGAACTCTGATACCTAGGCCAGAAGTTAGATGGGTACAGAAGGATTGTCCCCCCAAGTTTGATTCTCCTCCTCCTCCTCCTGAGGAGGTGGAGATTGTTACGGATTCAGTTGCTGGTGAGAATTTGATTACATGCAATCCTGCTTTAGTCTCTGATGCTTTTGACGTGGATGTCCTGGATTCTGTTAACAACGTTGATTCTGAGGATATTGTTTAGAATGATAATGATAAGGTATGGACTCATGTTTTGTCGGGTAAACGGTATTGTCCAATTAGTGATACCTTTCATAAATATATCAGTGATGATGTAAGTGATAAGAGGAAATTAATGTATTAGATTGTGGGGGACAATATTGTGCTCATACAAAGTGGTAATGTTGGTGAAACAAATAAGCTTGAGTTCTATCACGCTTGGGATATGAATTTCATTTTCAGTGCTACTTATCCATGCTATATGCCAAATCTTGCCTTGGCGTTCTCCAGTTTCACCCGTGTTGTTGGTCCTCCAAACACCATTTGTAGATCCTCCTCTTCTGAGGGGCTAGGGTTGTCATATCATGTAGCCAAGACGTGTTAGTCTAACTCCTGTTCTTTACTGTTTAGTGTACTGGCACTTCAAACCAAAATTGGAGTTTTGTGCATGTGCAGAACTTCTCTTATCTTTTTTCCTTATTCTAATAGAAGTGGTACACCCACTATAAAAACAACCTGCCTTGCCAAAAAAATGAGGAAGCAATAAAGGTAATAGGCTTATATGCTTGATACATGCTTTTCTATTCACATTAACAGGGCTGGTATACCATCAAATGGTTGTTGCACCCTTTCTTATATCCATGCATTCTAGAAATTGCACCAGCCCTTTATGCTAATATTTTGAACTCCCATTAAAACGCAATTGTAAATTATCTAACATGTATTAATATTTTCAGTGAATATTAGCAATCTTTTTTAAATGGTTTCAATCATGATTTTTTCATGTTGTCTTAGTTAGTTTAGTTTCATGCGTTTCTGATTCTAATGAGATGGACATGTTAAGTGCTTCATCTATTGGAAAATTTTATTTTATTGTCTTTCTCTTTGTTTACTGTATACGATGCATACTCTTCCTCTATTATTGCAAACCAGAGGAGTCTATTTGTCATTGTGTCTGAATGCCTTTCACTAGTGTGAACTATATAATAGTTAATCCAATATTAATCTCAAAGATCATAATAAGAATATTATTTATTATCTACAATATCGATGACCAATTTTCCATAGCAAAAGGGGCAACAGTTGAAAATTTGCACTGAATGATGAACCTCAGAACCGGCTCTGCCATTGTGCGTACATCCCCCTAGCTCCAATCCCTAATTACCGCCGCCTTCACCATCGCTAACCCCTAATTTCCACTACCTTCGCCATCATCTACAATGATACCATACACCAGTTTGCACCAAAATCAACAATCGATCGTCCCCTAACTGCATTCCCTAACTGCCGCTGCCTACGCCAATGTCACCAACGACAGCCGATTTCCACCAAAGTCAACAGTCAATCGTCCCCTAACTGCATTCCGTAATAAATTTCGACCTTTTGCCCTATAAAATTGGATCAACGTTTTCTTGCATCTATCACACCAACTACATGTAACTACCATTTTCAGTAATATTTGGGTACAAATTTATTTTCTTTCTGTTCCTAGATTAATCTATTTGTTACCAATTCCGGGTGGATTTCACTAAAACATTTACTGTTTTTAAAAATTAAAGTTAGGAATGGGGTTAAATAGACAGATAAACCCAACTAAACTTAACTCAACCGCTCTAGCAGGGATAGAAGATCAATGAGGATGAATATGGGCTTCGCCTAGACTATAACAACACATGCATGATCATTTTAGACCACAACACAATACTGTTAATTACCAAATCGTATGTAGAAGAAGCAGTGGACAAGTTCAAGATAGGCGGAGGCTTGGTATGTTTATTTTTTTCACTCTATATTAATTCAACTTCTACATAATCAATGAGTGCTTTATTTATGGTAATCAAATGAAATAAATTTTATTTCTCTATTGGAAATGACTAATAAAAACAAGAGAAAACCCTTTATCTAGCTAGCAATATTTTATAAACAATAAAAAAGGTTTCTACGGACTTTTATTTTATGAGAACTGAATTGCATTCTTATCTAAGGACAAGGCATGAGCACAAATGCCAGAAATCCTCTCTTCTTCCTTTGCGCAAGCATCTCTATTAATTATTATTTAAATAATTTGTTATTTTCCTTTATTTGTTTTTAATATTTCTTGCTACTCTTCAAAGGATAAATTCTACTGAGGATTTTTAAATTAATGTGATAAGTGTTGATAATAACTTGGGTAAATTTCACACTTTTCGTTTAAAGGTAACCATATTTTGTTGGACTGTAGGAAGATCTACAAACTTGAGGTTACTTTTTGGGTATTACTTCTATATATATTTTGATTAATATCAAATATCATATGATTCTTCAAAATCAGATGTTTCCGATTTCTCCAATTTTTGGTTGAATTTTCGTAATTTAGCAAATAGTTATTGCTCATCGAATTATTAACCTCAAACTATTTTGGGAATTAAGATAAGTGCTTTTTTCTGTTTTTTTTTTCTTTCCAAATTTTGTAGATCTTAATTTCAATTTTCTTATAATTTCTCCATGATTTTGCTACAGAATTAGAAATGCAGACCTCCTAGTACTTCTTCCCTTCACGAAAAACAGAATTTTCAAAGATTTTAATTTGATTTTACAGTCACTAATTTTTACTTTTTCTCATACTACAGGAATACAAAACGGTTGTGACTTAGCATATTTTTCACCACTCAATCAATGAGAATTGTCAACTGCGCATGGATTTTGCACAGCCAATTGAAGACAAAGTTAAATACAGTTTATTTGGATTGAAGCTAATTAAATTGGAGTAATGCTTTTACTGATTCTGTAGTAATTTTAGTGGAATTTATTAACTTTGTGGATCATTAAATTAAAAAAATTTCTTAACATGTAGGTGGTTTCCTAATCAAAGAATAAATATAATAATATTTAATGAAATGTAATGAAACATGAATATTTATTATTTCATTTTAGTTACAACTTCACACATGAGGCTGCCAATATTTAGCAATTTTTATATAGGTTTTTTGTTTTTGCTTTACTTGAGCAATCTACTATCACAATTTTGGTTACCTACTTTGCATTTTGACAACAGTTGATATTTTCTTAATTTTAAAAGAGGAATTAAGCTTCCCATAAAGGGAACAATTATAGCTCCTGCTTTCATTATATCTTGTGTCTTCAGTTTGTTCACTGGTTGAAAGAATTTATTTTGTATTAATGGGTGGTTGGGGTATACAGTTTTCAATGAAGAAGCTTTAAAGTAATAACTAAGTTGCCATTTATTTATAGCAAAAGGACAGACATTGTTGTATATTGATTCATGTAACAAGGATAAATATTTTTATTTCATTACTTATGATAGATAAAGTTGTTTGCATTAGTAAATTTGTACAGCAAACTGATAAATTAAAGTAACATTTGGAATGGATCCCAGTATAGAAACAACCAATTTTACTTTATCCATGTATGTGATATTACAGTTATGTTTTTGTTATTTATATTTAGAGTAATTTTCTTAATTATTTGCAGAGAAGGAAATAAAACCTTAATGAGCATAACTTACTTCAGGAAAAGTAGAAACAAATGGAGGCATTGCTAACAGTTTGTCACATAAGGCAATAAAAGCAAAATGGCTAGTCTTGTAAATCGGAAGGTGGGGAACAAAGCTTTAGCCAGGCAACAACTACAAAGGTAGCAAAATTTTCCATTTTTAAGCACAAGGCAAATATGATAATTGCAATTAGGATTTTTTTTGTGTATTTTCCACCCAATAATTGTTCAGAACCACGATATCCTTTCCTATTTGCTATTATATGCTTACATATGCTTTGCTACAATGCAATATGACACGATGTATTGGTAGTTTTACTTACTTTGTTGTCAGAATTCGTAACAAGCATTGAACTATAACTAATTTTATATTTGTTTTAAGATGTGGTTCATAAGGGTTTTAGTTGATCAATATTACAATGGGAGTGCGTACATTTCACTTTTTGCTTTCTAACATTAAACCCGTACATGGATGACAAACTAAGCATGTAGTTTCACGTTTTCACATATCTATACGCCGTCGATAGCAAATTACATCCTCACCAGTACCCTTATTAAATTTGATTTTGTCTGTTTATTACAACAACTTAACCTGGTGATGTTTAAGTATGTTGCTGGTTATTTCCTGCATGTGAATACACCTGATACCTATCTATGCAATATTTGGTCGAATGTGCAAATTAGTCTATTGGGACCAACATGTACATTTATGGGGAAAATATTCCAAAATCGTTGGTTTTATACTATCTTTTCTTTCTTCATACGCAGGTTGATGAAAAATAACACACGACTGTGCCAACTTTCAGTAAGAATAGTTCAAAAAATAATTCTATGACCCATGTATTTCATAATTTCGCCATCCTAATCAAGGAATGTTGCTGCAAATAGTAATATGCTAAAAAAATTATCAAATTTTATGTTCTTCATTGTACGGTATGTCTTAGTAATGGTGTTTGAAAAAATAATACGAGGTGTCCTTATCAACACAATATTTTAAAGCATTTAACTAAATTTTGCACTAAAACCATTGTTAGTGTGAAGGGGAGAAAAGGCCAATGGAAAATGGTAAATTTGTAGATGTAACATATTATATCAACAAATTAAATCCGTTGGTTAACATAATTATGACACAGAAAACTACGGTTAAGTAGCGGTAACAATAAAACCAAAATCACGTAAGCTAATTAAGTCAAAAAACCATGTAAATGTCCTGTAACAATTAAGTGAAATAGAAGGTCCCTTAACTACAACTACGGTCAATTTCGATAGTAAGCTATAACATGTCTTCTATCCCTACAATCTAATTGTCAAACTCAATTTTTTTATTCCATGTCTAACATATAATTCATTAACCTCTATGCGTTCTTAAACTATTGCAAAAGAAGATTGTCTTTATGACGGGGAATCAAATCGTCAAGACATAATATTTTGATACTTGGATCATAAGTTTTTGGTATGTGCAATTATTGATAAAATGATATGATATACTATAAAGTATAAACTGACTTATACTGGAAATGTGTCAAAATGTTTTGAAATAGGACCATCATTCCCATAAGTAATATTTAACATATATGTGTTTTCGTTCTAAGTATTAATAGAAAACTGATTATTGTGGTATAATGAAAACACATAGCTTTAAGATATTCACACTGAAATGATAGGATTAACAACATTTGCCGACAAATTTAGTGACAAGAAAATCGAAAAATCAATTTTGTTTACCACATTCTCAATATTGATTTTGAGAGCATGAATATTGTATAATGGTGATGTCCAAACTGATCGTTGCATTCAATATGGCTATTATAAAGCTGGCGTCCATGTTTGTAATCTTGTTTTGCTTGAACTAAGTGAATAAATGATGACAAACTACTTATTTTATCCAACTTCAGTGATTAATGTTACAAGTTTCTAAGCAATGTGTATTGATTAGAGTAATAGTTTTTGTTTCTACCTGATTTTAGCAAGCTTAGAAGTGGCTAACTCAGTTGCTTAGAGAGATGAATCTAGAATGATCAGCGCATATTCTTATGTATGCATTTTTTTAATATTCACATATCAAATTTATCATTAGACGTGAATTCTATTAATTTAATGCTTGATGTTCATTTAAAGTGATTTAAGTTCTTATTATTCTCTTATGCTATCAAGCTTTCGTTATGGTGTATGATAATGATTCATGCACTTCATTTGTCGAAAGTTGTGCATCTTATGTTGTATTGGCGTGGTATTCATGATTAATATGGAATGACTTTGCAAATAATGTTTAAATTTGTAGTTAATGTGGTGAAGTCTTTGAATTGGTTGGCGCTTCAAGCCAGCATATCTGTTTTGATTAATGTTTTCGCGTGTTGATGTGTCATGTTCACACTTATGTTTAGTGTGATTTCACGTTATGCGTTTATCTTTATTTCTAAATTATGTATGGTTTGTTCTTTATTATTAGTGTATTTATATACTTGGTTAAGCCAAATTAGGTTCAATGATTTGTATATTTGTACAAGATATATTTAGACCTAAAAATTTGTAAATTCCAAAATGATAACTAAGACTTTAACTAGCAACAAGCAATGTGGTCAGACTTCAAAGATGGAAAATCTCAATTATTTACAACTGTTATGAATATAGTAGTCATTATCAAAGTTCAAAAGACTGTTGTAATGCTAAGATAGATGGTGTTTTAGTGTTTCAAGTTGGTTCATAAATTGATGTGGTAGATATATTAATTAGTAATTGGAAATAACTTGATGTAACTTCAAATGTCAACAATTCAAAATAATGAAGTTAGTTGGAATCAAAAGTTTTCACTGGAAGTTATTGACAACAATTTTAGAAAACATTTTTCCTTTCGTCAATTCATTTTATTTCACCGATAAGCTTTAAGTTCATTATTTTATAGACTTGTAGATATATCATCTTAGTATCTGAATGATAACACGTTGACAGTAGGATCTTGACTCTGAACACCAAGCGCGACCCTGAGAGGTTGGAGGCCTAAGGAAGAAAAAAACATTTTCAGCCAAAATTAGTCGTAGTAGGCCTGCAGGAAATTAACATTCACGATTAAGGCAAGCTGGGACTCAAACATAGTATCACAGTATCATACACAAGAAATTCTGCAAGCAAACCACCCAGCCAAATACAATTTTGTATAACAATCCAGTGGCAGCTTTATATATAAAACAAACATTTTGTTTTGAGGCCCCCCTGTGCCGGAGACCCTAGGCCACTGCCTAGTGGGCCTAGGCCCAGGGCCGGGTCTGCTAAAGACAATTTGAGTACAAATGTCAATCCTTTGGAATTTGTAACCAAGTTTTAGTGTGTTTCCCAAATACACAAATCATTGCGTCATTTCCTAAATTTTCTAACAAGGGTGCTACATGCACATTTTATTACTTCAAAATTCTGCTTCTTCTAATTAGTTCACAAATACATGTTTATAGGAAGCAAATGACATTAACTACTTTGATTATTTTTTAACTAAGCATAGCTATTGATAAAAAAATTAATTGACAAATTTGGAGGCATGCTTGAGCTAAGAGACGACTTTTGTTAGCTGGACAACGAATAAAAAGGTGGTCGACTCATAAATAGACTAATTGTCCGCACTACAACGATGTCATCGAATATACTTCTTTGCAAAATTTTAAATCCCATCTCTACCACCAACATTCGAACGAGGCTGCTACTTTGTTTTCCATGCTTCGTGAACAAAGAAGAGGAGGTTATTTGTACTAAATTATTATTTCACTATTTACCATATTATTGTTTCAAATAACAGTTTTTAGTTGATTGTTGTTGTAGTTTGCGATTGAACATACAATACAAATATTGGTACATTAAACACCATAAAGAAACAATTTGATTCGATGTAAGTCTTTTCTTAATCAGTGTATCTTTCCATTGTTGCATTTTCTTAACATAATTAATTTCAAATATTACTATACTAAGGTACCAAACATGGTGAAAATCAATTAGCAACTTTTTCCTCAACTGTAATGGAACATCCACAGCCAACATTTCCACCTTCAACTATTCCGCTATTCATATCCCGTGTATGTTACCCATTATTCAATATAATTGTTTACCCACAACCAGAAATCGTCTACATCAAAGTAAGTTTTATTGTTCCTTCTAATTAGTACACATTAATGCATATGTACTTACAGAAGCAACAATATTTTCTTATTAGGGAGGATGTGGTTTCTGTGGAATTTTTGGCATCCACGATGTGTATCCAGTTATGGTGGAGCTGTGGTTTGGTTTGAAAAAAGCATAAAAGCAGAGAGCACATTAATAAATCCAGTTTTTTCTTTATGCTGCCAAAAAGGGAAGGTACAACTTCCATTATTTAAAAATCGCCTAATTTTTTTTACATTTTTTTGGACTACAACGGTGGAGTTAAAAGTAAACATTTTAGAGAATACGTTCATGCATACAACTCTATTTTTGCTTTTATCTCAATGGGTGGTCGCATTGACAACTCCATCAATAATGGTCGTGGACTGTATATTTTTAGAATAAATGGTCAGAATCATCACATGATGGAGTCCTTACTACCAACAGACGGTACGCCAAATTTGTGCAATCATACTTTTATGACACTTGAAATGAGGTGTCCAATATAATTTCTGCTCATGGTACAAATGCTAGTTTTAAGATGGATGAACAAATTGTTAAAAAATCTAATTTCATTGTTTAGTGACAGGGCCGGTCCTAAGACTTTTGATGCCCAAAGCGAAAAATGAAAACGAGGCCCTTCTATAGACAATGATGTATTATATCAAAACAAAGTGTATTATTAAAAAATAACGAGAAAATAAAAAAATAATTTTATTTGTAAATATAATTCAAGTCATAAAACAAAATAAATACTAACTACTTATCAATATTTTTCTAACCTTCTGACATGTAAAATTGGAAATAATATTATCTTATTTAAGTTTATTGACCAAATCTTGTTTAATCGATAAAAGTGCTTTAGTCACAACTGGACAGTTGAACTAAAATCCTTTAACCACAACTTTCTATGAAAATTGAAAAGATAGTTATTTATCAACTAATTGTACATCAAATAACCATTAAAAATCATTATCTATTACCCAATCAATCCTAATTAATTAGATGAAATGTTGAAACTATAAATTGATTTTTAAGTTAATATACAATCGTAAAAATTGCAACTCAAGACAGTATGAAATTTTGGTTAATACATCGCTATAGGTCTAAGGGGAGTATCAAACTCCCGACCTTTTATTTGGTAAGTAAGTACCATACCACTACACACACTTTCTTGCAGATGTTGCTATATGGAATTTGATCAATTTAATTTTACAACTCAGGTTACAACATCAAGCAAACCATGTACAATTTATAATTTTATTTACTTAAAACATAGTTACATAAACTCCCATCATCCCAAATTAGTGAAAACCCAAATCACGTGTAATAGAACATAGGAGATGAAGGCTACAGCCTGAAGGAACGGAAAAATACCATAACCACAAAAAAAAAATCAAAGATTTAGAAAAAACCAATTATTCCATATCAATCGCTTTATAAGAGTGGAAAAAGAAAAGACAAACCCCAAATTATCCTTAAAGCAGGCACAATTAAATAATCAAAAGAAGTTAGCACCAAATTCCCATATCCACAACATATCCGAGTTAACATACCAAACGCTCAAAATGATACCCCCAATTTCACACATGATTGTTTATTTCTCTCCAAAGACATCACAAAACTGTACTGCTTTAGGTTTAGGTTTACAGACTTCAAGCGACTGCATTGCTGGAGGGCTAATTTCCAAAATCGTATAGTGATATACAATTAACAATTGAATACTTAAAATAAAAAATCCGATTATTCAAATTACGAAAATGGTATCATTCACCAGAGGCTGAAATTGCCTTGTCGGTGTGGTGCTGTGCTTGTGGCCTTTCAGATTTCAACAAAAACTTTGCTAGTTGGAGAATCGACGCCTTGATGTTCGTCGTTGTTCATGCGTTGATTTGATTTGGCGGTTTCTTCTATCGGTGATTACCTCGTCGCTCGTGATTTGCAGATCGCAATTGTATTTTTTTGGCGTTTTGTATATGATCGAATGAATCTGGTGCCCTAAAATTAACGATGCCCTAAGCGGTCGCTTCCCTTGCTTGTGCAAAGGGTCGGCCTTGTTTAATGAATGCGATGTGCTTGCGCAAGTATTCTGAATGGCAAGAGATAGATTTCATGCCACATAATATCAACCAGATTTTATTGGACTATTGGAAAGATGATGCAAGGATGGTCGACAATACAAATCTGCCATCTACATCTGAGGTTGCTCCATTAAGAGATACTAATAACATAAACTCATGTGGTTATAGAGATATTGTCATTGTGAAAAGAAATGAGTGCTTAAAAGGATTAATGAAAAACATTCATCATTCATGGATATGCAATATCCACTTTTGTTTCCCTATGGAGAAGATGGTTATAGCCGAAGTATTGAATATGAAGTCGTGGAGCAGAATAGAAAAACGAAAAGAGAAATGGTTACCATGAGGGAATACTATGTCTACCTTTTTCAGTATAGATCCTAAGATGGATCTATTCTATTTTTAGGAGGGAAATTGTTCCAACAATTTGCAGTTGATGCTTACACATGTATGGAGGAAGAAATATTGTGTTGGGTGAAAAGTAATCAAAAAACGTTACGAGCCGAAATTCATAGTGGATTTCATGATGCAATAGCTGCAGGGGATACATCAACTTCATCCATTGGACGTAAGGTTGTTTTACCGTCATCTTTTGTTGGTGGTCCTAGGTATATGGTTCTGAACTATCAAGATGCTATGGCAATTCGTAAATGGGAAGGTTCTCTGGATTATTTCGTTACGTTTACGTGCAACCCAAAGTGGTCAGAGGTTGGAATGGCTTTGAAGATCTTTCCTGGACAAAGAACCAAAGATAGACCAGACATGGTGTCACGTGTTTTACATATCAAACTTATGGTACTCATTAAAGACATAAAGGATGAGGAACATTTTGGCAAAATGAAACACTACAACAAAAATACCTTTTGTTAAAGGTCTATTACAACTGACGCACGTCAGTCTTTATATCCACAGTTGTAATAAAGCAAATTAATTTTACAACTGCTTTGGATCATTGTTAAAAATTCCTATTACAACTGTTCACGGCAGTTATAAAGATTTATTCACAACTGTTTTAAGCACTAGTAAAAGACTTTCTTACAACTGTTCATAACCGTTGCAATATATATTTTAACAACTATCTCGGAAAGTTGTAGTACGATCAACTACAACTAATAACGGTAGTTGCAGTAAATATTTCTGTAACTGCTCTACTTACAATTTTACAATTGTGATTATACTCTTCACAACTATAATTAATCATAAATTCATAGTTTTATAATCACAACCAATATTACACTAATAATAACCATAAAGTTACATGAAACAAGACGAACCATTCATATTTACAATAATCGAAAACAATTCAGATTTGCACTATTTGTAAATTCACAACTCCATTGCAATACATAATTAAATCCATGACATATATTAATAAAAATACATACACATACTGATCAAAAGAAATAAACTCTTTATGCCAAACAACAATCATCCCAGCTTAATCATTTGCACAATCTACACTGATTCTATACATGTATACCATCTCCATCACGATGTAGATGCAAACACAATCCTAAACATTTAATTAAAACAAGAAAAATACACATATCAAACTAAAATATAAATATATGTCTCAAAACATCAAAGTTTATACGTAAGTACAACGACATAATCAAAGATCTTTTCTTGTCAATGCAACACCTAACTACAAAGTTATTCATACATAATAACATAATGTGCTCTACTTCTAACGACCGTCTTTTTGCCTGGTTTTCGTCCTAATTAAACCAACTTAAACCGTTCATAAAGGCGGATTGTTATGGGTACTAACACATATTGAACAAAATAAGAGAACTTTCCATATCATAAAACAATATTACATCAGAGTTACAAGGAATATCAAAGTTATAACATATAACAGCGGAAATAAATATACTCTCTGCGGAAGAGGCAAAATGATGAAGCAGAAACCCCAACTCTATCTTGAAGCTCCAACTCGAATAGCGCTTCAAATTTTGCTCCAAAGATCTATAACTATAAAACTAAGCCACTAGCTGCCCATGTGAAAATTAGTGGGCACGCAGAGTTTAGGAAGGAACGATAAACTTCAGGTCAGTTATTGGACTGGTGTGAGAGCATAAAACGTTTATCTTTGGGGTTTATATTAAAGTTGGGAAATTTACCAGACCATGCCGCTAATGCGAAATGATTTTACTCCATGTGAATACCCGTGCATATAAATTCACAATGACTTTTGGGAAAACGAAGCTATCATAAGCTCGTCCCACATCACACAATGCAAGCGCACGCCAGATGGGCGAGTTTTGCCTTATGATAACCAAACATGTTTTCATACGTGAAAATTCTTTTTTATATTATGAGTGCATAGTGTAGAAAACAACCTCGAAAATAAATGCATCAATCTTAAACGACATAGTACCCCAACCTACTATCTCGTCATAGGTATACAAATAAAACCATAGGGCGCGTATTGGAGATTGGGTTTCCAACTTGATGATTCCTGCCACGAAAGATCAATCAGGGACACAAGCGAAGTGTAACATGGTTTTTCCATCCAGACTCGGACACCAACTACAAATCGCAAGGTAAATCACCGGTTTTCATCCAGACTCGGACACCAAACATACCTAACTCCCCTAAGTTCACAAGTGGTACAACCGCCACAACTATCAACACAATATATATATATATATATATATATATATAACAACCTAAGTGTCATTTTCTCATCAGTCTGGGGTGTGAGGCTTGTCGATGTCACAATATACACAAAGGTACACTTCAATAAGCCATGCTTTGATCATCGTTAGCTTGTTATATAACTTGAGTATGCCAGATTTGTCAATTTACAACATGTCACTGATTTCTATCAATACATAACCACTAAGCACGTAAAACTTTCAGACGAGAACTATTATTGCCACAAATCCGATATGTATTAACAGAAATCAGTGTTATGCAGTCAATTACAATGTCAAACACACAATCTATACAAGTCCATTCTGGGTCTGAATGGAACAAAATCAAAAAATCCTCAAATATATTCAGACCTCATACTACTTATAACCTCGTATCGGGTGTACGGTCTGATATGAGACATCAACAATCAATCCAGATAAGCCCAAAGATTCCCGGCCTTCATTTGTCATTTCCAAGTCTTCAATTTTCTTTAGAGCGTCATATCATTACTTGGAATGGTTTTCGTACATCTGATCCCGGTCTTCCCAAGTAATAAGCGTATTTTAAAACAAAGCTATGGACTAAACCAGTTTCAATTCAAATCTCCTTCCAATTGTTATCAATTCATTTCTGGATAAGGTTGGATAAATTTCTTTAATTCCATCCTATCTCTTCTTTACAAATCCCCTGTTCAAAACTGTCTATTCATTGTTATCATTTCCATTCGTCTTTTCAAATTTGGATTGAAAGCCTTATACACAATTTTTTTAAAGTTTAAATGATAGTTCTCAAATTTAATCATTTTCATGGAATGGCAAAACGTTTCATAAGTACTATAAATTAGCTATTTACCAAATAGGTTCAAAATTATTTAAGGGTTTAATCTTACAATTAAATCATTGTAAATAAGTATCGCTTGCTAAAATTCCAAGTCCTAAATTCAAAACGTTTTAGTTGAATTTCAAATTAAATTTTAAGATAACCATCGCGTTCGTCGGTTCAGTTAGGGATAGCCAGAGATAGCAGGAAACTGTATTTTCCAAACCCAAGCCTTAGACACTATCATCTCTGTTGGAATGTTCAGGTATATATATGTATTATTGGAAGAATTGTCTTTAACATATATCGTCTTTACTCATTCAATAACGGTTAAATTGTCCAATCCTTTTCCAATCCATAATTAAGGTCTCATAACTTCAATTAAACCCGTATTTCAAATTTCGTTGGAAACTAAATATAAAATTTCCAAATTTGTTTTTTTTGCTTACATCTTTACAAATGATCATTCTTTTCAAAATAAATCTCAAAACTTGCTTAATTGGTTTCAAGCTTACAATTGGTCACAAAAAGAAATGGAACAAGTGTTTTTAATGAACCAATATTTAGTAAAATAACTCAAATCATTCTTCAAATTATATTTCAAAGCTTATGGACAATAAGGAACTAAACGTATAATAAAACCAATGTTTAGTCAACTTTTTATAATTAAATTTTCAACCTTATGGATGACTATGAAAACTAACATTTACATAAGACAATTGTAACTCAAATATCAAGTTTTTAGTTAGATTTCCAAACTTGTTTCAATCTTAAGAGTCCAAAATAATTTTAAAAACATTTCCAAAAATCATTTTGTCTTTATGAAAAATCATTTAATCATTCATGACTTAGATTTTAAATTATAAAAAAAATATTCTAAATTCAAAAGTTAACTTTTTTTATATTAAAATCATTATTCACATAAGAAGGAGATTTAAAGTGACTACCCATATAACTCTACAACTATGATGTGTGATACAATAAAATCAATCCTTATGAACACTAGTTCATCATCAACATTGCAAAATTAACAACCATTAAATTTGTGCGCAAGCGTCACGTTAAATAACGCTCCGTGTTTTTGTGTTTCTAACTTACACAAACATCCACTCAAATCATCACAACAATAACAACCATCAATATGAACCCGATAATCATTAACTGATCAACTAGTAGCAATTTCAACATTTCTACTTATTAAAATAAATTTAAATATATGTTCTCACCCAAAATTGCCATCCAATCTTCACTGTCAACGCTCCTTTGTATCGACTGCAAATGAATCGATGGACGATGCTATGAATCAGCACGTCTTCGAACCAAATGAACCGGATCAACACTCGCGATTCCAACAATGAGTAACAGAAGTGTTGTCCATGCACCTTCACGCCAAAAGTTTCATCATCTTTCCTTCTTTCTAAAAAAAATTGAAATGGCGGAAGACTTGAGAATTTGGTAAGGAGGAGTTTAATGGTGAGGAAGATGAAATAGATGTGAACAGAAAGAAAGTTGCGCACATCATTTATAATTGAATGAGGAAGCCAACAACAGAGAGTAAAAAAACGTAGTATGGAGCATTGGATTCCCTGTACTTTGAGATTTCCAAATCTAGTTGTACTGTTTCATAAATCTTTATACTGGTATGGCAAGATTTATACCAGATTTAATCAGATATTATTGCCTGCCATGTCTTTAGGGAGACTAAAATTTCAAATTTAATAAGTAACGTGGAGAGCTACTTCAGTGAAAAAAGAGACACTTGTAAAATTGGTCTAACATAGAAAAAATATTAGATTTAATAAATATTGTCTACCGCTTTTTCATGGTTCACATTTGTGTTCACACCGTTCGTTTCCTTCTTTGTTTTGTTATTGTGTTGTAATATCAAATTTAGTTTGTCAATGGTCAAATTGTTATAAATTCGACTGCTATGTACCATAAATTAAATTTAATAAGTAATGTAAGCTAATTAAATTTAGTTTGTCATTTTTATTATGCCATTTATACTTAACGATTTGATTGGAAACGAATAAATCTTAACGATATTTTACTATGCAAATAAATTCTTTGTTCAAAATCAATAAATCGTTTCTCAAACAGAATTTATTTCAAAATTGATTTTAGTTCTAATATCAAGTTTTAAACATTCAAATGACTCACTATTTGTTAACATCATAAATTTTGACAAACGTTTATACTGATACGATATTCATAATGCAGTTTTATTTTTAGAATGAATACTATATTTAAATAATAGTCCAAATTCTAAATTGAATTTCAAGCATATATTTTCTTCTTACCAAATTGCAAGACAAAAAATAATTCCTTAATTAAATTACAAAATAAAATTACAATGATAATAACCCCTTGTTTCAACGGACTTCTAATGATAAAGATTCAAATCAATTAGTAACATAAATCTCGTTTTAAAATGTTTATAAATCCAAGGAAAGAGTTCACTAAAATATCACTGAAAAGAGACAAAATTCCAAATATAATTATTTATTTTGCGACAAATCTTAATTTAATTTATATTTTAAACTTCAAAAATTCTAAGTCGTTACAATTTCCCACACTTAAGGCTTTTCGTCCTCGAAAAGTTGAGGTTGTAAAATTTTGCCTAAGTAAAATAAATCCTATTTATAAAATTTTATAAATCCATATTCTCGTAATATTTTCAAGACTTTGGTTATATAAAATCGAATAACCTTTCAAATTTGAGTTAGGGTCTAAATTCTAGCATCTCATTTAACAGACTAAATTTTGAGAAATAAACTGGCAATAATTTTATACCAAGATATTGATGGATACAACATTCGTACGTTCATTCTTAACTCTTTTATACATTCATTATGGATCTTAATACATTCACTTCTTAGCCATGTATACCTTTTAGAGTTAACCGTACAGATTGAAAATGTTTCTTTCTTGCGCTACTTTTGATGAAGATGGTGCTTCTCTAGATGGCTTTTCTCCCTTCTTCAATGGACAATCTTGAACTATATACCCTTTCTTCCTGCATCGATGACACTTCCTTTCCATTGTAGTGTCTTTGATTTCTTTCTTTTCCTTAGGACATTTATTCATAAAACGTACAATTCTCTTACACTTAAAACAACGTATATCTTTCCGAATGACTCCCTTCTTCTTTTTAGATTTATTTGGGCAGTAGACTGCATAATGACTATTTCTAAAGCATCTATAACACTGGATATCTTTAAGTTTTATAAGCTCTCTATCTCTTCTTCCTTTTGAGCCAGTGTTCTTTTTGCTTGCTTCTGCGTCATCCAAAACTCACCCCTTGGTATCCCAAATTCCATGTTGCTTTAAGTGACAATCTAACTTTTTTCAAAGGGTTATACTATGTTCTCTTACTTATTTAATTTCAAATATTCAAGTGATTATTATTAATCGTATCCAGGGTTTATGAGTTTAAAGTCTTTCGAATTGTAAGTTATTTAATTCCACCTCTTTCCATTCATAATTCCTAGTTCTTGTTCTTCTAAATTTCTTTTTCAAAACCATTTATTTTGTTTCAAAATATGCTCTCTCAATGAAATATTCCAGAATCTCATTCTAGTGTATACCTAACCTTATTTCTAATGAGATACTATAAGTCTGATGAATTCTATCTTTTGTTCAAATATGTCGCACCCCGTAGCCTTGTATAACCAAAGCTCTGATACCACATGTAATGACCCGTCTTTTTGCCAATTTACGCCGGTAATTAAACCAACTTAAACCATTCAAAAAGGCGGATTGTTATGGGTACTAACACATATTGAACAAAATAACAGAACTTTCCATATCATTAAATAATATTACATCAGAGTTACAACATATAACCGCGGAAACAAATATATTCTCAATGGAAGAGGCAAAATGATGAAGTGGAAAACCCCAACTCTAGCTTGAAGCTTCAACTCGATTAGCGCTTTGAATCTTGCTACAAAGATCTATAACTGTAAAACTATACTACTAGCTGCCCGTGTGAAAATTAGCGTGCACCCAAAGTTTAGGAAGGAACAATAAACTCTAGGTCAGTCATGACACAGGTGTGAGAACATAAAACGTTTATCTTTAAGGTTCATTTTAAAGTTGGAAATTCACCGAACCACGCCGCTAATGCGGAACGGGTTTACTCCATGTGAATACCCATGCATATAAATTCGCAATGACTTTTGGGAAAATGAAGCTATCATAAGCTCATCCCACATCACAAAATGCAAGCGTACACCAGATGAGCGAGTTTTGCCTTATGATAACCAAACATGCTTTCATACGTGAAAATCCTCTTTTATATTATGAGTGCACAATGTAAAAAACAACTTCGAAAATAAATGTATCAATCTTAAACGGCATAGTATCCCATCCTACTATATCGTCATAGGTATACAAATACAACCGTAGGGGGCATATTGGAGATTGGGTTTCCAACTTGATGATTTCTGGCACGAAAGATCAATCAGGAACACAAGCAAAGTGTAACACAGTTTTTCCATCCAGACTCGGACACCAACTACAAATCGTGAGGTAAATCACTGGTTTTCATCCAGACTCGGACACCGAACATGCCTAATTCCCTCAAGTTCATAAGTGGTACCACCGCCGCAGCTATCAACACAAAATATGTATATATAACCTAATCGCCAGTTTCTCATCAGTCCGAGGTGTGAGGCTTGTTGATGTGACACACAAAGCTACGCTTTAATAAGCCATGCTTTGATCATCACTAGCTCAGTATATAACTTAAGTATGCCACATTTGTCAGTTTACAACATGTCACTGATTTCTATCAATACATAACCTCTAAGCACGTAAAACTTAGAGACTGGAATAATTATTGCCACAAATCCGATATATATTAACAGAAATCAGTGCTATGCACTCAATTACAATATCAGACACACAATCCATACAAGTCCATTCTGGGTCTGAACAGAACAAAATCCGAAAATCCTCAAATATATTAAGACCTCATGCACTTTTAACCTCGTATCGGGTGTACGACCCGATTTGAGATATCAACGATCAATCCAAATAAATCCAAAGATTCGTAGTCTTTATTTGTCATTTCCCAGTCTTCAATTTGCCTTATAGCATCAACTTGGAATGGTTTTCGGACTTACATATGCTCCCGGTCTTCCCAAATAATAAGCGTATTTTAAAACAAAGCTATGGACTATACCGGTTTCAATTCAAATCTCCTTCCAATTGTTATTAATTCATTTCTGGATAATGTTGGATAAATTTCCTTAATTTCCATCTTATCTCTTCTTTACAAATCCATTGATCAAAACTCTCTATTCGTTGTTATCATTTCCATTTGTCTTTTCCAATTTGGATTGAAAGCCTTATACACATTTTTTTTAAGTTTAAATAATACTTCATAGATTTAATCAATTTCATGGAATGGTAAAACGTTTCATAAGTACTATAGATTAGCTATTTACCAAATAGGTTCAAAATCATCAAAGGGTTTAATCTTACACTTTAATCATTTTAAATTATAAGTACCGCTTGTTAAAATTCCAAATTTGTCCTAGATTCAAAAGCTTTTAATTAAATTTCAAATTAGAATTCAAGATGACCATCCCTTTCGTCGGATCAGTTAGGGATAGCCAGAGAGAGGAGGAAACTGTATTTTCCAAACCCAAGCCTTAGACACTATCCTCTCTGTTATTGTAACGTCCCAGTTTTTGACTGTTTTTGTAACACAATTTATTTTGGATTATTTTAATACTTGTTTGAAAATAAGATTTGTGAATAATAAATATTGAGGAAATTGCAAGTCTGTATATATATTTAATGGTTTAAAATTTATTGAGCAGTGTATTTATGTATGTAAAACCAGTAAATAATATCATACCAATTTGCTTTGTATTTTTAATTTGTGTTTTAAAACTCTGGTTACATATAGATAATATAAGATTTGCAAATTATAGGAAATTAGCGTAATAATTATTTAAAAATCCTATTCGCATATTTTAACTTGTTATATTTTTATACATATACAAGTAGTATTGTTTAATATTTACTATTTGCATTCATATCTACTTTAGCTTATATAATATAGGATAACATATATATAAGCTACTAAGAATTCACTTCACATGAAAGGGTTATAGCATTAGATTGGTGTACACTAGCATTAAATTAATTTGAAGCTATTTTAAAGTTAAGTTTTGATTTCTGTTAGTACATATATAGCCAAGAAATCTACGTATAGCAAGCTAAAGACTAAATAATCTTCATTTCCAATACTAGAAGCTATAGATAGCACTACCTCCATGTGTTTTCAAGTCAATTAAGAATATTGCCCCACCATAGTATGAATGCCTTAGGAGCAAAGCAAGATTTTTAAAACATATAATTGCACATGGCCGTGCGTTCATGACTTGAAAGATCTAATGTTGGATTGGCCTTAACATGCATCCTCTTTTCAAAATTCTAGTATAGCAGCTATAAGGGCTATTCATCTTTCCTTTCCGATGAGTTGTGGACAACCATTTTGCACCATTCTTTCACATCAATCGGATAGACAACCTAGATTTGTAGCTGAGATACATTCTTAGAAGCTAAGCTTGATTCTAGTTGCACATAGTCGTGACTTAAAGGCCTGGTAGCAACATAGAAGTGACAAGACCTGGTAGTAACATAGAAGTGACCAATACTGAGAACACTAATGCAGCAGCTCAATCAACCTACCATCTAACCAATAAGCTATACTCCTCTCTAAACAAGCTAATACACCAGGAAAACTCCTTTTCTATCAATTTAGACATAGCTTTATTATTTAATTCAAACAACGCAGCTACATTTTAGCTGCATACTGTCTATACATACACAACTATGTATACAGCTTTACTTCTCTTCAATCAACAACATAGACAACCTGGAGCCATCTTGAAACCTATCCTATCAAAACCTATATGCCAGCCTATTGTTTAATACTAGTTTCCTCATATAAAGATGCATGCACAACCACTAGCATCCTGACATATTCATCAACTAAGAGCCGTAAAACAGAGTTGAAGTTTGAAACAAATTAATGGTAGAAGAAGCAATCCAAAGCTATGAACAAATTTAGTGGCGAGGATAGGAGCAAAAACACGGATCATTGGTATAAACCTGAAAAAAAGAAGTGGCAGTGCATATAAACAAAGAACTGGACCCAAAAACATGAAGACAATAGGCATTTTATGTGAGTAAACCTTCCCATCTTTATTTGGTTGTTGTATGTATTACAATGCGAACACATATACTTGTATGCCTTTTGAATATATGTGCTTAGCGGGTACAACCATATCAAAACCTGGAAAATCAACCTCCTAGAGTCTTTGACTGCAAATGATTTCAACTTCTATCAATGATTCAATAGCTTAAATATCTTTCATATGTTTTTTTACAACCAAAATAGTATGGTTTCATAAGTAATCTTTGCAAATGTTGATATTGTTAAAACAATCATTTGGAAAGAAGAAAATATAATGGTATGAAGCAATTGTTGAAGTTGATCAAAGCTTTGCCTTGTAGCTATTGGAAGCTATTCATCTAGGGATTGAAGTATCTTTTAAGAAGGGTTGCGTTGACTTCAAAGTTTTGCTGGAAAATAAACCCAATTTATTGTGCCCTGTAGTTTGTTGCGTCATTTGAGTCAAGTGTTATGTTTAAGAGTCATTTAGAAGTTTGTGTGTCTATTTAATATGAAGTGTTCCTTAGTTAAGTGTGTGTCTATTGATTGAAAAGTCATGTAAAGGCTCTTATATAAATCCTACTATCATTTTGGTTATAAGTCATGAAGTAATTGAAGAAGTAATCCATTGTCTTTCTCTTGTTAAAATACATCATTTGATATTAGAGCCAGAGGCTATTTTAGGAGCTTGATTGAGTGTTTTGTGTGAGGATTAAAGTACATGAAAACACAGTGTGAGAAAATGCAAAACAACAACAATAGTGCTGGTGGCAATGAGAATCCAGTTACCCAGTTGCCTATGTTCAAGGGAGTGAATTATCACTTCTGGAGTCTAAAGATGAAAACACTCTTTAGATCACAAGAGTTGTGGAGCATTGTAGAAGATGGGTTCACGGATGATGCACCGGTTGAACCAAGCCAAGATTTGAGAGACAAGAGAAAGAAGGATGCAAGGGTCCTTTATATTATCCAACAATCTTTGGATGATGAGACCTTTCCAGGAATTGCAGCGGCTTCTACTGCAAAAGAAGCTTGGAGCATTCTCAAGCAAGAATACTTGGGAGACAAGAAGGTGATTGCAGTGAGATTGCAATCTCTTAGGAGGGAGTTTGAGACGTCCCGATGAAAGAAACAGAGACAATTCAAGAGTACCTGTCAAGAATTGCAAGTACTATGCAACAGATGAGGTCTTATGGTGAAAAGATCAAATCTCAACAGGTTGTGAGCAAAGTGCTAAGAAGTCTCACAAACAAATTTGATCATGTTGTCACTGCAATTGAAGAGTCCAATGACATGGAAACGTACACGTTTGATGAACTCATGGGCTCACTTCAAGCTCGTGAAGAAAGGCATTCCAAAAATGATGAAAAGAAAGAGGAGAAAGCTTTTCATGTCAAAGGAGAGTCTTCAAATAAGGAGAAATCAAACCAAAACTCAGCAAGAGGAAGAGGAAGAGGTGGCCATAGAGGCAGGGGCCGTGGAAGAGGCCAATCTGTTGAAGGAAGAGAAGACCCTTCTAAAGGCAAAGGGACAATAAAATGTTATTATTGTAACAAACCTGGCCATTAGGAAGCTTTTCCTGGAAAAAGAATGAAGACAAGGAGAAAGGGAAACAGGAGCAAAAGTCAAATTATGTTGAGCAAGAGAATCTTTTTTTAGCTCAACATAGCTGTGACAATGAAAGCAGTTCGGTCTGGTATGTGGACAGTGGGTGTTCTAACCACATGACCAATTCAAGAAACTTGTTTCATAATCTTGATGATAGCAAGAAAAGTATTGTAAGGCTTGGAGATGGGAAGCAATTGACAGTGGAAGGTCTTGGTACAGTTGCTTTTCAAACTGAGCAAGGCAAATCAAAGCTTTTGCACAATGTAAGTATGTGCCAAAACTGGCACACAATCTTTTGAGTGTTGGTCAACTGGTATGTGGTGGCTACAGAGTTGTGTTTGAAGATGGAGTTTGTGTGATCAAGGAGAAGCAAAGCAATAAGGCACTAATGAAGATTGCAATGAGAAAGAACAAAGTCTTTCCTTTAAGTCTATCAAACAATTCAGGACATGAACTTGTGGTGAAAGGAGATGACAGTGCCAAGTTGTGGCATCTCAGGTATGGACATTTAAATGTTCATGGTTTAAAGCATTTGAGTACTAAAGAATTGGTGCTTGGATTGCCCAAAATTGGGAATCTAGAATTTTGCGAAGGATGTGTGTATGGCAAACAGGCTCGTGGATCCTTTCCCAGTGGAAACTCTTGGAGAGCTAGTGAATGCTTGGAACTATTGCATGCCGACTTGTGTGGGCCTATGCAAACTGAATCTTTAGGAGGAAGCAGATACTTCCTATTGATTACAGATGATCACAGCAGGATGTCTTAGGTCTATTTTCAGAAGACCAAGTCAGAATCATTTGAGAACTTCAAGAAATTCAAAGCTCTAGTGGAGAAGCAAAGTGGAAAGCAAGTCAAGGCATTGAGAACAGATAGGGGAGGAGAGTTTGTCTCCAATGAATTTGTGCAGTTCTGTGATGTTCATGGCATTAGGAGAGAGCTCACTGCACCTTACACACCAGAGCAGAATCGGGTGGCAGAGAGAAAGAACAGGACTGTGGTAGAGATGGCTAGGATCATGCTAAAGGCTAAGGGGATGCCTAACACATTATGGAGTGAAGCTGTTGCAACTGCAGTGTATTTGCTCAACATCTCACCAACTAAAGTTGTCATGAACTCTACACCTTTTGAGGTTTGGAGAAATAAAAAGCCTTCTATAAGTCATCTTAGAATTTTTGGATGTATTGCCTATACATTGATTAATTTGAGAACTAAGCTGGATGATAAGGCAGAGAAGTGCATCTTTGTGGGCTACTCAACACAATCTAAAGCCTACAGGTTGTATAATATAGTCAGTAGCAAGATCATCATTGGAAGAAATGTTATCTTTGATGAGGAAGCATGTTGGGAGTGGAATGAACCAAGCAAGAGGAGTGTAGCCTTCCATAAGTCAATCACACTTGGAGAATTTGATGAACCAGTTGAAGTGCCAACACAACAATCTCCTCTAACAACACCTCCCGGTTCATCAACATCTTCAAGTAGCCAAAGTTCTTCATCAACTCAGTCATCATCATCAAGTGAATCTTCTCCACGCCGCATAAGATCACTTGTTGATATCTATGAAAACTGTAATTTTGCACTTGTAGCTACAGAACATGCAGGGTTTGATCAAGATGCAATGACATAGGAGATTAAGTCAATTCAGAAAAATGGAACATGAGAGTTAGTGAGCTTGCCTCAAAACAAGAAGGCAATTGGTCTAAAATGGGTGTACAGGACTAAATATAATGCAGATGGAAGCATCTCAAAGCACAAAGCACGGATTGTGGCGAAAGGTTATGCACAACAGGAGGGTATAGACTATGAGGAAACATTCTCACCCGTTGCACGCTTTGAAATAGTGAGAATTGTTTTAGCATTGGCTGCACAATGGAAATTGCAGGTTTTCAGCTTGATGTGAAGTCTGTATTCCTCAATGGAGAATTGCAGGAAGAAGTCTTTGGGGAACAACCACAGGGATTTGTGAAGGAGGGTGAAGAAGAGAAGGTGTACAAGTTGAAGAAAGCTTTTATGGCCTAAAACAGGCACCAAAAGCCTGGTATAGCAGGATTGACTCATTTTTCATTTCAATGGGCTTCAACAGAAGTGAAAATGAGCCAACAATCTATGTGAAAAGGCAAGGTATGGATGAGTTTATCATAGTTTGTCTCTATGTTGATGATATTGTCTATTTCTGTTCTTCAGAAAGCATGCTAAGTAAGTTCAAAGCCTCAATGTTGTCTGAATTTGAAATGAATGATCTTGGAACATTGAAATACTTCCTTGGCTTGGAAATAAAACAAACAAAAGATGGTATTTTTATGTGTCAGAGAAAGTATGCAGCAGATTTGCTTAACATATTTCACATGGAGAAATCTGAAGTTGCAAACACTCCTATGAATGCTAATGAGAAGTTGCAGAAAGTAGATGGCAGTACGAATGAGGATGAAAGGATTTTTAGAAGTATGGTGGGAGGTTTGAACTATCTCACACACACTAGACCTGACATTGCCTATTCAGTTAATGTTGTGTCAAGATATATGCATAATCCAACCAAGCAACACCTGGGAGCTGCAAAAAGAATTTTGAAGTACGTTGCAGGCTCTTTGGATTATGGCATTTGGTATGAAAGTGTGAAGGAGTTCAAGTTGAAAGGATATACAGATAGTGATTGGGCTGGCTGCGTTGATGATAGAAAGAGCATGTCAGGATCTGTATTTGATCTTGGTTCTGGAGCTGTCACATGGAGTGCAAAGAAGCAAGATACTGTGGCTCTGTCTTCATCAGAAGCTGAATATATTGCTATGGGAGCTGCAGCAAAGCAAGCTTTGTGGCTAAAGAAGTTTTTGAAAGACTTGTGCTGTGAGCAACAAAAGGCATTAGAAATTTGGTGTGACAACAAGTCCACTATAGCTATGACAAAGAATCTTGCATTTCATGCAAGGACTAAGCACATTGATGTGCAATACCACTTCATCAGGAATTTGGTAGCTGAAAAAAGGTTGTCTTGCATTTTTGTGGAACAAATTATCAAAATGCAGATTTATTCACTAAGGCTCTGAATCAAGTCAAGCATGAACACTTCATGAAGGAAATTGGCATGTGCAAGCTTGGATCAAGGGGAGGTGTTGAAGTTGATCAAAGCTTTGCCATGTAGTTATTGGAAGCTATTCATCTAGGGAATGAAGTATCTTTTAAGAAGGGTTGCGTTGACTTCAGTCAGCCCGAATGGTACGGATTTGCGGGTCATTACAGTTGGTATCATAGCTGAAGGTTGAGTAGTAATCTTGGCTCTGTGGCATAACTCGATAGAGATTGGGTTAGCAATACCCTAGATTGAGTTTGATAGTATATGTATGAGCGCGTATTTTTTAATTGATATAAAAAAATTGTTTTATATTGTGATGATTGGTTTGTTGAGCGGTTTATGAATTCTGGTCGGTGCAGGGTGTACAACTGTATCGATAGGTGTTTCTAAACTCTCGAACAGAACAATTTGACAAAGTATTGTTTTAAGATGGGTAAATGAAATAATTTTGCCCAAAATTTATTTTTGTTATAAAAGTATAATTTTCTGAAATTGTCATTATATATGGATGTGTCATAGTTGTTATTATAATCAAATAAGATTATAAACAGTGAGATTGTTACAAATTGAACCAAATTGAGTTTGTATAAGAACAAGGTACACAAATAAGTCAAATTGGAGAATTGTTTGAGAAAACAAAATGTTTGGGAGGAGTCAAAGGTTTTGAATTTATAATGGAATCAAGATATGAGATTTCAAACTGGTTTGGAATAAAAACTAGAAATTTGGATTTTGGAACTTGAAAGTTTAACTGGAGTTAAGAAATTGGAACCTAACTGGAAATGGGTTGAGATAAATGATTTTTTGATTATTGATCTAATGTTGATTTCGGTCTTCAGGGTTGATACTTGGAGGATTATTTTCTTACCGATTAATGGTCAGGAACTGATGAATGTTAATATATAGGAGTGCATAAATAACAAATAAAAACTATAGTAACAAATATTTCTTGTTCTTAAAATGACTGTGATGAATAGCTTATTGCTGATGTATTGAATGTGCGGATTATTGTGAAATGTTTGGTAGACGACCTATGTATTTTGGATGCACTGTTGTGATTGTTAGGGGATGACCCGTGTATGTGATTTGGGTATAAGTCGATAGATATAATTGGAATCTCCTCGTTACTCTTTAATTTTGGGGACGAAATTCTCTTAAGGGGGGTAGATTGTAACGTCCCAGTTTTTGACTATTTTTGTAACACAATTTATTTTGGATTACTTTAATAATTGATTGAAAATAAGATTTGTGAATAATAAATATTGACGAAGTTCCAAGTCTGTATATATATATATATATATTTAATGGTTTAAAATTTATAGACCAGTGTACTTATGTATGTAAAACCAGTAAGTAATATCATACCAATTTGCTTTGTATTTTTAATTTGTGTTTTAAAACTCTGGTTACGTATAGATAATATAAGATTTGCATTCTATAGGAAATTAGCATAATAATTATTTAAAAATCCTGTTTGCGTATTTTAACTTGTTATATTTTTATACATATACAAGTAGTGTTGTTTAATATTTACTTCGCATTCATATCTGCTTTAGCTTATATAATATATGATAACATGTATATAAGCTAGTAAGAATTCACTTCACATGGAAGGGTTATAACATTAGATTGGTGTACACTAGCATTAAATAAACTTGAAGCTATTCTAAAGTTAAGTTTTGATTTCTATTAGTACATATATATAGCCTGAAAATCTATGTATAACAAGCTAAAGACTAAACAATCTTCATTTGTAATCCTAGAAGCTACAGACAGCACTACCTCCATGTGTTTTCAAGTCAATTAAGAAGCCTACCCCACAATAGTTATTGTATGAATGTCTTAGGAGCAAAGCAAATTTTTTAAAATATATAATTGCACATGGCCGTGCATTCATGACTGGAAAGATCTAATGCTGGATTGGCCTTAACATGCATCCTCTTTTCAAAATTCTAGTATAGCAGCTATAAGGGCTATTCATCTTTCCTTTCCAATGAGTTGTGGGCAACCATTTTGCACCATTCCTTCACATCAATCGGATAGACATCCTAGATTTGTTGCTGAGATACATTCTTAGAAGCTAAGCTTGATTCTAATTGCACATGGCTGTGACATAAAGGCCGGGTAGCAACATAGAAGTGACAAGACCTGGTAGTTACATAGAAGTGACCAATACTGAGAACACTAATGCAGCAGCCTAGTCAACCTACCATCTAACCAACAAGCTATACTCCTCTCAAAACAAGCTAATACACTAGGGGTGCGTTCTTAACCGACGCGAGCGGGGTATTTGAGCGTGGCATTTGAGCGTGGTACTGTAGCGAACGGGGAATGTGTTTTTAGCTGCGAACGGGGTATTTGAGCGTGACATTTGAGCGTGGTATTTAATTGTTAAATTAATGGTTTTGATTTAATTAAATTCTAATTGCATCAAACAAAACGACAACATATTTCATAAAATAAACGACAACATTTTCATAAAACATAAAGAACACAACGGTACTGGAATTAAAACAAGTACACGAAAATCTAAAATAAACGACGATGAGGTAACTGACTCAACTCAGCTGAAATAAACCCACATATGCCCTCATCGGTAAGCTCCCGAACAATATCCACATTCCGCTCGTCATTGCGGAAAATCGTCAGAATCTCCCAAAGGTCCACATGTGTACCCGAGCTCTGAAGAAGCTCCAAGCACCGCCAGGCAAGCTGTCTCGTATCGTCGGTCATAAGCGAGCTGGCACACGCTACCTGTCTGCACCTAGATGGCTGACCAGAAGGGGGATCGCTCGAAGCCATCCAACCAGTATAGAAACCCGCGTCGGTAGGGGAGAAAGAAGCAGTTGGCACAGGCGCTGGTGGAGGTGCTGGTGCAGTAGGAGGTGCAACCGCAGGTATCGGATACGCACAAGTATCCTTCCGCAAACAACCCTCGAACATAATGTCCTGCTCTCGGAACTTCAAAGGCGAGTTCCTCCTGGACCGTCTGTAAGGTCTGCCACCGCCGGTACTCCAAAAATCATCTGGACCGTCCAGATAATCGAAGTCTGCATTCCATACACCGCCGGGTGTTCGTAGCAGTCTATCCCAATCGCAAAAAGAGCATTTCATGTTGTCCCATTTATTTTTGATCTGAGTTTCTGTGAACTCCAGATTATAACGGTCATTCATTATTGCCGCGACCGTTGAGTAGAACCCACTGACGCCTGTATCGCGAGCGGCTATAAACTCAACGCAAATATCTATAAAAGCAGACTCTCGGTCGTCCGTCCAGTTCGCAAATGGCTGCGAGGTAGCAGAGGTGGAAGAGGATGCCATCTGCGTAACCAAAAAAAATATCCAAAAAAATTCGAAAAAAATATATGTTGTAGAGAATTGAAAAACAAACACAACGGTATAAAAATTTACCGTTTTTGCTGTTAGAGTTTGTGCCCTAGAGGCAATTCATTTGATGAGATTGATAACACGGTTGACGTTATTATTTTATTTGGAATAAAATATGATTCTATTATATTATATTTACTGCGTAATATAAATATTAATATATTAGAAGTCCTTAGAATAATAATACGGGATTATATATAGTTCGAGTAAGACTGAACTTGAGATTATATAATGTGATAAGTATTATAATTCTTAAAAGTTCCTAGTCGAGTTTTATTGTTAAATACAGGACAACAATAAAGCGTTGAGACTAGTATATTGATTGACTGATGATCACATCTCATTGATCATTAATATACCTGATATTAAAGTCAAGATATAAATACGTATTAGAGAATAGCGTATTGGGCTGACCCACCGTGAGATAACTCTGTGGAATATAATCAACAGTATCATAAGTTATTCTCATAGTGACAGTGATGTAATGGTCCTTAGCCCTGAAATCATTATAATTTTATTCGAGGATATTTGTGTTTTGATATCATCTAAAGTTATTTCGTAGCAGAGTAATGATAACGGTGATTATTGGATACATCTCGAATCGAATGAAAATTGTGAATGATCTAGATGGAATTTAACCCTATGATATATTCGTAGTGATATGCATGGCCGTGATTATTGGATACATCTCGAATCGAATGGGCCTCTTGATTGAGTGAGACTGTGAAATGCATGGCCGTGCTCAAATATTGATTTGTTTTAAACAGTCTACTCATCGATAAAAAAAACCGGATTAAGTTATAAAGAGGATGATACAATCCATGCCTCTAGTTTAATCCTGGATATATTGGTTAAAAGGATTATATTATATTGAGAAACTGGTCACAGAACAGGTTAAATCGAATCATTGATATTATTGTAACTTGGGTAACAGCGATGTATTACTAGATGTCGCTCACTGTTCACAGTTTAAATATTTATTTAAATTGTTGCCAATGTTATGGTAACCTATAGGGTCACACGTATAAGTGTTGTAAAAGGTGAGAACGTTCGAATAAAAGAAAAGTCAAAAAGGGTTTGACTATTTCCTTTATTTAAACAATGAAGAATGGTTCTAAGGGTTGAGATAAAAAATTCGCATGACTTATTATAAAAGGGTCCGCCTCCTTTCTTTAAGATCTTATCCGAATTCTAATCTGTGAAAAACCCTAGATCTATTTCTTCTTTTGGCTAGTACCGAATCACCCCTTTTCGATTTTGATTGTCATCTTCGAAAGCATAGCTTGTGGATCTCCTCTAGAGGCTTCGGCGGTGTGTCGAGCTTATGATTCGATGCAACGATGTAATTTTTGGTTTCAAGGTCATCCAATTTCTATCGGATTCGACATGGCAGGTAAAATCCAAAACCAATTCAGTTTAATTTGTTGTTTCTTGCGAAGATCCTAGGTTTAATTGTTAAACCGTTCTAATTAGGGTTTCGATTATATCATTTCAAAACCTTACAGTGGTATCAGAGCTAGGTTATGCAAGAAATTTATAGATTGAACTAATTTTGTTGTTGTTTGTACGTGTTTGAATCATTGTTTGCTTGATAGTCTCGGAATCGAGTCAGGATTGATTTCTAGGATTTAATTGTAAAATTAAAATTGTTTAATTTAAATCGGAATTTATATAAGATATTAATTCTGTTTACTGGATATTAGATAATCAAATCATGAAAATATAAATTTGGTCTGAAAGCAAGTTTATTGATCTGTTTACAGTAAACAGTTCTTGTCTGATAATCAAAAATGTTTGATTGGAAAAACATGTATGGATTTAGATCTGGAACAATGGTTTGATTTCTTTGCTTGTTTGTGTTTTATGAGAACTATGTGTTGAGAACACTGGAACAAATGAACTAAAGACTTAAAACCCAATTTTATTCTGATGCAAGTAGTTTCATTCAGAATAAAATTTTATTTTGATTCAATTTCGAAAACTATTCAAGTATTGATATTTGATATCAAATATGATGAAAATTCCTTTGGTTAATCCAATTGAAATAGATTAATTATAATGATAAAATGGAATTTAGAGTTTATTTTTCAAATTGAATCTTTTATTATTAAAAAAAAAACCAAAGCTTGTTTGATCTAGAATTTATTATGATACCTATGATTAAAAGTTAATCATGTATGTTTAACTAAAAAATTTCAGATGTTTGCTGAAACTTTGGAAATCATTAAGGATAATTTGCTCTTCTATAGACCAAAAGTTGATGACAGAAAAGGGAATTAAACATCCATATTGGCATATTCAAATCACACATAATCTTGTGTTATAAACAGTGTCAATATATGAATCATTTTGTTACTGCAGTTTATATATTGATAAACTGAATGTTTCAAAGGTCAACTACATCATGTAAGGTTTTATGTTAATATGTGACATTTTGGATTATATGGGAATTGAAACAGATTTCAGAAATCATGTTAAATTTCCATAAGTATCCTATATTTAAGTCATATTGATACAGATCAAATTTTAAATAATAATGTAGATGTATAACAGGTTGATTCATAACTCTATACATTTATTATCCGAACTGTTTATATTAAGCAAGTTTAAGACCTTTTGCATTTGATCTGATAATGATTCAGGTTTTGTAATACTCTTGTATGTTGTCTGTATTGCTTGGTTTTAAATCTGTTTATACGAGTAAACAGAACTGAACTTATTATCACAATGTTTGATTAATAAGTATTTCTGGCCAGGCTTTATCATAGATTTTTTTTATTGATTGAAACTGGTCTTACTGATTAATGAATCAGTAAGATACCTATCTGATGAACTTTCATTCATCGATGTCATTATTGATTAAGTCTAAAGTTAACCAAGTTTCAAATTATTTTACTTTGTTAATGAACAAAGGTATCCTGTAAAATATCCAAAATCTGCTTTTGATTTATCATAAATAGACAAATCATTTTGGAAACTGGCCTTTAAGTTAAACTTATACTGGTTTAATCTTGAAAATTGTTGATTAACCAGACATGTGCATTGATAATGTAATGATACAATAAGGTCAGTTATAATAATTTATTTTGGGATAAATACATTATAAATACAGAGTATGACTCTGTTATATATATATTTGATTCAGATCAAATATTGTTGACACTCCTATTAAAATCTGAATATTTTGATCATTGCAGTATATATATATATATATATTATTTGATAATATATCTAACAGGATCATTATCCTTGAATTTCTTAGAAAATTGGATTTTCCTTTTGATATCTGTACATACTTGAATCTATGTTAACAGCCAGCTATTGCCTAGACAAGTGTATATATAGTTTAAATATCTGTTCGTATATGATAAGAATTCTGTGTTGTGACCACAGCATGTTTTGTCATATATACAACATTAAAATATGCTATATACATGACTTGATATATATGTGCAATTTTGACATATATGATATGCCTTATATCTATTTGATTAAATGCCTGTGTGTATATTACATTATATATACAGGATAGTTGCATCTGCATTGATAACTAATTAGACACTGTATTTTGAATGCAAAATACATTGGCAGATCACCTTTAAATATGATGTTGGTTTATATTGATAAACCTCATGATATATAGTTTTAGAACAGAAATCAAACGTAATTTGTTATGCTTAGTACTATCAATATTTATATGATGAAATTTGACATTGAACAAATTCTGATCCCTTATTATTATTTGATTTAAATGTTAACAGACACACTGGTACACATAACTGAAAACCAGTATACTTATCAATGTATTGTTTGATAGTGAATTCTTGTTCCATGATGCATCTTATAATATTAATAGGTTTAGAAACCTGTAATATTCATGTATATATTAAGATGTATGAGTTATACTTATCGAAATATATATATGTATGAAATTCCTGCACAATTATGATCAAGTCTGAGATATATGCATACATATATATCTTATAACTGAATACTACGGTTGGTTTGGTACTATAATTTTGACCTGTAGGTGATTTAGTCTGTTGCTTCACATTGAAACATGATGATGTTTATTTCCCATTCATACTCGAATGGTCAACACAGTTTGGATACTGTGAGAAAGGAATATTGATTCCTGTAAATATGAACACCACATAGGCAACATGTATTCATTTACAAGCATACAAATTTTGTTTGTATTGCTTGTTTATATGTATTTGATATATATATGTTTGAATTTGAACAATGACATATATATGTATATTTGATATGTATATATGTATATAATGCATAAACATTGCATCGTTTATTTTCAGACGAAATGAGAAAACTAATATCATACATTCATTTGTAAACGCTTGCAGATTTAGTCTTGTAACTTGGCGTAGTATGACTGAACTAATTAGCACAAGAGCGGACATATTGATGCAGGAACGGTCGAACTTCCAAAACCAAGTGAGACTTGGCAGGTTTAAAGAAACTTGATCGGTTGTACTGTGTATAAAGATACACAGAAATTTCGACTCAGTTGTAGTGTATTTATATATGTATGTTTTAATATTAGCATTGAGTCTAAATTTATAATGTTTAGCAAAGATCTGTATACCTATGACCAACAAATTGTATTATTACATGATCTGATATTACAAGATGTATGTATTTAATATCAGTTTGGTATGAATTATTAAAACTACTATATACAAAATGCCTGTGTAATGTGTTTTGTTATAGAGGGTATAGCATGGTATTAGATAAAGATATACTTGTCTCACTATTTCGAAAAACTATGAGTATTTTTGTATCTATTTTGGAGTAGTTTGACGTGTTTAAATATATAATGTTTTGAACAATACATGTATACCCAGAGACAGAAGCTTTGTAACATGTGAAAATGGAATGGTTCCATAAAAGATTGGTTAAAATCTGTTTAAGATTTGTATATTACATTTGATACAAAATTCTAATAACCAATAATTGAAATGTTCGAAAGAAATATAGGCAAAATTCCTATATAATGTTGGATTTAAAATATATATATATTTGATTTATATATTTTATTTAAATCCAATTTATATTACGAATATAGAAAGCATATATTCTGATATATGAATAACTCTGATATTGTTTTCCACTACGAATTATAAATTCTCTTTAAAGCAAATTTTGTTATATTAAGTCATGGTGAAGTCTTCCAATAATATACTCATCACTATCCAAAATCACTGGATGTAACTAACGCCAAAGCGTTGTGCACCTTTTATTTTGGTTATATGCGATGGAGTAAAATGTGGTGCTCCAACCTATTATTGGGTCTGGCTTAACTAGGTTGCATAATACGATTATGGCCTTAGAGACAAAAGCGTGAATTATTCTACATTTTGAGCAAATGAATAATACTGAACAAAATGTTCAACATGCGATCCAAGAGTTATATAGACGATAAAATTGACATAAGATGTCTACCTAAAAGGTTGTGTTTTGAGTTCAGCCAAAGCAGGGTCAAGGCATGACTAGATATGGATCTTGGAACACCATTATATGTATATAATGATATATATATACATATATATATATATATATATAAACAGAGGGATGTTAATTCGAGTGGGAGCGTATTTTTGTTTAAATTATATATTTATGTTAATATAAATTTTTGATTACCAAAATTTTGTATTAAATAAATATTACAAAATCAGTTATTATTTTATTATCTAATGTAGATATTAAATAATAAATAACTCCGATAATTTAAATTAATCCTTAAGAAGGATAAATTGAATTAAAACAAATTTCTTGGTTAACATTAAAATTTGAGGATTGTCCTCAAACACACTAAACACAGTTGTTTTGAAAATACCAAAGATCTATAATAAAAGGTTGAAGTGTGACTTCAACTGAATAAGATATAAATGTTATAGTAACCTACTTATACATTTCTAGTATTAGATACTAGATATGAATAACATAAATGTATGTATATTTACAGAAATTGCAAAATAAGTAGAAATCTGATAAAATAACAAGTGGACTTACGATTGGATATGAGGCAAATGTTGTTGAATTATCCATAGGAAGTTGATTTTTGTTGTACATACTGGCTTAATTAATTAAATAAAATAATTGTTATTATGAAATTCCACTTAAAATAAATGTTATAATAGATCTTGTTTAGACAAGTTTGAATTTCGTTTGTAGTAATAGAACAATTGCTGTTCATTTTATTTAAATGAAATATCTAATGGAATTTCACAAATAGTTAATGAATTTTATAAATTCTTAACTATTATGTACTTGACATTAAAAATGAGTGGATTAAATTTAGTGATTTAAATCCAATATACCTTTAGTATTACCGGTTGGCCCAGTAAACAAGAAAGTATATCAAAACTCCATAATGATGGAATTTTGAGATCATTTGGTTTTGAACTATATGAGGAATATAGATCTTGTTTATTAGGCAATATAACTGAATCACCTTTCACTTGACACAGTGAATGAGTGATAAGTATTGGGTCTCGTACATAATGATGTATATAGAGCAATGAATACATAAACTAGAGGTAGGTTTTATCATTTCATTAGATTTACTGATGATATCAATAGATATAGATACGTGTATCTTATGAAACACATATTAGAATCCTTTGAAAAAGGTTCAAGGAATTCAAAGTGGAGATAGAAACCAATTTTGATAGAAAATAAATTCTCTTCGAACAGATCAAAGAAAATGTTTAAGCCAATTAATTAATGACTGTCCATATAAGTTTGAAATTGTTTCATAACTTACTCCATCTAGAAGACCATATTGGAATGGCGTGTTTGAAAGGAGCAATCACACCTTATAAGATATGGTACGACCAAGATAAGTCATAAGTCATATTGATCTTCTAATTAATTAAATTTAGAACAATTGTGTTTGATCCTACTAAAATGATTTTAGAGACGCCATATAAGATATGGACTAGGAAATGTCATAATGTGTCTAATGCGAAGATTTGGGATGTAAAGACGTTTACTAAACGTCCTTCTTCTAATAAGATTGGATCCAAATTAAATAATCATTTTGTGGAATATCCAAAAGAACCAAGTGGATATCATTTCTATATAACCTCTAAGAATAAAATGTTTATTGCTCGAATTGGTATTCTTAATAATGGAGAGCCAGTCTCTAAGATACCATGGGAATGAAACAGAATTCGAAATGTCTCGAAACCACAAAATGTCATTGAATCTTGTATAGACAAGAAATTGAGTGGGAGTGATACAATAGTTCAAATGTTATATGATAACACATTAACTATTGTAAATTATGTTAGTTTTAAAATAAGAAATAAATACTGATTCTAAAAGGGAAAATGTTTGGATTAAGAAGTTCATGATTGAACTTAATTCATTGTTGATCCAATCATATACGTTGCGATAACAATGTGGCTGATGCTCAGGCCTAAAACCTTAAACTCACTATTAATCCAAACATATATGATTCCTATATGAAGTTGTTCACAGAGGAAATGAACATATCTGCAAAGTTACAAACGTTGTAATGTTGCAGACCTACTGAATTAAACTCTGTCGCAGCAGAAGTTTAATAGTCACACTAGTTTCATGAGTATATGATACGTAAATGATTGACTCTAGTGCAAGTGGGAGATTGTTAGAGTTTGTGCCCTAGAGGCAATTCATTTGATGAGATTGATAACACTGTTGATGTTATTATTTTATTTGGAATAAAATATGATTCTATTATATTATATTTACTGCGTAATATAAATATTAATATATTAGAAGTCCTTAGAATAATAATACGGGATTATATATAATGTGATAAGTATTATAATTCTTAAAAGTCCCTAGTCGAGTTTTATTGTTAAATACAGGACAACAATAAAGCGTTGAGACTAGTATATTGATTGACTGATGATCACATCTCATTGATCATTAATATACCTGATATTAAAGTCAAGATATAAATACGTATTAGAGAATAGCGTATTGGGCTGACCCACCGTGAGATAACTCCGTGGAATATAATCAACAGTATCATAAGTTATTCTCATAGTGACAGTGATGTAATGGTCCTTAGACCTGAAATCATTATAATTTTGTTCGAGGATATTTGTGTTTTGATATCGTCTAAAGTTATTTCGTAACAGAGTAATGATAACGGTGATTATTGGATACATCTCGAATCGAATGAAAATTGTGAATGATCTAGATGGAATTTAACCCTATGATATATTCGTAGTGATATCCATGGGCCTCTTGATTGAGTGAGACTGTGAAATGCATGGCCGTGCTCAAATATTGATTTGTTTTAAACAGTCTACTCATCGATAAAAAAAAACGGATTAAGTTATAAAGAGGATGATACAATCCATGCCTCTAGTTTAATCCTGGATATATTGGTTAAAAAGATTATATTATATTGAGAAACTGGTCACAGAACAGGTTAAATCGAATCATTGATATTATTGTAACTTGGGTAACAGCGATGTATTACTAGATGCCGCTCACTGTTTACAGTTTAAATATTTATTTAAATTGTTGCCAACGTTATGATAACCTATAGGGTCACACGTATAAGCGTTGTAAAAGGTGAGAACGTTCGAATAAAAGAAAGGTCAAAAAGGGTTTGACTATTTCCTTTATTTAAACAATGAAGAATGGTTCTAACGGTTGAGATAAAAAATTCGCATGACTTATTATAAAAGGGGCCGCCTCCTTTCTTTAAGATCTTATCCGAATTCTAATCTGTGAAAAACCCTAGATCTATTTCTTCTTTTGGCTAGTACCGAATCACCCCTTTTCGATTTTGATTGTCATCTTCGAAAGCATAGCTTGTGGATCTCCTCTAGAGGCTTCGGCGGTGTGTCGAGCTTATGATTCGATGCAACGATGTAATTTTTGGTTTCAAGGTCATCCAATTTCTATCGGATTCGACATGGCAGGTAAAATCCTAAACCAATTCAGTTTAATTTGTTGTTTCTTGCGAAGATCCTAGGTTTAATTGTTAAACCGTTCTAATTAGGGTTTCGATTATATCATTTCAAAACCTTACATCTGCAGCTCGAAATTGCACCAAAAAATTGAAATTCGTGGGTAAAGAGGGGAGGAATCGGGTTGAGATGGGGAAAAAAAAGGGGGGGGGGGGGGGGGTGTTTATAGACGATGGAAGGGTACGTTAGAAAATCAACCGTTGGCGTCCGACGCGTACGCGTCGGACGCCAACGGTTGATTTTTCAACGTTCAATAATCGCGCTATCTGGACATAGCTGTATGATTTAATTCAAACAACGCAACTACGTTTTAGCTGCATACTGTCTATACATACACAGCTATGTATACAACTGTACTTCTCTTCAATCAACAACATCGACAGCCTAGAGCCAGCTTGAAACCTATCCTATCAAAACCTATATGTTAGCCTATTGTTTAATACCAGTTTCCTCCTATAAGTATGCATACATAACCACTAGCATCCTGACATATTCATCAACTAAGAGCCGTAAACAGTGTTGAAGTTTGAAGCAAATTAATGGTAGAAGAAGCACTCCAAAACTGTGAACAAATTTAGTGGCAGAGGATAGGAGCAAAAACATGGATCATTGGTATAAACCTGAAAAGATAGTTATTATTTGGTTGCTGTATGTATTATTATTTGGTTGTTGTATGTATTATAATGCGAACACATATACTTGTATGCCTTTTGAATATATGTGTTTAGCAGCTTCAACCATATCAAAACCCGGAAAATCAACCTCCTAGATTCTTTGACTGCAAATGATTTCAACTTCTATCAGTGATTCAGTAGCTTAAATATCTTTCATATCTTTTTTTACAGCCAAAATAGTATAGTTTCATAAGTAATCTTTGCAAATGTTGATATTGTGAAAACAATCATTTGGAAAGAAGAAAATATAATGGTATGAAACAATTACACCAAATGCTGGAAAAATGATGTTTCTGGAATATAAACAAAAGCAAAAACTCCAAAGGGCTTTAAGGGTTGCTAGTTGTAGTTCATGAATCTTTTGTAGGACCATTAATTAGTACAAACCCTCCTGAAATGAGGCAATCCGCAACACGCACTAATTAAAGCACACACAGATTTGATGTAAGGAATGATAATAAAAAGAGGTGTTTTTCACTCATGCAGAAATTGGATATACCAGGCATCAAAATGAGATCGCTGTTAGCGACTTTAATCTACTGTTAGCCAAAAATGTAAAAGAAAAACAAATATAAGAAGCGATACGCAGTCAAGGAATGGGATAGAAGAGATGACAGTAGAAAGAAATTAAACAGGGGATAGAAAAGTGTGTAAACCCCTTTTATTCCCTTTCAAAACCTCTTGTTGGTTAATTTATAAAGGGTGAAAACTTTTATATTCTCATAACTGCTCTTGAATGTACGGTGTGCAAGGATTCGGCCTGCATACTAAAACCAGAAACACATAATTAAGCTGAACGTAACTAAAGAGATAAACTGAATAGCATGATCTTTGCAAATTATAACATGGGGAAAACTAGTTTGCCTGGGTTGTTTCATACTCGCATGATTCCTCATGCCGGAGTAAAAAGATTTAACAAAAATTATAAATATAAGAGCAATATATTCTCCGATCAGTTGGATCTGCCAAGCCATCAAAGATCACCGAAAAGTATTGTTCTATAAATAAAACATCAGTTTATTAGTACCGCATGTAATTTCAATAATGAAAATCAAAATCAAAAGATAGTTTGGAGTTAAGCTTTTTAATCAAATGGAATGAGTGGTATGCAACGATGTTGGGTAGAGATGGGATTCGTGGATGGTGGCATGATAGTCGCCAGGTGATTGAAGAAATGGCGCGCGTGCACGACGCAAACCATGCTATGTGGAAGAAAACAACATACGATGATAATGATAATGATAATAATAATAATAATAATAATAATAATAGAAGGGCGGAACGATTGGTGTGGCTGGGAAATGATTCAATAGCGACAAGGAGGGGTACATCTATTGTAGTATGTACTTATATTAATTCACAGATTCACTTATAGACTGGTGATAAAAAGAAGAGAGACAGAGAAGGAAAGACAAACAAAAGAAGAACTGGAAAGAAAGTCAGGAAGGGAAAGCCGTGGGAACAAGAAAATACAAGGCAAAGGAATGCAAGAAAGTTAGGTAAGTCAGACGCTGGTAGAAGAAGAAATAAGAAGAGTACATCACCAGTTCAGTATTAATGCATGCAGGAAATACTACGTGGACTAATTTCCGTAAAAACCAAAAAGAAAAAAAGAAAAAAAAAAGGAAAAAAAAAGAAAGAAGAATGGGTTAAAGGAAGAAGAGGGGAAGGCAGCTGATGAAATGGGAAGACAAGGAACTGGAAAAAGAAAGGGAGGCATTTGGTTTGCCTGGGTTCAACGCAAGGAATGAAGAAATAGAAGGGTACTTTTGTTGTACCTGGAAGTAGAGAGAGAACAAAGTGGGTACAGACGGCTGTGTTGCCATAACGTAAACATAAGAAAAGTGGCAAGGGGAAGGATTGGATGGGAAATGAAAAGGGGTGTTGTGGCATTTGTTGGGCTTGCCCTTAGTGTAAAAATATATCTGTAAGAGAATACGCAAGGAATTAGAAGAGAAAATAATAATAATAGGTGGCTCTCACGCTGATGCTTTCAGCTTTGGTGTGGGTATTCTTTCTTGCACTGAGGCAATGGACGTTAGAAAGGGAATAAATGACCATTCGAGTTGCGTGGCCGTAAAGGTGGTTAACTCATCTTTTGTTATCAGATTTTTGGCAGTCGATGGGGGTTTGGCAGACAAAGTTTCTCTGGTTGTCGATTCGGTTTTGAGCAACTTTTTGTTATCATGGGATAGTGGTTTTTGCACTATGACAGTGAGTGAGTCGGGTGTGAGATTTCTATCCATGTATTTGGGGCCATTCTTTAGTGTACCTCTTTTGGAGTGTGAATTGCCTTGTTCTGTGGTTGATTCTGTTGACGGTCACTGCTTATCTGCTAGTGATGGATTTCTAGAGACTAGGGGTAGTCTTTCTCAGGGTACAGATAGACTCCCTTCTTTGTCTAGAAGGAGGAGACGTAGGAGAGTAGTCCCCAGTTCTGGATTGATTCGGCGTAGTGCTAGGATCAAATATAGTTCCTCTTCTTCTCGAGGTAAGATCCCGAACCGGAATGCTATTAGTAGCAGTTCGGATTTGGGCTAAGGTATGACTCCTGTTTTTGGTAGTGATTATTCTCCCTTTGTTTTGGGTAGTCTTTCGACTGGCCAGTTATTTTAGCTTGCAGATGATACTGCTTTTATTTTTATGGATATTGAGGTATATGCTGATTTCATTAGGAGTAGGGAATTAGAGAGAGTTTCTTCTTTGAGTCGATGAGGATTGTCAGTTGGAATATTAGGGGTCTTAATGATCCCAAAAATATGCTAAGGTTAGATCATTTTTTTTAGAGATTTTCATATCGATCTTGTTCTGCTTCAGGAAACAAAAATTGAGAGCCCTAATTTTAGTTTCTATGCTAGGTTAGGAGGTACCATCTTTCGTAATTGGGCTTGTCTGCCGGCAATAGGTAGTGCTGGGGGGCTTATGATCGGCTGGAAAGATAATCAGTTTAGACTGGTGAAAGAATTTCCTAAGATGTATTCTTTGCACATTATTTTAGCCTCTTGTGTAGATAATTCTTTGTTGGGTATTTCTAATGTGTATGGTCCTCACACTAAACTTGAGAGGAGGCTATTATGGGCTGAATATTCTGTGTTTAGAAATTGTGCTCCCAATCAATGAATTGTTGGGGGAGACTTCAATGCCACTAGGTTTTTAGGAGAGAGATCGCCTAAGGAAGGTAATTTCTCTGATATGGAGGAATTTAATGATTTCATTTTAGATAATAATTTGATTGAGATTCCTCTGAATAATAGATCGTTTACTTGGTCTAACGTCAGAGATAGTCCTTCTTTTGCCTTATTAGATAGATTTTTTATCAGTTCTGAGTTGGATGATAGATTCTCTTTGTGTAGATTTAAGGGTTTGCCTTTTTTACATTCTGATCACTATCCTATTATCCTCTCGTGTGATTCGAATATTTTTATTAGTAACAGTTTTAAATTTGAAAAGATGTGGCTCTTGGATTCTAGTTTTATTAATCTTGTAGCAGTTTAGTGGAATTCTCTTTTTTATTTTAATAATTTGTATTGTGGAAATTCTGCGAAGATTTTTGTTGCTAAGCTTGGTAAGTTAAGATTTTTTCTCAAACGGTGGAATAAGTTTATTTTTGGGAGTGTTAGAGTTAAGAAGGACAAGATTATGTGTGAGACATTAGATTTAGATTAGGTTAGTGAGGTCAGGATCCTTAATCCCAATGAGAGGGATAGACTTTGCAACCTTAGAAATGATCTCAAGCTGATGTTAGAGAAAGAAGAGATCATGTGGAAGCAAAGATCCCGAGTTCAATGGATTAAGGAGAGGGATAATAATATGAAGTTTTTTCATAGTGTGGCTAACAAGAGGAGGCGGGATAATTTGATACATTCTATTTTTATTAATGATGTGGAGGTGTCTGCTCAGAAGGAATTAAACGAGGCTTTTACAAGGTACTATGAGCAAATTTTAGGAACTAGGACTAAGAGAAGGATTAATGTTAGATGGAATGACATTTTTCCGCCGGCTACTAAGGTAGAGTTAGCTGATCTTGACAGACCTTTTTCTGAATGAGAGATTTGGAAGGCTATCTGTGATATGCCTAGTGACAAAGCTCCTGGGCCTAATGGTTTTTCCGTTCTTTTTTATAAGGAGTTTTCAGAGCTTTTGAAATTTGATTTTATCAATCTTGTTAATGATTTTTATAGTGATGTTTTGTGGTTAGGCAGTTTTAACTTTGCCAATATTATCCTTATTCATAAGGGAGAGGGTGCTAATTCTCTTAAGGACTTCATGCCTATTTCTTTAAATTAATTGCTCTGTCAAGATCATTTCTAAAGTCCTACCAAACAGACTTAGTTTTAAGATGAACGATCTCATTGATTATTCACAAATGGCCTTTATCAAGGGTAGAAATATAGTGGACGGAGTGGCTGCTATTCAGGAATATATCAATGTCTGCTGTAAGAATAATTTTTTTGGTGCCATTTTGAAGTTAGATTTTGAGAAGGCGTTCGACTCTGTTGATTGGGATTTTCTCTATGAGTTATGTCTTGCTAGGGGTTTTAGTGTTAGATGGGTCAACCGGATCTTGCTTTTACTCAGGTCTGGTTGCTCTAGTGTTGTCGTTAATGAGGTTGTGGGCAGGAAGATCCAATCTAAGAGAGGCCTTAGGCAAGGTGATCCCCTGTCACCTTTCCTGTTTAACTTAGCGGCAGATGTTTTCTCTAGAATTATTAATAGAGTTGGGAGACTAGGTGTTTTAGGTAGCATTGGTAATGAGGAATTTAATAATGTATTATCTGTTCTTCAATTTGCAGATGATACATTATTATTTTCCTCTTATTTGCCTAAGCATATTATTTCTCTTAAGTTTATTCTTTATTGTTTTGAGATGTTATCTGGTCTCAGAATCAATTTTGATAAGAGCGCCGTTATGGTTCTTAATGATTTTGACAATGTGGAGCCTTTGGTTGCTAGCACCTTGAATTGTTCTGTCATGAAATTTCCTTTTGATTATCCGGGCTTTAAGATTAGGCCTTCGAAGCTTAAGAAGGATGATTGATTAGTTATTACTGATAAGATCAATAATAGGCTATCGAGTTGGAATAATAGATTTCTGTCTAGAGCAGGTAGATTAGTTCTTGTTAATTCGGTGTTATCCTCTATTCCTACTTATTGGATGGTCGTTCATCGTTTTCCTCAATGGGTTATTGAGAAAATTGACAGAATTAGGAGGAATTTTCTTTGGAGTTGTATTCCTATTTGTAGAGGTTATAAGTGCTTAGTTAACTGGGAGGTGTGTTGTAAGCCCAAGAAAGATGGGGGTTTGAGGATCATTAATCTTTATAATTTTAATTCTTCATTTTTAGCCAAATGGTTATGGAAATTTAGATGCCCTGATGTCTCAGCTACATGGAAGATTATTGTCTCTAAATTTTATTATTCGGAGGGTGAGTTTATTGTCGGGACTGGTCTTAGTTGGTATAATAGTTTATCTTATTTTTGGAAGTCTATTTTGTGTTGCTTTGATTTTTTCAAGGTAGGTTATAAGGTGATTGTTCATTCCGGTAATCTTACATACTTTTGGCATGATGCCTGGATCTCTAGTGTGTCGCTTAAATTTGAATTTAGTGAGCTTTTTAATATTTGTGGCTTTAAGAATGCCTTAGTTGATGATGTTTATAGAAGGGATTCAGATCCCCCATGGGAGTTTTCTTTTGATAATATTTTAGAAGGGAGTTTGTTAAGACAACTAGCCTTACTAAAAGCTAAGTTGGCCTTGTATCATTTGGATGAGAATGACGATTCTTTTAGTTGGGGTTTGGATAAGAGTTTAGTCTACTCTGTTAATTCAATGTTTAATTTTTTTAATTTTTCTGGTGTTTCTTTGCTTCCTTTTAAGTTTATTTGGAATTCTAATTCTCCTCCTAAGGCTAAGTTTCTTATGTGGTTGATTATTCATAAGATGCTTAATACGGTTGAACTTTTAAGGAAGAAGAATATTATTTTTGATGCTACGTGTTGTTTTTATAGTCTCTTGGATGAAGATGTTGATCATTTATTTTTCTCCTGCAGTTTTAGCAATCTTATTTTAACTATGGTTTTTAGGATTTTTGTTTTTAGATCTTTTATTTCTTTTAGTAGTTGTGTTGAGTATTGGGATAGTTCTAGATTTGTTTATAATTCTATGCAGAGATATATGTTGAATTCTTTAGTTATTATCACCAGTTTGTTCATTTGGTTGGAGAGAAACCAGAGATTTTTTCATTCTAATTCTGTGTCAGCGGATAATTTAATCATTAAGACAGTTAATTACTGTCTGGGTTGGATGTCCAACTCGCGTTTCAAGTTTTTTGGTGATTCGCGTTTTGGTTGTTTTTTGCTTAAGGTTAGGTCTAATTTGAGTTTATTTATTAGATTTATTAGTTATTTTAGAGGTAATAGATCTCGCATTTGTTGTTAGTTCCTGTTTAAGGGTTTTGTTTGTTTGTCTTTTTTGCCTTTTTTCTCTTATTTTTCTTCATATGTATATGGATATATATATATACACACACACACACACATTTTGATGTATATATAAATACATATATATTCATGTATATATGTGATGGGTGCTTATGTTTTGCCTAGTTTCTTTCAGGTTCCAGGTTGTTGATTGTTGCTGCGGAGCTTTGTGGTTTTGCTGTCTGGACGGGTGAAGGGCATTTGCTTTGCAGTTTTTGTTTGGTTTTGGGTGAAGGGCATAGACTTCATATCAGATGGTGGCTTTGCCGGAATTCGATATTGGAGTATGATGGGCGGTGGTTTTTCCAGAGCTCATCTATCTACTTTCCTTTACATTTGTAGAGTTGTGTTTTGTTTTTGCTTTGTCTCTTTTGTTCTGTAACAGAAATCTATAGCTTTTTTTTTTATATTATATATGTGTGCTCTCTTCTTTTTGGAAGATCACACATTGTTGTTTTCAAAAAAGAAATAAAGGAACGGCAGGAAAGGAAAAAATGGGAGAAGGTATGTAATGACCCGAAATTCCCGCCCTTTGAATCGACCATAAACCACACAGGTCTAATCCAAAAGTTGGAAATTCTCGAATACACTAACTCTGGGAATACAACACATTACAACAGATAACAGAAGACTTTTATTAACATCCTAATAATGTTACATCAGAGTATAGAATATCAGAGTACATCGAATAATGCAGCAGCGGAAGATAATTTACAATAGATTTAATACAGCGCATCGGAAGACTATCAATGCTCTGAACACAGCTTTAAGCTTCGATCCAGAATCCTGCTTAATATATCTGCAAAATAAGCTACTCGACCGCCCGTGTGGAAAAGAGGGTACCCGAATTTGCAAAGTGAAACAAACTACAGGTCAGTCACGGGACTGGTGTGAGAAATCTTTTCTAACTTATCTAACAATATGGCTAATCACAGGACCACGCCGCTAACGAGGAACGGGTTTACTCCATTGGATTGCCAGTGCATGAAATAAAGTAAATCGTTAAACAACGCAATGCTTTTTAGAAAAATGAAACCATTATAAGACTCAAGTCCCATCACACAATGCGACGCAAATCGGAGGATAAAGTTTTACCTTATAATGGTCAAAAATGCTTTATACGATAAGACAAATTTGATATTATTATTAGTGTATATATGTTTCAAAAACATTTCAATCATAATGTATCAATTATAGACGACATAACTACCATATACTATGTTGCCATACTAGTTCTACAATCAAAATCGCATGATGTCGTATTGGAAGTTGGATTTCCATCATAAGTCAAGGCTAGGGATGATCTCCTTACCGATTCAAGACCCTCTAGGAATGTCTCAGGATTCAGACGCTGGCGGGCCCTTGGATACTACAGGGCTGGTCCACAAATACTTAGTGTATTAGTTATGCTTGAACACACGCTTCCCGGTCCTATTGAACCAATAAAATGGTCACTATCGACCAATACATCCGAGGCCTTGAAATCCATCATCCACATAAGTAAAATGTCAGGGCTTGCAAAACCCTGTTACCACTTCTAGCTAGAAAGAAACGTGTGCACTCTCTGTGTTCCCTTGTCCTGTTTTTGACTCATACCGGGGTGTGAGGCTCGCGCGGTAATGCTATACACAAAGCTATGCCGAAATAGGCTATGCTTTGATCATCAACCACAAGACTCTGCTTTTCAACAAAAGCCTCGATCATTTGCATCTTAGCATGCCACATTGGCGATTCACGTCTTGCGATCGATAACTAACAATATATAACCTCTGAGCTCGTGCATCTCAGAGAAGGGTGTTAAGCAGGAGAATAAATTCTCCACCACAACAGATATATATTAAATAGAAATCGATTTAATTTATATGGAATGAAATCCAATGTCAGACACACATCCATTTTACAAGTCCATTCTAGGTCTAAACGAAACCGGAGACACCTTATTCCTCGTCCCGTATGTCCAATATGGAAGAGAAGTGCTCGCATATCCGGACATTCAACAAGTACGTCCGGACAACTACCACTTTAACACTTTCCTAGGAGCGACCCAGTTCAGGGCATCAGTAGTCGCCCATTCGATGTGAAGATCGTCGGTCTTCAATCACCATCTTTAATGTCTTCGACTTTTAATCGTCATAGTAATTATTCAGAATGGGTTAAACCCGGTCTTCCCGAATAACTCGCATATTTTATAATCAAAAAACAAGTGCCATAAATACACATCATACGCCTCATTCCAATTCAGAATATTCTTTTAATAAAATATCCATATTAAAAGGGGAAAGATTCCCATCAATTTTATCAAAGATAAATTCATTTAAATTTAATCTTTAATCTTCTTTTTAAAGATTCAATAAAACTCCAATTTTATTTTTATATCAAAAATCATTACTTTATGATATTCAACTTTTAAGAATTTAATCTTATCTATAACTGGTTTAAAGAATCAATGTCATTTAAAACACAGTTCACGATAAACCCAAAATCATTTTCCATTAAATAAGGAATTTTCACAGAAATCAAACCAATATGTAATCGATATAAATTTCCGTATCAGACCGCTAATATAAATGGAATAACAACAAAGCCTTTTAAATTCCATATATAGTAACAGTCCTCTTTTACAGAAGCCTATCTCGATTATTATCAAATCGAATTTCCACTCAATTCCAATTTAGTATATTAAATTGGAAAATTTGACTTTGGAAAATTTCTTTTCAAATCTTAATGAAAGGTTTATAAATTCCAAATTATATTTTCACTGTTAATTGGGTTAAAGAACAAATGTCGTTTAAAACATAGTTCACGATAAACCTAATTCACATATCATTTTATTCCAATTACCAAATACAATTGGAAACTCTGATAATCTTAATTCAAAGATTTATTCCTTTCATACGGGGTTTAAGAACAGTTTTATTTAAGACACCATCCACGACAACCCAAAATCTAATTCTTTTATTTAATTCCAATTAAATATTAAATAAATTGGAAGACTTCATTAAATCTTAACTTAAAAGATTTATTCCTAGTTAATAACTAGTTTATTTCGATAAAAATATATTTTTATCTTTTGTCCATTCAAAAACGGGCATAGAAATCATCATTTTATTCTTCATTGAATATTATTTTAAAATATTCGTTATTTAAAATTATTCTTTATATAAAAAGATTCTTTATGTAAAATATTCTTTATAGTACAATATTCTTTATTTTAAAGTATTCTTTATATTACACTGTTCTTTATATAAAAGATATTCTGAATCGAAATGCGACTCATTCAGTTACCATATAATTTCGGTTATATAGATTTCATATATCGCATGCACACGACAATAATGATAAATAAACATTAAACAATCAATTCACATCCAGAGTGAAATTTACAACTGTGTGAGCAATAAAATGAAAACATAACGCTAATCACAGCCTATCAATCCATCGATCGACATACAAGTAAATATTGGGACAAGTGTATGTCAAATACCATCCCAATACCCGTGTGGGGTTTTCAGCCAACAACAATTCATCAAAATAAATAATTGGTTAATGAATTTAACCAATTTTAATTTCTGCTAACTTGTTGACGATAATGAACAAACATGTCATTATATTCCTAACGTCGAATAAAAATGTATTTTACCAGCATATTTTTCCTACATGTTTCTAATGTCTAATAAAATGTAATTTATTTACATGTTATTATTGCTGATGACATATAAAAAGATAATCTTCATTCTCCTTTATTTGTACACAAATTTCTATTTTAAACTTTAACAAATAAAAAAAAATATTTTATTTGTATGTATAGTTTCAAATCATAACATATGAAATGCCTCTTTATTCTGTACACAAGTTCTAATGTAAAATTTGACAATACAAATGTCACTTGGATTCACATACAAATTCCACTGTATAATTTAAAAAAAAAAAACTGTCACTTTAATTTACATACAATTCTAATGTTTGTTTTGACCAATAATATGATTCTTATATTTGCATATAAATTCTAATGTATGTTATGTAAATAAAAATGATTCTTATATTTGCATATAAATTATATTTCAACAAAATGTATAAAAAGTGATACATCCATTTTGTTTACAATTCTATTTTTACAAAATGAATATTTTTGTTGTAAACCAAAAATGCTATTTGCGTTTAACTCTTTTATTTAACCAAAAATGAAATCTTTGTTTTTAACCATCTTAATTTGACAAAATGTTCATTTTTGTTTCACTAATATATTTTGACAAAAATATTCTTTTCATCTCAGCTATTTGGTTTCAACAAATATGATGTATTTGTTTCAACCAATCTTTTTGACAAAAATGTATATTTTGATAAAAATGTATGTTTCTAATTCAACTATTTTAATTTGTCAAAAATGTTCATTTTTGTTTCAACAATTCTAATTTGACAAAAATGTTCATTTTTTGCTTCAACAATTATATTTTGACAAAAAGGCCAATTTTGTTTCAACCATTACATTTGACAAAAGTGACAAATTTGGTTTCAACTATTACATTTGACAAAAGTGACAAATTTGGTTTCAACTATTATAATTCGATAAAAGTGATAAATTTAGTTTCAACTTTTATGACTTGATAAAATGACAATTTTGGTTTAAATTTTATAACTCAAATCTCCTTAACAAAAATGTTATTTCTGTTTTTACCCTTATCTAATTTATAAAAATATAATTTTTTGTTGTTCAATCTTTTTATTGAAAACAATGATCAATAAAAATATAATCTTTCATGTTACTTCTTTTTATTTTAAACAAAGTGAAAATAAAAACATGATCTTTAATATCTAATTTTTTTGTTGCAACAAAAACATATCTTTCTATTTTAATCTTTATATTTTATCTAAAATGACCATAAAAATATATCTATTAATTCTACCCTTTTTATTTTAACTAAAATGACAATAAAAATATACCTTTTAATTCTACTCTTTTTATTGAAAACAATGCTACAATAAAAATTTAATTTTTAATGTTAAATCTTTTCCTAGTTACGTGCATTACATTAAAAATGTGAATTTCTAATGTTTCACTAATTTTATTTCATATATGAATACTTACATATATTTTATGTTTACATTAAAAATGTGAATTTTTAATGTTTCACTAGTTTTTTCCATACTATGAATAATTTACATAAATCATTCTTTACATTAAAAATATGAATTTTAATGTTTCAACCATTTTATCTATATAATGTATATTTTACATAACTCATATTTTACCTTTAAAATGTAATTTTAATGTTTCAGCATATTTCCTAAATATGATTCTAATGTTTCAGATGTCAAATAAAAGAAGAATTTTATTCGCATACATTTACTATGTTTCTAATGATGAACAAAAGGAATATTTTCTTTGTATATATATTTCTATTCAACATAACAAATAAAATGATAATTTTATTTGTTTACAATTTCTAATTCAACTTAACAAACAAAAATTATAATTTTATTTGCTTAAACTTTCTATTTGATATAACAATTCATAACTAAATGACAATTTTATTTGACATAACAATTCATAACAAAATGACCATTTTATTTTACATAGCTTTATCTAATAAGATGACATTTTCGTTTTACATAACTTTATCTAATAAGATGACATTTTCATGTAACATGAACATATTTTAAATAAAATGACAATTTACTTCTAACATGACATTTTTAACTAAAATGACGATTTAATTCTAACATGTCATTTTTAACTAAAATGACAATTTAATTCTAGCATGTCATTTTTAATTAAAATGACAATTTAATTCTAACATGTCATTTTTAACTAAGATGACAATTTTGTCTACATATATGTTTTCAAATTCAAGTGACAAACTAAAAAGATAATTTTGACATATGTACATGTTAATAATTCTAGTGATAAAATAAAAAGATGATTTTGCCAACTTGTATGTTTTATATTTAACATTTCTAATTCAACAAAAGGACATTTTTATTTAGACAATGAATGTTTTTCACAATTCATACTTTACACAAAAATGTAATCTTTTTATGTTTTAACACTTTTATGTATACAATGCTTATGTTCATAAATGTCAAATAAAAATATGATTTTTATTTTCATAACATATCCTATGCTTACATACGTACAAATAAAGAGAGTTTTATATGTAGAACAAATTCTTACCCATTTCTATTATAAACATATAAAATAAATGAATTATTTTATTGTATAACAAATTTGCCAATTTTATTATCAACATATATACAATAAAAGAATTATTTTATTGTATAATAAATTTTGTTCGATCCTATCATTCATATAAACACAACAGATCAACAAACAGCATCAAACGATTTAAACCAAATCACGTACATGTAAGAATCCCAAAACACGATAATAATTAATTGATTATAATTATTAAAAAAAAAAAAGAAATCTCACATGTACAATAAAAATAGGATTTTTATGGTATAAACAACTTCTTAACAAACATGAATATTTTTCTAATTCACATGTACAATAAAAATAGGAATTTTATTGTCTACCCAAATCTTATTGATTCATATTAAAAATAAAAATATGATTTTGTTTGTCCAAACATGTTCTTATTAAACATGTACATTTTTCTAATATACACAATTCAATCTAGTCGTTAATCACAATCACATACAATCAATTCAAATTTTAAACAACACATAAATGAATTTCACATCGCAATCGATAATAAACAAATTTTATTTTAAAATTCAGAAATCTCACTTTGCTTTTTGTTTCTTCTAAAATTTTAGAATGCTCCAAAAATTCTATAGTCTCTTCTGAAATGTAGAGCTCGATTCAAGGATTCCAACACATCTGAAATTTCTGAATTTCGTTTTCATACGAACAAGTTATGGTTTTTACAAAATTGAATTACGTATATTAAATTAATTAAATAAATCCTTTACCTTTATTACCCTTAATCACGTTTTAAAGAAATGTTGTTGCTGATAATACATCTTCCTCGTTCCTGATGTTGTTCACTGAAGAACCCTTTCGTTCGTATAGAATCGAAGATCATTCCTTTCTCTTTAATTTCCACTTTGGTATCATCTTGAATTATATAATAGGTTGAGAGAGAGAATCGAAGAAAGTTCGGAGCTTTTCTGCCATTGAAAATAGAAGGGGACGGCGGCTACGTTTGGGAAATAGGGTTTTAGGGGAGTTTAGGATATTTTATAGTGGAGACAATATATATATATATATATATATGTATGTATGTATGTATATATATGTATGTATGTATATATTTTTTATTTAGTTATATATATTTGATTTTTACTTGTCTCTACATATGTAGTAGGTGACAAATGAAATTTAATTAGCTGACTAGGCATGATAGGACCACACTTATTTTTCATTCAAATTTGAAAAGTAAAGAGAAAGGGAAATAAAGGAAAAATGAATGTTTGATTCATTTTCTCTGATTGTTAATTTGTGCAACTTTTTATATTTCAAAACACATAATTAAATATCATATTTCATCAAAAAAAATGTACGTTTCATGTACACATTTCTGTTAAAGTATGAACCCTTTTAATCAAAAAAATGTAATCTTTTTAACCATTCGTTTATTACATTAAAAATGTAATCATTTTAATTTCAAACAATGGTCATTTTTACGTATACCACAAAAACGTGAATTTTTATGTTAACATATTTTCATTTCAAATAATGATCATTTTTAATGATCCATTTACATTAAAGATGCAACCTTTAATGTGAAAACATTTTCAAACAATGAGTTTTATTTAATGATTCATTTACATTAAAAATGTAAATTTTAATGTAAAAACATTTCCAAACAATGAATCTTATTTAATGATTCATTTACATAAAAAAAAGTAATCATCAAGCAATGGATATTTTTATTTTGTTTTGTTTTTTTTAATATAATCTAATTTAATAATTTTTTATTCTGACGCATTTTCTATTTAAAATTTCTTAAAATAAAATTTTTAATTGGTTCTGATTTTCCGGATTGTTACAAGGTAAGAACGGAGCCATCAGGAGATCAAGGTGCTGCATGCGACATAAATTGAGTGCAGCGTTTTATAACTTTTGTTTTGCTAGGCAGGTTTTTGGGCTTAGGCCCATTTAATTATAAATAAATAAATAATCAGAAAGGGAATGGGCTAGAGTTTTAAACGGGCTGGATAAAAGAAAACAGGAATAAGAATAATTAGCGAGGTAGATTGTTTAAATTTTAAAACATTTGTTTCAAATAAGGAAATTTATAATTTAAACAAGTACTTGGTTTTAATGTAATGAATAGAAATGTATAAGTTATCGAGATGCGAGTTAAAACGAATTGGTTTAGTAAATAATTCAAAGTGGTCATAAAACTAAATATCATTTAAATGTATCGAATATAAATTTAGTCGCTAAACTAAATTAACACGTAAAATAAACTGATCAATAGAAATCTATAATTCAGTAAATTCTAAATTAAAAGTTTGATTAACTGATTTATTAAGTGGTGTTAAATTAAGTTTATTGTAGGTATATTTTATTAACACCCTGTTAGTGGAAATAAACACCGTTCCACTATATAAGTGATTGACTGGATTTTTTAAACACCTGTTAGCAGAAATGAACACCGTTCTGCTATTATACTAGTTTGACATATTTTATCAGTAAATATATGTTGCCGAGTTATTATATGATCAATTGAAAATATTGAATTGTGTTTACAAAATTGTTTGTGCAAATTGGGTTAACAATGTCGTCTATTATAAATGCTGTTATATGTACCGTTGGAGCTGCTAAGCCGTTTTCTATAAAGTAACTTAGAAATGTACTCGAGTTTTGATAATTGGATTTTAATTATTTTTAAGTAACAATTAAATGGGTTATTTTAAGTTAATTATGTTATTAATTTTAAAAGGAAGGATTTATTTAAAATCAATTAATCAGTTGTTTAGGGTTGATTCAAATCAACTGTTTAAATGGAACTGATTATCAAATTAATTTGTTTAATTTATTTATTAAAAGAGTTTTTAAAAAAATTGTTGTTTAGCGACTTGATAATGTTTTGTACTAACAGATTTAGTAGGATAAAGAAGATAAAATTTGATAAGTTATCCAAAATAATGTTTTAACTTAATTAATCTTTTTATTAAGTAAGGTTTATAGATAATTATCATAGGACAAGAAAATTAAGTCGAATGTTTAGATTATATTCCCGAGTTAATATTTAAGTTAAACTAAGTTAACTTATTCAATGGTTCAAAGCCAACAACATGGTTTTGGAATGATTTAAGATTTGGAAAATCGAACTGGATTTACAAATGTTGGTTTGTCGAATATTTTGGACATGAACTTTTACGAATCTTGACGATAAGAATGGTTTCGAATCAAGGTCTGAGAGGTAATTAAAATATCCCAACTTGATCGATTTCACTATCATCTGATAGATCGTATCAGTGTGTCCAAAATGAGTGTTAGAGTTGAATATTATTTTCACTTATGAAACAAATACTTGAAAGTGAGATTCATTATGTAAGAGTGATAATAAGAGTTTATACTTATGTTTTAAAATAAATACAAAGTTAATATCTGAAATTAAATAAATATTATTTAAATAAAGTTTAGCAGATCCAATGGAAATAAATCTGTTTATTTTATATTTGATAGTTAAATCACCGAGTATCAAATCTGGACCTTTCTGTTATCATTTCCGAAGAGACCAAAATCTAAATTCAACTTCGATTCGATTATACGTTCCAAGTCAGAGATTATTGAAGATCATTGAAGACGGAGTTATGCAAGGGTTATTCTGTCAATCCAAGATAGAAATTGCCTAAGATGGATTTACAGGACAGTGCCTTCAGTTTGTCCAGTCGTAGGACAACTTGTATGGACAAATGTCTGACAAAGTAGACCTAATAAATCGCGTAAGTTGATTTCTTCAAACGTATTTATGTTTGGTGGCGGGGGAATTCATTTTTCTTAGCTATATACCCAAGATGTTTTTGGTGAAATCAATTTGTGATTTGGCGGGTTTGACGATGTGGCATTCAAAGTGAATGAAGACGCGTTATATCTAACGGTAAGTTCAGCCTCAAGCCTCACAACCGGGAAATGACAAAAATCAGGCAGGTAGCATGGCTATGTGGGTCGCTCCTATTAGGGTGTATTATCACCTAGCTAGAGAATTTCCATTTACTTCTTTATTCTATTCGATGTTGTCCCTTTCGGGAAACGGTGGGTAGCTCCCAACTGTTGGTGGCAATATATTCGATACACTCAAGCGAAATGAGTGGTTGGTCATGTGTGGGCCGGGTTGCAAGACGTTCTTGTTGAACCCGGTGTATTCCCCTCTAGAGATACACTATCGGCAGGTGGTTCCATACCTTGTCATATTCGGAATCCAATTATCAATAAGTGTCTGGGAATTTGATTGTATACTATATATGTAGAGCGTGAGATGCAAGCGTTCTGTTAGATTCCTATTTATTTGCACTTAAACACTATTATAATATCAAAATAATATTGATTTTCAAAATGTTTTGGGTTATCGTAAGGTAAAAACCATCTGTATTTATGTGTGGATCGGTCTTACGATTATCTTTTCTTTCAAAAGGTTTTTGAAAGTTAAATATCAAACTGTTTTTAATCGTTTACTCACACCAGTCCCATAACTGACCTAGAGTTAATTTTTCTATGTTTTCCCTAAACTCTTGGGTGCCTAAATTTGTACGGGCAATCCAATAGTTCAGGATTTTATAGATTTATTTGAAGGAACTTGAAGCAGGAGGCTTCAACGATAGATATATAGAGTTTATTTCCGCTGTATTGTATATATGATGTACTATGATGGTGTATGTAAGTTCAAATCTAGTTTGTATTTCAAAATGATTTTACATATTATATTTTATTCCGTTGCGATTGTGAGATTCTGTTTTGTTGTTCAGTTCGATCTTTTATCTATTTCCCTCTATTCTATTTTTCTATCTTTCTATTTCTCATCCTCGAACTTCTTTTATTAATGATTCGTACTTTCGTGCAATTTGGTTTAGACGTGAGTTGTATTCAGTCAGCCCGAATGTTATGGATTTGCGGGTCGTTACAGTCATCCTATAATGTTCTAGTATATATATATGTATTATTGGAAGTACTGTTGTAAACATATATCATCTTTACACATTCAATAACGGTTAAATTGTCCAATCCTTTTCCAATCCATAATTAAGGTCTCATAACTTCAATTAAACCCGTATTTCAAATTCCATTGGAAACTAAATATAAAATTTCCATATTTGCTTTATTGTTTACATCTTTACAAATGATCTTTCTTTTTAAAATAAATCTCAAAACTTGCTTAATAGGTTTCAAGCTTACAATTGGTCATAAAAGAAATGGAACCAAGTGTTTTTAATGAACCGATATTTAGTAAAATAGCTCAAATCATTCTTCTAATTATATTTCAAAGCTTATGGACAATAAGGAACCAAATGCATAATAAAACCAATGTTTAGTCAACTGTCTATAATAAAATTTTCAAACTTATGGATGGCTATGAAAACTAACATTCACATAAGAAAATGTAACTAAAAAATCAAGTTTTTAGTTAGATTTCCAAACTTGTTTCAATCTTAAGAGTCCAAAATAATTTTAAAACATTTCCAAAATTCATTTTCAACAATCATTTTGTCTTTATGAAAAATCATTTAATCATTCATGACTTAGATTTCAAATTATATGAAAAAAGAAATCTAAATTCAAAAATTAACTTTTTTTTTATTAAAATCGTTATTCACATAAGAAGGAGATTTAAAGTGACTACCCATATGTGTGATACAACAAAATCAATCTATATGAGCACTAGTTCATCCATCAACATTGCAAAATTAACAACCATTAAATTTGTGCGCAAGCGTCACGTTAAATAACACTTAGTGTTTTAGTGTTTCTAACTTACACAAACATCCACTTAAATCATCACAAAAATATCAACCATCAACATGAACCCGATAATCATTAACTGATTAGCTACTAGCAATTTCAACATTTCTACTTATTAAAATAAATTTAAATACATGATCTCACCCAAAATTTCTTTCCAATCTTCACTATCCGCGCTCCTCCGTATCAACTTCAACTAAATCGATGGACGATGCTATGAATCAGCACGACTTCGAACCAAATGAACTGGATCAACACTCATGATTCCAACAACGAGTAACAGGAGTACAGGCCATGCACCCTCATGCCAAAAGTTTCACCATCTTTTCCTCTCTTTTTTTTAAATTGAAATGGCGGAGGACTTCAGAAATTGGTGAGGAGTATTATGGTGAGGAAGAAGAAATATGTGTGAACAGAGAACAAGCTACGCACATCATTTATAATTGAACGAGGAAGCCAACAGCAGAGAGTAACAACACGTGGTGTGGAACATTGGATTCCCTGTACATTGAAATTTCCAAATCTGGGTGTACTGTTTCACAAATCTTCGTACTGATATGGCAAGATTTATACCAGATTTAATCAGATATTATTGCCTGCCATATCTTTAGGGAGACTAAAATTTCAAATTCAATAAGTAACGTGGAGAGCTATTTTAGAGAAAGAAGAGACACTTGTTAAATTGTTCTAACATAGAAACAAATATTAGATTTGCTAAATATTTGTCTACCGCTTTTTCATGGTTTATATTTGTGTTCACACCGTTCATTTCCTTCTTTGTTTTGTTAATGTGTTTTAATACTGAATTTAGTTTGTCAACAGTCAAATTATTATAAATTCGACCGTTATGTACCGTAAATTAAGTTTAAGTGTTAACGCAAAATATGCAAATTTATTTCATAATTTCTTTCTTTCCTTTTATTGCGCATTTCTTATATGGGTTAAATTTCTAGATTGATTACACCGCAAATATTCTGAAGTTCATTCTTTGTTTTTATTATATTAACGGAATTACAATTAATATCGTTTTGCAATAACTTAAACTAAGCGTTTTATTTGAACAAAATTAATTATTACTTAAATTAAAACTCCAATATTAATTTGATGTTTTTATTATGTCATTTATACTTAACAATTTGATTGGAAATGAATAAATCTTAACAATGTTTTACTATGCAAATAAATTCTTTGTTCAAAATCAATAAATTGTTTCTAAAATAGAATTTTTAAATGTTCAAACGACTCACTATTTGTTAACATCATAAATTTTGACAAACGTTTATATTGATACAATATTTACAATGCACTTTTATTTTTAGAATAGACACTATATTTAAATAATAGTCCAAATTCTAAATTGAATTTCAAGCATATAATTTCTTTTTATCAAATTGCAAGACCAAAAATAATTTCTTAATTAAATTACAAAACAAATTTACAATGGTAACAACCCTTGTTTCAATGGGCTTTTAATGTTAAAGATTCAAATCAATTAATAAAGTAAATCTCGTTTTAAAATGTTTATAAATCCATGGAAAGAGCTCACTTAAATATCACTCAAAAAAGACAAAATTCCAAATATAAATATTTATTTTGTGCTAAATCTTAATTTAATTTATATTTTAAACGTCAACAATTCTTGGTCGTTGCAATCTCCCCCACTTAAGGCTTTTCGTCCACAGAAAGGAGAGGTAAAATTTTGCGGGGGTTGTTACTGACACTCCAGGTATTGTTAAATAGGGTTAATTTTTTATTAATTTTTTTGTTAAGGAGAGTACCAATGCAGAGTGCACCCCTTAACAAATAAAGTTTATTTTACCAAATTAGCTCTCTTTATAATAATCTCTTTTTTAGTTGTTAATCAAATTTTTTTATATGATATGTTAGTCGAACTACATCAGATTTCTATATGAAATTATAAATAATCTCATTTGTTGATATGCATCAGATCAGATGAAAATATATCACTCATAGGAAATCGATATACATATATAAATAATTTTTTTATACTATCGCACTGCCGAATTTGTCGATACACCTCATTTGTTACAGCCGCTTTTTTTTTTGCAAATAATTTATGGATTTTTTTTTTGCATTTGAAATTGATTGCGATTTGAGATTGTAACTAAAGTTATTGCCATATGTTATTACGAGGGTAAAAAGAGAAGTAAAAAATTAACTACGTGACCCTCCATAACATTATTTTCATGATTGGAATGTTTTTAAAATTTGACCCCCCCTTAACAATGTTTGGAGTTTAAATAACAATGCCCAATTTTGCCCAAGTAAAATAAATCCTATTTATAAAATTTTATAAATCCATATTCTCGTAATATTTTCAAGAGTTTGTTTATATAAAATTGAATAACCTTTCAAATTTGAGTTAGGGTCTAAATTCTAGTATCTCATTTAACGAACTAAATTTTGAGAAATAAACTGACAAAAATTTTATACCAAGATTTTGATGGATACAACATTCGTACATTCATTCTTAACTCTTTTATACATTCATTCTGGATCTTAATAGATTCGCTTCTTAGCCTTGTATAACTTTTAGAGTTAACTTTACGAATTGAAAATGATTCTTTCTTGCGCTATTTTTGACGAAGACGGTGCTTCTCCAGATGGCTTTTCTCCCTTCTTCAATGGACAATCTTGAACTATATGCCCTTTCTTCCTGCATCGATGACACTTCGTTTCCATTCCAGGGTCTTTGATTCCTTTCTTTGCCTAATGACATTTATTCATAAAATGTTTAATTCTCTTACACTTGAAAAACGTATATCTTTTCGAATGACTTTCTTCTTCTTTTTAGATTTATTTAAGAAGCAGCCTGCATAATTACCGTTTCTAAAGCATCTATAACACTGAATATCTTTAAGTTTTCTAAGCTTCTCTATCTCTTCTTCTTACTTTCGAGCCAGTGTTCTTTTTGCTTGCTTCTGCGTCATCCTCACCCCTTGGTATCCCAAGTTCCATGTTGATTTAAGTGACAACCTATATTTTTTTCCAAAGGGTTATACTATTTTCTCTTACTTAATTAATTTCAAGTATTCAAGTGCTTATTATTAATCGTATCCAGGGTTTATGGGCTTAAAGTCTTTCAACTTGTAAGTTATTTGATTCCACCTCTTTCCATTTAGATTTCCTAGTTCTTGTTCTTCTAAATTTCATTTTCTTTTTCAAAACCATTTATTTTATTTCAAAATACGCTCTCTTAACGAAATATTCCAGAATCTCATTCTAGGGCACTCCTAACCCTGTCTCTAATAAGATATAACTCTGATGAGTTCTATCTTTTGTTCAAATATGTGGCACCCTGTAGTTTTGTATAACCAAAGCTCTGATATCACATGTAACGACCCATCTTTTTGCCCGGTTTTCGCCAGTAATTAAACCAACTTAAACCGTTCATAAAGGCGAATTGTTATGGGTACAAATATATATTTAACAAAATAACAGAACTTTCCATATCATAAAACAATTATACATCAGAGTTACAAGGAATATCAGAGTTACAACATATAACAGCGGAAACAAATATACTCTTAGCGGAAGAGGCAAAATAATGAAGCGGAAAACCCAAACTCTATCTTGAAGCTCCAACTCGAATAGCGCTTCAAATCTTGCTCCAAAGATCTATAACTGTAAAACTAAACCACTAGCTGCCCGTATGAAAATTAGTGGCACCCAGAGTTTAGTTTGGAACAATAAACTCCAGGTCAGTCATGGGACTGGTGTGAGAATATAAAACGTTTATCTTTAGGGTTTATTTTAAAGTTGGGAAATTCACCGGACCACGCCGTTAATGTGGAACATGTTTACTCCATGTGAATACCCGTGCATATAAATTTGCAATGACTTTTGGGAAAATGAAGCTATCATAAGCTCGTCCCACATCACATAATGCGCACAACAGATGACCGAGTTTTGCCTTATGATAACCAAACGTGCTTTCATGCGTGAAAATCCTCTTTTATATTATGAGTGCATAGTGTAGAAAACAACTTCGAAAATAAATGTATCAATATTAGACGGCATAGTACCCCATCCTACTATGTCTTCACAAGTATACAAATAAACCAGGCGCGTATTGGAGATTGGGTTTCCAACTTGATGATTCTTGACACGAAAGATCAATCAGGAACACAAGCAAAGTGTAACACGGTTTTTCCAACCAGACTCGGACACCAACTACAAATCGCGAGGTAAATCAACGGTTTTAATCCAAACTCGGACACAGAATATACCTAATTCCCCCAAGTTCACAAGTGGTACCACCGCCACAGCTATCAACACAAAATAAGTATATATAACAACCTAACTGCCAGTTTCTCATCAGTCCGGGGTGTGAGGCTTGTCGATGTCACGATATACACAAAGCTACGCTTCGATAAACCATGCTTTGATCATCGCTAGCTCGTTATGTAACTTGAGTATGCCACATTTGTCAATTTACAACATGTCACTGATTTCTATCAATACATAACCTCTAAGCACGTAAAACTTAGAGATAGGAATAATTATTGCCACAAATCCGATATATATTAACAAAAATCAGTGCTATGCAGATAATTAAATGTCAGACACACAATCCATACAAGTCCATTCTGGGTCTAAACGGAACAAAAAGACGAAATCCTCAAATATATTCAAACCTCGTGCCACTTATAATCTCGTATCGGGTGTACGGCCCAATTCGAGACATCAGCAATCAATCCAAATAAGTCCAAAGATTCCCGGTCTTCTTGGACTCTGATGTAAATTGTTGTAATAGCAATGAAATGTTCTCGTGTTTGTGTTTCGATGAGTCGTGTTCTCAAAGCAATCTGGGCTCCTCCTTCTCTTCGGGGATCGAGGAAGTCTGGTCGTCTCAAAACCTATGGACTATACCGGTTTCAATTCAAATCTCCTTCCAATCGTTATCAATTCATTTTTGAAAAAGTTTGGATAAATTTCCTTAATTTCCGTCTTATCTCTTCTTTACAAATCCCCTGTTCAAAACTCTTTATTCATTGTTATCATTTCCATTCGTCTTGTCAAATTTGGATTGAAACCTTATACAATTTTTTTTTTAAGTTTAAATAATAGTTCTCGAATTTAATCATTTTCATGGAATGGTAAAACATTTCATAAGTACTATAGATTAGCTATTTACCAAATAGGTTCAATATCAATTAAGGGTTTAATCATACACTTAAATCATTTTAAATAATAAGCACCGCTTGTTAAAATTTCAAATTTATTCTGAATTTAAAAGATTTTAATTAAATTTCAAATTAGATTTCAAGATAACCATCTCGTTCGTCGAATCAGTTAGGGACAGCCAAGAAGACCAGAAAACTGTATTTTTCAAACCCAAGCCTTAGACACTATCCTCTCTGTCATCCTAGAATGTTTTGGTATATACGTACTATAGGAAGAACCGTCGTCAACATATATCGTCTTTACACATTCAATAACGGTTAAGTTGTCCAATCCTTTTCCAATCCATAATTAAGGTCTCATAACTTCAATTAAACCCGTATTTCAAATTTCGTTGGAAACTAAATATAAAATTTCCAAATTTGTTTTATTGTTTTACATCTTTACAAATGATCTTTCTTTTAATATCTCAAAACTTGTTAATTGATTTCAAGCTTACAATTGGTCATAAAAAGATATGGAACCAAGTATTTTAATGAACTGATATTCAGTAAAATAACTCAAATCATTCTTCTAATTATATTTCAAAGCTTATGAACAATAAGGAACCAAACGTACAATAAAACCAATATTTAGTCAACTTTCTATAATTAAATTTTCAAACTTATGGATGGCTATGAAAACTAACATTTACATAAGACAAATGTAACTCAAAAATCAAGTTTTTAGTTAAATTTCCAAGCTTATTTCAATCTTAAGAGTCCAAAATAATTTTTAAAACATTTCCAAAAATCATTTTGTCTTTATGAAAGATCATTTAATCATTCATGACTTAGATTTCAAATTATATATAAAAGAGAAATCTAAATTCAAGAATTGACTTTTTTTTATATTAAAATCGTTATTCACATAAGGAGATTTAAAGTGGCAACGCATATAACTCCACAACTATAATGTGTGATACAACAAAATCAATTCGTATGAGCACCAGTTCATCCATCAACATTGCAAAATTAACAACCATTAAATTTGTGCGCAAGCATCACGTTAAATAACGCTTAGTGTTTTTGTGTTTCTAACTTACACAAACATCCACTCAAATCATCACAACAATAACAACCATCAATATGAACCCGATAATCTCCAATACGCGACATAGTGGGATGGGGTATTACAGTTATAGATCTTTGGAGCAAGACTTGAAGCGCTATTAGAGTTGAAGCTTCAAGCTAGAGTTTTCAGAGCTGGTTGGAGAACGTGATAGGGGGTTCTCGCTTGGCTGTTTGGTGGCGAGCAGCAGACTCTTACCTCTACACATCTCAATGGGAAGATTGGGTTGGTTGCAGTCGAGAGGCTGGCCGTAAAATCAGTTCTGAGGTATCACTGCATGTCACGGTGGGAGGTTAGCCCACTGTCTGATGGTTGTAAAGCTTAGGGTCGTTACATGTGGTATCAGAACTTTGGTTATACAAAGCTACGGAGTGCGACATATTCGAACAAAAGATAGAACTCATCAGAGTTATAGTATCTCATTAGAGATAGGGTTAGGAATGCCCTAGAATGAGATTTTGGAATATTTCGCTGAGAGAGCGTATTTTGAAAATAAATAAATGGTTTTGAAAAAGAAAATGAAATTTAGAAGAACAAGAACTAGGAATTCTGAATGGAAAGAGGTGTAATTAAATAACTTACAATTCGAAAGACTTTAGCCCATAAACCCAGGATACAATTAATAACAAGCACTTGAATACTTGAAATCAAATAAGTAAGAGAAAATAGTATAACCCTTTGGAAAAAATTTAGGTTATCACTTAAAGCAACACGGAATTTGGGATACCAAGGGGTGAGTTTTGGATGACGCAGAAGTAAGCAAAAAGAACAATAGGTCGAAAGGAAGAAGAAGAGATAGAGAAGCTTAGAAAACTTAAAGATATCCGGTGTTATAAATGCTTCAGAAACGGTCATTATGCAGTCTGCAGCCCAAATAAATCTAAAAAGAAGGAGAAAGTCATTCGAAAAGATATACGTTATTTAAAGTGTAAGAGAATTGGACATTTTATGAATAAATGCCCTAAGGCAAAGAAAGAAATCAAGGACCCTGCAATGGAAAGGAGGTGTCATCGATGTAGGAAGAAAGGGCATATAGTTAAAGATTGTTCACTAAAGAAGAAAAGTCGTTTGAAGAAGCACTGTCTTCGTCAAAAGTAGCGCAAGAAAGAAAATCTTAATCCATAAGGTTAACTCTAAATGTTATACAAGGCTAATAAGCGAATATCTTAAGATCCAGAATGAATGTATAAAAGAGTTAAGAATGAATGTACGAATGTTGTATCCATCGAAATCTTGGTATAAAATCATTGCCAATTTATTTCTCAAAATTTAGTTCGTTAAAAGAGATACTAGAATTTAGACCCTAACTCAAATTTGAAAGGTTATTTGATTTTATATAACAAAACTCTCGAAAATATTATGAAAGTATGGATTTATAAAATTTTATAGATAGATTTATTTTACTTGGGCAAAATTTTACAACCTCTCCTTTTCGAGGACAAAAAGCCTTAAGTGGGGGAGATTGTAACAATCTAGAATTTTTTGCTTTTAAAATATAAATTAAATTAAGATTTAGCACAAAATAAATATTTATATTTAGAATCTTGTCTATTTTGAGCGATATTTAAGTGAACTCTTTACGTGGATATATAAACATTTTGAAACGAGATTTACGTTACTAATTGATTTAAATCTTTAACATTAAAAGTCTTTTGAAACAAGGGTTGTTACCATGGTAAATTTATTTTGTAATTTAATTAAGAAATTATTTTTGGTCTTGCAATTTGGTATGAAGAAAATATATGCTTGAAATTCAATTTAGAATTTAGACTATTATTTAAATATAGCATTCATTCTATAAATAAAAGCGCATTGTGAATATTGTATCAATATAAACGTTTGTCAAAATTTATGATGTTAACAAATAGTGAGTCGTTTGAATATTTAAAACTTGACATTAGAACTAAAATCAATTTTGAAATAAATTCTATTTGAGAAACAATTTATTGATTTTGAACAAAGAATTTATTTTCATGGTAAAATATCGTTAAGATTTATTCATTTTCAGTCAAACCGTTAAGTATAAATGGCATAGTAAAAACATCAAATTAATATTGGAGTTTTAATTTAAGTAATAATTAATTTTGTTCAAATAAAATGCTAAGTTTATGTTATTGCAAAACGATATTAATTGTAATTCAGTTAACATAATAAAAACAAAGAATGAACTTTGGAATATTTGCGGTGTAATCAATCTAGAAATCTAACCCATATAAGAAATACGCGATAAAAGAAAAGAAATAAATTCGCATGTTTTGTGTTAACACTTAAATTTAATTTACGGTGCATAGTGTCCGAATTTATAACAATTTGACGGTTGACAAACTAAATTCATTATTAAAACACATAAACAAAACAAAGAAGGAAACGAACGGTGTGAACACAAATGTGAACCATGAAAAAGCGGTAGACAATATTTAGCAAATCTAATATTTGTTTCTATGTTAGACCAATTTAACAAGTGTCTCTTCTTTCTCTAAAATAGCTCTCCATGTTACTTATTAAATTTGAAACTTTAGTCTTCCTAAAGATATGGCAGGCAATAATATCTGGGTGAATCTAGTATAAATCTTGCCATATCAGTACAAAGATTTGTGAAATAGTACATCCAGATTTGGAAATCTCAATGTACAGTGAATCCAATGCTCCACACCACGTGTTGTTACACTCTGTTGTTGGCTTCCTCATTTAATTATAAATGATGTGTGTAGTTTGCTCTTTGTTCACACATATTTCTTTTTCCTCACCATAAAACTCCTCCTCACCAAATTCTTATGTCTTCCACCATTTCAAAAAAAAAATTAAGAAAAGAAGAAACGCCAAAAGTTCAATCATCTTTCCTTCTTTTCTTAAAAAAAAAATTGAAATGGCTGAATACTTGAGAATTTGGTGAGGAGTTTTATGGTGAGGAAGAAAAAATATGTGTGAACAGAGAGATAAGCTACGCACATCATTTATAATTGAATGAGGAAGCCAACAGCAGAGAGTAACAGCACGTAGTGTGGAGCATTGGATTCCCTGTACGTTAAGATTTCCAAATCAAAATTTCAAATTTAATAAGCAAGTGGAGAGCTATTTTAGAGGAAGAAAAGAAACTTGTTAAATTGGTCTAACATAGAAACAAATATTAGATTTGCTAAATATTGTCTACTGCTTTTTCATGGTTCACATTTGTGTTCACACCGTTCGTTTCCTTCTTTGTTTTGTTAATGTGTTTTAATATTGAATTTAGTTTGTCAACGGTCAAATTGTTATAAATTCGACCGCTATGTACCGTAAATTAAATTTAAGTGTTAATGCAAAGCATGCGAATTTATTTCACAATTTATTTCTTTCCTTTTATTGCGCATTTCTTATATGGGTTAGATTCCTAGATTAATTACACCGCAAATATTCCAAAGTTCATTCTTTGTTTTTATTGTGTTAACTGAATTACAATTAATATCGTTTTGCAATACCTTAAACTTAGCATTTTATTTAAACAAAATTAATTATTACTTAAATTAAAACTCCATAATTAATTTGAAATTTTAATTATGCCATTTATACTTAACAGTTTGATTGGAAATGAATAAATCTTAACGATATTTTACTATGCAAATAAATTCTTTGTTCAAAATCAATAAATTATTTCTCAGACAGAATTTATTTCAAAATTGATTTTTGTTCTAATGTCAAGTTTCAAATATTCAAACGACTCGCTATTTGTTAACATCATAATTTTGACAAACGTTTATATTGATACAATATTCACAATGCTCTTTTATTTGTAGAATGAATACTATATTTAAATAATAGTCCAAATTCTAAATTGAATTTTAAGCATATATTTTCTTCTCACTAAATTGCAAGACCAAAAATAATTTCTTAATTAAATTATAAAATAAATTTACAATGGTAACAACCCTTGTTTCAACGGACTTTTAATGTTAATGATTCAAATCAATTAGGAACGTAAATCTCATTTTAAAATGTTTATAAATCCACGGAAAGAGCCCACTTAATATCACTCAAAATAGACAAAATTCCAAATATAAATATTTATTTTGCGCTAAATCTTAATTTAATTTATATTTTAAACGTCAAAAATTCTAGGTCGTTACACTACTCCATGTAATTTATTGATTTTCCTGTTCTATATAAACCTGATTGAAAAATGTAAATTATGCTATATGGTGAAGGTCGGATCCTTCTAAGTACACTCGGATGATTTCATTTCCTGCATGCTCCAAAGTCAGGCTTGGTTTAGGGGCAAGTCCTCCTAGGTAGCCGTAAGGTAACCCCTTGGGGGGAGCAAAAGTTAAGGGGAATTTTAAAGGAAAATATAGTTATAAATATATAGACTGCTGTGGTATATGTGATAAAAACGTCCATTGGTTTAGTGGTTGTAGGTAGGCATTTCATTGTCACAAGCCTGATTTCAGTCCTGACATCAAAGTAGTATTAATTATTATTCTTAACTAATAATTTTTTTTCCCTTAAAAATTCCCTGCTACATTTCTAGCTGCAGCTTGCATGCAGGCACGTGAGCTACTTGCCATAGCTACTTGCAGTATTGAAATCTATGTGAAATTGCAGGCTTAAAATCCTCTTAACTTTAATTTGCACTAATTTAATGAAGCTTTTTCTGTATGCATGCACTACTCTTCCCATGGCATATAATTATATTCACAATAACAAAAAAGGTAAAAAAAAAAAAAATGTAAGGGTAAATGTTAGGATTGCCTCGCATGTTGTTAAGGAAGAATGACGGATTGGAATTAATAGTCTCACATCATAGAATAAATTGAATGAGTTAAGTACAAATATGAGTTGGTAGGCATGTAACATCCGGGATTCCTTTTGTTATATGGTAGTTGTGTGTCAGCTCATATGCGTGCAAGGAAGAGGGGCTTTGTTCCGACCGTCGTTATATAACAGTGGCATCAGCGCCGAAGGTTCGGACTGGGCCATGCAGGCAAGGTAGTGTTCTCAAAAGATACTCGTCGGATGCGAGTCAAGAGGGAGACTGTTAGGATTGCCTAACATGTTGTTAAGGAAGAATGACGGGTTGGAATCAATAGTTCCACATCATGGAATAAATTGAATGAGTTAAGTACAAATATGAGTTGGTAAGCACATAATATCAGAGACTCCTTTTGTTATATGGGAGTTGTGTGCCAGCTCATATGTGTGTAAGGAAGAGGGGCTTTGTTCCGACCATCGTTACATAACAGTAAAAGTGCAATTCACGTACCTAGTCCATGATTTTGGAGTCAGACTCAGTAGCAAGTCAGATTGTAATAAGGTTTTGAAGTCTAGTCTATGGCATTTGACGTTCATCTTGATGAAACCTTGTAGTATATGTTAAAACCTGCACACATTAACATAAGCAATCTACAAAATTGAACTGTCAACATGCATGTGCAATAAATATCACTATTTATAATAAAAAAAAAGAAGAAGATGTTTTACCTGAAATTCCAATATCATATCCGAAAATAAGTATCTTGCTGCAGCAAATAGAAGCCAAGACAACATAGAAGCTTGTTTTTCCTGCATATACTTCCCCACTATCATTATTACTAACAAATCTACCACCTGCAAAATATAATAATGTATTATTGTATGAGATATATTGCTAGGAAAGTCACCAGAACTTGTTTATATGAGATAAAATTCTCATAGGCGGTAACTTTTTGTTTCTTGTGAAATCCTATGAAAATAATATAACATATCAGATTATTGATTCCTGAAATTTATGGTGTCAATTATAATCCCTTACTCTTTGTAATTGTTTTAAATAGCAGGCTGACAAGGTAGTCACTGATTTTAATTTTTATATGATTATCTAGTTTCATTCAGCTTGATATACTAAACATGCTACCCAAACATCTTGTTAATACTACAAGTTCAAGAAGCAAGGATATTATTTATGTTGCAGTTGTAACTGCAATAAGGAAACATAACATTTCTTTCGTTTCTGTTTTTTAGCTATAACATTTATACTGGATTGAACCTAGAGGCTAGACATTTGGCCACTCAGTCAAGCGTCTGACTGCTACAAATAGAATTTGGCCATGACATACTAACATTTAAATTGTTACAAAAAGCAATCATCTCTTTGACGTAGCTAACTAAGATTAATTAGAATCAAAGAAAATAGTCAAGATTCATCGCTCAACAAATTTTAGAATAAATGTTATAAAACATAATTAGTTATGAAAGGCCTTGGTCAAATCCCTAGAAAAAAATTTAGCCTTTATTTATTCCAGTCAATTATCTCAATATACATTTAAGATTTATCTCGAACATCAATGAAAATACAATGATTGGGTATTATCGATGACATTTAAAGGGGACAGTGTGTGAATTAATCGAGTTTTGAGCTTGTTAAAAGTCCAACATGGTTTGCTTTTGTGCTACTTTCATAGGATGACAAGGTTGCAAGTTTAGAACATTCATGATGAATACTTCTTTTGTTAAACCATATTTTATTTGTTGTGACAAAGCATGATGAACTTTTATGCTAATTAACATCACTAATACAATGAAGTTTATTTATTATTTCATATATATCATTCAATTTAATTAATGTCATTTGTATATAATATAGAGGAAGTTATGAACTTTAATTACACATACCATTTTTTTAGTGATCAAATATGACCGTGTTTTGATATGATCAAATATGAGCGTGCTTTGCTATGATCAAATATGATTGTGTTTTTCTGCCCTCATATAAGAGAAAATTCAGATATATTACTTAAGTTTAATGCACATAAACAATATTGTCTTTTAGGAGAACACGTTGCCATATTGAAGCAAAATTTCAAAATGCGTGTTTAATAGATAATATACTATAATAATAGCACGATAACATGCCACATTTTTCTCATGTTACGAAGAAAGACTAGAGACTTGATAATTTGGAGAAATAAAGGTATGTTGCTATCTTTTGTTAATGAGATTGCAAAAACAAAAACAAAAACACTTAGAACCACATCTACAAACTTGAATGAAAACAACGCATATTGCTTGTCAACTGAAGGAATTGAAACATTCAAAAATTCTTTACATATAAGAGAATGCTATCCAATTACACGATTGTTTGGGTCCCTATTCTATAGACTGACAGTGGAAAAACCATTCCCAGTGGTTGCAGATTTGCTTCCATGAGTTGTGACTGGATTCATGATTGCACTTAGAGTTTGTCCTCCTGATGATAACCAAATCAAAGTGATGCACAACTGACATACTTACAAAAGGTTGCAGTAATTTTCCTACTCACTTCGCTCATGGTAATGCAATACTAATTTTACTTTAATTTCGTTTGCTGGTAATACTACGCATCTGGCATAATATTAAGGAATATCATGTATGGGTTGTAACTTGATTGTTTATCAGATACATTTCTCAACCTGTTTTTTTTACATATTTCAAAATTTTAAAAACACAAACAAACGATTTATTGAGATGTATGTACTTATATTAATATATATATATATATATATATATATATATATATATATATAGCTCCTACCATTATCAGTAGCATTCAATGGCAATTCTCGATAGCTATTGGACCGAACTTTATTTTGTATCACATGTATTTTTCTATTGTTTTAAGAGTATATGGGGCTATCAATTTGTGGTAAGTAAGAATACAATTTTCTTTAAATAGAAGTAAGAATACAAAGCTACAAGTTCTGGTTTCAGCCATTTTCAAATCAGGGAAAAAAGCCACATTGTGAAGACTGTAAATTAAAGTCAGTATTCCAAATGCAAATGGTGAGAAGATGGCAGACGAGCATAAGGTAAGTTAAATATTAACAGCTTCATCTTTTTCCTCTAAATACTTCTAGATATTATGGGAATAATTGGGTTCCTTCTCATATTAAAAACATATAACTTTTATCATACAAAAATAATTAATAGTACCAATTTGTTGTTATTATTATTATTATTAACAAAAGAAATGAAAAGAGTATCAAACAATTAATTGAAATTTTCTAAATGTGTAGTAACTCCTTGTTATTTAAGCAAATCTGATGGACAACCCTTCCCGAAATTGATTGAAGTCATAACTCATTATATAAACAACAAACGTATCGTACGTTAACATTACTCATTGAGAAATAAAATCCAAATTCAACACTTAATATTAACCAAGTTAGTTGTTACTGAAATAAAACCAACTAGCAAAATATTTTCTATAAAGATAAATGCTGCTACTGAAATACATAAAATTAGCAAAATATTTCTTTATATGAACAAACAGCCAGTGAATAAAAAGTTAACAAAACATAGAGTATAAGACAAGTAACTACCCCAGTAAAAAAAAAGAAATCTCTATCCCAACATCATAGAAGGGATCGTTGGATATACTTTTCCACTTGTTTTCTGATGTGAGTAACCACTTAAATTTCAGAGTGGTTAAGGTTCAAGTTTCTTTTTCGTTCTTCTATGCATTTTTTGGTTTTATTAGCGTAACGTTGCAGAACAAGAGTTTAAAATTTGCACCATACAGTATAATCTGCTTTTAGATAGATGACATTGAGAAGGTTCCACTTAAGTTCATTAGATATTGGGTGCTTCAATAAGCAATGTGAAGCAACAAGGAAAATTTGGTTAACAGTTTTAATTTTGTAACCGATAAGTTTTTCCATTTTTTGATTCATCAAACAACACGTAAATATAAGTTGGGCGTACTCTGTTGTGGATTTAGCAAGCAATCCACCAGATAATTAGCTATGCTAAAACCATATAATTTGAAAGCTTTCTAATCAATGTAAATAATTTGAATTCGGAATGCATTATTATCCGAAATATACTTTAACACAATGATAAGTAGAATAATCGATGTAAACTGTATTTATACATGTGTTATAACTTCAAAACAGAGGCATAGTAGTAATTTTAGTCCTCTTCCAGAATCTTGATATTAGTTAATGATACAACATTTGAAATGTTATCATCTTTGAACCATCAAAACACAAAACTGAATGTTTTGCATGACAGCTTGGAAATAGAGGGGTATGAATGCTCATTTTCTTCAAAAGATATGATGGTAAATGGAAGCTGAGGAATTGGGAACAAAGGATTCCATCTCAATTTAGCTTACGATCATTGACTCCAAAACATATCTAATGAAAGCACTAAAAGCTGAAAACTAGGGAGAACCAACCATCCATACGCCTTAACCACGTAATATCATAACCATATAATAGGGAAAAATAGACACTGAACACTCTAAACTCAAAGCGCATTGTTGAACACTGAGAACTGCATCCATGAGACAGTAAGTAATTTTCAAACGGTAATTTGTATCATGGTTACATAAGCAACTAGGTGATTGCTTAGGTAGAACCGAGGAACATAATAGGAAATCTTTCTTCTTTGTTTTCGAAAAAAACTCAATAAAAAAGCACTGGTGAATGTCATTTAGCTACATATGAAAAAAATACTTAACAACATGGACTTTTACTACGAAGTTGATATCTTTGTTTGTATCTAGAAATTATTTCAATTCTTGCTAACTTTGTCATATCAGACTTCACAGCTAAAAAAACCAAATAGCCACTAGCTAAATATTCAGTTTTATCAATAACATTTTATACTAAGTAATTAGTACCTTAAAAAAAAGGAAAAAAAAAAGCCACCTTATTCATTGCGTATCTTAATTGAATCATATGTAAAATATTTATAGACACAAACTACTTCTACCATTATTTATTCATGTAAAACATTTATAGCTTTCCTAATGAAGAAGGAGAAAATAGATAAAATATAATTTTTTTATCATGATAAATGTGATAATTATCAGACTGTTGCAGCCTACATGTTACAATGTTTTCTCTAATTTTTTCTTAGGGGGAACTCCTAGGAAAATGGAACCTCAGTAATTATAGAATTTGGATCATGATAAAAAAAAACAAAACTTATAAAATGGTACACAACAGAAATTACAATCACACATTGTAAAACTGCTCATAAGATCTAAATGTTTGGAAATAAACTAAACAGAAATGGGCAGAATACGCCAACGTACCAATAACCGTTGAAGGCAACAATAAACCCGAGAGCAAGACAAACAGCAGCGCCACCATCAGAAACGGAGAAGTGACGCAACGGCAGTGAGAATCGTTGTAGGCGAGCAGAAACAGAGGTGAGAGAGCTCGGTTTACTTTTACTGATAGCAGCGACAGAGAGGTGGCGCGGTTGGAAAACAAGGAGTAGGAGAATAGCAGGATGGATTTAGGGTTTGGTCTTGTTCATGGCGAACGAGGAAGAGGAGAGTAGCGGCATAGATTTTGGGATTGAGTTAGGGTTTAAGCTAGGAAATTTTGCTGCCCGTTTATTTTAGGTTTAAAAAACGAGCGATTGAAGAAGCTTTGATAAAGAAATCGGAAATTTCAAACGGTCTGAAAAGTAACCGAACTAAAGATGGAAATGGGACTAATAATATGCGGGCAACACATCCACCGTTTACATCTCCGCTACTCATTTATGGACTCCATCTTCGTTTTATTCCTGTTTAATACCCATCAGATTCGGGTAGAGCAACATCCATGGGTTATGGAAAATACATTGGGTATCCATTAAGGCAAGATGAAAAAAAAAGATAATAAATAAAAATAAAAGGTAAAACAACAAATTTAAATTTAAATTAAACAAATATTAATTATACTTTATAATCAATATTCAGCAAAACAATACCCAACACATCAATAATATTAGTTATATTTTCTAATCGAACGTAATAAAGGAAGATGAATGGTCAATATAATCAATATTTAATACACCAATTAATATTTTTTTCTTAGTATGTATATACACATTATACATATAAAAAGAAACTATATATATTATATACGCCTTGCAAAAAAATAATATATGTTTTGGGTCGGATATAGGCGAATGGTATCACCTCCGTACCCGCCCCATATACGTTTCGGGTATTGAAATCATCCTCCACCACCGTCTCATTAACTGCAAAGTTGGGGAATCCCCATCCGATTAGAGGCGGGTCTCCGCGGGTACCCGTCCTCGCGGATTAAATTTTCATCTCTAAACGGGACAATGCCAAAAACAGTACCTATTACAGCAGCAAATTTCTGTTGGTTGTAAATGTGATGCTGTAATATGGTTATTTTGTTGTAGAGAAAATATGTAATTATTTTCCACACTCTTAAGCTCATTAAAAATATTACAATTTATCCTTTCTTTGTTTACTGTTTTTTCTCTTTAATTCCGCAGTGATATATACAACTGAATTTCAAAAGCGAGGGCTTCCACATGCTCACGTACTTGTGTTTGTTGTTGGAAGTGATTGACCTAAAACAGTTGATGATGTAGACAGAATGGTCAGTGCAAAAATCCCAAATGTCCATTCTGATCCACTAGCATACCAATCAGTTTGTCAATTTATGATACATGGGCCATGTGGACATGCAAATCCGTCCTGTCTGTGTATGGTGGCTGCAGCACGCTCAAAACACTTTCCAAAAAAATTATGTGTTGAAACAACATTTGATAAGAATGGTTTTCTCATTTATAGAAGAAGAAGTGATGGCCGGTCAACTGCTGATGACAATGGTTTCTAGCAAGATAACTGTTAGGTGATACCACATAATGTTGACCTGGTCGTAAAATATCAAGCATATGTTAATGTAGAGATATGCAGTAAAGCAAGATCAATTAAGTATTTGTTTAAATACATACACAAATGACATGCTTGCGTAAAAAAGGGCACAAACACCAAATGGTGCAAATATGCACTTCACCGATTCGGTAAGATTAAAATGTAGAACCGCTATCACAAAAATAAAGCATAAAGGTAAGAACACAAAGAAATTTTTATAGTGGTTCGATTCAGAATGAATCTCACTACAACAAAATACGATATTAATAACGTCTTTTAATAACATGATACGCCGAAGTGTTATTATTTATACTTAATTATTTGTTTCCTAGTCATTTTGTATGATGTAATGCTCACATTTCCTAAGCCCTCACAAAATTATTCATCTCCTACCAACTTCGTGAATTCTTTCCCCCCTCCCTCCAAAACTATTTCGCCTCCCTCCAAAAAGTAGAAGGTCATTTCGCTCTTATCTCCTCACCTGATCAAAGAAAGCAAACTCCTTCAGCTCCAATCTCCTTACCCAATTTATCGAAGCCGTAGCAGTGCACTCCTTTATGTTTTCAAACCCTAATTTTTTATTTTGATTCTGGTAAGCAATTTCTATAACTGTGCTATGGGAATGCAAGTGTATTGGTTATGGTAAGTAGCTAGCTGGATAGGAAGATAGCGCGATCAGAACTCCATTTTTTAAAGTCAGATCGAGTTTTTTTTTTTTTTTTTTTTTTTTGTTATTTTTGTCAAGTGACTAATTTTTTGGCTTTGCTGTCAAGTGATTTTCTTTAGGGCATCAACGTTAAAATTCTGGAAGGAACGCTAGATTTTGTTGTAGCACTGGAAGGTATGCTAGGTTTTTTATAAAATGCTGATTTTGATTTTAGGGAACGATCTGAAAATATTAGAACAAGCCAAGGAGTTTTGATTACAGTCCATATTCATTTTGTATTCTGTAGCTAGAAACATTATTTTTAAGTTTCTGTAGTTAAAGGTTGAATTTGGAAAAAAGTTTGGTCGATGTAACTAATTTGAACATCAATCCAAGCAATCAATTAACAATGATTCAAGCAATGGATTAAAGATCAGTTGAGCATTTTTTTTTTTCATCTCCTGTTCTGCTAAGAGCACTATATACGTTGTTTAGCTCATGTTACCATTTTTCTCAACTCAGGAAAGACAAGATTACTGGAAGTGTTAATCTATTGAAAGAGCATGCACCTTATAGTTGATAATAAGCCTTATAGTAGAGTTTTCCATTTTTCCCCTAGATTTATCTTGCCTTATTTTTAACTAATATGCAACAAAGCAACAAAGAAAGGCATATGCATGCCCAAGTTAGCTTATAATGCATTAAGGTTTCCAATTTTTTTGCTGCTACATTAAAATCACGTCTAATTTATTAGATTAAACTTCCAGGATTCCAGTGAATAAGTGGGTTGTGATAGGAAACATTGCCACTATATACTGCAAGTTAGGTATGCACTTCCATCTAAACATTCATTGTTCAAATTTATGCATAGATTTTTAGTTCAAAATTCTATGTGGTAAATTATGAAACCACTAGGAATTGACTACTTAAACGTAGTAGAGTAATTTAATTATGTGCATCATATAGCTTTAACCGTGGTAACTTGAGGTTTATTATTTTGATGAACACGGCTACATTTTAATATATGCTGAGTAGTTTCTTAATGTTGTTCATTGTTTTACTTTTGTTTAATGACATCAACATTCATTTCTCTAAAGGAGATAGATAATGGAGTAACTAATTCTCCTATAATCATTTTTAGTATGTATCTCCTTTCTTCGAATGTTGCGTCTATCATATTTGTATATAATATAAATATAACAGCAAGACTTGTCTAGTTTCATGTGAACATTCAGTTATAATAGTCCAATACAAAGTGTATTACAATATAACATAGAATGCTTTACCTGTTTTTCAGAAATGAGTGGTTGGAGCTTTCTTGTTCATATTCCAGGTAACTAAGCTGTTAGTTTGATTGTTTTTAAACAACATATATAGTGATTCTTGTATATGATTATGATCTACATGCAACAGGAAGGCATGTCTAGCCTCATCTGCACATTCAATTATAATAGTTCAGTACAAATCTGTAGTGAAAAATACAGTATAGTGTTTCAAATGATAAATTAATTGTTTGAATATGGTAGCTCAAGTTAACTTGCTTTTCTGTGCATTGGCTTGGGCTGCAGTCCACTATTTTCCCCAAGCCAATGGATTTTAGGAGCATCACAATTTCATTAATAAATCCGCATTATAGTTCTAAACTTTTGGCATATCCTTACATCTTATTGGATATGGAGTTGAATGGTTAATGTTAATATTATTACAAAGAAAGCTACTAAAGTGTGTTGAAATTCTACCTTTATCAAAAGATTTTGTTAAAATTCCACTTATTTGAATTGTATACCATATATGATCTTTAGCTATGAAATAAGGTGCAGAAATCATTCTATGATAGAACCTCGTAGAAGTTTCCATCTCGTGTTACCAGTGATAAAATCAAACATCATCACTATGTTCCATACTCTTAAAAATTCTAACAAAAAACATAAAATCGATCAGAAGAACAGGGCAGTTAACCGATAAGGATTTTCATGTTTGTATCAATGTTTGTCCAACAAGTAAGCAGTCTTGAAAAGGTATAATCATATGGTGGTATCTTGATTTATCTGTCATTATTGATAAGGCACATAAATTTTCATGTTTATATTTGGTTGTACAGCTATTTTCAATCAAATCGTGGGATGATTGTTTTAGTGCTGTAAACTCAACCTGTCAGTACAACTTGACTCTATCCATTTTTCTTAACTATATTTTGGACATGTAACTTCTTAGAATTGACACAAATGATGTATTTTTAGTTCTCAAACTTCATGCAAAGGATATATCCATCCTCTTGTTGATTATCTAGTAGTAACTAGTGCATATTTATTTTAATAAAATATATAGAATCCCTTTAACATCATGGCTATGTAGATGAAGTTGACATAAACCATATAGTACTCCATCCTTCTTTATCTACTCATGTTCACTGTGCCAGATCCTATCCTTTTCAATTAAGCATTCAGCCATAGATTCTTTTAAGCGTGCAATGCTTTAAGGGGTAAAAAAACACAAGGAAGTTACTAAAGCAAAATCATCTGATTATTCACTTGGGCCACCATGGTCAATCCAAGGCAGTGCATTGTACCAGCTTCATCTTGTAAAAGCCAAAGTTGCTTGTACTTTTATCCCAAAAGAGTTGAAACTAGTTGAAGCATTTGGGTACACACTTGGCGGTTTCTTTCTTGCTCACCATGATGATAGTTCAGCTTCATAATTTGATGAGCTTGTGGTGATCACTGGTACTGTGTGGAATTCCCCAACTTCTTGTGCATGGGCTGCAAGGGTACTAGTGAATAGTCAAGAAGCATGCGTGCATGGTAAAAAGGAAATTGGGCTTCCGAATCATGTCGGCATTTTCACCAAGAACTCTACTGAGGAAAGGAAGAGAAGAGTCGATCTTGCATGCTTCCGTGATAAGTTTTGGCATCAAATATGAGCCATATAGAGTCAAAGTGTGGTGATAGATTCAAATATTAGAGAATAAGGAAAAAAAATTAAGGCCTTTTTGTAACATCTGTCTTCCATTTTCTTTGCCAACATTGGAAGCAAATAAGAGCTGGATGGGTCCATCTATAAGAATGTCGCGTCCTAGCTTTAGCGATCAAACTCTAGATATACCTCACCTTCTCAAATACAGTTGTCACATGGAATGTAGAGTCGGAATGGTGAAGCCGGCTAAAATCACCAGGGGATCTGACAACAATGAAAAATCTACTGGCATGGATTTCAAAAATGATGAAAATAAAAGATGGAATCACAGCATTACAGTTTTACTTTCCAAACCAATCTTAGCTCTGGAATTTCATCAGCTCAGAATGCAAGTTGAAGGTCCCACAACACAAATTAAAGAACTCTATAAGGCCATATTTCAGTTCCCACTGGTTAGTAATAGTCATTACTAAACACAGTAAAAAAGACTCAACCAATTAACATACAGAGTAAACAAATATACTATTGATGTGCAGGCAGTATTGGAGGGGTGCAACTAATTTGTTTTTCATTATTTTTCATGGATTAAAGTAAGGAGGCGTAGATTTTCCGCATTGATATTAAATTGTTTCCATTGGTTTGAATTTTCAGAAAGCTCTACCAATCATTAAAGACGTGTATGAAGAAAGGCTTTGAGCAGTTGAAGTTCTTAATGATGCATTTGGTACTTGTAGTTTTAAATTTGAATTATGTTTTGTGTTTTGTTAATTCAAATTAACATCAATATGGAATTTAAAACATATGTATTGAATTTGGTAACTCATGTATTGAACTTATTTTTTGTTAGTTGATGTTTTATTTTGTTATCATGAATATGCGTTACATTTGTTGCTTATTGTATTTTGTGCGTTTATACATTACTCTTCAAATTGCTACGCATATCCATTTTGATTGCTATAATTAAAATGTATTATATATGAGTTGTAAAAGAATTTAGCAATATTATAACATGTTAATTTTGATAGCGTCATATAGCCGCTATCGAATAAACATATTATAGCGGCAATACCGTGTTATAAATATTCTCACTTTCTTTGAGATTCAAATGTATTATAGCGGCGAAATCGAGTTGTTGTCTTTAAGAAACATAGCGGCAAATTTGCATTATAAAACAATGCTCTTTTATAGCGGTTATTTTACTATTATTAATATTAAGCAGTTTTTTTATAACATGTCGATATATAACGTTTATCGAACCGTTATATTTATGATTAATAGCGGCTATATGCCGCTATAAATGACAATTTCTGTTATAGTGTCTACGTCCACTTTCCAATCTTTTTCCGTTATGAAATTCCGCTTACAATATTCACAAACTCTCTTTACATTCAATTTTCTCTTTCCTTTCTTTTTGCTCTCTTTACGGACTATTTTCACTTGAATTTGGCAAAGAAAAATGAAGACATCATTAGCTTTGTGATGGTGAGAATTATCCTTAATCACTTAGGTGCTGTGATCCTTCTCCATGATCTTCGTAGATTTCATTGCGAATTAGCATTCAATCCAGGCTTCGGAGAGGAATAGAGGAGATTAGAGATCGTTTGAATGGTGTTGGAAAGATTTATCATGTAGTTTGAATAAGCTTCGATTCCATTGGAGAGAGCTTCAATGTTGATTGGAATGGATTTCATTCGCATGAAGTTGGAGAGATGTTGTTTAATCCTTGGAAGCCATTAATGAAGTTTGAAATAGAGCTTGAATAAATGGTGTGGCAGCCTTTCGGGGTCAAGAAATTCCCCGCATTAAAGTGGGATTGGACCTCTATTTATAGGTGTGGAGCAAAGGAGGAAAATGGCCAAAATATGTAGTGTAGGGAACCGGTCGGTCGACCATTTATTTACAGAAATGCCACTGAGTACAGATGGTAATAGCTGAAAAGTACAGCTGGGTACAACTGGCACCGGTCGGTCGGTCATATTTTTTGGATACCGGTCGGTCCCTGTTTTGCAACACCATCCGCCTTCTCGGTTTAATGCCAATCGACCTCATAACATTACACTCCCGCCTTTTATATTTGCATACCGTTCGACTATAATTACTCTAGAAATTAAACATACCCCTTCACAGTACAAAGCCACGTGTTTCTCTTTTTCTATGCTTTGACTTGTTAAGGTGCTGGACCTTTATTTCCTTTATATATTTCACTATTCCTTTTGGGTTCAGATATTATTAGATTGCCATCACTTTATTATTTGTTGAAGCCTCTTCACTTCGTGACCCAGCGGTATGGATGCTGCTGACCGACCAGTGGTGGGAGAGCTGACCGACCGGCAGACGATGGAGGGGCTGACCGGCCTGGTGTGAAGAGCTACTGGACGACTTGAGCTGGATGCTGACTGACTGGTGCTTGGAGAAGATGACCGACCAGTATCTGGAGGAGCTGACTGACCGATCACTGATGATGTCGCTTGATCGCCCAAGATGGAGGCTGGAGCAAGGTTTGATACAACGCACTCCTAGTGTTTGTCAGAATGTTTGAATGAGCTTTTAGCTGGTTAACACTTGCCCCTCGGAGACTGTATTTTACGTTTGCGAGAAATGCGGGCTTCAAAATGAACGTTGTTGATATAATTTTTACTGAGATCCTGTCATAGCTTTTTGTTCTGCTATGGCAAACCATTCCATGCTTTGTGCCACCTGTTCTGTAATTAAAACAAACAATCGCACGGTTTTGGACTTATACTCACCATCGACTATCCATATCGATAGTGGATTAGTTAATCATTAAAAACGACTTATAGTGAATTTTATTTTGAACTGAATAGAGAGTTTGTGCTGAACTTGTTTTATTCAATGGTTTAAAACTCTTTGACAATTGTCTGCACAAATGCGATATTCTAATTCGAATTCGCATTTAACGATTAAAATCAACTACTCGACAAAAGCCGACTGCGGATTTCAAACGCTATTGTTTTAATGACTTTCATGGTAATGTATGATATTTCATATTTGTGGAATTTGTAGTTGTGACTTATTTTCCGCTTCTTCTTGGAGAAGCTTTAGGTATTCATGCCCCCGTTTCGAGTTGAAATTTAGAACTTGTCGTGTTTGAGATTTTCAAACACTACGCAAGTTAAATGGTTATTGTTCATACTCTGTTTGTAACTTGGCTTGGTTAATTTAGTCATTGGTGACTTCTGCCACTCAATTATACTGATTAATCTAAGCGCCGGTAATTTTAGGAGGAGTGCCCCGAGAAAGGGCTTTGATTACAACCCCCAATGTTTGTTGTTATCGCATCAGGTACTCCCTGATTCTGACGATCAATTGGGTGCCCCCGGAGAGGAGTTTGGTTGAAACCCCAATAATCCGCCGTATTGAAATAATCAGACGTCACGTGGATTAATTAGAGGTTCGACATTTTTCACATCTGAAATAATTAGATGTTACGCAATTGGATTGATCATTCTTCACGCCTGATCATACCAGACGCTACGCAAATGGGTTTTTATTTCTTCACGTCTGATCATATCAGATGCTACGCAAATGAGTTGCTCATTCTTCACATCTAATCATATCAGATGCTACGCAAATGTGTTGCTCATTCTTCACATCTGATCGTATCAGATGCTACGCAAATGTGTTGCTCATTCTTCACATCTGATCATATCAGATGCTACACAAATGAGTTGTTCATTCTTCACATCTGATCATACCAGATGCTACGCAAATGAGTTGCTCATTCTTCACATTTGATCATATCGATGCTACGCAAATGAATTGCTCATTCTTGACATCTAATCATATCAGATGCTACGCAAATGAGTTGCTCATTCTTCACATCTGATCATATCAGATGCAATGCAAATGAGTTGTTCATTCTTCACATCTAATCATATCAGATGCTATGCAAATGAGTTGCTCATTCTTCACATTTGATCATATCAGATGCTACACAAATGTGTTGCTCATTCTTCACAACTGATCATATCAGATGCTACGCAAATGAATTGTTCATTCTTCACATAAGATCATATCAGATTTTACGCAAATGAGTTGCTCATTCTTCACATCTGATCATATCAGATGCTACGCAAATGAGTTTGATACTTTTCACATATGATTTTTCAGATGCTACGCAAGTGTATTTGTCGGCTGTTATATCGTTTTACGGGGCAGCTGTCGGTCTCTTTGTCGTATTCTCGACTTGGCAGGCTGTTTCTATTTAAAACTGATGCTGCGAAATTTTCACTTTGGGAAATACCCCTTCGATAAAAGTTACAGCTCTCATGTTCGTTCGCTGTGGCGCTTGTTCGTTGTTTGGATCTTTGCGACTTTCCCATTTACTTTTCAATGTGTTGCTTCTTTATTTCTGCATTTGTGCACTTGTATTAGCGTTGTTGGGGTCGCCATGCTACAAGAACTAGCGCTCGACAGATGGCCTGTAATATGAAATCATCTTTTAAGAAAGTTTTGATTTGACATATAATTTTGCAAGCAAGAAATTCATTCAGACTAGTATGCTCTTAGTCGTAGAGCTAATATTCAGTGCATCCCTTGCAGATTATTACAGACTGTTTACAAGAAGTTTTGAATACAACAGAAAGTAAAACGCGAAGTAAAGCATGAACTAAAGCATGAAATTGAGCAGGAAGTAAAGCGGTAGCAATGTTGATTGCTTATTCTAAGCCATTGAAATTGAAGCATAATCAACGATTATCAGTTGATGATAAGCCTTGGCATGATTTGAGCAGAGGCTACGTTGCTCAGACCAGACTGATCATTTGATGCCCCTTGCCTCTGGGGAGCTGTAGAAGGATTCATGGCTTGCGGGTTCTTTACATACTGTTGCAGCCTGTTTTTCCTGATCAACTCCTTAATGAGGTTCTTTAGGTGGCGACACTCATTAGTGTTATGACCAGGATGGTTGTGAAATCTGCAGAATTTTCTCGAGCTCGCTGCTTTATCGCTTATCCTTATCGGATCTGGCTCCGTATACTCTTCAGAATTCTTTGTTGCAAGATAGATATTTTCAGGAATGTCATTTAAAGGCGTCAGTTCTGATGAATTGAAAAGGCGATACTTTTTATTAGCCATGTTGTCGTTCCCATCATTGGCGCGCTTCTATCCCTGAGTATTATTCTGATTATACTGAGCAAAAGCATTTTTAGAAGCTTCAGGAAGCTGTTTGAATTAGACATCTGAAGAGGTGCAGCCTTATTCTTCAGTCTCATGTACTCCTCGGCCTTTTTATAGAATTTGTCAAGCGTGTTTGGCTCTTTCATTTTGATCCATTTGTCAAATTTGCTATTCTCAACTATAGCGCCGATTAGAGACATTAAGATCATACGAGGCTCGTGATTTCCTACTTCGAATACAGCAACATCAAATCTTTTGAGGAAAGCTTTGACAGATTCTTCTGGCTTTTGTTTCATTGACATAAGAGAAATGACATCCTTCGCTTTTGTAGCTTGCAGCCTGAACTACTCTTTGAATTTCAGAATCAAATCATCGAATTGGTTGATGGATTTGGGCGGGAGCCTTGTGAACCATAACGATGCGACACCTTCTAGGTAGAGAGGGAAGCACAGGCATTTGATCTCGTTTTTTGCTTTAGCTCCATTCATATACCATTCGTATTAGTATAGGAAGTGATTTGGATTAGAATTTCCGCTATACGGCGGCAGAGTAGGATGAGTGAACTTTTTACGGAATTCATCCTTGCGGATACTCTTTGTGAATGAGTTTTTGCCGATAGTGAGGTCCCACTCCCTTTCACTATCCTTGCGAGGCATGTTGTCTTTCATGATTTGCTTTACCACATCCGTGATATATTCCTTCGAGTTGTGTTGTTCCGGAGAGTAGACCTCGATCTCTTTTCCGGATGCTCGTCATGGCGAGCGATCACGTTTAGATGATCTAGGTCTTTTACTTCCACTATGGGAAGGTGCCCCTTTTACAAGACTTGCAACTCGTCGGTTATTTCGATTGGAGTGGTTTTTAGCTTTCATTTTTGAGTCTTCGACATTAGCATCGTCTTCTCCAACAAATCCTTCCAAGTAGTTATTATGAGGATCGGTAGCTGATGAATTTGCATTCTCTTCAAGGTTGACATGGATTTTCGGAGGAGGAGCGGGATTTGCTTGAGCGTTTAGGAGAGCGCTCACGTTATCCATCAAAGCTTGATTTGCATCCACGAGATTTTTATTAGCATCGATTAAAGCTTTATTGGAGTCTTCCATGCGTTGACTCAAGTTAGCGACGATGGCGTCTAATTCGGCTTTAATCACTCCTGTCCAGATGTTGAATTTTCTCCACCTCCAAATCAGTTGGTGAGTGAAGTAGTTTCGTGATTAGAAACATTGTCGTTTTCCTCAACGATATTGCTAGTGGTCTTCCTTGATTTGGCCATGATCTCGGATAAGGCCTTGAATTTTGATGAGAATCCATCGATTGGCCTAGATCTTAATTTTGCGGAATCTATGGTGGAAGTAGGCTTAGAACTTCAATGTGAAGGAAGACGATGCGAACGCGGCCCCACGGTGGGCACCAAATGTTTGCGTCAAAAATGACACAAATACCAAATAGTGCAAATGTGCACTTCACCGATTCGGTAATATTAAAATGTAGAACCGCTATCACAAAAATAAAAGCATAAAGGTAAGAACACAAAGAAATTTTTATAGTGGTTCGATTCAGAATGAATCTAAGTCCACTTTCCAATCATTTTCCGTTATGAAATTCCGCTTACAACATGCATAAACTCTCTTTACATTCAATTTCTCGTTCCTCTCTTTTTGCTCTCTTTACGAACTAGTTTCACTTGAATTTGGCGAAGAAAAATGAAGAGATCTTTAGCTTTGTGATGGTGAGAATATGAATCCTTAATCACTTAGGTGCTTTGATCCTTCTCCATGATCATCGTAGACTTCATCGTGAATTAGCATTCAATCTAGGCTTCAGAGAGGATTAGAGGAGATTAGAGATCGTTTGAATGGTGTTGGAAAGATTTATCATGTAGTTTGAATAAGATCCGATGAGCTTCGATTCCATTGGAGAGAGCTTCAATGTTGATTGGAGTGGATTTCATTCACACAAAGTTGGAGAGATATTGTTTAATCGTTGGAAGCCATTAATGAAGCTTGAAATGGAGCTTGAAGAAATGTTGTGGCAGCCTTTCGAGGTCAAGAAAACCCCCCCATTAAAGTGGAGTTGGACCTCTATTTATAGGTGTGGAGCAAATGAGGAAAATGACCAAAATATGTAGTGTAAGGAACCAGTTAGTCGGCCATTTATTTAAAGAAATGCCATTGAGTACAGCTGGCAACAGTTGAAAAGTATAGCTGGGTACAACTGGCACCGGTCAATCGGTCATATTTTTTGGATACCGACCGGTCCCTGTTTTGCAACACCGTTCGCCTTCTTCGGTTTAATGTCGGTCGACCTCATAACATTACACTCCCGCCTTTTATATTTGCATACCGTTCAGATATAAGTACTCCAGAAATTAAACATACCCCTTCACAGTACAAAGCCACGTGTTTCTCTTTTTGTATGCTTTGACTTGTTAAGGTGCTAGACCTTCATTTCTTTTATATGTCTCACTATTCCTTTTAGGGTTCAGATATTACAAGATTGTCGTCACTATATTATTTGCTGAAGCCTCTTCACTTCGTGACCGAGCGGTATGGATGCTGCTGACCGACCAGTGGTGGGAGAGCTGACCGACCGGCCGACGATGGAGGAGCTGACCGACCGGGTGTGAAGAGCTGCTGGCCGACTTGAGCTCGATGCTGACTAACCGGTGCTTGGAGAAGCTGATTAACTGGTATCTAGATGAGCTGACCGACCGGTCACTGATGATGCCGCTTGACCGCCCGAGATGGAGGCTGGAGCAAGGTTTGATACATTGCAGTCCTAGTGTTTGTCAGAATGTTTGAATGAGCTTTTAGCTGGTTAAAAGGACATGATTGAGAAACTGTTGTAATTGAGGATACGAACAATGATACACAGACATTTGTATGAGAGGTTGATGAAGTAAAAACATATTTGGATTGCATGTATATTTCATCTTCCGAAGCAAGGTGGATAATACTTGAGTTCGACATACAATATCGGACACCTGTAATTGAGAGGCCAATGTTCCATATGCCAGGGAAGCATACTATATTTTTTGACGATTCATAAAGTTTAACGGACGTTCAAAGACGACCAAATTTGGATAAGACTATGTTCACGGAGTGGTTATAACCCTACAACAAATATACCATATTACAACGGTGCAAAAACGTTGTAAAAAGTTTTTACAACGGTGGAGCCACCGTCGTGTATTAAGAAGTTGTAATATACTTATATCTTTTACAACATTTCTGCACCGTTGCAACACTGTTGTGAAATAGGATATTTAACAACTTTTACTCACCGTTGTAATAAATTTTATTACAACTTTTATTCCCTGTTGTTGTAGATATTTAAATATCATAAGATCATAGGTATGACAACTGGTGATTACCGTTGTCACTTCCAGAATATTACAACTCTTTCACATCGTTGTAAAATTATTTATTACAACTTTTTTGTTGTTGTTGTAACTTATATACAACTTACTATTATAAAGAATTCATATATATTAATAATAATATGATTCATATTTCAATGCAACAAATGTAACTATAAGGAATCACTCATATATGTCACTTAACATAATATTCGATCATCACAAATAGTACATCACCAACTAAACCTGTCACAAAAAATCATAACCGCTTCAAAATACATACATCGATCTAACACAAAAGATACATAAGACAGATAGATGTTTTGTCCACAAAAGATATATAAGCATACCCTACGAAAGCACTCTAGTTGAAGGCAACGTAATTTTTATTTCAAGCCACAGTTGATCCAACAGCTTCTCTAATGATAGTCATTTCGGAATTCGGCTTCCACAAGAAAGCTTCTGGATCCACCGCCATATCAATCCAAACTTTCCAACCACTACACCATATCAGCCAATTTGGCACACACGGATGCGGGCGTAAAATTCGGCTAATAGCTGTATCAAATTTGATAATGCTCAGGTCCGTATTAAACAACAATTTGCAATCCGCACCACCACAAGTACCCGAAATCTGACTGTCCATCACGAATGCTCCGGATCGGTTAATATGATTCGATTGTTGGCCGTTTCAAATTCGTGCTTTTTTTGTGTAAAACTTTTGCCCGAAAAAGCACACCCATCCCTCCAATTTTTTAATCCTTTCAGGTTATCTCCCTCCCTTTTTTTTCCCTCGTCTAATATTGTATCCCGTGCCCTTTTTCCATTTCTGAAAATTGCTCCCAAAAAATTACAGAAATCCGATAGTTGTCTGCTCATATCTGCTTCTTTGTCATTGCCTGCAAATCGTCCGTCTCTATTGCTGGTCAAATTTTGGTTTGATTCAGTTTCTTGTAATCAATATTTTTTGCGCTATTGTTTCAATTCATGCTCAACATGTTGTAGGCCAGAAAGCTATTTATTGGTTTTTACCCAAGGGCGGTTACAAAGCAAGGTTGAACGTTGAAGAAAGTTAGGTTTTTTCAAGTTGGTCATAGTACACCATGGTTAGTGCACACGTTATTTGATCTATTTCCTTGTATTAAATTTGCTAGTCATGATACTGAATATGTAAAATATGAACCTCGAATTTTGTTTGTTAAATTGTTGTTGGAAATGTTTTGTTTCCCAACAACTGCCATACCCATTCCGGTAAATAAAACTAGTTTTAGGTTAACCAGTAAAAAAATCCAACTTGCCAATGAAAATATCGAGTGATTGATGCAATTTGTAAGTTGTAACAATTTTTGAATTTATAGGCTGGCAACATGCCATTGGGTATAGAAAAAAGTGTATAAATGAATCTAATCAAAGATCTTCATACTATATTGATGGAGTGAAAAAGTTTATTTGTTTTGTTGAAGAAAACGGTGGTAAGAATGGGGTGTATTTATGCCCTTGCAATCGGCGCCAAAATATGAAGACGTTCAAATTAGATGAAATTCATTTGCTTAGATGGGGTTTTATCCGATCCACAACAATATATTGTCAGTTTTGCCACACCCAAATGCGGAAGAATTGCCACGGTTTATAGCCGTGGCAATTTTGGAACGGTTTTGGGCCGTGTCTAAACACTTTAGTATGGTTGTTGACGGTGGCTTTTTTAGAATGGTTTTAGGCCGTTCCAGTGTTAATAGAAAACTAGTGTGAACCCGTGCTTCGCACACGGGTTATAACTTTATGTCGGCTCAACTCAAACCAAAATTATTATTAATAGAAAGAGAAATATTTTTTAACCGACTCAAAGTTGGAAAACTAAGCAGAAAACCAAACTATTTAGGATTTCAAACCATAATGGTGATGTTGAAAGCCAACCTATATTTTATTTAGCAAGAATCATAGACTAAACCATGTCAATTAGAAGACTGGCATGCTACAGTAGAAAATCCGGCTAATTCAGCGACTAACACCATTATTCCAACAATCTTCCAGGAAGATGTAATAAACTTGCAACTGAATCAGTATGTGTGATAAAAGTAACTTTTCTACACATAATATCCCATCGCTTTGATCTACATACGAACACATACATGGACAAAGGGGCCATCCATAGTGGCGTAACATTAGTTGCCATTAATTAATAAACTGAACAAAGTAGCATTTTTAGGTCATAATATTGAACATGTGGCAAAAGGCAAAAAGTTATAGGTACACAACAAATAAAGAGAAAAAAATAGAATGAATCGAAGGTGGTGATGAGTCCACTTATGCAACCCAAAAAAAGAGAGAAAAAAAGGGATCACTATTGTATACTCTACCTCGCATATACTGAAAAAGCAGGGAAAAAAAATAATGACACTGATCACATGGCATTAGGTTTTAAAAAAAAAATGGTCAACTTGCATTCATGAAAGTATAAGCACAGAAAGCCTAGCATGTCCCAGTCTGTAAAAATTAAACAACATAAATGCCTACATGGCAATTTAGCATAAACTAACCTAGGACAACTTAAAATGTTTGAAACAGTGGTCATATTGGACCCCAAATCTTAAAGATACTACTTGACAGTACGTGATTTCATATTGTCCATCATTTTCCTCCGGTTCCTGCAAAAAATATTTAAACTTAAGTCCAGGTACAACTTGAAGACAAAATAATCAACTTATTCAGCGAAAAAGTAATAAATATTGCTAAAGTTATGTGTGATTATGCAAAAGATTGGCATATGGTAGCACTGGGAAAAAGAGCAAAGCATATTTTTAACAGTGTTACGATATTCACATGTGCATTAACAATTATAGCGATCTTGTGGGGTTGATAGTGAAAATCTTAATTTGTATGAATTGAACTGAAATGTTATACTTTGAAAAATCATGTTTGTACATCTTAGGCATTCACCATCTTGTTGGAGGAAAAGTGAAGGAAGCTACAGTAAGGCCTAAGTATTTAGCTAAGTTATCTACAGCATAAAGTAGACGCATCAAACAATAGAATTTAACATAAACCTCGATATTGGCCATGGAACTACTTCTATTGATATAAGAAGGAGTAGAAGAACAGAATCAAAAGGGTTTTCAGATCTAGCTGTGTAGCTTGTTCTTTTAATCTCTTGTAAGTTATCACGCAGTATCCGATTTCACAAAAATGAATGGCCTTGAATCACTTCTGTACCTATATTTCTATAAAGATTGAAAAAAGAACTGCATACATACACTACATATCATCTCACAGTGCGTAATGTAGGGTTGAAAAAGAGCATAGTGCAAACTTATATAACTCAAAAACACAATACAGATGTTATGTGGAAGCCCATAACCATGCAAAAAAGGTCAATAAATATAAATCATTTGATGGTAAAACAAATAAATCATGTGAAGTAGCTAAAGCATAACCACTATTTCAAAGCATCCATGGAGGAAAAAAGACGTCTCATCCATCAAAACATAAAATAATGAAATTTAATTTACATGTTTTGGTTGATGATTCAACCATGTTCACATTCATATGTTGCATAATTAAATCTAAAATATACGTTTAATCATGATACTGATATACTAATGTTTACAGTAATTGAAGAAGCTATTCAACCTATTTTGATGTAAATTAAAAGCGTAAAAATAATGAATAAACTGGCATCAAGTTTTAGACGTACCTGAAAAGTGCTTGCTTGATATAGACGTTGCAATTTTTGCCAATGACACTTCTGAGTAGTCATTCGATTCTTTCTTTATATGTGTACGAACACGCATCACTCTACAATTCAAGAAATAACCATGAAATTTAAAAAATAGGAAACATGACAATACACCAAAAGTTTCAGATAAATACCCTGCTTATCGCAGATGGTAAAGATGAGAAATGAAACAACAGCATAATAAAGTACATGCGTTTGTCTTAAAGAGCAAAATTGGAAAAGTTATTCAAGTTTAAGAGTTAAAATTTCAATTTCAAGGTAGTGGCGAATAAAGTATAATACATCTTTTAACTACAATCAATGAAGATGAAGGCAAACAACCGAGTACGTATCGAAATATATGCAGTCAATTGAAATTCAAAAGTAATTTACCAGGGAGAGATGTTACTCAACATGGGTTGTCAAAGAAAGTTTAACGAACCCTTTTTTCCGCCTCACCTTTTCACTGCTTCATACTATTGAATCTCATGCATCGTTTTAATTTAAATATCTAAAAGTGAACATGTTTTACTTATTAAGTCCGTATAAGTCACTGCCACGAAGGAGTAATCAATGTGTTTTAAAAACAAATAGTGGTGGATAAAATGCAATGTTGTCTGGGTCTTATTTTTTATTTTTATTTCTTTGGGCAAAGCATTGTCTGGGTCTTATTAGCATCATGCAAAACAGACTTAAAAAATATAGACAGAAAATCTTTAAAAAAGAATATTAGCTACCTAATGGATGTTCTATTACAACTGACCTCTATGAAATGCTGGTAGAAAATTAAAATAAATATTGGAAGTTATAATTTATATTGTTTATTGAAAACAAATATGGGCAAACTAAATTTAGTATGCAACAATACAACGATGTCAATGTAATAAATAAATACAGTAGATGAGGAAGAGGAACGAAACACGAACTCATACATTTGATTGCAGGTAACAAAATTTGTATATTGCATGTTATACCTCTTCAGTAACAACAATAGCTGACGTAAAGCGATAGTTGATAGGATTAAATAAGGCAACAGATACTGGGACTATTAATCTTGCATCAACCTTTTAGATGTTTATCCTCTTGGCCACTGGAAATCACTGTATCCTAATAGTGTAGCATTCACAAATACACATACAACTGACATAGATACAAAAATTAGCGAAAATAATGAAACATGTGAGTGGATCTAATTAGCATAAAAATAAAATAGAATTGAAGCAAAACAAACAAAAGGTCTGAACTGAATAATTCAAACAGCATTTCCTTCAGTATTTGTAAAATGTACAGCAACCATTTCAAACTATTGTCATAAATCAACATTAGTGCACATCAATTTAAAGAGGAAAAAAGGAATGATTAGAGGTCTGAAAAAAAGCATAAATTAGAGGAAACATGTAACCAAAAAGCATGACATAGGGAGAATAGTTATTTGAAACAAAGCGCCGATTGAAGCAAAACTCGGCTGGGGCGAAGATATCAAGGCACAAAAGTAGGAAAACAGGAATAGGTTCAAATCAGTAAGATGAAGGAATTGTCCAAAAAAAGGAGATGTGACATGGTAAAATCCTTCATGCAAATGATCGGCAAGTGGACTGTAGCGCATGTCAACAGCCACCAATTGAACATGGATAACTCAAGGATGTACAGCGACAGAAGAAATAGTGTTTCAGCGGTAGTAGATTGGTTGCTAAACAGGCGAAGGAGAATGACAGCGTGTAAGCTTTCCAAGGTTAGGGTTGGACATGTTTGTTTGTTTGTTTGTTTTTGTTGGCTAGCGTGGACTGGGAGTCGAAGGAGAATGGCAGGCTTTTCTGAGAACAGATTGGACATAGAGAATTTTTGTTATAACGCGGATTCAACGGTGTTGATGTATTCTACAGACGGGTATTGGAGCTTTGAATTTTTTAGTGGATTGAAAACGAAATGTCTTGGAACCCTTATTGAGCTTTCATATAATAAATTAGACTGCACTCCCTTAGTTAATTAGATTCCATATTGATATAAAACTAATGATTATCACTGGATGAAATTGAGCAGGAAAAGACTATTTCGTTATATTATAGACCATGTAAATTTCTAAGCAACACGCACTGATAAAGCAATGAAATGTCAAATGGAAAATAACCTAAATCTTTCGATGAAGCTTGTCGTCATAAAAGTTATTGGTGGAATCTAATGGATGATATCTAATTTGCAGGAAACAAATTGAGAAAATAAAATTATAGTTGTAACTAAAAACAAATTGAGATTGGAAACATGGAACAATGCTGATAAAAAATGGTAAAAATGATCAACTTTGCATTATGAATAAGTAAGAACCAAACATATCATGCCATGTTTACCAGTAACCCACTTGTTATATTTTTTTACACTCTTCCTTGCTGGCAGCATATAAAAAAGACGGAATGAGAAAGTGTATATGAAAACTGATACCAGCACATTAGCAAATAAAGGTAAAATTAGAGGTTTCCGATTAGGAGAACTGAAAACATAGATTTGAGCATACAACAAAAATTCAACTTCGGATAAAGTATAATCAAAATTAAATCTGGGAGTACATATTAAATATAATGCAAGTAATCAACAATCCATATTAATTTGTTTACATTCAAATTTAAGTTTGTGAGCTCATATAGCGCAAGAAAGCAACAATACATGCTACAGTGCAAGTAATTTATGGCAAATCGATCTACCATCTAATCTACGAAAATTGAAGACATATCTATTATACATGAATAAGCAAGCATGTCATCCCCACATGCATTTCAATTTAATACGACTACAAATAAAAACAACTACGATGCAGAAGAAGAAAAGCGTCTTAATGAAAACAAACAGAAAATTATTAATTCATTGTCAATTTTCTAACTTAATCTATAACCTTTCAAGTTGTAATAACTTACCATACCAATTACAACCTGAGGACTAATAACTTTCTTATTTTGGAGGAGGTCTGTAATATGTTCTATATTACAATCTGCAAATTATTTAATGAGTAAAATAAAATTTATTTCCAACTTATATTTTGCATCACTTTACGCAAAGAATGCATGTGAATATCAGACTTTAAATAAATTTATACTAATGGTTTTAAATATCCAAATTTATGTCTATTACATTATTTCTGCTGTTAACTAATGAACAAAGATGATGTAAAGAATGTCTACTTGTTTGAATGATGAATTGAGATAAAAGTTTTCTATCTTTTCTACCATAGGATGATGAATTGAGATAAAAGTTTTCTATCTTTTCTACCATTTGGGTAAATCAGACATCATCGATGGTTAATTCCATTTTAATTCAAGAAAACCCATAACATCTAATACCATCTCAATTCAGTCATAAAACAAAATAAATATACCAAAATAATATACCTACGAAGATTGAGTAAAGCTCTCCGCTGGTTTAAAGTACTACATAATCATGATGCAAAAAAAGGAAAAAGAAACCTACAACCAGACTAAACAAATTATCAAGCCAGATTATGAACAGATAACTAAGAGTAAGAATACAAATACCATACCTTTAAACAACGTAAAAAATGAAATGACAACATATTTATTGGGCAAGAGTTTCGAAAAATCAAGCACGATTATATGAACTAAAATGAGTTCAATGCCTCATTCACACGAACGAAAAATAATTTCCTAACATTTCAGTTGGTTGATCAAAAAGTTGAGGCATCATATTCCAAAACAAAGATGATCTAGTACCAGTCAGTTTAGCAAGCTAAATTATCTTTTCGGGAATTAGAGTAAACATATAATTCGAATACATGTAAAGAAGGTAAATTAGAGTAAACATATAATTCGAAACAAAAAGTCTATGTAAGCTAAAATTAAAATTTCATTATTTTGTAAAACCAATATTGTTTATGGTGAGAAAAAACTTTTAGTTCGACAATCTGTAATTACAGAAAAATTATAACTCAAAATACAATCAATCTAAAATTTCATAGTATCAAATTTTAAGATAGGAAACATTTTATATTTGCAAAAACATTGTCATCGACAATCATGCTAAGTACATGATTTTTAGCTTTATGCATATGCTTAGTGCTTAATGTAAGATCTTTAATACCTATAATTTTGTGAAACAAAGGGACCTAATATCTACGAATTATATATTGAATTACTGTCTAAAAATAAATAAAATACTGAATGTTAGTTGAAGTAACCTTACAGAAAAGTAGACCTAAAAAATAAAACAAAACCTAAAATGAAAATTTTATATCTCAAGTGGGATGGTTTTTTACACCTTGCTAGTTAGTTTTCCTGTCATTTGAGTGAAAAACACGACACTACTTGGGAACTGAAGAAATGAATGTAAAATAACGACACGGTTTACATAGTAAAGCTGAAAAATCCAAAAGAGGGATACCATTTAGAAAGCAGAAATAATGAACGATAGACCCAAAACTATAAAAACGAAAATGAACAATCCAATCGATAAAAGTGGGGAAATTTCCCGATCGTGCAGCATGGATTCTGTAGCAATCGAAGCTGAAGAAGTCAGCCGAGACATGGGGGAAGGAAATCAAAAGCGATGGGAGATACCAAAGATTTAGAGAAATTTGTAATTCTTCAGTACTAAATTCTAAAGCCTGCATACCTGTTTTGGTAGACCAAGAGCTGTGGCTAGAAGTTTATCCGCCTACAGGTTATTGCGACACCGGGCCATTCTAGAAATTAGGGTTTTGAATTCTTCGTTTATGTCAACGCAGGCGCTGTAGATCTGACACAAATTAAAGATGCTCGAGTCAGCTGTCGCCAGCATTCGTCAATCTCACCGGAGGAAAAGCGGAAGTCAAAGGATGTCTATTAAACCTAATTTAGAATAGAATCACGGCTATTGCAGAAAACGAACGGAAGGATGAAAAAGACGCAAATACGCACACTGAGGAAACACGTGACACTTCATTTCTACGCAGGGACGGTTGAGTGTCAGAATACACGTGGCGCAAGCTTATTTGATAAATGGGAGAAGGTCTGAGAGCTCACCATTCCTATCTCAGCTTTAATAGTATAGTATAGATTTTGACGACGGGAATACCTCTGTGTCCCATTTACTTCACACTAACAAAACAAAAAAGAGCCTATCGCCAAAATGAGAAAAGGTTGCCTTCTTCCACACGATTAACAATATACTCTGATATTCTTCCACTCGATTAACACCGTACTCCGATCTTCTTCCACCCGAATCCATTTTCGAATCGATCCATTTTGCGTTTCCTCTCATTCCAAGATTCCGATCCAATTGATTTTTCAGGTATTAAATTGAAACCCTACTTATATGTTTTATTGTTTATGGTCTTGAAAATTTATTAGTTTAGTTCAGATCTGCGGTATGGTTATGTATTTGCTGTGTTCAGGTATTAAACAGATTTTACACTCTATTTGATAATTTTTAAATGTGAACATAGAGTAAACATATTAGGAAGACCAGTTTTCTTCAAATTCTGATCATAACTAACAAACTCAAGGGAAAAAAATTGTTGTTCAATATTAGTTAGCGCAGTTTCATCAAATCTAGATATTAGCTTTTCTTCAATATTATTAATTAAGGTACAATTTGATGTTCTTAGACTTAATGTGTAGAGATTTTTACTTGAATCTCATTTGGAATCGATTAACCAATGTTCAATTTATAGTGAATACTTAGTTAAAATCATAGGAATATGATAAAATATGTGAACTCAGATGTGAAATGATGAGAGAAAATCATCTAAAGACAGAATAACAAACTATATTATTTCTCAAATCTTCCACCAAGTAAACTGAGATCTAATCGATGTCAGTGAACTGAGATCTAGTTTGTTAATTGATGTCAATGAACTGATATCTAACTCAAGCACATCAATTTTAGCTTCAAGAATTTCTTTGATAGTTATTCTTTAACTGTGTCTCCAGCTGACAGATTTTTAACTTCGATAATCACATGGACCCTATGCAAGGCAAGGACCTGAGCACTTTCTCTGCCTATGCTGCTTGATGCTCCAGCTACAATGGCAGTGAGATTGCTGCCATCTATTCCTTTAGTAACTTGCTCTGCAGTTGATGATGACGAAAACCTTGCTGGGTGGTATGCTCAAAACCACTTATCAATTAAAGATAGAGGCCATGACAGGCTTTAGTATTCGCTTGGTTGGCCTGTTAAGTAGCTTTGGTCCGGAAGCTTCTTATATTTGTGCATAGTGCCCAATATGTTAATTGTTTCTTGTTTCATAACTCATCAAATCCTACCACGCCATCCGCATAGGTGACAAATTCACCAACACCAAGTTTATGCACAAACTATAATCCTGACATTGTTTGACTATATTTAAACAGTAATTAAGATAAGATGTCACTCTAATGCTTGCCAAAGGAAAACACAACTTAATACTCCAGTATAAAACAATCAGGTCATCATAGAGTTTGGATTTTGGAAAAAAGAGCATCCGTTGAATGTAGAAGTAAGCAGACAGTTGAATTCTACAAGTGTGCAGTGAACAAAGGTTGAATTATATGTGTGTTTTCGATATCTTATTTATGTTATGTTTTACTTCGATAACCTTATTTGAAATATTTTTGTCTTATGTTCTTCCTGATACAGCATATCAAAAAACACACCTAAGTTACATTCCAAAGGTTTGAAAAAGATGGGAATTATATTCTAGGTAAGTGTATATCATTCAGGGAGATACTAGTTAAACTTCCATTATCTAGATTCTAAGTATGTGTGATTATTTGTTTCCGATTATCATTAGTTCTGATTTTTTTTTGTTCAATGATCAGTTAACAAATTAAAGAATTTATTTTCTTTTAAACCATCAGTTGATATATACTGTCAGAGAGTATTAGTTGAAAATTTAACTTTAAACATTGGGTTTTCTAACAGCTTTTGCAAGTTTCAAGCTTTTGAAATAACTTCACTTAGACCATTTTTTTAGCACATTAGTAATTTCAATTGTTAGACATATGATATGTCGTTTTACTCACCTAAAATCTACATGGACAATAATGAGGTCGAGAATATACCTTGAGTCTCCAAACTATGATATTAATTGACAATCAAATTGGTAACCTGTAATACTTATTTTTGTTAATTTGGACCTAAACCATGAAAATATCACACTAAAAACTTTGAGCTTTATTGATTTCATATCTATAACATACACGTCTACTACCTATATACATATATATAATTTTTTTACTGTTTTTTTTTGGCAAAACATTTTTTACTGTTATTGCTTGCTCCTTAAAAAAATAGTAAATGTGAAAATGGTAACTTGATCTTATTTACTGTTATTGCTTCAATATATGTACGGTTATTGCTTGCTCCAATATATGCACATATGTATACTCCAATATATATAGTTGGGTATAGGTTCTCTGCTAATGATATATGTAAATACATACATATATTCGAGCAAGTGTATTACACATAAATATTATTATATTATCTCACTTTTGTTGCATCATGTATGTGCATGATATAACTACACGTTTACTGTTTTGCATGTATAAATATTATTTCTTGTTTTCATACTTAATAACTAATGTAACCAAATATATAGATACATTCATTTAACAATTTACCGAATATATAGATATGTTTATTGAACAGTCATATTTACACACCACCATCCAAAGGATGTTATGCTACTATCGAATATCATCCAAAGCCATTGAATAATTTCCTGAGCAGGTTTAATATTGTTTTAACAGAAGTGGGTAATGTACGGAAGGATATTCTTTTAATGGCACTGGTAGGGAAATTAATCCCAATACTGATTTCAGAAGATGGCTGAAAATGAAACCCTCTGTAACAATGAATACATGTAATAAAAAGAAAACCCTGTTCTTATGCTCAAAGAAGTCAAGTAGTACCACCAGAAAAATTAATGCTAGCAGTCAACAAAACTGATCTTGGGCAATATTGTAGTAAATAAGCATGGAGGTAATTTTGGCAATGTCATCGTTAATGGTGAGAATAACAGCAGTATACAAAATTAGATCCAAGGGAAGCGACCAAGTAGGAAAAGAAATCTAATAAATATTTTAGATTTCATGAGACCCACAATAATAACACTAACAATGTAGACACTTAAATAGTGCAATCGAGGATTTGATAAGAAAAAAGTTGCAGTTTCTTGTGGAAGTCCTATAGTAAAGCGGGCACGGTACTTTAAACCCCTAGTGGAAGCAAGTCGGGCCTAGTGGTGTTGTGCCTAAGCGTATTCATAAACAACCAATTAAAATACAATTATTAGTGGTTCGCATCCAACCGAGAAGAGCTAGAATGAAATGGAAAAATATGCAAACACTTTGAAGCATGTTGTAAGTGAGAGTTTCTTTGTCGTCGAAGATGATACTCTAGAAAAACATCTCATGATAATTACTAACGATATCATTTTCAAAAATAGGAATACCGATGTAGTCGAGGGTTTAACTTTGAATCCATTAGTAATATCGGCAATGACTAGCATCACTATTGTTAGGAACATGCTAGTCGACTTTGGTAGTCCAATCTGCATTCTATTTAAATAGGATTCTTCTAGAGGGAAATGATTCGAAACAAAGTAATTCTCATGTCCGTTGATTAAAATATATAGCCACACAACTTGTTGGATGCATGGACCTTCCTGTTGTGCTATAAAAAAGTGATCATAAGATGTTGTCTCATAACTCATCAAATCCTATCACGCCATCCACATAGGTGATAAATTCACCAACACCAAGTTTATGCACAAGCTATAATCCTGACATTATTTGACTATATTTAATAGTAAGATAAGAAATCACTCCAAAGCTTGCCAAAGGAAAACACAACTTAATTCTCCGACTTGTAAAACAGTCTGGCCATCATAGAGTTTGGATTTTAGGGAAAAAGCATCTGCTGAATGTAGAAGTAAGCAGACAATTGAATTCTACAAGTGTGCATTAAAAAAAGGTGATGAATTATATGTGTGCTTTCGATGTCTTAGTTATGTTATGTTTTACTTTGATTGAAATATTTTGTCTTAGGTTCTGCCTGATACAGCATATCAAAAGACACTCCTAAGTTACATTCCAAAGGTTTGAAAAAGCTGGAAACTATATTCTAGGTAAGTGTATATCGTTCAGCAAGATACTAGTTAAACTTTCATTATCTAGATGCTAAGTATGCACGATTATTTGTTTCCGATTATCGTTAGTTCTGTTTTTTTTTTTTATGTTCAACGCTTAATTAACAAATTAAAGAATTTATTTCTTTTAAACCATACGTCAGCTACTATACACTATCAGAGAGTATTAGTTGAAAAATTAACTTTAAACATTGGGTTTTCTAACTGCTTTTGCAAGTTTCAAGTTTTTGTTAGTAATTTCAATCTATTAGACATATGATATGTCATTTTACTCACCTAAAATCTACACGGACAATATTGAGGTTGAGAGTATACCTTGAGTCTCCAAACTATGATATTAGTTCACAATAAAATTAGTAACATGTAATACTTTTTTCTATTAATTTGGACCTAAATAGTGAAAATATCAGAATAGAAACTTTGAGCTTTTTTGATTTCATATGAATAAAATATACTTGTTTACTAACTATATACATATTATTATTATTACTATTATTGCTTGCTCCTTAAAAAAAAGTAAATGTGAAAATGGTAACTTAATCTTATTTACTGTTATTGCTTCAATATATGTATTGTTATTGCTTGCTCCGATCCAATATACGTATATATGTATACTCCAATATATATAGTTGAGTATAGGTTCTCTTCTTATGATATATGTAAATACATACATATATTGGAGCAAGTGTATCACACATAAACATTATTATCTTGCTTTTGTTGCATCATGCATGTACATGATATAACTACACGTTTTCTATTTTGCATGTATAAATATTATTTCTCGTTTTCATACTTAATTAAAAGCAGATGAATTGGTAAGAAATAATCAAATGAATATTTGAAATTAAAACCAGAAGTTGTTAGTTTGAAGTTGTATAAGTCCAGATTTCATATGTAAGTAACAGAAATAACAGAAATGCTACTTTGTCTGCTTTTCATTTTGTCAAAAACTACGGCAGAGACAAAAAAAATAGGAGGTCCACCTCTTGAATTACACAAATACCCTCTGAATTTAATGTTTGCCACCCCTGAATTCCGGATTTATCTCTATTTCTTACTTTTTGACAAAAACTTTTTCGGATATCGTAGCATTTCTCCAGAATTAATGAACAAATCACACTTGCTTTTGTTGGATAAGTGGTGAACAGACGTTAATGAAGGCAACAGAAAGATATGCTTCAGCATTGCATTGTTTAAATTAGAAGGTAAAAAAAGTATGTTAAAAGCAACAAATAGCAATGACATGATCAGTTAATACAGCTAAGTAAATAGGAAACATAACTAAATGGGAAGAGGAGTTGAGAAGTATCAAATAAACTAGTTCTTTTGCTTCTTGTCCTGGTGTTTGTTTCCAGATGTTGCTAAATCATTGTCCACATCCTGCGGTGAAGTTACAAAAATGATGTTAGGTAGAAATTTTTAGTTGTAGAACACAAAACGTCAATGGCAGATGTAATATGAGATGCATATAGGCAGAAGTATTAGTCAATTGAGAACGTGTAAACAATATTATGTGTATGCAAAAAAGATAATTTTTGTACATGGATTATAATCTCTAGGCTAATTAAGCACCTTTTTAGTTTACTTTATATCAAATGCATAAGGTATTATATTAGCTTCACAGTCAATACCCTATTGAAAAATTAAACTTGACTTTGGGCTATTAGTTTGAACCATGAGATTGGGCTATAAATAATTTGAAAAGGAAGAGTTAAAAGAGAAGCCTAGAACAAGAAATATCTAGATACATGTTGATGTGGAAGGAGCCTAGAATTGTCCTTCTTTATGTTGTAATAAAATAATTAGAATCTAGAGTTTTTTACTCTTTAATTATGTATAAAAAAAA